>OX375868.1:15792550-16483115 GCA_947359475.1 Heligmosomoides polygyrus bakeri
ATTGACGAAGACGAACATCATGGCACTAGTCAAAGAATGTTTAAATTGTAACATCTTTAAATGGTCAGGTTCGTACTATTCGCAAGTAAGAGGGTTGGCCATGGGTCAACGACTGGCACCGGTCCTCGTCTGCTTTATGAGCAGGGTGGAACAACCGGTGCTTGATCGCTCACCGCTAATGTACTTTAGATACATAGATGATTGCTGCATTGTAACATCAATGTCTAATGGGGCAGTTAGCGTGAAATGGTACCGTAAACCAAGCTCCAAGAACATCTTGATTCACGCCAGGTCTGCGCACCCCACTGCTGTGAAACGAGCTGTTGTAAAAAACATGTTCCGAACAGCAGCAAGAATGTGCACAGGCCCAGATGAACGACAAGAATCTCTGCGGCTAGCTTCCAATATAGCGGTGTCAAACGGCTATAAAATTTTGAATTGTCGTCGAGCACCTCACGCTAACCGCCACGAAAGATCGCGAGCAAATAAGATACCCTTCCTGCTTCCCTTCGTCTCCGATAAAGTTACTGCTGATATCCGAAGAGTGATTCTAAACGCACAGCTGCAGGACGATGTTGTCTTGGTGAATATTCCTAACGACAACATAAAACGGCAGCTAGTTCGAAATCGACTCTATGATAGACAGTGCATATCGGAGAACTGCGTTACTTGTCCAAGTGGCCGTTTGGGGGACTGCTCAAAGATCGGAGCAATTTATGAGATAGAGTGCTTGGCCTGTAACGCTAAATATATTGGGGAAACGGGAAGGGCTCTGGCAATACGCATGAAGGAACATCTAGCCAGCAAAAGGCGTGGATTGCTCACTAGTCCACTTGGTAAGCATAGAATGGATATGCATAACGGAAACGACTATGAGGTGAGGTGTAGTATTCTGGCCGTTGAGGGAGAGATCTCCGCTAGGAAGGCGTTGGAGGCGTTCTGGATTTCCTCAAGAAATCCAGTAATGAACAACCGAAATGAGTGCCCCTCTGTTACGAGTGACCTCTTGCCGTTTGTACCTCATTGTGAACTGTAAGTGACAGGTCGGCGACAGTTCCCACTCAGTGTGTCTCATTCGCCTCTACTGGTTACTTAACGAGGGCGATCGTCAGCCCTGCGGTGGATCCTATGCGTGAGTTCGTCTTCTTCGTTTGGGCTATCCGTGGTGATTCTAGGGGTGGGTCGAAAATGTCTAGGGTAGTTGAGGCGCTTGGTGGGATAGAGCGCAAACATAAACCTGTGCTCCACTTTTAGGCCTCTGAAGACGACGGAAAGTCGAAACGTCAGGCCGCAAATAAAGATCCACCTACAAACCTCGTGTGGCACAAAATACTGACACATAGGAGTTATGATTATTTTTTATAAAGTCACTCCAATGTCGACGGTGCAGAGTCTGCGAGCAGTTCTTCACAAATTTGATCATAACTTGGTTCATTTTTTGAAATTCAAAATTTCCATTTGCTTTTTGCAAAATAAAGGAAAGTTAATTTCCAACCATATAGAAACCAGTTTTCGAAAAAGGGGTCTTCATACGGGGCGGGGAGGTTCAATTTTTGGTACGTATTTCTGCAACAATGGACCAGAAATCGAACCCCCACCGCCCCCTATGAAGACCTCCCTGATGAAAACTAATTATGCAGTTTGAAGCGCTTTTCTCCAGTTTTTAAAAAGCTGTTAAATCTTTTAAAATTCAAAAAACTTACCATGATGTAACTATTTGTACAAAATCACTTCAATTTTTCTCGCTCAAAAATCGAAGGCCTCCGCTCCGTATAAAGACCTAGCTTTTAAAAATCGACTTTTACTATATGAAAACCCTTTTCTTTTAATTCAATTAATTTAATTAAAAAACCATTGGATTTTTCAAAATGTGGAAAACTTACCGAGTTATAGTCATTTTTGTGAACGTCGAATTTCGTCGCTCCCATGACGTCGGTGCCATATCGACCAGTGGTCGATCCAACCTTTCAGAAAAGCATGATTTTTACACTGTGCATTGAGCAAGACTTGCTAATTTTTGTGGGAAGATCTTCCAACTGTGTGCGTGATATGCTTCAGGAAAAAATTTATTTTTTATGAAACATGAGAACTTGCAAATCGATCCTCCCTGATCATATCGAAGAATCCTAGTTTTTGATTTTATATTAATCACATCTTGAATTCTAAGATTCCGTTTTTAATCTATGATGCTCTTTCTCCAGAAGGTAGAAATTTTTTGCCGCGAGAAGTCCATTCTTCCGTGGCGATCGGTGATATCGCAGAGCGACATGGCTCCACGTAGCCTACCATATTTCGGAGTTTGTGCAAAATCTTTAAAAAATTCACAGATCTTTTAAAGCAATAAGAAGTGTGGCTTCTACGCTTTAAAAAGCAGGCTGTAAAAATAGCGGCCTCCATGTAATTAACGGTGTCGAAATTTTTCGGCAAATCATACAAATCGGAGCGTCTGTTCATACAGTGGATCGTTTCAGAAAAACAGACTTTATTACCGTGTGTCAAACTGTGGCCTGAAACGTTATTTGGTTTCGTGACAAGTCCATCCTCCGGTTGCCACTACGTTATCGCTTCCGAGAGTGCTTTCAAAAATCTTGTAGGGAAAGCACTTAATTTTCCTTAGCAATTGACACTTCAAATTTTATAGACGGCAGTTTAGGATGTGGTTGTCGCTCGTTCAGGCAGAAAACTGTCGCGTCCATGACTTCCTGAAAAAAAAAACTGAAAAATGGGAACTCCTCGTTGACTCCAAATCTGGGTGCAGGAAATCTTTATTTTTAACAAGTAATACACTCATTATTTAAAACATTTTAACATTAATTTTTACAATTTCGCGGAACGAATGAGAGACTCCACGCCTTCGTAGGCATTCCTGGAAAATCCATCCTCCGGTTGCTGTTCCGTCATCGCTTCCGAGAGTGTCTAAAAAAATTTGTTGATAATGCACTCAAGTCAGCTTTATAATAAAGTGCATTGAAGAGTGTTGAACAGAAATTTTTTTATTACTTCTCTCGAAGCGGTTGGTTTCGCCACCTATCTCCAGACAAACCTTTTTAGTTATAACACCTCCCCGGTGGCTCTTCAGTGAAGTGCTTTATTTTCAACTGTAAACAAATAAAATATTATTGTCAAAAGATTACATGCACAAAACCTTTATCAGCGTTTTTTCTAACAATTTACTAAATTAAACAGTTACTCAGTAACACTCTTTCTTGAACTAATCTGTCACAGTGGAAGCTGCACCTGAAAAGAAGGAATTATTAAAGGGTACAAAAATCGCATGAAATTTTTCAAAAAAATTTAATGCGGATATGAAATAAAACGGTGGTCTACACAAAGGGAGTCGAACCCCACGCTTGACCATGTCGCCAAGGTTATCAGTTTGTCAGCAATCGTCCATCTCTTGGCTTCAGTCCCCCTCACCGTTACGGACACGTGACATTAGCCGATTATATATAGGCAAGACTTGATAGGAATCAAAAGTTTTGTAATTATCCCGTTTAAAGGGAGCTAAGTAAATGCTTGTCTGGTGTTGCTAGTCAGGGCAATAGAGTGGATGTGGCATCAGTTCCTCATTGAGCTCTTTTAATTTTTGACGGACGATCAAAGAGCTGTGGGTTCTGGCGTTATCATGCTGGAAAATCACGCTTTTGCGATTGGCCAGTTCGGGCGTTTTTTTATTTCTTACACCAGTTTCGACATTGGACGGCAGTAGACATTTGGGTCAATAGTTTTCTTTGAACGAGCAAAAGCAGACTGTACTCTTGTAATCTCACCACACAGAAAGCATAGTCTCCTTATTTTGGTGAACTTAGGCTTCGTATGCCGATTGTGGGGCGTATTTTGCTTGGTCCATGATTGTTTTTGAACTCGGTTATCATAAAGGTTGGAACTCAGTAAAAAGTCGCGTATGTTTAACGCGTTTGTCGAGGGGTAATTCCTTTAATTCGTGAGGTACCCAAACATCCAGTTTGTTCCGACGCAACCTGCTGTAAGTGCACGTAGACGGCTGAATTTGATATAAAAAGCTTCTCTGCTACCTCTCGGGTTGTCATACGCCGGTTGGTTTGGATTGACGGTTCATTCTGTCGTCAGCGGTAGTGAGTGTACGACCAGTATGTGGTGCATCTGGCACATTAGAATATCCAGAGCAAAAACGAGCAATCAACTCTGACACTGGTTTTCAGTTAGACAGTTCTCACCCATGAACATCTCATAATTTCCTTCGACCTTGCACCGCATTTTTGCCCTTCCAGAAGTGAAACATTAAAATATGCCGATAATGCTCTCTTTATTTTCTATTTTCAAGTTGCTTTTTCATCAAAATGTTTTTAATAGTGACACTCAGTTTTTGGTAGAAGGTAGTCTAAAGTCTATCTTTAGAAATAATAATAGTAATGTAGGCAAATGCAAGCGCAATCACTATACATGAGAATATACAGTTCACGTCATCTATGAAAAGAAACTACTCAATACATCAACAATTAAATACTAATCATTACTCATAATGATGATTTGTTGCGATCAAATTTTTAGCGCCAGGCGGGACACGACCGCACCTCCTGCTGACCGGGAATACTTTGCGCCACTAAACTACAAGCGCTGTTTAATCGAACGCACTTTTTTACTGTTGCCTTCGGTTTTTACAGATGTTTTTACACATTTGCTTAAGACTGGAACGGCTGATAGAGACGCTATATGTTGTCACAGGATGTTTTGTTGCGATCAAAACTCTTGCGCCAGGCGTGACTCGAACCCGCATCTTCTGCTTTCCGGGCAGCGATGTTCGTCTTACACCACCGATGCTGACCTTAACATTAATAGCTATTTGGGTCTGCACACTCTAGAATCACGTCGGAAGTTGAGGGATGTTTGCGTCGCATTCAAGTTGCTGACAGGTCGTTTAAGGTGCAGTGTCTCGAAATCCTATTCAGTCTTGCCGTCAAGAACCCGCGGCGGTCTATGTAAGCTGTCGTACGTCAAGCATAGATCTAATCTTAGGGCTACATCCTTTACGATAAGAGCTGCTTCAGCCTATAGCGCGTTAAGGATTGGTGTTCCAGCCTCCTCATGCTCGCTTCGAACGTTCAAGCGTATGGCCAAACGTAAATTACTTGTCTACTGAAGGGTGCATTTGTGTTGCTTTGTTGTCGTATTGTGGTTTCCTTTTTGATGTGTTCTATTTTTTGTGGTTTCTCTCGAACGTGCGTCTTAAACACACGTATTCAAATAAATAAATAAATAAACATCCGCGATATCCTCGAGGTCTGTCAGCCCCACCCGTGATACGGGATTGCCGGCCGCTGATATCAGCATGGAACCGGTTAAGCTGATGACCTTACTAGTAACAATGTTTTAACACATTTGCTAAAGCCTGGAGTGGCTGATACAGAAGCCATAAATGTACAATACCGCTCAAATTCTTTGCAAAAAAGATGCTTTGCGACGGATTAATCCGTCACAAAGCGTCGCATTGCCATAACTCTTTGCAAAGTTATTTGTTTAAATTTTAATTAACACCATTAGAAGCCCCGTCTCATTTTCTATCCAGCGACCTAAACGTCGTCTAAAGCAATTGTGCAGTGACCTAGTTATAAAGCTTTTGCTTCCTTGGTTCCTTTAATTGATTTACGACTCCTCCGAGATCCCCAATGGCATGTCCTGAAGGCTTTTCGTGGACGAGGTTCATCGAAACTCAGAAATCCTCTATTGTTTTAGCAGATCTGTATTTGTTACGTATCAAGTGTCATTGTGGTACTAAATAGTGCCAAGTTTGAATAACATAGGCCCGATTTCAGATAAGCGCAAACATGCGGAAACCTAAGATACAGTTAAGAATTACTCAACTAGTAGCCTGCTACAGAAGACAGTATTCTACTATCCCATTGTGGGATCGATGATCTTTATAAAACGTGTAAAATGGTTTTGAGAAATGAACAGAAATGGCTAGATTTTCTTTTTTCCAACAAGGGATTGGTCCAATCTCAATATGCGGCGTAGGATTTCTCCTGTTTTTGAACCTCGGTTGCTCTTGAACAGAATAAGTACGAAAGCCGTGCTTTTTGTAGTGTACAGTAGACAACAACCACATTCGAATCTAAAAAGAACGAAAAGATTTTGGCTGTTCAAAGTAGATTTCTATGCGGCCAAAGTTTGACGAAAACAACAAAAAATTTTGTTTCAGTCTAACCTCTTTGTGGATGAGTTTATTTGAAAAATCAACTGGACAGCATTTCTCAGCTCGTTGCGAGCTTTCCAAGGATGTAATATTGTCCGTATTCAAACTGAAAACCATTTTCACCTCTTCGGCCGCCGAAACAAGTTTGGGGCTGCACTTCGGCCCGAGTGCGGACACGGCGGCGGGCCGCTCGTTGCCCTTGCGATCTTCCGCGGCACTTGTATCCGGGGTGATCACTGATATACCGCGGCGTAGGAGGTGAGAATACTGTACATAGGCGATATACGACATGTGGAGTATACGAAATGTCAACAATGATCTAGCGAACAGAATAGCATCACTTGTATTTTATATGGGCTTCTCTGCTGCGAATGCAGGGGCGAAGACGACGAGGAGAGGTATCGACGCTGCGCCGCAAGTAGTCCACATCGATTTCGTTCATTGCTGACGTTTTGTTTATAAACTTATTAAATTTTATGATGTGTTGTTATTTCTAACGTTTACGTTTAGTGCGTCAATACTTTTTACGCACCTTGTAGTTACAGGATGTTTTGTGGCGATCAAAACTCTTGCGCCGGGCAGGACTCGAACTCGCACTTTCTGCTCTTCTGGCATACAATGCCTTATACCACCGGCCCTGTTTGACCTTGTAGCATTTATTATTCATCAATCACTCCACATTAGTGCGCATTAAAAAAAACACTAACAAAATCCGCAGTTTGATTCCGTTGAAATCATTTCATTTTGATTTCCTAACACTTTGGAGAGGAATATCATTTCTTTCATACTCATAATCATTCTCATAACAAGTAATATTCCACAAGAGACAGAATGAAATGGTTTTGTAAAAACCAGCCCAGCTATAGTGTGGTTCATTAGTTTCAAACCACTCCCGAACGACATTCATGGCTAGTCAACACCTGAACGTTGGATTATAGTCATACGTACTTAGATGAAGATGAGCTTCTTTCAGTGACATCCTTTGTCACTTCTATACCTGCAAAATGGTAGACCAAAAAAAACCGTAACATTCATTAAATTGGCAGAAAAAGTTTTCCAAAGAAACTTTTTTCAGGTCTTAGGTATCCTGCTTTTAATTCACCGTTCGATATACTGTAAGTCGTTGTTCATTTAGTGGTAGAAACAAAAGATAAAACTTCACGTATCAAACGATAATTCGAGAGCACAATTAATAGGGTGACCCAGAATTTTGTGTGGATTTGGTTTGTATCTACTTATTCTCTCACATCGATAGATCTCACGTGATGCAAACATGGATTGGGTGTATAATGATTCAAACTATTAGCTTCCTTATCTTGGAGATTCTGGTGGTGACCTTCTGGCTAGAAGATGTCTTCAAAGTCTAATGACCGTATCATGTCCGCCACTGTTTGCTGAACTTCTACCATTCTAGGATTCGAGGAGGCAAGCGACAGAACTGATGCGCAGGCAGATTGGCCAGGACGTTCTCTCCTCTCCTGCAACTGGATAAAGTGATGGAGTCGCTTCAAGAACGGAGAGTTTGACATCGAAAGCCGTCCGAGGTTGTGCTGGCCATCTTCTACGAATGACGGCGCAGTTCTCGATGCGCTTGAGAAGAATCCCCAATTTCTTTACGCGATGTCGAGAGACCACTGGTGTTCTTCGGAAAACGACGTATACGTCTTCTATGCCTTACAAAGGCTCCAATTTTGATAGCTCTTTCTTGAATTCTTTCGAGGTTCTAACTGATAAGGAGGAGGGTGGCAGTTTGTTCAACCAGCGGGTTCTCTCAGCGAAGAAGGAATTAAGTGCCAGAGTTGGTTGTGTGCTTTCATAACTGGAAGGAAGATGTGTAAACTAGGCCGTCTAGGGTGTATTGGTTTAAAATACCAATATTCGCCCTTAGCAATTTTGAATGCTAGAAGTAGGTCAGAAAATCCCTGCATAAGAGGCTTTTCAGCCGCATGGAAAAACATCGCTGCCTGGAAAGCAGATGCGAGTTCGAGTTCGGCCTGGTGCGAGAGTTTTGATCGCAACGGAATATCCTGTAACGACAGAATGGAAAGTTTTGGTTTCGCTGGTGTATAGGCCATGGAATTATCAGCCAAAGTGCCTGTACGACGTAATCTACTTTAGTACTACACGTTCTTCGTTCTTGCACTTAACGTTTTGTTCTTCCTAGTCTTCGTCAGCCATTTTCTCAAAATTCTACTTCTCTTCTTAACAAGTCGTGTAGACAAGATACTTGTCCAGGCTGGTACTAGGGGTTACTATCAGTACAAATTTATTAGAAGATTGCGTCATATATCACGCGTAAAATCGATCTTGACCACGTCCGGGTACTTCGGGTCGTCAGGGTTGTAATTTCGTTCGTCCTTGTCACAGTAGCCTTGCTTTTGTATTCTGAAAGGAACGTGAAATAGAATTAGTGAAAAGCGATGCAACAAGGTTTTACCATTACTTGTAAATGCAAAGCACGACTTTATAGTCGCCATTGTGAGGGGCGTTGTGCTGCAGTCGATAATACCACCGGTTGTGAACAGCGCAAGCAAACTTTGCTCCTGGATTATGCTTGGCAAACCATCCGATCTGTAATTCAGAGACCAGAAGAGGTTTCAGCCAACACACAGATGCGTTTGAAATTCAAATTCAACGCACATGATTATAGGGTAGAATGTTAAATATTCTCTGAATCCATCGATCCTCCCACGACGCAATAGTATCATTGCTAAACAATCGAAATTCAATGAATAAATAATTGTACGCATATTGGAAAAAGGTCCACTACAAGGGCCACAAGTTTCAAGCGAAACAATTTCGACCAGCACCCTCTTACAAACATTTGCTCGCAGATGTCTTCGGTTCGCGATACGGACGCGACACTAACCTTCAATTTATCTCTTAATCGAGAGAATAAAGCTGAATTTCCTTACAGGCAAGACTGCCTGCCCAAACTGTCTCGAGCTGCATCATGGTTCGAATAGACTTCGATGGTTCTATAGTACATGGCTTTTGTGTTTATATTTTTCTTACTCGATAATCCAACAACAAGACAGTACTGGCCCTAACCTATAATGGCATTAGGAGATGTACTACTAGTTCTCATATTTCATTTCATTTCATTCATTTTGCATCATTCATTACCCTGAAGGAGTGGGTCCGCAGTCTGGGTGATACTGAACGGTCTACCGCTGGGCTCCTCTGCTACTGTCGCAGAAGGTCGCAAGACAAATAATAATTGAGTAAAGCCATATAATTGTAATAGTTTAATTATGAAAGTATGAAAAACAAAGAATTAGTTTGGTTTTCGTTTCGCACGGGCCCTTAGACGAAAACCAAACAGACAGAGTATCCTTCCCCCTGTGCTCGTCAGTAAGGGAGGGGAAGGAAGAAGGAGTTGCTGCTGTAAACTAACCTGAGCTCCTCCTGTTGACGTTGGACTTGGCGAACAACAATGAATGTAAAGAAGTTTAAGATGTTATAGAATTAAATCCAGAAAGATACCACCAGAAATGAATAAACCTTGAATGAAAGGCATTACGGAGATGTAAGAAGGGTAGCAGTAAAGCAGAATAGATACAACAACTCGCAGCAGTGGCACGGAAAGCGCAACGTGGCTCAACGAGAAGATCCACCAATGGGAAGGGAGTAGGTTAGTAGAGAAGGGAAAATGGTTGTTAGGGAAGGGGTTAGTTAAGGTGAAGGAGGAAATAATGGGGAGGTAGACCTCCACGCCGAACCACCAAACGCTCTCAAGTCCACCACCACGAGCACAACAAGTTAGGGAGTATGTTTTTTAATTTATGCTCTAGGATATAAATTGTGATAAATTAATGAACCGTTGAAAACAACACTAACCAAAGCATTTACATAACGACTTATTTATTTGAATTTTAGTGTGACCTAGATCGTATTTATATTGGATAAATTTATTTTTATGAATACATTTAAATAACGAGGAATTGAAAAAGTTACTGTCATAACCTGACTCGGACAGTTGCCTTTTAGTATGTAAAAGCCTAGTTACAAAATCATCTTTAAAGCTACAAGTGCGTGCAATTCTTAGAATTTCTGCATAGATCGTGGCTTTTTTAATATTAGCTGACAGATTGGTATCGAAATGAGGAAATCTTCTGATACTAAAATCAAAGGAATCTGTCTTGTTCTAAAGCTTAGTGGTTAATCGATTGCCTGAGATCTTTATTTCCATATCTAAATAGTTGCACGAGTAGTCGTTGTCATGAGTAATATCCAGGTTTAAGACATTATTATAGACGCTGATAAGTATGTTGTAAATATCATTAGTGCTTCTGTTATGGACAACTAAAATGTCGTCCATGTATCGGAACGGAATGAACAGATAGAGATTAGGATGGGTAATAGAGTAAACATATTCAAAATATGTGAGAGTTAGATCAGCCATAAGTGGACTTGCATTACTACCCTGTGGTACTCCTACTTTTTGAATAAACAAATGGTCCGAGAATTTACAGTAGCTGTTACTAAGAAGGTAATCTATAAAATAAATTATATCGTGTATACTGTAATATTTATAGTTTTTATTTCCAATAGAGTTACTGTAGAAAGTTTTATTATAACCATTATAGGCAATGAAGTTTTTGTTAGCATTTTTAAAACAAATTTTGAGTATCTCTCTTATATTTTTGAGAATATTGCAGTGGGGTAAATTAGTAAACATATTGGTGAAATCCGCTGAAAAAACTTTTAGATTGTGGCCACGTATATTTTGTAGCCGTTCGCTTATATTAATGTTTTGAATAGACCAATATCCTATAAATGTTCTATTTCTGGTTCTAATGGCGTCCACGTAGTTATTAAAATGATTCCTTATAAACTTTAGAATATTAGCTAGAAAGACGGAGAGTGGTTTGAGGCTGCTATCAGCCGCACCAGTTATGAACCGGAATTTAACTGGTGTTTTGTGTAGTTTAGGTATACCATAAACTATTGGAATATTACTTCGCGGCAACAATTGTAGTTCATTGACAGTATTGAATTTCATGTGTTTTTGAATCATTTCTACCGTAGTGTTGGAGTCTACTAAGGTGTATGTGTTGTTTGTAGAAGAAGACAAAATGGTTTTATTAACCATATTAAATCCCATTTCTTTCATAACACATTGAAGATAAAACTTTTTACATACAATGCCACAATTATTAGAAGCCTTGTCTAAGGGGCAAAAAACCCAGATATTTTGAAGGTTTCTAATTTCCCGAAATGTTTTATTGTCTACGCTATCGTTTGTTTGGTAAATGCATTTGTAAAGTAAAGGCTTGATTTTGTATTTAAAGTTTCTTTCCAATATGGAACGAACCAGATTGCTAGCATTGTTTTTTAATTTGTATTTATTTTTTATTACTGTTGTATAACTATCGACATTACTTTGTACCCAATGTCTGACAGCTTCTTTGTTAATCCGAGGGGTAGGCCTGAATTTGCAACCTTTGTTTAGTAATTTTCTTATGCTGTGGTTAGTGATGACATTTGTATTCACTGTAACAATATGTCCTGAGTGTGGATCCACAAAGTTTTTAAAGTGCGGATCAGTGCAAATGCATTTACTTTCCATAAAAGCGGTAATTTTACGATCATCAATGTTTTTCAGAGTGTAATTATAATTGAATATAGTTCTTGAAATGGGAGGATTATAAGTGAAGACTACTCTGAAGGGAATGAAATCTATCTTTGAGTTTGATTTAATAATGTTTAAGATACTCTTTGAGTTTACTACTTTATTTAAATTTGTATTATCTAAAAACCTGTGTAAGAAGGGAGTTTTCAAATTGCAATAAGAATTTTGAGGAACACTATTACGCTCTTGTATACTATTGAATTGAAACTTACACAGTAAACAAAGCAGCATAAATGTTTTTTCCTTGCAAAGCTGATCTAGAAAATTCCCTTCGTAACAGCTTTTTATAATAAAATTAATCACTTTCTTTTTGAGACTGTATAAACTGCTCCTGATTATACTAATATTACTGGTATCTCTAACAACATTAATGAATGCTTGGGCCTGCTTAGCTATATCAACATGAGTTTTTTGTTTCTTAAGCCTATGCGCTGGACGTCTTCTTTCTTTAGTAATTTTGAGGTTAAAGTATGGATGATTAGGTTTGTAAGTAAGGGGATTATTGATATTAGATATGTTCCCATAGATTTAACGCAGTCATTGTTTCCAAATGGATAGGCAGTCATTGAAAGTTTAGTCCAGAAGTATTCTTTTTCTTGTAAAACTGCTTTATCTGTATTCTCTGGTAGATTGTCCAAGATAGAGAAGGAATAATCTGCACACCTACAAACATTATTGAAATGGTTGTACAAAAAGTTGAAATTATCATGTTTCTTGATGTGGTAAACATGTTCCCTAATGCGTTCTTTAAATTTTCTAGTAGTGAGTCCAACATATTGGAGCCCACAGCGTAGACAATTAAGGCAGTAAATAACGTTGCTGCTATTGCAATTTGCAGTGGCAGTAACGCATGTATTAACTTTAAGTTTAGTCGTGTTGGATATTATAAAATGCTGGTCTTCGATGAGGTTACATTTATTGCAATTTGATGAGCATTTTAAAGGTTTATGTGTGGTACCAAAGTCTGTTATTTGGTAGTAACCATTAACCTTGCTCTTGGTGAATGAGCGGCGTAGATAATAGTCGAAACAATTGGGACGGTTGTTTGTAGACCCATAGGTTAAGTATATGGTGGGCCTAAACCATATACTAGGGAGGAAGGTTTTGGGAGGACTGCCCCACGGGTACCCGCGAACCCAGAAAGAAAACTGAATGAGTAAAGAATTAGTAAAGGAAGTTACTAGACCCTTTTGAAGGCGTGGTTACTTACCCCCCTATTGCCCATAACCACTTTTATAAACCCTATCAAAAGAGCCCCTATTGTTAAAGGGGTATGGCCCCCGTGTTTAAAGAATTGTTAAAGAGTTTGTGAAGGAATGAAAGCTAAGATATACTGGTGTGTGTATTTGTATGTGTGTATGAGTGTATGTGTGTATGTGTGTACGTGCGTGTATGTGTGTATGTGCGTATGTGTGTATGTGTGTATTTTTGTATATGTGTGTGTATGCGTGTGAAAATTAGCAAAGAATTTGTGAAATGGAGAGCAAGGTGATAAGGGACGACGTAATGACGGTACCAATGGAAATATGTTAAAGGCATTTAATATTTTAGGGAATGTTGAATTATGTATTACTGTAATAATTTGCACGGCAGCATCCTACTTTAATATAAATGAAAGCATAATTGGAAGGAAGGAGTAGTACAGAAGAAACGAGTTGGTGATTACAGAGTAGTTAAGAAGTATCAAGATAGTGTTAGAGGAGGTCCGTCAGTTAGACGGCACTGGACGACCGTTGGTCGAGAGAAGAGGACGACCGATTGGTCGAAAAACAAACAAGCTGTGAATGGCGAGAAAGAGAATGAGGAAAGGAATGAGATAAGAAACCCATAAAAGGCACTAATATCAACTGGCGTCGGGTTTCCCTCGAGCATCCAGTTGGCATTAGCTGAGATAAATAATAATTGAGTAAAGCCATATAATTGTGATAGTTTAATTATGAAAGTATGAAAAACAAAGAATTAGTTTGGCTTTCGTTTCGCAGGGGCCCTTAGACGAAAACCAAACAGACAGAGTATCCTTCCCCCTGTGCTCGTCAGTAAGGGAGGGGAAGGAAGAAGGAGTTGCTGCTGTAAACTAACCTGAGCTCCTCCTGTTGACGTTGGACTTGGCGAACAACAATGAATGTAAAGAAGTTTAAGATGTTATAGAATTAAATCCAGAAAGATACCACCAGAAATGAATAAACCTTGAATGAAAGGCATTACGGAGATGTAAGAAGGGTAGCAGTAAAGCAGAATAGATACAACAACTCGCAGCAGTGGCACGGAGAGCGCAACGTGGCTCAACGAGAAGATCCACCAATGGGAAGGGAGTAGGTTAGTAGAGAAGGGAAAATGGTTGTTAGGGAAGGGGTTAGTTAAGGTGAAGGAGGAAATAATGGGGAGGTAGACCTCCACGCCGAACCACCAAACGCTCTCAAGTCCACCACCACGAGCACAACAAGTTAGGGAGTATGTTTTTTAATTTATGCTCTAGGATATAAATTGTGATAAATTAATGAACCGTTGAAAACAACACTAACCAAAGCATTTACATAACGACTTATTTATTTGAATTTGCGAAGTGCGAAAGTGCGAGTAAGCGACTGATGAGAGACTATGGGATTACGACTGCAAGACCCCGTAGTGAGAAGGAGTGAGAAGTTTAGCAGAAAAGGTTTTCGATCCGGCCACCGAGCCGCCCTTTATGCTGGACTCTGGCGGGCGTATGGTGGGGCCGGTAACGGGTCATCATGCCACCCACACAAGCCTTATGTTACTCAATTCAGTTGGAACATAACAAGGAAATGTCTAATATTGTCGTTTGGCCCACTTAATCTTTACGGTAGTTCATAAACTTTTGATCTCTGGCTTAAGCTTGAAGAATTATTTATTAGATAATGATCATTTAGCGCTAGACAATGAAGAACGAAATCTGCATGAGTGGTGAAACATCTCTACCAAAGCTTTATGAGCTGGAAGGGGACCTACTTTGCTCTTCATTGCCTACCTCTTCATGAACTTCTTCTTTCGTATGGGGATTTTCCAGAAGCGGAAGGGGACAACGAGGTCGTCGTTCCTCGGAGTTCTACCGTAATGGTATGATTTTATTATTAACCAGGTGCCGGATTCATCAATGCTTATACCTGCAGATATACGGGGTATAGGAAGTTGACGTACCCACGATGAGGCTGACTTACTTTTAGGTTATCGAAAAAGTCCTGCAACAATATTTTCAAACGATCTTCAAGATTTAACAAAACTGCTACGATCTGTTTAGTACCACCGGCTTATGGCTTGAAAATTCTAGAATATTGCGCTGTGAACAATGCATGTAGGCCCGACGGAATCAATTGAGTGGGAGCGACAACTTGTAGAGTGAATTTAGCTTGACGGAGGCAGCTTATCCATGTGTTTGGGAACGCATGAGCTAAGCTACGTTCTACGCCTGGTGATGTATGACTTTATCCCTCTCAGTTTTATAAAAAAATCATCTATTATATAGCTTACCCTTTTCAGCATATATTTAACCTGAGTTGTACTAGAGCTGAGGTGCCTGCTAGATGGAAACATGCATTCGTAACTCCTATTTACAAAAAAAGCTCTGCGGTCTGATCCCAGAAACTACAGGTCAGTCAGCACAACATCAATGTTTGCGCGAACCTTTGAGAAGATACTCAAGAAACATATATTAATGCATCTTGAAGACCACAATATAATTTCGGAAAATCAGTACGTCTTCCTTAAAGATCAGTCGAAACTGCCCTTCTTACCTCTCTTAATGACTGGACAAGGGCGCTAGAAGAAAGAAAGCGTACGGATGTTATATATTTACGAATGTTATATATTAGGGCATTGGTGAACAATTTGTTGGTTAAAATGGAAGCGGTAGGAATTCACCCTATGATTATATGTTGGGTAAAGCATTTTTTATCTGGCAGAACATATCAAGTTGGCATATAGGGTCAGTTTTCGAAAGTGTTTTCCACGTATAGCGGAGTTCCTCAAGGAGCGGTGTTATCGCAAATCTTATTTTTACTGTACACCTACGAACTTCCGAACTACCTTACCAATCTGGGTGTCACCTGTAAAATGTATGCAGATGATGTGAAGATTAACAAAAGAATTGTAGGCACTTCTGATGAACTATCCCTTCAGTCTGCGATAACTCACATCTCCAATTGGGCAGACAAGTGGGGTCTACCACTTGCACATGAAAAAACATGCTTTCTAACAATTGGATCTAAAAGACAGTCACAGTTCCCAACATGCAGTATTGATGGTCAGGTTCTAAGCAATGTAAAAGAAGCCCGCGATCTGGGATTCATCATAACGTCCAATCTATGCTTTTCACAGCACTGCAGACTTCTCGTTAAAAAGGCCGGCTACCGTATACATAACCTCTTTCGAGCTCTAGAGTCACGGTATTCAATCCAACTAAGAAGAAAGATATCGAGCTTTTGGAAGGTGTTCAAAATAGCTTCACTAGAAAACTTATGATAAGATGCTTTTCAATGAACTACGATCAGATTCCACATGCTTCTCAAAGATCAGTCATATTTGGCCTACCGTCGCTCAAGAATAGAAGAAAAGCAGCAGATCGTGTCATGATGTTCAAGATCATTAGCAACAAGTTATCCGTTAACCCAACCGATTTCTTTGATGGTGGGGATGATCTGCTGCTAGGTAAATACGAAGACATGACAAGGTTATCTGTACAGGTCTGCAAAAGGTTTTCCACAGCTTAAGCAATATAAAATATTGCGTAGTCAGTAGACGCTTATTATGTCATCGATTTCAATGTGCATATGACTCATTCTTTCGTGTTTTGTTGTGCCGTGTGTGTTCAGTTTTTTGTGTTCCCTCATTCTTTAAACAAGACAGTTGTCTTTATCTCTTCTTTGTCTCTTAAATAAATAAATAAATAAATAAATAAATAAATAAATAAATCTACTATGAGTTTCTCCGACGTCAATAACCTTGGAGCAGCTAGCATCTGCGGTGAATGTCGAACACGCGGTCACAAGATATACGGTCTACCGTTCAAGCTACGAAGACGGAGATGTGTCCTTCGGAGGTACTCCATGCTCCGTACGTCCGTCAATGATGGATGACGACGTATTGGAGGAAAAGCCCAACGCGATTACTCGTGAACTATCAGCGACTCTTAAGCATCATATCCTCCGTCGCTGATCGTCTTCACGCTCTTGGGCACTGCACGGTGGTCTGACATTGGTGTCCCACGATCTCCGTGAATCTTTCCGGTCGTCGCGACTGAGCATCGCTCAATCCCTCCTTCTCCGCTTTCGTATTAAAAGCTTTTTGAGGAGCATAATCACGGCAGATGAGTCACGGGTCGTTTACATCAACTGTATCCGGAAGGCTCAGTGGCTCCTCCAAGAATTACCACCTTCAAAGCGATCAAAGTCCGACCACTACCAGACGAAGGTAATGCTGTGGTGTTGGTGGGACTACCAGAGAATACTCCACCTCCTGTTCCTTGTGGTTTACACCATAGTGACTGCGAACATCTATGCTGTCCAACTGCACAAATTTAGCCATGCCGCGAAAACGACCAGAGCGGAGGAATGCTTGCTTTCTTCATGACAACGCTCGAACACAACTTGCAAAGATCCCTCGCAGGAAGCTGCAGGAGCTTGGTTGGGAGGCAATGCCTTGCCCTCCGTGGTCTTCCTACTTGTGTCATCTGACTACCACCTCTCCAAGGCTCTTAAGCAAGATTTGAGGCATAGACACTTTGATGATCAGGCACAACTGGAACCCGAGGAGGCGCAGTTCTTCAAGTCACAACTGCATTCATTCTGGAAGGAGAGAACTCGTGCTGTGCCAATTAGGTGGGAGAAGGTTGTCGATGTCAAAGGTGATTGCTTTGCGGACTTAAGGAGTATGTAAGCAGAGCGGTAACACTTTAAAAAGCTTCCGCATTGTTGCAGAATTTTTCCGACACCCTACTACATAGTTCTGTATATACGATTTCACGGTACACATTTGTAGGTGAAATTCGGAGAAGATGAATGCATGAAAAAAGAAAGAGCACCCACATCCACATTTTGTACATGCAGTACTCCTTCTCGTTGATCCCGTGAGGTTCTCGTTGGACGAGATTGTATGCTCCTTGCAGTGCTATTGGAAATAGAGATTCGTCAAATTCCTGAATGATGCCCACGTCAAAGATGTAGAACTGCTTGCAAATCCATATCCGTGAAATTGGCTAGTAAAATCTTAGAAGTTATAGCTGAAACGCTTTTTTGAAGAAGATTCTGTCGAAACATCTTCCATGCTTGAAGCCATTTCAGAATACGGCTCACTATAATGAAGAACCACTCACCAAGCTCCTAATGTATTTCCGATCTGTCCAGAACTTGTGCCACTGTTTGGCTGCTCGAAACACCTTTGTCTTGAGGCATTGAGCGTCACACCCATATACTGAAATCGCTCCAGTCAAGGAACTCCTAGGTGCGCTGGTCTTTCATTTATTAAGCCACCCACCATCTGTGATTTGTTGTTCTGCGATAAGAAAAATCTGAAAGCATTAACTAAATCTGGAATCCTTAAGACAAAGACTCAACTGGAAGGATGGAAACTCACGACCAGAAGGAAGAGCATTGCAGGAGTGCTGTCTCATAGGACGCACTTTCACTTTTATGCGGCGTTTGCTGGGGCGAAGCAAACTTCCATTTTCACAGAACTCAGACAATTGTAGGCGAGTAGCGCCGTAGGGCGCAACCGGGAACGCCCTCTTTTTACACTTGGCTAGAAATTGAAGATCTTAGCGATGGGCGGGCAATGGGCGGGCAATGGGCGGGGAATGGGCGGGGTTTGTCCACTAAAACCTGGAAAATGTAGTCCCCTCCTGAATTTCGATGGCTTCCGGAGAGCCAAATTAGCGAGTCTGCATTTCCCCGTCGATTCGACGGAGAAGTGCAGACATTTGGGTAGCGACAAAATGACAAATACGGGGCGAGTAGTGATTTTGTGGGGCTAGAAAAAGGCCGATCGGGGGGCAAATCTGGACTTTCTCGGTCCGGCTAATTTGGGCGCACTGTAGCGCACGAGGTCTGCAGCCGCCCCCACGCAACACTGCGGACCTCGGGCGGCGCCAGAAAAGGACTAAAAGGGGCTATTTTAGCCCCGTTTAGCCCCCTCAACCCCAGATTTTCGGTGTACTGTAGCGGAGTAAGTTCGTATCAGTGACGTCGCAGTCTTGCGGACATTAGGCGTCGCTAGAAAGCGCGTAGACGGGATATTGTAGCCTCATTTTTGAGTTTGGGGTTACGGTAGCGGAGGCGGCGCGGCTCCGCTCGGGACCGCGATCACGTGACGCCGCGGACTTTCGAAAGTTCGAGAGCGGTCGTACAGCAGCGGCGGACGGCGGCGCACGCCGAGCGGCGGTGGTGAGCCGTTTTTTCATACTTGATTGGTTTTTTTTGTTCGGCAACGTGTTCTGACGTTGCAGAACCGGTGAAGATGGGGGAGGAGGGAGGGTGGAGGGGTGGGAGGGAATGTTAGTTGAAATCTATTGGGATTGCGAGTGCAAGTCGGGGGAAGTGAACCCTGGGGGGAGGGGTTCAAGCCTCGAACCTTCCCAAAAGAGGCTGCTTGGTCCCCTAAGGAGTCGAAGGTGGAGTACAATGTGTTCGTGAAATTTGTTGTGGTGATGGTTGTTTTGCGGAACCCTCGTTAAGCGAAGTCGAGTATCCCCTAGTTGGTAGTGGAGATCTTGGGAGCACTCCTCCTGACTTGCGCTCGCAATACGGCCGTTTGGTTGTATTGGAGTTCATCTATTGCTGTTCGTGATCAGTTTACATTGCACGGATTTCATTTGTGCGTCTCGAACTAATAATTTTTTGGATTTTGATTGTTTCTCTTTCATCGCCCTCCTTTTGTCGTGTTACTGCAACTTTGAAGAACTTGTATTGATTTTTGTGTTCCGGCACCTGTCTTTGGGTAAGCATGAGTGAAAGATGGAGGGAGGGACGGAGGGAGGAGGGTGGGAGGGAATAATATCGAAGGAAATCGAGATGAAGTTCGGATTGCGGGTGCAAGTCAGGGGAAGTGAACCCTGGGGGGGGGGGGGGGGTTCAAGCCTCGAGCCTTTCCAAAAGAGCTTCAACCTGACAGGAAGTCGAAAGTAGAGGAAAGTGGGTTCGTTTCGTGGAATCTGTTGCGCTGACGATTGCTTGTGGAACCGTCGTTTACTGGAATCGAGTAATCCCCTTACTGGTAGTGGAGACCTTGGGTGCACTCCTCCAGACTTGCGCTTGCGCCTCGGTCGCTCAGTCGCATTGAAGTTCATGTTTTCATGTTCCTCATATTCAACTTACATTTCATGCATTTCATGTGTTCGCGTCGAGCTGTTTTTTTGGATTTTGATTGGTTCTGTCCGACTGGCATTTGTTTTCTGGCGTTATAGCCAGTTCGAAGAAAATTATTTGATTTTTCTCTTCCGCCACCTGTCTTTGGGTAACCAGAAGTGAAAGATGGAGGGTGGGAGGGAATGAAATCGAAGGAAATCGAAATGAACTATTATCTAAATGATTCTTTTGCGGACCTCTCGCTGAATGAAATCGAGTGAGCATCCCATGCTGGAGACCGGGCGGACTCCTCCTCACTTGCACCTCTCGGCCGTTCGGCCGTATTGGAGTTCATCTATTGCTGTTCATGATCAGTTCACATTTCATGCATTTCATTTGTGCGTATCGATCGATTTTTTCATTTGATTGGTTGTCTCTCATCACCGTCCTTTTGTGGCATTATAGCCAGTTTGAAGAAATCGAATTGATTTTTCTGTGTTTTTGGGTGACCAGGAGCGGAAGAGGGGAGGGAGGGAGGGATGGAGGGAGGGTGGGCAGTGAAATCGAACTTAAAATCGAACTGAATTCTGGTGCAAGTGTGGAGGAGTTAGCCCGGGGGGGGAGGGGGAGTTCAACCCTCTTGCCTTTCCAAAACTGCCACCTTCGCCCCTGACAAGCCGAAACCGAAGTAAAACGTTCTGTTTGAAATGTCGTTTTGAACGATTTTTTGGTGAAGCCCTCAGCTTTATGGATTGTAGTGCACCAATAGTGTTGAGATCCCGAACAAGCCCAAACTGGGTCAAAGTAGCTCCTTCACTCGTAGTTTTTCGACTGCTTCGTCGCGTTCGCTGTCGTCGCTTTCGTTATCGTCGCGTTCGTTATCGTCGCGTTTTTTTTTCTTTTTTATTAAAAAATAAAGTGTAGTAGAGGGGAGGTAGTGACGAATACCTGAGCAGCCTCCACGGAGGTTGGTCAGGCTGAGGAGAACTTAAAATGGGGAGTATGGGTAGTGACGAATACCTGAGCAGCCTCCACGGAGGTTGGCCAGGCTGAGGAGAACTTAAAAATGGGCACATATTACAGATCATATAAGAGAGAGGAAGCGAGCGATGGAGGAGGAGCCGTGTAGCGCTAGGTATCTAAATTTATATGGGCGCGAGAAGGAGGCCAAAGAATTGCTGAAAAATATTACAATCTACTCGAAGCTGGAGGTGAAATCATTTCCACCATATGCTCAGCGAAATCGAAATTCATGGTAAAATGTTGACGGGTTTAGGTGCTGGTCGTTGAGGACTGTAACTTGCGAGACGAAGACCTTGAAGTCATACCAAGTCCTAAGCAATCAATGAAGTTGTTGTCCTTGCGGAGTAACGCGCTGTCAAATCCGTGGAGCACCCTGGCCGAAAAATTTCCGAATTTGACTCACCTGAATGTGATGATGAATCCTCAGTGAGTGAAGTTGGTGTGGTAGTGATAACGTGGAATACGAAACAAGGGAGGAGCGTGATGTCGTTGCAGACTGAATTTCTCTACGGACTGCGTGGTGCTCTCAAAAAGGCTGTTATGGTGCGTAAAATTCGACTTCGGCGACGGCGCATGGTCCGAAGAAGGGTCGAAGTTGGATGAGTCGTGCGTAGAAACTGCGTATTATTAAACTTAACATTAGTAGTTGATAACATTATTGAACTGGTGGGAATTCTATTCAAGCGCCTGTAAAGCATTTTTCTTCAGGAAATTGAATTTCATTCGCAGATATTGTCCTGGGCTGTTGACGGTGAACGGGAATAAGGTCATTCGAGACCTCCGCTCCCGGATGGCTCCCGCATTCTGGCATCACATCTGACGAAAATTTGGAGCGTCGCGGAGCGTCCGCCCTTCAAAGTAAGCTCCGGCCGCCTGGAAGCCGAAGTTGCAACTCACTTCCAGTTTTTAGGCCATGAATTTAAACGACTTCATGGAGCGCTGGAAAGCAGGACCACGCAATTCGGAAAGCGATCAGCGCGTGAGGGCCACAGATTTTTTCAGGCGATACCTGCAGGAGGTCAGCAGGCTGGGAATTGGCGGTTTTTAAAACATCCAACCAATGCTTTTTTGTAGGCTTGTGAGCCACCCGACGCCATTCGGGTTTACTCGTGCCGCCAAAGTGGCAACGCCGGAAGAAACCCCCACCTGAAGGATCTCCCTGAATACATAGTGGAGGCTTTAATAGGTGCGGTACTTTTTATTGCAAACCGCAAGTATTCCGGCTAGGTAATAATCAATTTTTCATGCTGCGTTCTCGATTCCCTCGGACTCGGCCACGACGACTTGAGGAGGCCCGTTGAAGACCTGGTGCGGAATCCTTCCATGTATGTTTCATTAAAGGATTCATTGATTGGAGTTTTTTCGTGAAAAAACTGCATAGTCCTCTTCAGGTAGTGGATCAAACTCGGAAAAACCGACGAGGACCGTGAGACGGCATTCAACTACCGCAAGCGCTGCCGCAACGCTTGGTATCCGGAGTTCCGGGAGTGCATAGGGAGAGCGCTGTAAGCTGGTTTTCGATGCTTTGTCGCGTTCAAAACCTTTA
Source organism: Heligmosomoides polygyrus bakeri (assembly GCA_947359475.1). Classification (NCBI taxonomy): domain Eukaryota; kingdom Metazoa; phylum Nematoda; class Chromadorea; order Rhabditida; family Heligmosomidae; genus Heligmosomoides; species Heligmosomoides polygyrus. The sequence continues at coordinate 15,815,221 of OX375868.1, forward strand.
TTCCGATGCTTTCCTGGAGATACAATTAAACCTGTTTAGGGGTGAAGTGCGCCAGTGGACCATGGTCTCCGACAAGTTGGTTCCACGACAGGTAAGCTCTCGCGGACTGTTTCGGTTTCAGACGGTGACCTTTATATTGAAGAGTTGCTTTTCAGAAGCGGCGAAGGATCTTCGAAGAGCTCGGCAACAGGAGTCGCGACAGCCAGGACAACCACGATGGACTGAGCGAAGGCATCAGCGTCGCGAGCGTGGAACTCTGAGCTGGACCGTTACCGTCTCAACTCCATCATCGCCAAGATGTCGACTTTCGCGCAAGTCACTTTTGCTCTTAAATAACTTCCTCGTCATCAACATTTTTTTGTGCTCATTTAACTTCTTAGTTTGTTGCTTCGCTAACCTTTCTCCATATTTTGTTGTTCTCTTTTCATTCCATTTTGTCTTGTCTTTCTCATCCAAAGATATTTCCTACCTACTGCCTCACTCATGAAGATCTCTTTAGGTCATGTTCTTTTTATAGTCCATCCTTTTCTTATCTGCTAATGTTCCATTCTCTCTAACGCGCAGAATTAGAGCAAGTGAAAGGACATCACAGAAATTACTGACTTCATCTTTGGACATGCCTCTTGGAAACTGCTTTTGGAAATTTTGGCTACCCCCAAACATGGGCTTATTCATTATCTCCATTTAAAAGTGAACTTTAAACAAATCCGAACATCCGAGTTGGTTTGGGCGAGATTTCGGTCAGAAAATATCGCTGAGACTCTTTCTTCTCTCCGTCTCTCCAGTACTCTTTTAACGTAGAAAATTCTGCTAACTCTCTTGGCTTCTGAGCGATGTGTTGCGGCTTCAACTCTCTTTTCCCTTTTGTTTTCCCTTTTGTTGGGATCTTGTTGAAATTTCATCAAAAAACTTTTTCAAAAACGGAAAGTTCCTTTCATCGGGATCTCCTTCGCAGTCTAAAATTTGAATGTGCTTACCAGTGCTTTTTGCAGTTCAAATTTTGAGCTTTTCTGCGGTTGCATCCATTTACCCGGCTTTTGGGTTCCTTTTCGCAATAGAAAATTGTTGGGAAATCTTTCGAAGAAAAACTTGCGAACCAATTTAGCTTCTTCGCCATGTGTTTGGACTTCCACTTCTCGATTTTTGAAGTTGTCGACATTATATTTGGAAAACTTGAAATTATTTCATGCCTTATCCACTTCCGGAGGTAGATTTTCGATTTTTGAAAAATATTAAAAACTCTGGAAATTTCTGGAGAGTGTGGAATTCCGAGTCCGATATTCTAAATTTCTTTCCTTCTCGTCTTTCGCAACTTTCCATGCTGTGGCTACTTCCGGAGGTAGTTTTTCGATTTTTGAAAAATATTAAAAACTCTGGAGATTTTTGGAAAATGTGTAAGTACGCACCCGACATTCCAAAATTTAGCAAAAATCTGAATTCTGCACGTTTCCATGCTGTGGCTACTTCCGGAGGTAGTTTTTCGATTTTTGAAAAATATTAAAAACTCTGGAGATTTTTGGAAAATGTGTAAGTACGCACCCGACATTCCAAAATTTAGCAAAAATCTGAATTCTGCACGTTTCCATGCTGTGGCTACTTCCGGAGGTAGTTTTTCGATTTTTGAAAAATACTAAAAACTCTGGAGATTTTTGGAAAATGTGTAAGTACGCACCCGACATTCCAAAATTTAGCAAAAATCTGAATTCTGCACGTTTCCATGCTGTGGCTACTTCCGGAGGTAGTTTTTCGATTTTTGGAAAATATTAAAAACTCTGGAGATTTTTGGAAAATGTGGAAGTCCGAGTCTTAAATTCCAAAATTTCAAACCAAATTTCCCCAATTATGATGCGCGTTAGAGAGAATAATTCCATTTTCCTAATTACTTGATCTCGATACTTAGGAATTTATTAAATTTTCCTTAGAAGTGTATATATAGTTATATTTTTGTGTATAGGTGTCTGTTTGTGTGTATGTGTAGGTGTATAGGCGCCGTTTGTATAGCTGTGTATAGATGTAGTGTCGTACTGTAGTGCTGTTCTGCTATTGGATAGAGGTTACGGTAATAAATTTTATTAGAATATTCGTTTTAGCGCACTTACTACTGATAATCTCGGGGCTAAAATGCTGACAAAGCCGCGACAGGGAGGCGGAGCTGCGCACGGGCCGGTGGGCGGAGCTCTACCCGACTACAATGTCAGGAGAAAATTCTTTTAGCTCTAGAACTTCAAGGTAGGTGAGCTAAAGCTCCGCCCCCTCAGGGGAAGCTCGAGACTTTTTCCACCGCTACACAAGTTTTCGGAGTCGGCAACTCGCCTACAATTTTCTGAGAATGTAAGGAAGCGCACGCAGAGCTAATCTGTATCAATATCAATGGGACAGACTTATTTGCACTAATCCAGGTGCGCTTCTCTAGCGGAATTACACCGTACCATATACCCTTCTTGACTACTTTGCCTTCTCTTCTACGATATATCCAGGTGTTTTTACATGTGTTATTATTAGTATTTATATGTTTGGACATATACCATTTTCCCGTAGAATTGGACACTTTTCGAATTAAGTCAGACACTTTTCAAAACGTTCAAGGAAAATTTTAGTATAACTTTCTTCGAAGTTTTAATTCATCTACCCTACATATAAGTAAACACATTGTCAAAAATCTTATAAACATTTTATTTTTGAGAAAAAAAATGACTAGAACTTGTTTCAAAAAGCAGGAAGGCGGCTAATTTCTGTTGCCAAAAAATAGATTGCGTCACGCCCTCGTTCGAAGCTTACGATTTTTGTTCGATTGTTGACAAACTTTCTGTTCACATGTAGTTTCACACCTGCAAATGGTGCAACATAAACTATTGTAAAAAAATATCCCAACTTTCTTGTTGCACGTGAGCAGTATATACACTATCAATAAAATAAGCATTGCGACATGCTTTTCGAGTGCACGGCGCGATCCATTCTTTTAATGCACTACATGGTTGCTGCCTTGCTGCGTTTTAAGGCGAAATTTAATTTATTATTTATCTCAGAAAATAAAATTTATATAAAATTATTACTCATCTTCGGATAGGTGAACTAAAAAATTTCAAAGAAAGTTGCACCAATTTTTTCTTAAACAAAAAATTATTCTAACCATCTTGGAGAGTCTGTCGTTTAACTTGTAAAAAGCTCTTTTTGATTTGGAAGACTTTCAATATCATTTTAAAGTTTATAGGCCAGCTTAGAAGAGGCTCATGTCCAAACTGACGTGAAAGTGTCCAACTTGGCTTGAAAAGTGTCCAAATCCACGTGAAAATGGTATGCATTATTCATATATTTACTTATTTATATATTTAATAAATTTTTTATGTCCACAGCTGTTACTTCGTGCTTTGAAAAGTTGTTCTATCATAGTTTTCAAACTCTATACGGAAGTTGGGCGCGTGGAGCGCAGTCGGAGGAGGTGCCGGCTGTCGCCTGCACCCGATACCAGGTTCTTGGTTCGGATTTCCCCCACAGGCCAACCAAGCCTTCCATCCCTCCGGGGTAGGTGAATTGGTACCAGACGTGTCTGGGAAGGATAAAGCGCTGACTTGTTCATCGGCTGGCCACCGCAAGTCATTGTATGGCCAAGTACGCATTCAGCTCGCCTCCACGACATCCTGTAGAAGTAGAATGCGTGGCGCATCCCAAAGGGATTGAATAACGCCGCCCTTTATCCTTATCCTTATTATACAGATATTATGTTAGCTTGTTCGACTTTCAGTCCATAAGAGCTATGCACTACCGAACGTGCCGTTCCGACCAACAAGCAAAAGCGGCGCGCAAAGCCGCATTGGACACAAGTCGCTTTAGTGCGCGGCATCTTCACCTTCTGCACGTTGCGCTTACTTATTTGTTATTTGCCAACATATTTATTGCATGACCTACTTTATGGATTTAACTGCTCCATGGCGCGCTCTGTGAGCAATGCATATAGTCCAGACAGAATCAATAGGGTAGGCGCGACAGCTTGCAGAGTGAAGTTAGGCTGATGTAAGGGACTTATCTAACTAGGGAAGTGTTTCGACCTCCCATGTAACTTCAAGTTGAGACCAGGATAGTTAGAAAGAGCTCGGAATGCTGATTGCGAATATGAATGTCAAAATTGCAAAATGAAACTCCTGAGCGAGTGATGGCCTGACGAAATCGGGGGCCTCACCACAGGCTGGCTGTGCGACGCCCAGGGCGCGAGAATGGTGAGTCATCGGAACTCCATAAGAAAGGCCACCCAGCTGCGGCGGTGGCGCAGCGGTAGTGCTTACGCTCGTCAGGTGCAAGATCGTTGTTTGAGTTCCCATTTCTGGCGGGTTTTTTTTGAAAATCAAAGTTTATCTTCGAAATGAAGTTTTGTTCTGAATTATGACACGTGTGTGAATAAATTGCTGGGAAAACTACCACACACGTTTGTAAAAGTGCTTGAAGGCAAAAACTGTTATGGTGACATTTTTATTTACTATTTTTCACAAATAGAGTCCAAGTCTTATATTGAATAACTAGAGGTGTTTCTAACAAACTTGGCATTCATGGAACAAAGCAAAAAATGCGTGAAGCAAAAAGGTAAGTAGAATATATGATGTGGAAGCCCAGAATGTCGTTGATCTACTGCTTTTTCTTCATTTACTATGTCATTTTCACCAGCAAAGGTGGTGTGAATTCTTCTCGCTGAATTAAATGAAAATTCACCATAGCAGTTTTTTGTCTTCAAGTATTTTTACAAACGTGTATTGTTGTTTTCCCGGCTATTTAATCACACACGTGTCATAATTCAGAACAAAAGGTCATTTCGAAGATAAATTCTGATTTGCAAAAAAACCACCAGCAACGGAAACCGAACCAGCGACGTCGCACTCGACGAACGCGAGCACTACCCCTGCGCCACCGCCGCATGGCTAACCACTCTCGGAGCCCCGATGACTCACCACTCTCGCGCCCTGGGCGTCGCACAGCCAGCATGTGGTGAGGCCCTCGATTTCGGCAAGCCATAACTCGTTCAGGAGTTTCGTTTTGCAATTTTGACACTCATATTTGTAATCAGCATTCCGAGCTCTTTGTAATGATACTGGTCTCAACTTGAAGTTCCATGGGAGGTCGAAACCCTTCCCTAGTAAGTGCCGAAAAGTACAGGAAACCAATCACGTTCTGTATGTCTAGAATACAGTGAGTTTTGTGATTCCACTGACTATGGCGGATTTTCCACGAGTACTACCAAACTGGATGCGCGGACGTCTTCGGAACGCTGCAACTCTTTCATGTTCTGCTCTCGGTTTTGTATGCGGTAATAAGATTTAGCAGTGCGCTAAACAACAGCGATGCAGCTTATGAATGGACAAAGTTACAGCGGTGTGAGGACGCAGGTTAGGCAGCGTGACACGATTTTTTTCGATTTCAGTCGACCCCATCTGTACACCATTTTCACGTCGAATTGAACATATTTCACGTCTAATTGGGCATTTTTCATGACAGAAACTCTTATAAGCTAACCTATAATGATATAAAATTCTTGATCTCTCATCACTTTACGAAAGAAGGAAACTAACTGACCTCTTAATGTTTTACAAAATTCTCACAAGGAAAGTGTCTACAGGGAGGCCGATAAGTATTGTCGCGATATTTGCGCGCACCTCTTTCTCTTATATTTTTTTGAAATCGCTTGGCTTCCCAGGGTTTACGACATTAAATCCAATTTCTTGCGATATATTGAAGTTTTTGTTTGTGGCCTCTTTGCGACCGTACCCTAATCGAGAATCAGTAGCCCGCCTCGCTGAAAGCAGAGAGTCCACCACCGCCATTGCAAGGAAGCCCAGTACTTCATTGAGAACAGTTCAGCAGATCGTCTAGCAGTGGGAGGAGAAAGGGAACGTCACCATAAAGGTAAAGTCAGGTTGTCCCCGTTCTGTGAATACAAGGAAGAACCGTGCGATCATTAAGAAGAGAATGGACAGAAACGACAGCATATCTCTTAACAAGATTGCAAAGAGCCTCGAAATTGCTCGTGTACTGTCCAGCCAGTTGTTAAGAATGAACTAGGGCTTCGCAGCTATCGTCTGCTCAACGGACAGCAGTTGACAGAGTCAGTCAAGGAAAACCGAGAAAAAAGTGCAAGGAGGTGCTACGGCTTTTCTCAGTGCGCCGCGTCGAAGATGTGCTGTGGACAGATGAGAAAATTTTCACTGTCGAAGTCGCACACAATGCTCAGAATGATCACCTGCTCCTTAGACCCGATCAAGGACACACTTGGAGGAGAAATATCGTTACAAAATCGCTGCTTCCCAAAGGACTGAGGTGTGGGCTGGTATCACAGCAAAGGAGACGCCGCTGGTTTTCGTGAAAAGAAATGCGAAAATCAACGCTAGAACATACCAAGAAGAGGTTCTGAAGAAAGCAACCCTTCTTTTCTATAAAAAAAAATCTCGAGATGACTTTTCAACAGGACTGGGATCCTGCCCATGGAGCGAGGACGACGATTGCGTATCTGGATGCCAACTTCCCTGGATACCTAACGAAGGATCAGTGGCCGTCTAATAGCCCGTATTTAATTCCCTCGATTTTGCCATATGGGGATACCTAGAGCAGAAGCTGAGGAAGAGGACCATCACCAATTTGGACCAGCTTCGCCACGAACTTAATCAAGCCTGGGCAGAAATCGACACCAACTACCTGCGGCTCACCGTGGAGTCAGTGAAACCGAGACTTGAAGCTGGGTAAAACCTAAGGAAGTCACTGCGAAGCACTCTTGTGAAATCCAATCTACATCTTGTTGGTTATATTAAGGAATAATAGTTTTTTAAAAAAATCTTACGTATTGTTGAAAATATGACGTTTTTCGCGACGTCAATACTTGTCGGCCACCCTGTATACACCCAATAATATTTTTTGGTCACCCGCTGTCAAGAAGTAGGAGAGGAAAAACGATGCTGCCCGTCTCGGCTGCTAGAACACGGATTAGATCATGTTTCGTTACCTATAGCTGTATGAATGTGATGAACTCGTCGTTACTAGCCAAAAGTGACAACCTTCTTAGTTTGCGAACTCTTCCAAATTGAAACGAGTTTCTTATAGGTGAAACTGCGGACACTCTAAGATGGTTATTGGTTCAATGAAAATTTGATAAAACTTTCTTTAAAATTTTTACTGCCCGAATAAAAATAATATTAAATAATTGAATAGAATTTTTATTTTTGAGAAAAAGAAAGAAGTAAGTTGATTTTGAAGCGCAACTGTCAACAGTTATGTAGTGCATTAAAGAACCAGATCTCGTCGCGATTTTTATCTAATGCATAGTGAAAATGCTGCTTGAAACATCAAAGTGAAGATAGGTGTGCTCTTTACAACTGCTTTTGTTGTATCGTTTATAGGTGTATATCTCCGTTTATTTGCTTGATTACCACTACTTACAACTGGATAGCACAAAGTTCTGCATAGAGTACAACGTTATCCATGATAACAGAAATTTGTCATCAATTGAACAACAATAGCGTCTTGGACGAGGACAATCTTTTTTTACTGCCTTGCTGTTTTTTAAAAGAAACTTTAAGCCATTATTTGTTATGAAAAATTAAAGTTAAAAAATTCAAGCAATCTGTTCAGTTATTGGGTTGGTGGATCGCAACTTCAGAGAAAAAAAATTTCTTGAGCAAAAAATTATTCTAGCCTTTTCTAACAGTCTTGGACAGTTTAATATAGAAAAATCTCATTTCCATTTAGAGGAGTTTTCTTTGATTTCAAGAACGTTGAGCTTGCTTAGATGAGTGCCTTGCTATACCGTGTCCATATTGTTTCAAAACTGCTTGTATTGCACAACTCCGGCGCAAACAAACAAACAAATATCTCACTTCGTCTCGTCTCCATAAGACTCGCCAGATTGGGTTATCTTCCATCCAGCGATTGCCTCTCAGTAAGCGAAAAAAGCACTTCGGGGATATTCGCAAAGACTACTTCTCTTCATACCCGCATCAATATTTAGGTGGGCCCATGCTGCAGACAGAGCAGTATTGACATCATATAGTTTGTATAGTGAAAGGTGGAAGGGTTGGAAATTATTACTGCTGTGCAAATCTCATTACTTATGCAAATCCCGGACTGCTCAAAAAAACTTACACAGGGCGAATGGCCAGGCGTGCAAGAAGAAATTGAGCTGTGTTTTGTAAACGGGACCGCAACGAACTTGTGTAAAACCGTAATATTTGGTAGGCTTTGTTCTCGGTCTCCGGGCCAGGAAAAGTATAATAACTTTCGAATGTTGATTTTTAGTTCTGCATTCATGATAAGTAGCGTCACATTTAGTTTAAGTTTGTTTGATGTACTTCCTGCCGAACGAGGGCGCATGATGGATCAGTCCCCGTTGAGCGGCCTTACGTTTCGATCCGTTCGGGAGACCCAAAGAAGGTTCAACGATTCGGATTTTGCTGTGTGCCCGAACAGGCACCTTATTGGATCTAGACTTTGGGATCATGCCCAGAGGCATAACAGAAAGCCTTGGTTCATGAACGATAAAATAGGCCGATATGGTAAATCCGCCGTGAGATGATAACGGCGGTATCGCTGGTGGATCTGGCCCATGGTGACTAAGATTAACTATACTGGGCATACTGAGCATACCAGTGCTACTCTTAACGACACGCTTGTCATCCCCGGTCTTTCTATAAGACACAGAGACATAAACGGCAGAAAACCATCTGCTACGGAACCACACTCGTTCATTCGGGACTTCGGAATGAAATCCAGGGCGGCCGCATCACTTTTCTAGATAAAAGAGGAAAACGATGCAGAAGCTTGAAGTTGTACAAAACTGCTTCACAAGAAAAATTAATCCGCGAGCAGGGTTTCGTCTACAGTCATATGCCTCCACTTTTTCAACCCAGTCGCATTTTCTGTCTTCATTCGCTTGCTTACAGAAGGGCGCAAATTTGATTTGATACAAAGGATAAGGATAAAGGATGGCGTTATTCAATCCCTTTCTGGGATGCTCCTCGCATTCTACTTCTACGGGAAATCATGGATGCGATCTGAATGCGTTTTGGCCATACAATGACTTGCGGTGGCCAGCCGATGAACAAGCCAGCGATTTATCCTTCCCAGACAAGTCTGATGCCAACTCATCGATCCCGGAGGGAAGGAAGGCTTGGTTGGCCTGGGCGGGCACGCAACAGCCGGCACCTGCTTCAACTGCGCTACACTCGCCTATTGATTAGATGTGGTTCCTCAAGATTCTGCACGGGCATTGTGGCTCGAAGATAAATAAGTTTTGCGCATCGAGACGGTCGATTACCAGAGGAGGTTCACTCGTGCCTATGAAAGCAAGGTCAAAATACCGAGTTCACCCCACGTTCGGCTCTCGATAAATTTTGGTATAGTAGTCCACGATGTTGAGAAATAATATTTATCTCAAGCCAGGCCCTCGTTAGACTTCCAGCTCCGGGTGCCCGGTGGACGTCACTAGTCCACTTGCTAAAGGCTCTGAAGAAGGCGAGAACGCCGAAACGTTAGCCTGAGTGCTGTCTGTGTTACCAATCTTGGATTGGCTTGAGATAAATATTATTTCTTAACATCGCCATCACCACTTCCCGGTGAGAGGTGCTTCGGACTGCTTGAGGCTGACAAAATTCCTGACATTCTTTCTTCCTTTAAACTCATGTTAGACCGCTGGCTTACCATGACCTAATCCCTACCTCACAACTCCGTGTTCCACCTGTTCATTATGAGTTTCTGTTACTACGCTAAGGCGCGTTTATACTTCCGACGCCGAGCGACGCGACGGCATGTATATTAGCCAAATTGAGTGACCGCGTCGCTCGATCAATGTGGCCACAATACGTGGGGTCGCGTCGCTCGGCGTCGAAGTATAGACGGGCCCTTATTGACTGATCTTTCTTATTTCATCCTGCTTTTATTTCTCATGATTAGTTTATGTAAATACAAGTGCTCCTGGCGCGTCTCGCTCTTTCGCGCTTCGCGCGACTTTGTGACATCACTGACTTAAAGAAAGTAGTTTTTGTTAAACATAAAATTCACTAACATCTAGGATCTCCTGCGTACTTTATTGCCATCAAGCCGTTCACCACTTCCATGCGTTCATCATAGACATTCTCTCTGGACGGTCCAGCAACGCCATTGATTTGTGCTGAGCAGTACTTCTGCCCACAGGTTGCTCCTCCGCAACCTTTTTCAAGCCCAATAGCTTGCTTGCGTTACCGAATATCGTTGACACGTCTTCCGAACCCAGACGACACGTTCCCCTTCAGTCGTTTCTTGTTACTGAATCGAATTGCTTGTCCGCCTTTACTGATTCCCGCCCCCCCATCTTTCTGGTCGCAACTCCTGATCCACTTATTTGTTTCCACTATTGACCCCCTGCTGCTCTCTTCTTGCTGTTTTCCCCGTCCTGGTCCCTCCTCCAGGTTGTTCCTTTTCTTCCTGGTCGCTCACCTTCTCCACCCTAGTGGTCCTCTTACTTCCCTTCTCCACCACCCCGTTAGTGGTCCTCCCGTGCTCACAGCAGACATCGGTGAGGACGCAAAGGGGTATCTCACGCGGGTAACCTTTTTCGTTCAACATGGGATAATGCTGAATTCTGAATGCGGCTGCGCGACATACGACGACGGTGTAACCTCTTCTGACTCCAGGCGCTTGTCGTGCGACGTAGTGGACCCGTCTTCTGGATCCAGATGCTCAGAAACACGCACAGATGCCGTTGTGTCAAGCAGGAGGAGGCTCTGCTGCTGCAGCATCTCATGTTTAAAGGCACATTTGTCCCCGCGGGTTCGATGAGGCGTATCTCACTCAGGTTAGAAACCTGCGTGAGATACGCCTCGTTGAACCCCTCGTAAAGACTAACTCAATTATACAGCGGTAGATAGATAAGGATTGAGATCGATGCTTGCTTATGAAGGAGACCAGGTAATGCACATTCGCTTACTATTTATAGCAAAGCTGAAGCGGGAATTTTTACAGCGTGTGCGCAAAAGGAACAAGCTTGCTCGACACCTCTTGCGCTCATGTAAGGGCTAAGCGGGAGTTGTAACCGTTTTCCGATCTCAGAATGGTAATTTTTAGGACATAGGGGCTCATTAACTATATGATTCACGCCTTCTATCTTAACGAAAAAAATTGTATTACATAAATACCAATCGTTAAGTTTGTATGAATTTTGCCAACGAATTCCGTCCTGTACTGTTCCATCATTGGATATCATGTTTGTTATGATTTTAGATTACCAAACTGTGAGACGGCGTGAGTCTTCTGCCGAACAACCGTGCCCAGGGGCCAGAATCATCAACCACGTATCGTCCTCTAATGGCCCCCCTAATATGACATTCATCAGCATCAGGTTTTGCGGTATCCTCATCGTTAGAGCGGTAAGCGGTTCATGAATCTAGCCCCAGACGTTAACAAAATAACTCAAGTAGTGTCCTAGATTAGGATGACGGCAAGGGATGAGAAAAAGAAGAAAGAAGAAGAAGCTTTTCAAGAAGCTGCTTCTGCGTATGCAATGAGTGCCTTCGGTTGTATTCGTTTGTTTTTGATTGAGTTTATGCGTTTTTATTCTAACATTCTATTTTCACGTGTGGCCTTAGCTCACGTCATAAATAAATAAATAAATAAATAAATAAATAAATAAATAAATAAATAAATGGGATATATTGCCCACTTTGTGAGATCCAACTTTCATTATATTTAGATTAACATGATTTTCAGCAAAGAAATGGTCAAATCCAACAAAACATCGAAGATGCCCATCGATATTATCCTGGGGCGGATTCACCAACGACTTGCGTAACTTTAGCGGAGAATTGTAAGCGAAGAGCTCAGATAACGCGGCTTATCGCTCACCATATCGTTTGATAAGCCGCGTTATCTTAGCTTTTCTCTTACAATTTTCCGTTAAAGTTACGTAAATCGTTGATGAATCCGGCCCCTGGCAGCCGATTTTGTTTTGGAGAAAGCCATTCATCCAGTGGTTACCATATTCGCGTCCTCGTAGAACGATCGTTCATTGATTCTGCCTACTTGGCAACCACAATGTCAAAGTTGTCAAGTCGGTAGGTCGAATCTGGCAGAATGAACGAGTTTCTGATGCCCAGTTCTTGGTCAATGGAACTGTGCCCATCCATAGCAACTGGTCATTTCTTGTTTGAGTCTCGCTACGAACTGTGAAATGGCCAATGGACACTGGCTGCGCAGTGTGATCCTTTTGCTCACCTCTGGTCATCTAACACAGGCGATCATCTGCCCTTAACGATGCCCTATCACTTGAGCTCGTATCTCTTCTCTGCCATCTCTATGTAAGCCGGAAATACTGGATTGATTCGCCACAGAGGTAGAGCACTACGCCGCTCGAAGAAATATTCACTGAACGCCTCACGTTCGCTCTATATTTATAGCGGAGCTGAAACGGGAATTTTCGCAGCGTGTGCGCAAAAGGAACCTGCTGCTTCACATCTTCTGCGCTCATGTATGGGCTAAGCGGAAATTTTAGCCACTTTTGGATCTCAGATAGGTAATTTTTTTACGACAATGGTGCCCAGTTTTATAATTCATTCCTTCTGTCTTAATGAAAAAGTTGTATTAAATACTAATCGTTAATGACTGACTGACTAATCGTTAACTTTGTAATAATTTTGCCCACAAAATTCAAGATGAAGAATATCCCACCTCTGGATGTCACGGTTGTTATGTCTTTGGGTTACCAAATTGTGAGACGGCGTGAGACTTCTGCTTAACAACCTTCCCAAATGTTCGCGAAATTCGACAAACAGTTCTCAAGCAGTGCCTTGGTTAGGATAACGGCAAGCAACAGCTCATAATGTCCGTCGCGGACCAATTTTTTGTCCTGTGTGTTTTTTCCTATCAAACCTCGACCGGAGGGGTTATTTAGGGTACTGATAACGAACCTGATATCCGTTTATGAAATTTCGGCCGATTACGATAAGTTATGGTAGGTACGGGTGACTAAGGCTGCCGAGGTCCTGATCACCGTTTTTCCTCAAACGTCGACCAGGGGGGGGGGGGTTATTTGACGTGCTGATCACGAATCTGACATCCGTTTTTGGTATTACGGCGGAGTACGGCAGGTTACGGTAGGCACGGGTAATCGCCGACAGCCTCAGTCACCCTTACTCACCTACCGTAACCTACCGTAATCGACCCAATTTTTGAAAAAAAGACGTCAGATTCGTGATAAGCACCCCAAATAACCCCCTTGGGCAAAGTTTGGTTTAAAAATACCGACTTGAATTGATTTTATTGTAAAAAAGGTCCCTCTGATTCTACACATCTTTGCCAACGTCACACAAGCTTTTTTACCCCAGTAGCGTAAAAATCAGAAGTTCTGGAATTGACGAAATCTTCGAAGGCACTTTCAGCATCCTGTTGGTATTTGAATATTTTCCCTACCAAGAAGTCGCCAAGATGCTTGAAGAAATGGTAGTCTGTTGGGGAGAGGTCGGGAGAAAACGGAGGATGTGGTAAACGGACCATTTTCAATTCAAATTCAACGTTTTCGAAAGCAAATTCAATGTTTTCGAAATCAAATTCAACATTGTTCATTGAAGAACTTTTGAGCCGAATTCGCGACAACGAAGAGATGAATGGCTGATCATGGACAACGCCAGGATTCACAAAGCGGGCGACCTGCGGACAATTATGGGACAATCATACATTTTAAAGTTTTTGTCGCCATACTCTTACATGCTTAATCCTGCGGAAAACGTTTTTTCAAAAGTGAAGGTCACGGCGAGGCGCCTCCTAAGTAATCCTGTCGCGGAGAGGACGCTGGCCGAAGTTATTGAAGAGGGTGTTCATTCAGTATCGCAGCAAGATTGTGCAAACTACGTCCTCCACATGATGGTAAACATGACAGCAGCTGCAGCAGGGCAAAGATTCAACAGTACATGACTTACTTTCACTTGCTCATTGTGCTATTTTGAATAGTTATTGTTGTATTGCTGTATGGTTTATCATACTGTGTAGTTGTATCGCTTAGTTTGCTCACTACTATGTACTTGTGTCGCATCACTACTGAACTGCCTGACTTGCTTTAGTTGCTAGTTGTTTCTAATTTTCGTTGGATAGCCTTTTCTGAATGTTTGAATTTTTTGAGAAGAAGTAAACATTGAGACGTACAGCTTGTAAAGAAGACGTTAAATTTGATTTCGAAAACATTGAATTTGATTTCGAAAACATTGAATTTGATTTCGAAAACATTGAATTTGCTTTCGAAAACGTTGAATTTGAACTGAAAATGGTATAGTCTGTTGGGGAGAGGTCGGGAGAAAACGGAGGATGTGGTAGAGTTTCAATGCTCAGCTCATTCAATTTCTGCAACGTCATTCGTGCTACATGGGGGCGAGCATTGTCGTGCAGAAGGAGAACTCGCCTTCGGTTTACCAAGGTCGGCCGGATATCCTTCAACTTTTTCATCATTTCTTCAATTTCAATGCAGTACTTCTCTGCCGTGATGGATTCACCGGGAGGGAGGAAGCTGTGGTGAATAATTCCCAGCGAATACCACCATACTGTCACCATTACTTTCTTTTGGTGCAATTCCGGCTTCGCAAAAACCTTGGGGCTCTCATCGCTGCCCACCCACTGTGCCGATCGTCGCCTGTTGTCGTACATTATCCATTTCTCGTCACAGGTTACGATGCGATCAAGGAATGGGTCCGTTTCGTTCCGTAGAAGCAGTGCGGACGAGATCTCATATCGTCGGTTTCTTTGCTCCTCAGACAGCTCGTGAGGCACCCATCTTTCCAGCCTTTTGGTCTTTCCAATTTCCTTCAGATGCCGGGCAGCTGTGTTGTGACTGACGCCAAGAACCTTCGCTATCTCCCTGGTACCTTTGTGTGGATCCTCCTCTACCACATCTCTCAGCTTGTCCTCATCAACATCACTATGCCTTCCACGACCTTCATGTCCTTCCAAGTTCTCATCTCCATTCCGGAACTTCTGATACCAACGATACGCCGTCCGAATTGTGGAACATCCTTGACCGAATGCGGCGTTGATCTTCTCGTCCGCCTCCTTAGCTGTAGTGCCCAGCTTGAATTCATACAAGTAAATGCCTCGGATTACCCTTTTGTCCATCTGCAAAAAAGTCAATAAAACTCTAAAGTTTTCCCACTTTTACATAGAAAGTTTGGTACTCTCCGGTAGAGCAAAGTTTGCGCTTCTAAATTATATGCCACATGTTACGGTTTGTTCTTGATCAAACGCGTAAAGACGCGCCAAAAAATGGCGCGAGCCAGTGCCATTTCATTCGTTACAACCTAATAAATAGGGAATAGAGAAAACATCTATAAAAAAACGACGGCAGGAGTACAAAAAATGGCGCGAAAAGGTATGAGCCACCGGTGGCTCATATTGTCGTCAATGTGTTAAATCGCGCGCCGCATCCGCCATATCCTGCTTGCAGTGGCCTGTCAGCACTCTTCCACGATATCGGGATGTTGCAAGTGATGAAACAGCGCAGTTGCTGTATCCTGTCCGGAAGCCAACGGTTGCAGGTACAACCCACGCATGGCGCGAGAGTTGCGATGGAAACTGCCAACACCGTTCTGACAGAAAACATCATGTGACAGCATATAGCTTCTATACAAGCTGCTCTAGGCTTTAAAAATGTGTGGAATATTGTTTTGAATTGTGTGAATTCTAGTCCACATCTGCCGTTTCTTATAGAGGGAACCCTCCAATCTACGACAGCTTCTAACGGCTATCGGGAGTCTTATGCTGTGCCGACATATTACGCATACAGACTACGAACACTTGTCGCCGCAAGAAAAACATCTACATCTATAATACATTGTCGCACGGGTGTTGGTCGTGACTGTGAAAGAGGCAATAGAAGGGTAGGTCTGATCCCAGAGGGGTCAGCATCTTGCTCTTCTTCATTT
Source organism: Heligmosomoides polygyrus bakeri (assembly GCA_947359475.1). Classification (NCBI taxonomy): domain Eukaryota; kingdom Metazoa; phylum Nematoda; class Chromadorea; order Rhabditida; family Heligmosomidae; genus Heligmosomoides; species Heligmosomoides polygyrus. The sequence continues at coordinate 15,831,126 of OX375868.1, forward strand.
TCGGACAAAAATTGAGCCGGGTCGCGTTATAACGGGAGTCATTTTGAACGCAGAGTTCCTCCCAAAACCGCGCTACAACAGGAGTAGCGTTGTATCCGAAGCGTCTTAAGCGGAGTTGATTTGTATTAGCGTAGAGGTAAGCTGGCCGGGAGCACAGAAAGTCTACGTTATATCGAGAGTGGCGTCTTATCCGGAGGCGCTGTAACGGGAGGGGACTGTATGGGGGGGGATTCATTAACATGAATCTCAACGAAGAAATGGTCAAATCCAGCAAAAAGTCGAAGATGCCAACCAATATTATCGTGGCAGCCGATTTCGTTTACCTTTTGGAGAGAGTCGCCCATCCAGTGTCTATCATATTCGCGTCCTCGTACAATGATTGTTGACTCATTCTGCCTACACGCTGTGAAACTCCGTGTGACGGTCATTAATTTTGCGAGAGAAGACCAACGGACGCATGGTCAGATTAGTCTCTTTTTACGATAGCTTGAAGCGTGCATCTTCTTCCAAACAGTTGTTGTCCTTGGCCGACGAACGCAACGGTAATCACTCCTATTGAAGGAAGATTCGTCAGCTAGGGCGTGATCCAACCGCTCCTGAGGGTGTGCTTGACTCCTCTAGTGTTTGTGTCATGCTCTATCAAACGCCTATTGTCAACACAAAATCATCTGCTTATACCGCATCAAATTGAACGCAATGCCTCTTACTTATTAGGTTGGTGCATAAGTTCTCAGACATTTGGGGCATGAAATATTTATTATCACAACATACGAACAACATTATCAAATCATTTGAAGCAACAACCCTTTACATCAATTGTCTTTCGCCAACGTGCTGGTAAGTCATGGATGCCTTTTCACCAAAACGTGGCCGGTTGTGATTCGAAAAATGTGAGCAGTGCCTTCTTGACATCCTCTCGGTTCCTAAATTGCTGGCCGTCCAAATAGCGTTGAAGGCTTGAAAACAAATGATAATCAGAAGGAGCGAGATCCGGTGAGTAAGGTGGATGTGGAAGAACGGTCCATCCGTAGACCGCAAACTCAGCCGCCGTCGCTCTAGCAATATGCGGTCTAGCGTTGTCGTGTTGAAAATACACCTTCACTTGCTCTCCTCGTGTGGTTTGAGGTGGGCCCGCAACTTCCTCAGTTGGTTGACGTAAACCTCTGCCGTCACTGTTGTCCCTTCATCCAGCAGCTCCCAGTACTCTACGCCAAGAACGCTCCACCAAATACACAGCATCACCTTTTCCACGTGAAGGTCGGGTGTTGCGAATCGGTGGCCCCACTCGCGAGGGAACATGCCCCTGTTGAGTGTGGTCCCCCATTCACCCCGTGGTGCTACGAGGTACCAGGAGACCCAAGACCCAGGGGGGATACTAGGGGACCCCATGGTGTGAATAGGCCACGCCCCCTACCCTGGCCGACGGGGGCTCCGCGTGGTGACTTCTCTCCCATCGCGCTGGACAGCGCCTGGATTGACGCACGCCCGCACCACACTCCAGCCGTGGGTGCCTACGGGCGTGCTGTAGTGCTCCCCAACTGTAGTGAGCACACACAACCCCCAGATACTACCCAACAACTACACAATACCCCAACAGCAAATATACACAACAATACCAATACCGATAAGACACTGTTAGAAGACTCACCACCTTCCTCGTCACATGAAGCACAATAGATACATCCACGGTTTATTCCATACATCAGCATCAGAATACCACATGAGAGTAATATAGGAGTCGGGTACTAGATAATATGGAATACAGGGTAGATGGGACCGCTCCGGCTGGAAAGACTGTTGTGGCTATCCGAGGTCAGGCGAGCCCCATCCAGGCTCGCCGTCCTCCCTGTATTGCAGCCGGCTGTAGTGCGTCGTGAGGAGCGGCAAGGCTCCGCTCAGGAGATCCCCGGGATGGTGGTAGAAGCGGGCTTAAATGTGCGGCACCCCAGAGCCGCGCCCGCGCAGCCGCTCGACGTGTCGACCGAAGTATAGAATGAAGTCGGCGGGGGGCGGCGCATAGCCGGCCCGCCGATCGCGGGCAGGCCGAAGTCTCGGGAGCGCCTCATCGGGGTCCCGAGCGGATACGGTAGCCCGCGGGAGTATGAAAAGAAAGGGAGCGAGCTATCGACATCGGGTTTCGGAACGTCCTCTGCCTCTCCAGTTGCGTGAACCCACTGTGAACGCCGGTGATAATTAGAGTAGAGTATCCACTTCTCATCCCCGGTGACAAGGTTGTCCAGCCATCCGAGGGTACGTCTGAGGGTAAGGAGAGGCAGAGCGACATCGGCTCTGCGATCCATCTCATATTGTGTCAAGTCGTGGGGTATCCAGCGACCCAATTTTTGCACCTTGCCAATCGACTTCAATCCTCGAACGACTGTTGAGTGACTAACACCAGAGTGCTCAATAGTTCGCGAGTGGTTTGGTATGGGTCCGCTTCCACTCTACTTCGGAGGCCATCCAAATCCAGTGTCATCGGGCGCCCTTCTCGTTCATTGTCTTCAACGAAGAATTCACCAACTGCAAACTTCGAGAACCACTGGTACACAGTACTTCGAGCAGGAGCACTCTCGTTGTAAGCATCCTTCAGGCGACGATACGACTCGTTGGCATTGAGGCCAGATTGATGCAGGAATAACATGACGTGCCGAATATGCGTCTCAGTTGGGATGAATTGCTTAGCAATAATACGTTTACAACGCAGAAGTAGATGTTAACAGTTTTGTAGCTCTTTCCTTTCTCTATCGATCGATCATCTACGCGTTGATACATGTGAGAAATTTGGTGGGAAAATGCTCTTTCAATTCAGGAGGGATCAAATGTCCGAAAACTTATGCACCAACCTAATATAAAAACACTGAACGTACCTGTATTCGCCTAATATTTATGGAGAAACTGAAACAGGAATTTTCTGATGAGTGCGCAGAAGTAATTATCCTCCCCCAACTTCATGCATTTATGAAGTGGCTATCCGAGAGTTTTTGCAGCTTTCGGCTCCCACCAAAGAATGGCCAGCGGTCGGTAGGACCTAGTAAAACTATCACCAATTTTGGACAGTGATGGTGAGTTTCGCGATGAACGAATAATGAACTTTTGAAAACTGGATAACGGATAATTTCGCCCGAAAATTGCCGGATAACGGAAAACGAATAAAGAGCAAGCAACAAAAATAACACTGGGGTTAAATTTTTAAATACAAAACGGCCTGAAGTCTTCCACTTCCTAGCTAGTGCAGCTTGTGTCCCACGAGGTTTTGAAGCGGAACTCTTGTCCCCCCCCCCCACTGGTCAACTAACACGGCAACCTCGGCTCTCACGGTAATAATAATACGTTTATTATCAGCGACAGGAACAAAAGCAGAAAAGCAGAATATGAAGCTGAAGAGGCTGATAATACAACGAAAGAGCAGTACTAGAACAGTTTTCCATAGAGAAATGGGCTAAAAAAGATAGAAAGTGAACATCAAGCGATCACCAGTAAATAGAACATTTTTCGGGAAGAGCACCATAGACTAAGCTTCATTCGCTACTCGCGGGCGTATGGGTGATGAAGGGCTGTGGACTGCTGGTGTTAATCAATCTTTTTTTGGAATGCGCCACGCCTTCTACTCCTGCGAGACCACAGGAGACGTTTTTGTAGGCCTATTTTTGGCCTGGGCATTTGTAGGGAAGTCGAAGGAGATGCCGGCTGCCGCGTACACCCAATACTAGCTTCCTGGTTCGAGTTTCCCGCCCAGGCCAAGCCAAGCATTCACCCCCTGGAGTCAGTGAATTGGAACCATACTTGTCTGAGAAACATAGATCGCTGACTTGTTCATCGGCTGCCCACCACAAGTCATTGTATGGCCAAATCGCCTCCACGACATTCCGTAGAAGGAATGCGTGGCGTATCCCAAATAGGATTGAGCAACACAATCCTTTATCATTTCCCTTGCAATTATACGTCACTGTATCGCTAACAAGCGAATCGTGAATTCGCTGTAATTCCGTCACTGCTGCAACCCCAAACCTTTTGCAGGTTAGACTGTAATCACGACGTGGCAGTGCCAGACGTCTGTTTTGCTTTATCGGCCGGCACTGAAGTGATACGGTTTTTTGTAATTTTTGACCTACCCAGATGTCCGCAGGAAATTTGAAAACCACCACGGTGCTTCTCATACAGTTCCTTATTAGCCTCAATAGGTCGCTTTGAAAATTTCCACGGGACGTTCGTTGACCTCCCTTGTTAGTGCTACAAAAAGGGCATGTAGCTGGTCGATTCTTGCGTGCTCTGATTGTTCACCCGTTCAGATCTCGTCCAGGATATTCAAGCGTTTCCTCCTTCTGACTGAGAAGAATAGTAAAGAATAAATGATAAAGGACGGCGTTATTCAATCCTGTTTGGAATGCGCCACGCATTCTACTTCTACGGGATGTCGTGAAGGCGATTTGAATGCGTATTTGGCCACACAATGACTTTCGGTGGCCAGCCGATGAACAAGTCAGCGCATTGTCCTTCCCAGGCAAGTCTGGTACCAATTCAACGACCCCAGAGGGATGGAAGGCTTAGTTGGCCCCGGCGGGAAATCCGAACCAGAAACCTGGTATCTGGTGCAGGCCGGCAGTCGGCGCCTCCTCCGACTGCGCCACTCGCGCCCGAGAAGAATAATACTCCAACTACATATATAAATAAACGAGGAAGGTCGATGTTGCCCAATCTTCTTTAGAATGCGCCACGCTTTTCACTTCTACGAGATATCGTGGAAGCAGTCTGAATGCGTGTTTAACTTATACAATGTCTTGCGGTGGCTAGCCGGGGAAAAGTCAGTGTTTTAGCCTTAGCAGAAAGTCTGGTACCATTTCTTCGACCCAGCAGAGATGGAAGGCCGGGTTGGTCTAGGAGAGAAATCCGTACCAAGAGATGGAGTGCAAGCGACAGCCGAAGCCTCATTCAACTGCGCTACGACGTATTCATTATTGAATGAATATAATAACACTATTGCGTATAGCGAAACCTGAAATAACCTGTATGAAAGAAAAACTGACAGCTCCTTAATTAAAGTATAAAAATTAGGAGCAGTAACATAACTACGGTATTTAAAATGCTATACAACTGCTATAGTTTAGCGTGCATAGTCGTCTAGTGTAGTTCCATTGAAAAAAAGGTAAAAATCCAAACGAAGATCTCGTCTAGAATGACGTTGGTGTCTCCTCTGAACAAGAAGATCTTTCGAGTTTCCGATCTCGCTGGCCTTCATCCAGCCGCCAGTAATTCTCCACGTCTCGCCGGGATTAGTGAGTGGGTGACAAACGACCATCTCGGGGGCACGACCGAGTAATCCCACAATTGATGTGATTTTTGATTTACGAGACATCTCCTCTGTTTTAGCGGGTTCAGTGGCAAATTGTCGTCAAAGAAGACAACAACAAAACGACAACAGTCAACAAGTGCATTTCTATCGCACTACATATCTACAGCCTTGGTTGCTCTATGTAGGTCCTTGCCTTCAGCATGTTATGGTACCCTATGTATTAGTGGGCTTCGATTTTTCGCAAAGCAGATAATATAATGATTAAATAAGTAAATTATATAATTAGATAAAATATAGTAAGATATCATACAAAATAAAATAAAACAAATGCTGCACCGTTCTACGTTTCCCCAATTATAAGGGTTTCAGCGTATTTTAGTGGAATAGGTTGCATGCGGAATGGGGTAGCCTCCGATTTTATGCTTTCATTCCAAGATCGGTTTCACCCACTTTGCCAGCCATCTCTTCCATTGATAATGCGTCAGTAAGCTGGTACAACCCTAGACTGCAGAAAACCCGGCCGGCCCACCTAATTTAATACGACTTGACCAATGCGACAGCGTCCCCGAACACGCAGCACTGTCCAAGCAACAAGCTTTGGAGGCTCTCGCTTCAATCAACTGCAGGGATCGTACTCTCGATCTTCTGTTGTAATACGCCGACGGCAAGTTTATTTACTTATTTATTTATTTATTTATTTATTTATTTATTTATTTATTCCCCATCCTCGCTCAACGGAACGGACATCTTCGAATGCTCCAGCTACGTGTATCTGGTCGCAAGGTGAACATGGCCAACGACCTAACGCCAGAGCTGAGCAGGAGGGAAAGAGCGACTTGGGGAGCTTTTAAGAGCGTCGAACACGTGTGACACGACTCACGCAAATGAGCTTCCGGAGCTGCGAGCTTCGCCGACGTTCGAAGATCAGAGACGCTGTCGCGTGCGCCAAGTTGTCGAAAATAAGGTGGGCCGGCCACGTAGTGTGTGTCGCAGACAGGCGCTGGACGAGAGTCGTTACCGACTGGATTCCGCAGGATGTCAAGAGAACACCACGACGCCCACCAACGCGTTGGTCGGACTTCTTCGTGAAAGCTCTGAACGACCGATATGACGCTCTTCGTGTCCCTCGAGCAAGGAGGATCCATTGGAGCACTCTGGCACGCGAGAGGGACGAATGGAAACGCTGCTGGCGCCCGCTCGAGCAAGTCGATGATCATCGGGACGACAGGTGATCAGGTGATTTATTTATTTAATGCCCTCTTGGGTGCGCCACAATGGAGGAAAAAATTCAACAATCAATGAAGAGGGAACCATCATCATTATGTCAAGATAAAAAATAAAAATAAAAAGCAATAAAAAGGGCTGGTTATGAACATAAGGTCAATACACAACTCTGTTCATTCTGCTTTCATAATGAAGTCGATTAGGTGGATACGGAGTCGGACGTTCTTCGTCTTCTTCGCTACTTCTTCGACGCTCTTGAAAGCTCCCCAAGCCGTTCGTTTCCTCCTGCTCAGCTCTGGTGCTAGGTCGTTGGCCATGTTGACTTCGCGACCTAGATACACGTAGCTGGAGCATTCGAAGATGGTCGTTCCGTCGAGCGAGAATGGGGCATCAGAAACTTGTCCGTTTCTCATGAACATCGTCTTCGTAAGATGCAGTTGCAGTCCAATGTTTCCATATACACGATCGAAGTCGGCCAGCATTCGCTTTCCACTTATTTATTTATTTATTTATTGGGGGCTGGACGGAGGTTTAGAGTGAGCAGCGTTAAAACAACAACAAACAACGTGTGACACGAATATAGAACCGTCCAATAAATCAAGCAGTGTAACACCTATAATATCCAGCCATCGATAAATTCCCGGATTACATGACACATGACGTGACAGAACTTCTGTGCGCTTCGCAAACAGGATCGTAGATCTATCCTAGTGGGGGTGGTTGAGGGGAACTCCACTCTGACTCCTTGTAAACGACTGCAAAACTGAAAACAAAGTCGTTTTCCAAGAGAATACCGTGAACTGACCTACGAGAGGGTCTCTGTTTGCAATTTTCCAGCCGGAATAACTCATACTGTTTACATTTGCTTTGCTTTTCTAGCGACGCACCCCCCCCCCCCCCTCCCCTCTCCCAACGGGATAGATCCCAGCATCGCCAAATCGTCGTGCTTGCCAAGAACACGTTGAATTCCTTAAAAATCCTATAGGTTGGGAAATCCGACTCAACTCGTGATTTAGCGACAGCTTGGGCTTTCCTCTTGCAGAGTTTGTCGGCGTCTCGTCAACGAACTCGCCATTGTAGATCGAGCATGACGTTTTCGAGGCCTGTGCCGAAGAGCTTCGGGGATATGGTGTCCCCTTGCCGAACCCCTCTCCTCATGTCGATGGCGACGTCGTCGTAGAATGGTGAGATCTTGGTCGTGCATGCACTGTACAGCTCTCGAAAGATTCTGATGAACTGAGTAGGAACGCCCTGAGTAAGCGGGGCTTCGACGACCGCTTCAGTCTCGACGGAGTCGAATGCTTTCTTCAGGTCGATTGGCGTAAGGCACATCAGCAGCTTCTACTCTCGCGATACTTTGATGATCAAGATGCGTGTATCGTTGATCGTGCTGAATCCTCTCCAAAATCCTGCTTGTTCGCATGGCTGTCCTTCGTCAGACGTTTTGCTGATCTTATTCAGGATGAATTTGGTGCTGGCGACTACAGCCATATTCTATTGCCTGTTGCAGGAAGTTCCTAGGGTATGTTGTTCTTCTAGAATATCTGTCTCCAATTGATATATCATTCGCAGACATCGCCTTCTCAGACAATTTCGGCTCATTTTAATATGTAAAAACTACTAAGGCAGAATATGTACTGTCCTTTTCGCATGCATGTCGTGCGTTCTTAAGATCATGTTCAGGATAGAACATATAATAGAACATTTATTGAGGCCAAAACGTGATGCCAGATCGCTTTAGCACAAAAGATTACATCTAAGATTAGCTTTTTAAAGACTAGTAAAAGCGACTTTTTCCATGGTTTGTATAAAGTGGAAGTTGCTTTTTCAAAGCGATTTTGTTGTTCGTTTCTAAAAAAGAAGAAGAAGAAAAAAGAAAGACGATTTATTAGTCAAAGCGTTATACAGTATACAATTTGCACAAAATTATGAATGGATATTATAAATGAGATCGATTCGTGGGAAGTGTTTACTCTATTGATTGACTTTTTTGAGCTCTGCTACCAATCAATCGCCTTTGTACTGATTCACTGCTCACTGAAAAAGGCTGCAGTGAATATCAAAAGAGCCATTTTGTTTTAGCAAAGCTCCTAATTTGCAGTTGAATACTTCGGAAGGCAGCTAAGTAGTGTTAGGGGTAATTCATCCATGGTCTCCACATCTCGGGTCATAAACGAGTCCTTAGAGGCTTCAGAATGTGGTTTTTGAAGTTGAATACGGCGGCGTATTTCAGTGGTATCACTAGAAGGCATATCTCTTCTCAAAAACATGGGATGACACGAAACTCATTGTCAGAATAACTTCATGACGATATGTGAAAGTGAATGTGAAAGTGAGAAGTCAGAGTGCTTTCCAGCACGTTCTGAGTGACCACGCGATGTGACCTTCTTTGAACAAAGTGCGATTCAAATTCCAGCCATAAGTGCGGAGATGATCGTTTGACGCCGTACGAAGGTCCAATTATGGGACAGCGTTCTATGTAAGGTGAGCAACGTTCCTATTCCCATTCTGTCCGATGTGAGCATTCGCCACGTGCTCGTTCTTCGGTTTATTCATACCGTTTGGAAGCCTCAAATGATCTTGTATCGTAAAGGAAACCCCTACGGAAACAAGCGATTGAAGCTAGTAGGTAGTATGCCACCTAGATCATCTCTTCCGCTACTTTTGATCGTTGAATTGTTGACACCAGTATCCATTCGTTCCTGCCTCGTGCCAGAGTGACCCAGCAAGTCCTCTTCAGTAGAAACGGAGAGTGCCAGTGCTCTCCACAAAGTCCTTCACGAAGAAGTCCCACCTTTTCGTTAGGAGGTGCCGGAGTCGTGGTGCTTTTCTGGCATCACGAAATCGAATCCCGCTTTCTTCCAAAGACCACCTGAATTCCTTGATCGACTGTCGTTAAATCTTGGCATGGCGGAGGATGTCAGTAGGACTGTTCCAGCTGTGGAGCCGAGATTGTTATCCACATTTTATTTGACTGACGTTTCGGCGTAACCGCCTTCTTAAGAGCCTGAAAAAGTGAAACGAGTTTTGAAAGGTTACTCTTTTTCCCTTCCAGACTCTGAAGAAGGCGGTTACGCCGCAACCACAGCTGAATAAGGCATGGATAGGAGCTAAGCGCTTATCCTGACCGACCCACTTAAATCTCGACGAATTCTTCTAAGCGACACCGTCTCTGGTTCTCGAAGGAGACGAAGCTGACGTTAATGTGTAACAATTACAAATTTTAGGATTGATGGACTCCTTGAATCTGCTTATTCAGTTCTTCTTCTTCTATTCTTCTTTGTCGCCATCCTTTTTTCCTTTTCCGTCATTCTCTTCGTCTTCCTCGTCCTAGTTCTCTTCTTCTTCGTCATTTTCCTCCTTTTAGCATTCTCTTCTTCTCACTCTTCTTCTTCCTCGACACCCTTCCCTTCTTCCACTTCTTCAACTTCATCGTCATCATCATCTTTTTTCTGTTCTTCTCCGTCATAATCCCATCTTCTTTGCCGTTCTTGCCGTTTCCCAGCTTATTCTTACTCGTTTTCCTTCTTCTCTTCTTTGTCATATCTGCCTTCCAATCCTCTTCTTCTCTTTTTTGGCATTCCATTCCCCTCCTCCTCCTTCTTCGTCTTCATTTCCTTCTTGTTGTGCCGTTTTTTCTTCTATTAATCTTTCTTCTTAGCTAAAGTCTGTTTAGTATTTACCCTTCTTGTTTTCTCTCTTTATTGAAAATGAATATTAAAAAATAAGAACTGAAAGAGATAATCAATTTCTTATTGAGCCTAATAGCTAAATGCAAAGCTTCCAAGCATTCCTCAGTCCCGACGGTCTCCCTGATCCCTGACGTGCGCGGTTCGCTGTCCGGTTGAACATAAGGATGAGCGACGATTTGTTGGGAGCTGTGCGAGAGGAGTCCCAGCGGGTGGGGCTGTAATCGGCCATATCGGGAATGCCTTTGAGCGGCAGATCGCCTCGCCCAAGCCTCGTCCTCAGTCCGCCTGACCCAGTTGCATTCGGACAGACACCGCTCATCCTCAGCCAGCCAGCCTTGGCCGCCGCTCCTCTGGTCGAGCTCCTCGACGGGCTCGCTCCGTGTTCCACGCCTCCTCGGCGCCACCTCACTTGTCCAGTTTCACCTCGAAATTCATATTCGCGCTTCACTTGACACATGTCCATCCTTCTTAGCACCTTCAGCGCCAGCTCCACTTCTTCCCATTAGCGCTGAGGCGGCCGATTTCTGGTGGTGATTTATGCACGTCATTACCGTTCGTCATAGCCATTTGAGAACGAAATCTGACCTTTGCGCATGGCATAGCGCTGTTCAATTCTGTCTTTTTGCTTTGTATCCATGGTCGTGCCCTTTATCTTCCTTTTATTTTGTTCAGAAAATAGTGACCTTCGTGTATTCTGTCTGCCATTTTGGAATAGGGAAAGGTCTATGTCGCAAGGATGGGAAGCATTAGGAGGAGATATGCGCCAGCCAATCATAACCGTTCAGAGAGGGTACCGTATGCGTTATATCTGACTGGCACGCTCATCCGTTGAGGCCTGATTGGCCAGCGTGTTCCCAGCACCCACTGCTGCCCACATTCGCTACTTGGAGTCAGGATTGTTACTAAAGCTACTCTATTCTTCTGCCTCTATTGCCATTGTGGGTGGGGACATTCTTGAGGAGAATATCCGGTACATGTCGCGAGTAAGCGCAGCATTGGGAGGCGAGAACTCGTCAGCCAATTATAACCAAGCAAACACCGATCCTAGCCACGCAACATAATCAGTGTACCACCCCTGTATGCCGTCTCTGAATGGGACGCCTATGCGATGCGGCCTGATTGGCTTGTGCTTTCCCACGTCCCAGTGCTGGACATCTTCACGACATGTACCGAATATTCTGCTGATCATCATTATCATCAAGCGTTTTGATGAAGTTGGTAACATAACCTGATGATGTTTTTTATTCTAAAGGGAATTCGTGTCGCCGGGTAGGAGACGCTGGCTGTTGCGTGAATCCAAATGCAGCTTCTTGATTTGAATATCGCACTCAAGGTAAAAACAAATCTTCTTTGGGATGCGCCGTGTATTCTAGGGTAGCCTTGTCTTCCATTACATCATCTATAGCTTCATCGATAGCTGTGAGGCTGAACAGACTTTCCCGAGAAGGATAATCGGCAGACCAAGGGATCTTACTGCAATAGCCAAATTCGCGTACAAATTGCTTTGGCAATGAAAGGGCAAAATACAGAGATCTGTACAACAAATCTTCTTTGGGATGCGCCATGTATTCAGTGTACTTCTACGGAATAGCGTGGAGGCATATTTTGCATATATAACGAATCGAGGTGGCCAACTGATGGACAAGGCACTATTTTACTTCCCAGACCAGCCTTGCCCAATCCATCGATCCGATAGATGAAAGGTTTGTTGGCCTGGGCGGGCAACTGTAACCAAGAACCCCGAAGCAGTGGTGTAGACGACAGTCGGCGTCCCCTCCGACTGCGCTAACGCGCGCCTTACTTACCATTGTCTGCACTTACTTAGAGACCTAGACGGCTCGAGCCCACTGGTCGCGCGGGCCCCAACGCAATTGCCATTCGTTTCTTTCTCTCGCAATCGTCATCCGCGATGTTCGTACTGCTCGATTGGAACGACGACTACGACCGGTTGCCGATTCTGAAATAGAATTTGGCAACAAACGCTGCCTTCCGATATTTTCGACGAACACAACTGACCATCTCGTTGGAGGTCCTCCTCGAGGACGCTTGCACTCTCTTGGAATCCACTCCGCTGTTCTTCTTGTACAGCGGTCGTCCGTACTTCGCATGATATTACCGGCCCATCGATGCTTCATCTTCGATGCGTATTCCGCGGGGTCTCTTAGTCGTGGCATCGTAAATCGGAACTGTGAAGGCCAGCTCGGTGTTGTGATAACCGACGGAACTTGAAAAGACATCCTTCGAGCGCTATGTGAGTAGTACGCAAGGACTTTGACGTGGACGCAGTTTCAGCTCACGTTTCGTCGGTGTAGCAGAGCGCTGGGAGAACGGTTGAATCGAACAGGTGGGCGCGTAGATCGGGATCCGAGAGTTGGTCGGTGGCCTCTTTAAGTCTACACGATATTCCGAATAAACAGTTTGCGTGGCGCATCCCAAACATGAAGTGATCAACGCCAATCTATATAATTTATCCCTATCAGTCAGAGGACTCAGGTTGGTTTAGCATCCATGGCATGTGATGCCTCTTTATCACATTTTCCTTTTTTCTTCAAATAACTACCTGGCTTCCTGTGTTGGCTTCCTGTTTCCTGTTGTTTCGAGTCAGGAAACTCAGATCTATCCTATTTGGAGGGTGACACATTCTGTAGTGACTCACCAATCCCTCTCTTGAACATGCACGAGAGCTTCAACTGGCGCCTCTCGTGGGACGATATTGACTGTTCTGGGACAAATTCAGGTGAGGCGGTGATTAGGCATGACAGTGCGAAAACAACTGTCACTTCAGGATTGCGCCATCACGGCTGGGATAGATTCGGAAATTCTTCCAGAGATTCTGGCCAGAGCGGTTGCTGTCGCTATTTTGTAGGAAACGCAACGCCTTCTCCATCCGCTGACCCGCATGTCACGTTGCGTAGCTCATATAAGCGATCAAAGCGTCTTCGAAATGGCATGAATTAGAAAAAGGGCGTGTGTGGGACACGTCGCCGAATGATTGGGAGATAGAGTTTAATTTGACTACTGGAGAGTTCCGTACCCTTATCTCAAATTTTCAAAACAACATGGTAGAGCAGTCGGTGGAGTTACCGGTTGTCTCGCGCGCACCTCGACGGTCTCGGTTCGTGTCCCACCCAGAACAACCGAGCCTATCATCCTCTGGTCGATGATTTGGTGGCTGTCTTGTCTGGGAAGGATAGGGTACTGCCTTGTCCATCGGTTGGCCAACGCAGGTCATTTTAAGAGCCGAATCCGCATTCTATTTCCCTCTACTACTCCTCATGGAACTATAATAGAATACCTTGTCATACCTTCGAAGAAGCTGACGATCCTTTATAAAGAAATTTTTGGCTGAAGCATTATTCTACAGCTAGTTGATCTGTGTGTCTGCACAGGGTTCCCGAAACAGTAGAAGCAACAAGCGCTGAGGACTCTCTGCTAATGTGTCATGACACATGACAATCAAGAAACTCTCTGGGGTGCTGACGTCGTTACAGAACCAACGGCCATTGAACTGCTTAAGTGAGTGGCAAAGTCTACGAATATTTAACATTTTACAGAAAGAGTGCGTGTAGCGCAGTAGGAGAAGGCGTCGGCTGTCGCGTGCATCCGCATCCAGGCTCTTGGTTCGCATTTCCTGCCCAGGTCAATAAATCCTTCCGTCACTCCGGGGTCGGACAATTGGTACCAGACTTGTCTGTGAGGACAAAATGCTGACTTGTCCATCGGCTGGCCACCACAAATCATTATTTAGACCAAACCCGCATTCAAACTGCTTCCACGACAACCCGTAGAAGTAGAATACGTGTCTCATCCCAAAAAAAAAAAGATTGAATAACGCCGTCCTCTATCGTCTATCCTTTATTGTTAATGTATGTTATGAAAATTTGTATTCAAACATTTTTTATCAATGTTTCAACCATTAATGAGTGTTTTTATAAGTCTTTACTAAGTTTACTATTTATTTGTCTTTGTGTTTATTTATTTAATTTTGTTTTATTTATTTATTTTAATAGACGCGTGTAGCGCAGTCAGAGTCGTTGTATATCCAAATACGCATCCATATCGCCTCCAAGACATCCCGTAGAAGTGGGAATGAGTGGCGCACCCCTGAGTAACGCCGTCCTTTATCGTGATCCTTTATTATTTTAACGTTTATTTTCAAACCTTCATTTCTTTGGGGATAGCACCATATTTGTTCAAAAAGTTCAATGCAGTTTTTTCTCCACCAGTTATCCCCACTGGTTATTGTACATGTCTACTGCCTTCGCGAGTCATTAAGAAGAACAGTGCGTGGCGCACTCCAGTAATGTCCGACTATTACATTTTGAATTGTGTCCTCTGTACAGGCGATATCTCAGAAACAGTTCTTGTTCCGACCCTGCTCCCCTAGCGCGTATGCGACCAAAAGGCCGACCAGTGGCGACCATATGTAGCCAGACTGTTATCGCCGAGATCATAGCGGTGGCTGCGACTCCCTCGGGGAGCTGGAGACGGACAGCGAACGGCGACAGTCGCACGCCGGCTGTCGACTCGCGCGACTCCATGCGCCGTCCCCAGAAGCCTCGCGACGTGCGTCACACTTTGCCTTTGGTTGCTCGGCCCATTTCAGATCGAACGAGCGATCCGCTGACCATTTATGCGTTCGGCTGTTTTTTGCCCCGCGGCCGGATCTTACCTATTACCATTCCGGCTTTCAGAGCGCGACCGACTACTGGAGGAGCAATTGGCTGTGTCATCTACACAGGGACGCGAACTGCCGTCATCGATGCTCGTCGCTCTGATCCTGCTCTGGTCGTCGCAATCTGTTCAATCAGCGGCCGCCGCAACAAGTCTACGCGGAAAATGCGCCCTCGAGTGCTATTCGAGATGCATGCAGTCTGGATCAGTGAGTGGACTTCTGTCAATCTGAGACCCGTTCCGTTCTACTTTTTGTCCTGCCCTTGACAGAGCTTGAGATTTCGAGCTTTAGATCAGCACTTTTTTCTTTTCTTCGCCGCTAAATCGCGACTTCTTTAGGTCTTATGCTGATTTTAGAAAAACCGCTCATTCTGTGCTGGCTATGAGAAATTTTGTTCGCTTCACCGGAACCGATCAACAAGAAAATCAGAGAACTAATTCGTTTACGAGTTTATTCGTAAAAATACATGACCAATTTGTGAAGGTGCCCTAGACTATTTCCTTTTGCATGCAAACCTACCGTTTTAAGGAATCTTCCTTATTTATTTACTGCCGCACCATCAGAAATATTGCTGCAACAGTTCAACTAAATTTTTTAAATTAAAATTTATTTATAGGAATGGTTTTGCTGTGATCAAATCTCTAGCGCCAATCCGGACTCGAATCCGCACCCCTACTGATAGAACATTATTATATCAGCTTACAACCTCAATACCATCCACTTGAGTCTTAAAAAAGTATATTGAAAATTATTTTATTAAAAAGTACCGAATAAAAATAATTCGTCTACCACTATATAATTGAGTTGACTGCCTGGGTTGTAGATGATGAGATATATCTCACACAGGTTAGAAACGTGCGTGAGATACGCCTCATCGAACCCCGCACGGACAAAATGTGCCTTTCAACATGGGATACTGCTGCAGCCGAGGGCGCGCAGCCCCCTCCTGCTTGACACAGCGGCATCCGCGCGCGTTTCTGAGCGTCCTGATTCCGAATACGTGTCACCGACGTCGGCCGTGAGCAAGGGAGGACCACCAAGGGTGGTGGAGAAAGGAAGTAAGGGAACCTCCAGGTGGACCAGGTGCGCGCGCTTCTGAGCTTCTTGATCGAGAAAACGGGCCCCCTACGTCGCGCAGCAAGCATCCTGATTCTGAATACGTGTCACCGACCGTGCCGTGAGCAAGAGAGGACCACTAAGGGGATGGTGAAGAAGGGCGGTAGGGAGGACCTCTATGGTGGACCAGGAGAGCGACCAGGAAGGAAAGGAACAAGCTGAAGGAGGGACCAGGACGGAGAAACCGCAAGAAGAGACCAGTAGGGGGTCAATAGTGGAAACAAGGAAGTGGGCCAGGAGTTGGGACCAGGAAGGTGAGGGAGAGAAGGGAGGGAGAGGAAGACCAGTAAAGGCGGACCAGCAATTAGATCCAGTAGGAAGGGAAACTGAGGGGGAACCTGGAGGAGGGCAGAAGTCTCAGACAAATTTGCGTTTGTAACCGACAACCAACTGGTTTGAAACCCGTTGGTTAGTAACCGACCATGAAAGGGTTTGAAACCGTTCATGAAAGGGTTTGGAACCGAGCACGAAACGGCGGCCACGCCCTCGCCACGCAATAGCAACACGTGCTGCGGGGGGCGTGGCCTTTTTTCGTGCTCGGTTCCAAACCCTTTCATGGACGGTTTCAAACCCTTTCGTGGTCGGTTACTACATAAATGTGCTACCAAACCGAGCTTTTTCAAGCTCTCACGATACTGATGTGAAAACAGAGTGCCAGGCGCATTCCAGACCGTACTTCACAACTGGCTAGCAAAACGCTTTGACAGAATATAGCTGGGCAGAAGCGCAACCTCTTCATCATCTTCGCAATAACCACGGTGATGAGTGGATATATTAATTACCGATCGATAAATATTTACTCGTTGTGAAACTCGTCCAGCAGGCAATATATCCACGCCATTCCTCAGTCAAATGCCCAGTTCCGGCAAGACTTATTTTCATAATATCGATCAAAAGCGATAGATTCCTAAAACTGCTTAAATGCTATGGAAGTCGCCCTCTGACTACATATGTTTATGTATTCTTCGATAATGACATTGTATTGATATATTGACAATATTGTATGTATTGATCAATATTGATCCTTGATTGACTGATCGGTGTGCCTCCATATCGATCGATATTGCTCCGAAGCTTTTCGCTGCCACTTCGAAAACCAATTCGTCAAGTTCTGATAATATCGATCGAAATTGACAGCCAGATTGTTGTTGCTTATTTGCTGCGAAACCCCTCCTGTTTGCATCTCAAAAGCATTAAATTCTGGACAAAATCCGAAATATTGATCGTTATTGATCGTATGATCGATGCTGTCTGCTTGCCTGCCCACTAGCCTAATGCAAACCTTGAACGGTTAGTTATGAACAGAGAGATGCGCACTGCTGATCGAGATAGAGTGTTCAACGAACGCAATTTTGGCACGGACGGACAGGCGAACAGTACAGGTTAACTATTTTATACGAGGTAAGAAGAGATCGCGTTTCACGCAAGTGAGGGAAGTATTCCGGAGTTCCGAGCTTCGTCGACTCAAAGACGCTGTCGCCTGGAGCATGTCGTCGTAAATTAGGTGGGCCAGCCATGTAACGCGCTTCGCAAACACCCTCTAGACGAGAGTCGTCACCAACCGCACTCCGCGGGATCTAAAGGGAACACCAGGACGTCCACCAACGCGTTGGTCGGACTTCTTCGTGAAGCCCCTGAACGAACGATCCGACGCTCTTCCTGTCCCTGGCAGGTGATACAGGTGAAGAGTACATGCTGCCTTCTGAAGAGCACTTATTTGTACTAGAGCAAGATGAGTGCATGCGCCACTATAGGTATAAGGGACTGCTTTTAGCGTGAACCACTCACTTGTCGACTTGAGGTCGGATCTCACTTCGGGCAACTAAACTTCCCCGTCTTCTAAGATTCTGATGAGGCTGCCTCAGAAAGGAGTAAAACAGTGATTTGTTTGTTTTCGAGGGTATTGAAATGTGTCGTGCATTCCGGGAAGAATGAGCAGTAGGTCACCTGTGCTTCTCAATGAAAGCTTCTCATTAAAGAGCGTATTCAAAATAATGAGGTCGTTTGAGCTCTCCACCACCACTGCCATGTATTATGACTATTATTGACTATTTGTCTATCTGCCCGCCTGTCCGCGCAAAATTAGTTGCCGTTCAAACCCTCTCACAGAAACGCAGTCAGCATTCCCACAATATTAAATGAGCAATATTGATTGGTGAAACAATATTGATGGGGATGGGTGTTATCGATTTTTGTGCAAAAATGGCAGTGAAACGTGCGAGGTGCACCAAAGAGCTCATGCGTTTACCTGTTCGCCCGTCTGCGCAAAATTAGTTGCCGCTAAAACTATCCAACAGAAACTCGGTCAGTATTTTCACAATAAATTAGCAGTATCGATTAGTGAGACAATATCAACCAATATTGCCGATTTTTTGTGCAAAAATGAAAAATGACAGTGAAACGTGCGAGATGTACAAAGGGAATCTCCTCCGTCTCAAGAGCTCTTTTCTCGATCAGGCTTATTGATAGACGTATTTGTTCGACATTGAAGGCTGAAGATTTACAAGGAGAAATTGCTGCTCTTCGATGGCGATTAAGCACTCGATCAAGGCAATTACGCATGGTGGTCGGGAGGCGTTCTTCTTTGTGAACTTCGGCACGTGTTTTGCAGCGGGACTAAACCGGCTCTTCCTTCTATACTCCCTTTAAAAAATGCCCTTCTACAATGACACTCAACTTTCCCAATGTCTTCTGGTTGCTGTAACACCTTCACCTTCTCCTTGGGGGCGACGAGAAACGGGAGGTGTCATCCACCGGCCGCCGTTCCGTCTGTCCGACCCCCTCGAGTCTTCCATTATAGCATGGTAATGCGGTGTGGCGGCCGTCAGTCTGGTGAGGTCAATGATGGGGTCGTCGAGAGTGACGACGTGCCAGTGATAGTAACGACGACAGTGAATTGCGCTCCGAATTCGAATAAGTGTGACGCAAGAACCGCTTGACTCCGTTTAGACCCCAGTTTCACCTGACCATTGACCCAGATCAGCAGCGCACGCGGGGCTCTGAAGTACATGTCTCCATCTCTAAGACGAAGTGAAGTAATGTCATCTTAAGTACCTCCTTCGGTTTGGAAGCGACCTTCCAAACACTATGCGGGGTTGGCAGGGCCATTTCTGGGAAGAATCGCTAATATCGATCATTATTGATTGGATGATCGCTACTGTTTACCCATGGTGAGGCCATCAGGTGGCTGTTCTGGACAAAAATTAATAATATCAATCGATATGATATTGAATTACCAGTACTTCTTTCTTGTTGGGCGGTTCCTTCACCATTCAACTCCATATTTTGCAACTTTGTGTGGTTTGCAATTCAAACGACCGTTTCAAATCACAACTAGGTGATATCGATTGGTATTGATTCCACTTATACCGTTTTATCTATTGTGAACCTCTCTATCAGCTATCGTTTCGATATTCGATCACCATTTCATGCGATGAAATAAAGAGCGAGAAGGAATCAATATCTTGACTGAGTTTTGACCGGCAGCTATTTTTGCGAAGACGGGCGATCAGAAAAACGAGTGACGGTGGAAGTGCGAGGTGCTCTTTGGTGCATCTCGCACGTTCCACCGTCACTCGTTTCGTTCCACTGCGATTTTTGCAAAAAATCGGCAATATCGATCAATATTGTCTCACTAATTGATACTGTTTATTTATTGTGAAAATATCGAGTAAGCTTTTTTGGATAGTTTTAGCGGCAAATAATTTTGCGCAAACAGGCGAACGACTAACGAGTGAGCTCTTTGGTGCACCTCGCACCTTCCACTGCCATTTTTGCACAAAAATCGATAATATCCATCGATATTTTTTCACCAATCGATACTGCTTATTTATTGTGGGAATGTTGGCTGAGTTTCTGTGAGAGGGTTTGAGCGGCAACTAATTTTGCGCGGACGGGCGGACAGATAGACAAATGAGCTTTTCGGTGCACATCGTTGGTTGATCGGTTCAGATAACCCCTGATCGAGGAACTGAGATGAACTTCGCCCCACATGGACAACTGCGCTTTCCACCTGACGGCCCGCCGCGGCCGCAGCGTCAGCCGGACCACCGTTCTCCGACGGGGAAGTGCTCGTGTCCGGCGAACGTTTCGCCTTCGAAACGTGGTATAATTGGGAACTCGCAATTATTGCGGCTGCCCGTCTATGCCGTGAGCGGCGACGATTTTGGTTCGAGGAGACGGCGACGCGAAAAACTCACCAGCCGGCTGCTTCTTTTTCTTAGTTGACCGTTTAATAGCGCGCAATGGCCACAGGGATAGTAACGTGTCTCTAAGGTGCTTTTTGCCTGACCACGACTGACCTATTAACGAATCCTTGTTCACGCCGGACAACCCGTTTCGGATGGTGCTAACGACGTGCAGCGACCTGCGGTGTCGTCAAGAGGGATTGAAGAAGATGTTGGACCCTTTACTGGACAAAGGAGAGAGGGGTAGTGCTTGCTGATGAGGGATGCGCCGTGAAATCGTCTTTTCACGCCACATGCGTAACGAGGTCCTTAGATCATTTCATCCCTACATAGCCGTAGTTAATGTGCCCTACATAGCCAACAGCTGCCAATCGGAGTCAATCAAAGTGCAAATGAGCATGTCCCGTGCAGTGAGAGTAACGACTGAACAGTTTCAATGAATGTGACACTTTCGATGCGAGCTGATTGGTCTTGTGCGGCTCCATCGCCATGTAAGCCACGTTAACAACAACTGCTTCGTTTCACAGGACTTTATGGCTCGAATGTTGGAAATTTTTTGACAGATTTAAATCGAAATTACTTGCTAGATATCTTAGAAAGGATGAGCCTAAAAAACAACAGCGAAAGATTAGCATAATATTTATCGAAGTAGACATAGATTTTTAGAGTGATAAAACGGCTGGCTCAAAAATTATTTATTTATTTATTTATTATTGATGTGTTGACGAATTGACGATGTTTCAGAGGTGTGGTAGACTCAAAGAACGAACAATTATTCTATAATTTAGCCGAGGGAATTAGGAATCAAAAATATCATCTTGATCTCTTCAACTCCTTGCCTAAGTGCAAAGTGAAGGAAAAAATTCACCTAGTCTGTGCTCCACGGTGTGGTGTCTTAACAAATCAAAGCAGCCTGGTGGTTAGAGTATTAGGTTGGCAACTAAAT
The DNA here is from genome assembly GCA_947359475.1 of Heligmosomoides polygyrus bakeri. Classification (NCBI taxonomy): domain Eukaryota; kingdom Metazoa; phylum Nematoda; class Chromadorea; order Rhabditida; family Heligmosomidae; genus Heligmosomoides; species Heligmosomoides polygyrus. The sequence goes on from OX375868.1 coordinate 15,852,256, forward strand.
TCGTGGACTCTCAAGCATCTTCAACAAAAATTTTTACTAACAAATAATTGTCAACAATCAGCAATCAAAGTAGGATTCCTTGAACGCAGAACTGCTTCCCATTTATCACGTAGCTGGTCTTTGCCACGGTTGTAGAAATCCTGTGGTTTTGAGTCGAAAAATCCTCGGAGGTGCATTCTGACCTGGTCCACATTGGCAAATCGTCTTCCAGTAAAGGAGTGCAACAGCGAACGAAAAAAGGTGGTGGTCACTCGGCGCACAGTTTGGGCTGTAAGGTGAATAAGTTAGACGCTCCCAGACAAGGTCTTCGATCTTTCGAAGAGTCCGGTTCGCGATGTTTGGTCTGGACTTGTCCTGCTGAAGGATAGTGCCACTCCTGAAGAGCTGTCGGAACCGTCTCCGGCGGAGTTCACGCTGCACGCAGTCAGGTTGAGAAGAGTAGACTTCGACATCAATGCTGGTACCGCTCTCGATGAGTTCCCTGAAGATAACACCTTCCCGGTACCACCAAACGGAGAGCATCACCTTCTTCTGGTGAGGGTTAGCAGGCTTAGGCGTTAGCAGCGGCTTCTGTTTTGCTCTAAGCCACTGATTAGAACGCTGACAATTATCCAGTTGAATCCAGCTTTCATCTCATAATGCCAGTCGATGGAGAGATGGTTCTTGCTTGTGAGGATCCAACACTTCTTTCGCGGGACCCACACGCTCCTTCTCTGCGATACGGTCAAGTCGTGAGGCACCTATCTACTGAGCTTTACAGAAAAGCCAACGCTGTGCAGAGTCTTCTCAATAGAGGTGTGTGAGTGCCTAAAGTTAAGTGCTAACATACACGTGGTCAAGCTCGGATTTCCTTTGATGACGGTAGTTACAGCTTGACGATCAAGGGTGCGTCGATTGTCTTCGGTTTCAACGTTGTCCTCGTGAAACCTCTTGAACCATTTGAACACTGTCAATCGTTGGAAAACGTCATCTCCTACAGCTGCACATATGCTCTTTCGGGCTTCAGTCACAGAATGGCCGAGCTGGTACTAATGAAGAGGGCGTTCGTGAATAGTGACTCTGTGTCATTTCATTTCAGACTGAAAAACTTCCCACTGAATCGAAATGGCAGGAAAACAAATGTAGTTCCGGGAAGTACAGATCAAATTGTTTCAAACAGTGGAACGAGCAAGAAATTTGATGAACAAATAGCCTGATAATCTCTGTTAGAAGAATTGACTACGAATGAGTCCACGAATTCATTTTCCCATCTAATAGAACGTGCTGATCAGAATCTAGAAAAAAAAACTATGAAAGTCCATTGAAAATGTTGCCGTTTTGCCAAACAGTTCTTACCCATCCAATTGACAGCCAATCTTATTTTTTGTATTTTTTAACACGAGGATGCAAAAAATGTTTGCCTGCAGTTCATATGTCCTGTCTGCACAAGTTTTCATATCTAGACAATTCTTAATAGCGACTTGCAGGACATACATATGTCAAGTGCAAGATTTTTACAGGGGTTTAAAAGGTTAAAACAATACGAAGTATAGAAGCCAAAAACGGCGTAAGCTTTCGGTCCAACTTAATAGTAGTGCTTAAGCAGTTGAAGTAGCCATTCGGTAATCTGAGGTTTCTGTGAAGAATAAGGGAGGTTTTTTTTGAAAGCGCAAAAATATTGGCCTGCGAAGTTACATCTGAATTCGGAAATTCGCTAGGAAGAGGCCACCTAACCCACATCGAACATAACTCATTTCAGCCGTCGGCCGTCTACTGCAACTGTCCCGTCGAACGCACGCATCGCCCATGTAACTCGGTGGATCAGAAGCTCGCTAAAGGTACGGTATTTCGGATTGTCTTCAGTGTAATTCGGTAGATCAGAAGCTCGCTAAAGGTACGGTATTTCTTATTGCCTTCGTGTAGTTGGGCTCTGAAGTGGTTCTCACTACGGACTCGAAGGTAGTCCGCACTCCAGAGCGCTTACCGTTACAGGATAATTGGCCTCGAAGTCGACGCCGTGTCACTTTCTTTCGCAAAGGTCACCCTAATTTGTCACCGATGTCTGGAGACTGGAAATGAAAGGGAATCTGTGGCGTGGGCACAGCCTTCACTACAGTTTCGGGGGCAAAGTAACAAATATGGCTTTCGCAGGAATTGTACTAAGATTGCGCCATGCTTCCAGCTTTTCGAATCGTATATTTTGTTAGGAAGTAACAGTAAATCTAACAGACCTATCCACATTGTAAGACCTATCCAGCTAACAGCTGTCGTCTTTATATTTACTCTTTAAAAACCACATCCACCACTTTGAGCTGACTTTGCTATGTTCTTGGAAGCGCTCCTAGCGAACCATTAGGCTGTAAGAAAAGATTTGGACGTGGTAAGAGGCGCGGGCACGCTGAATGGAGGGTCCTTAGTTCGGGTTTCACTTCGGGACCGTCTATCTTCCCGGAGTCGATATTTGATTCCAGATTTCTCGAATGACCACCGTAAGCCTTTGTATATGCCTAAAACGCACTCAAATTGACCCCAAGATATTCCGTAAGAGTAGTAGAATGCGTGGTGCATTCCAAAAAAGATGTGATTGATACCATTCTTTATCCTTTATTCATATTTTATTCTTAGCGTTGTGAATTGTAAGTTCTTTGATAGCTGCTCTTCCATTTTTCTCGAAGTTGCATACATAGGGACATTATGGGTTTGCAAGTCTTATCCTTTTTATTCCTCTATATCATAAACGCGTGAAACCTGATAGAACTTTCCGTACGTCTAATAGAATTGGAATGCGTGGCTCATTCTCAGCGTGGATGAACGAGTTCAACACGCTGTTTTCGTTATTTTTTACCTCCAGAGGCTACTTCTGCTAAACATCTGTCATTCAGCGTCAATAGTTCCGACACCGTCGTCATTCTCATCCGAGTACATCGATGCCCACTCGATTCGCATCCAGATTCCACCACATGCTCATGCCTTCGCCTACATCTTCGAGTACGCCACTGTGAGCACGAGATCCGATGAGTGGTACTTTGCGGTGAGCGTCTTTATTTAGTTCCAATAAGGATAAAAGATAAAGGACGGCGTTTCTCAATTTCTTTGGGATATCCCACGCATTCTACTTCTATGGGACGTCGGAGGGCGATCCGAATGCTTGTTTGGCCACACAATGTCTAGGCAGTCGATAAGCAATTCAGCGGCGCTTTATGCTTCCTAGACAGGTCTGGTACCAGTTCACCGACACCTGAGGGGTGAAGGCTTAAATGGCCTGGGCAGCAAACCCAAGCCAGGAACCTGGTAAGGACTGCGCGCGACTGCCGGCATGTCTTCCGACTTCGCTCCTCGCGCCCATCCCATTCAAATTACCTCAATAACATATTAAAGTAGAAGGCGTGGCACATCCCAGAGGTTCACTGTATTTTCCTTTAAATGCTCGACTTAAGTAATAGAAGCAGAAACCTTAATCGCTGACAAAGAAAGGCTGGATCTGTCCTAATCGGTAGGGTGCACCGGTAAAGTGCCAATTCCGTACCCCATACCATACTGTACAGTCATATACTATGAGTTTGAATGAAAGCTCTCGTATCATGAGACAGCTGCTGAAGCTCTCGTGGAAGCTCTTAGATGTAATGGTGGCACAAATAACAACATGCTCTCTCCGATTAGGATAGATCCGAGAGGCTTTTATAATCTGCTACAAAACCAGTTTCTAAGCATCTAATGTCTACAATGGTGATGACAATAGCACAGAACGTATGCATATTTCGTCTATTTTTAACCATCTGCTACATATTTCTACGCTAATTCTATTTCATTTTCATAGAGCGCGTGTAGCGCTGTCGAAGGAAGCGCTGCTGTCGCGTGCACCCGATACCAGGTTCCTGGTTTGAATTTTCCGCCCAGGCCAACCAAGCCTTCCATCGCACTGGGGTCGGTAAAGTAATATCAGAGTTGTCTGGATAGGGTAAAGCGCTGACCTCTTCATCGCTGGGCTACCGTAAGTCACTGTATGGCCAAACACGCATTCAAATCGCGTCCACAACATCCCGTAGAAGTACGTGTAGAATGTAGCATGAGCGGCGCATCCCAAAAGAGAACGATTACCGTAGGCCTTTATCCCTTATTAATGCCATATCGTTCTCCACAGCGCTATCTTCACCTAGTCTGATACGATCTGGTGCGAATTTCGTAGACCAAGTCCCTAAATGTTAAGGATAGTGGAATTGGGAAACACTCAAGCTGCACCGAAGGTCTTTATTTTTGCCTACTGTGTTATTGCTAAGACTGACAGGTTTTACTCGTGTTATACCACTCTTGAACCTTCCTAGGCCACAAACTTCTGCAATATTATATAAAAATGATAATAATCTAGGCAGTAGCGGTCAGAAACTTTTTTTTGCCGGTATCGGTTTCTGCATAAATGCCTTGGCAATTTCAGGGCGCGTCAACAACACCGATGGTGACCTTCACGATCTTAGATCCGTGCAGAGACTATAAATTCCGGTGAGTTTTAATCCAGTCATCGCCTTAATCGCGAGCCGAAATTCTCCAGCGTCGTTTGGAAGATCTTTTTCTGGCCTTGGAATCAATTCACTTCATATTTCAGGGTGATCGTCGTCACGCGAAGCACAGACCCTGTAGACCACTTCGTGATTTACCACGAGAAGTCGATCCCCGTCCAGCTACCGCCCTTCATCTTGAGCTCTGACCAGGTCCGCACCGATTTCTCTGCTAACCTTCTTTTAGAAAATTCTTTACTAGGTTGTAGTGAAAGTCTTCTAGGCACGATTCCTTAGCGAGGGGGGGGGGGTGGTCCCCACTCCTCCTTTTTCATGGCGTTTTTTCAAACACAGTGAATGTAGTATGTAGGACACATACAGTTAATGCGGTTGGGATAAAGCTACCGTTTACATATGATGACCATACAGAGCGGATCTCCAGACTTACACCGTCTCTGCTTGCTGCAAATGAGTATAGTATTATATATGTAGTGAACCGAGGTGATGTCCCTCTTAGCCACGCCGATACCACACTCAATCAAGGCTATCATTGACACCTGGTCAATCTACCGATCAAAGATTTAGTCAGCGAATATGGTGTCTGATTGCGGTTTATGGGGATTTTCCCTAAAATATATATCATCATAGAATTTATCCCGAACCTCATGTTAGAAACTGGCCGGGACTGGTAAGAAACCGCGCTTACTACCTATTTACTAACTAACTATTTATCTCGCGTTTCATAATACTGACGAGGCTGTTCCATAATTGAGTTCGAGCAAATGATTTTCTAATTTTGTAACTACATCCCCTAGTTCTGCATTTGCACCGTGTAGAAAATTTCAAAATTCATTCAAATCGCCTCTACAATATCCCGTAGAAGTAGAATGCGTGGCGCATCCTAAAAGGGATTGAATGACGCAGTCCTATATCCCTATAATTATTTTTTCCATACACAAACACTGCTCCCTGCCTCCTTCTCTCCTACTAGGTATACATCAGTTACTCCGTCTGTGTGTCTGTCACACCTCCTCAATGAAGGTGACGCATATGTGCATTTATGTAGAACAAATGTTAAATAAATTGATTCCCGCAAAGTGTACGAAAAGCTGTAACTCACTTTTTGAGGTGAAATTTATATGGATCAGTCAGTGTATGTCGATCGATATTGTGGAAAATTTCAGCGGTTATTATCGCAATATTTCTCGAAAATTTTCATGGCTTGATGCACCGCTATACGGTCGCGAAGGTCTTCTGCCTTTTCTTCAGGCATTTTCTCTGGTAATACGAACAGATATGGACTTGCTCTAGAGATGTGCTGCATCCCTGAAGACTCCTGCTTAGGTTCATTTTCTAGCAATGCCGTTACCAATATAAAAATACAAAAATATGTAATAAGTAGTAATTATATAATAATGCAATAATAATGCAATAATGCAATACAACCGTTTCCTCCGCCTTCACCATCCTTCCTTTGCAGATATACGCTGAATCTCCGATATTCAACTCCACAACAGATTCGCTGAAGATTTACGTCCGATGGACTCTGCCGAGGTGAGCCTTGAACGACCGTGAATTCAGTCTTAAATGAGATAAAGTCCCTATTCTAGGGGCTACACTGACTCAGACATCTATGGCTACGAGGCCCCGGCTCTTTATCCGCTTCAGTGCCACACTCCAGAAGACGAGCTTCCTCAGCCAAAAATCGTGAGTTCAACTCGCTTCAGCGTACCATTTCTGGCAGTAAGAGCTGCCAGTACGAGAGCGATTTTTGGGCCATGTCGTGAATTTGGTCAGCATTGAGAGGTTGGAGTACACCAGCCGATCATAACATCATAGCACCGAACGTTCAAGTCGTTCAATGGAGACAAGTTGTACGGCATCTACGGGACTAAAGCTTATGTGCCGTAGCATAAGGAGTATATGGCATTAAGGTTTGCCTTCTGATCGGCGGAAATCGTTCAAGCATCTCAGCATTCGAGCTATTCATGTATATCATTTTCACATCAAATTGGAGAAGATTAAAACAAATTGAGCACTTCTCTATGCAAGTCTGGCGCTTCTAAAACGAAGTTTCACATCTTTTAAAATCAAAGCGATCATCTTTCAGATTAAACTGGAGATTCTCCGTGGAGGTAAAAATTAATTTCTGATTTGAGATTAGGTGCGTCTCCCTATGAAATTTTCTAATTCACATTCCTTGACAAGCGAAAACACGGTTTAAGATTTTATAATTTTTTATTCTTCTGACGAAAATATGCTGCTTACAGCTTATTTTAACGTGCGAAAAATGGGCATTTTTGCTATTTTTAGTGCTTAAAAAGACTGTAACAGACGCGGATACTCACCACTTACTACCGAGGAACTATACTACTGTGGGGGGGGGGGGGCGTGTAGCGCAGTCGGAGGAGGCGCCGGCTGTCGCGTGCACCCGATACCAGGTTTCTGGTTCGGATTTCCCGCCCAGGCCAACCAAGCTTTCTATCCCTCCGGGGTCGGTGAATTGGTACCAGACGTGTCTGGGAAGGATAAAGCGCTGACTTGTTCATCGGCTGGCCACCGCAAGTCATTGTATGGCCAAATACGCATTCAAATCGCCTCCACGACATCCCGTAGAAGCAGAATGCGGGGCGCATCCCAAAAAAAGATTGAGTAACGCCCTTCTTTATCCTTTAAAAAGACTGTGCCGTGCAACTGTTTAGAACGTCACGAACGCGATTTCCCTTGAATGGTGGCAAAAATTCTGTTTGTATGGAGTTATTTATTTATTTATTTATTTATTTATTTATTTACTACGCACTAATGACGTGCCAAACTAGACGTGAACTATAGGGAACAGTCAGAATACAGAATTGAGGATAGCTGTAATAGTAAAACAAATATAGAAAATAGAGCAGAATTGGACAATAAGCCGCCGAATCAACTCGGAACCAACAGAGAATGAGAACCATTAGCAACCGACTGGCCAAAGATCAGGTTTCGTTTTTCAGCAGACCCCCACTTCTTCTTCTTCTTCTTCCCACTCTCCCAACGAAATTCCATATCCCTGGTGGGTAAGTTTCAAAGATTGAATCAGTTATACCTGTATACAGTACAATAAAAATATTTGCACAAGCGTTTCATGTTGAGAATACAAAAATAGGCGTTCCATTGAGAGAAGAATTATGCCCTAATTGGCTGGAGTATGTTTGGCTGGCGCTCTGACTGGCTATGATTGGCTGGCGCGCTTCTATCCCTAAATGCTGGTCATCTTCGCGGCATGTACCCAAATACTACAATAATGCTACAAGCAATCACATTTGCATTATTTTTCACTCCATCTTGCTGTTTTCAGTAAGCAGCATTTACCAGTCAAATGAAAATTGCTACGAGTAAGAGGAGTGCATGACACGATCTCTTCTTTCAATACGATTTTTAAAAATTGCTGCCTTTCTGCGCTTTGGAACAAATTCTGAACCATTATTTTTCTTAGCAATTATTAAAAAAGCAAAATTTTCACAAAATAAAATGAACATAATATAATATTATAATTGTGAACAGTGTGTTCACTTATTGGGCAAAAATTTCAAAGAAGGTCATACCAAATTTTCCTTGAAAAAAGTCGTTCTAACCCTCGCAACAATTCTTAGTTTAATCTGGAAGACGCTCATTTTGATCTGAAAGATGTTCAAGTTGATTAAAAAAAAGCGTCTAACTTGCTTAGAAGGGTGTCCAATTTGATTCAAAAATTGTTCCAATTAGTGAGAATTTGGTATGTACGCTTTCAAGCGCATCCACGATACAGGGTAGCTCGATACCAAACTTTAATGCTCTGTTCTTTAAATCACTAACTTCTCGTGTATTCAGGAAATCGTCCGAGCAGGTGGCCGACTGGCCGTGACACTTCCCTCGTCAGTATTGGAGGCACGATGTCGTCTCTGGGTCGAGGTGCGGATGTTGCCCAGGTGAGTGCCGCGGTCGGAATCGTTAAATGACGCTCTGAGAGTAGTAGCTTCCGCCTCTTGAAGCTTATCTCTATGCTTCTTTGTGACAAGGAGAGCCACCATCGTGCGCAGGAATTTCGATTTCTTCGCTCCTCAAGTTATATTTATTTATTTATTTGTGCCAATTCAAACCACACTCTGTAAGAAGGAAAGAAATTCATAAAAGAAACAAATTAAATTAACTATAACAAATAAGGTGGCAAAAAGAAGGAAGAAATAGAAATACAAAGAGAGTTAGATTTCTTTTCAGCAATATCGTATGAACATTCCTTGAACACTGAAAAACTCTCAAAATTCGTCTGATTATAACGAAGTATTTTCGAAACCTGAAAACATGGCTCATTCCGGCACTGCAACCTTTGTTTCCCACAGAAAACGCGAAGCAATTTCTTGAAAATTCTTTCAAATATACAGCAGAGGATGAAGGACCGCGTTACTTAATGGGTCGCGCCACGCATTCTACTTCTGCGGGATGTCATAGTGATGATTTAAGTGCGTATTTGGCCTGCGTAAAGACTTGTAGTGGCCATCCGATGCACAAGTCAGCGTTCTATCTTTCCCAGACAAGTCTGGTACCAACTCATCGACCCCTGAGGGATGGAAGGCTTGGTGGCTATGGGTGGAAAATCCGAGCCAGGAACCCGGTATCGGGTGCACGCAACAGTCGGCACCTCCTCCGACTGCGCTACACCCGACCTTAAAAATAATGTTTAGGTTGTTCTTTATGTTTAGCTGCAAACAAAACAAATATGCAATACAATATGGTAGTTCAAAAGGATATAAAATTTGAGTAACATTAGTAGTCATTGGAGTACCAAACGTCGTATTAATTATTCTAATCATAATTTTTCCATGTATCCTAATCCTAGAGTGGCTGCTACAAAGGTTATAAGCTGTTAGATGAATGTTTAGCTTTAAGCAAAACTATTGCTCTAGGCGGAAGTCGAACCAGCACTCCGCTTTAATCATAATAAATGGGTGCGTATAGCGCAATCCGACGTAGCGCTGGCTCGCATGCCCCAAAGATCAATGTAATTGATCGTGCCGCTGTTTCGGCCCAGGTCAATCAAGTCTTCCATCAACGCAGGGCTGGTGAACTGGTACTAGGCTCATCTAGGTAGGATAAAGCACTTTTCATCGCCTGGTCACTGCTAGTCATTGCGTAAGCCAAGTACGCAGACAAATTGCCCCACAATATCAGGTACAAGTAGAATTCGTAGCGCATCCCAACGATGGATTGATTAGCACCGTCCTTTGTTTCGCTTTATTCCTTATCCCTTACCTTAAATGTATAATTGTTTCAGATGTGTCCGCCTCGAGCCGTTCAGCGTTCAGAAGAACATAGAGATCGACTGCGAGCGTAATCCGGAGCTGGACATCTGTAGCAAAGGTCAGTCAGGAGGGTTATACGAGCCTCCTATACAGAAGGACAGCTCATGCAACTTTCCAGAAGCCAACCCGATATGCATGGAGATCCAGGAGATCAGTGGCACACGTGGTCGAGCGACGCTCACCTGGCTTCCGCCGGCACAGACTCCCCTCTACTATCATGTTCGCTACGGTCCCGCACAGATGAAGGTTTGTTAACCGCTATCGTTCAAGCCGAACAGGTGTCACCATCGGTCTAGGAATCTGAAGAAAATTCGAGTGCATGGCGCACTTTCGCAGGTGTATTCACGCCTGAATTGTAGGGAAACCCACCGTTTGTCACCTGGCAACTCGCTACGAAGAGGGACGTCAAGGTGGAGAGCAGCGTGACAAGCCTGACACTGGACGTCGTCGAGGATCAGGACTTCGGGGTGCAGGTGCGTCTCTTGGCGACGGTGTCTAAGCCTACACTTTAACATAGTGGTTCTAGGTCTGCGCCATCCTTACGCCCCACCGTAAGCGACCTAAGTTTGGCCTCATTCGAGTCACACCATTCCACTGCACGAGCTGTAACAACACACGTGAGCATTCATGTTCTTGCGCCATTGTTCTCATGCTCTTTCTATCGTAAGTTCCTCCATTTTCGAAGCCTTTCGCGTCAGAAGGCGGGATACTGTGTAAAGACAAATGCCGGATTCATGAATGACTTTACCCAGGGTTATGTGTGTAGAGGGTAGAAATTGAAGCATTACCTGGAATTCACAGGAGCGTAGAGGTGGGTAAATGGTAGGTTAGAACTATATCATTCAGCGAATTTTTTCATATCATGAACACCAATTCCACCTGTAGCGCAGTTGGGGGAGGTACCAGTCTCCGCGTTCAACCGATTGCAGGTTCCTGGTTCGTATTTTCCGCCCATGCCAAGCTAGCATTCCATTCCTCTGGGGTGGGTGAATTGGTACAAGATGTGTCTGGGAAGGATAAAGCGCTGTCTTGTTCATCGGCTTGCCTCTGCAAGTCATTGTATGGCCAAATACGTTCAAATCCCTCCACGACATCCCGTAGAGGTACAATGCGTGGCGCATCCCAAAGGGGATTGAGAAATGCTATCGTGTATCTTTATCCTTATCCATGGATTCCAAAGTTGCTGTCCGCTCACTATCCTCCGTTGGTAAACTTATCCATTACCGTTAACCTTACCAATAGTGAATCCCTGACCTCTGATTTCTCTTGAAGTCGCCCCGATAGTGTGCTCGGCATCTCAAGCTCACATTTTGCCCAATGACCGCTGTTCAGCTACACATGCCGTCGGTCGCTGTGGTGAATGCGGTCGGGTGGAGGGCACGACAGTGGACGACAATGGCTGGAAAGACGCCGTCAAGGCTCGCGATCCGATTCAAACGCACAAAGTCAAGGTGAGCAACTTCAGGTTCAAGCTTCTGGGGACTAGTACCAAGAAAAAAAGCAATGAGAAAACCCCACATGCTTGTTCCAAAAGCGGTTCTTTTGAGGTTTTTCACTGCCGATCAGGCAAGAAGGCCAAGGCTTATCAACTTGAAGCGTCGAGAAGTCATGAGAAAATTTGTAGAGAGTGGCACATTCAGGGCAGCAGGCAGTGAAATGATATTGAGGTGTAACCGCAGCTCTTACTGCTGTTGGAACTCGAGCCTGCATCTATGTGACTCGTATTGAACTATGATTTTTTGTCGTTAAACCATTGCGCTCATCGTCATAAATAATAGATAATTCTAATAACGCCTGCTATTTAAAGCTTATTATATCTGTATCATATTTAGAGGGCTTCTATTTAGCTTTTGAATCCATCATTAAAATTCATAACGCCGATGCAGTCAAGAAGTTCTTACCTTATCCCACCTGTGTCCCCATACTTTTGCTCGCAAATTCCAATCGCACCTGATTATGGATGTCCATAAGGTGGAGTGCTTTTTGCATGGCCTGTACGCAGGTGTAGTCAGATGTTTGACCGGATGGAGCGCCATATCGTCGTTCTAGACGCAGTAAGGTCTGATCTGGAGCGAAATTGGCTGATACTCCATGTAGAGTCCGATACCATACAAGCGATCCTTCGGTGGCCCTGCCGCAAAAGCACCTGATGACGATAAGGTGCAGGTGCAGATTAATAACAAATCAGGGTTCAGAAGCAAACGGTTGATATATGCATGCGGGCGATCGAGTTGACAAGCAATAGCACGGTTTGTCAAGCCAGTGTCCTCGAGGGTTCGTAGCTTGCTCTTCGGAAGACAGCACACTTCCACGAATAGGCGTAGTGACTATTTTGAGGCAGTTTGAGCAGTTCACGCCGTCTACATACTCAGACATTCGTTATATAGGACCTACACAACCAGTTGCTATTAAGGTGAGAACTTGTTGCAGTGGGTGTGGCGGGCTGCGCCGATTGGCCAGGTGAGGGCGCTCGGCGCGATTACCTGCACGCCGTTGACGCTCCTGTGGAAGTATACCACTAGGCTTAAGGGCCGGCTCCTGTTGCTAGGGTGTTGCAGGATAATCCACATATATCCAGCTCGAACCTACACATATATGTGTGTACGCATATAAGTAGTATATACTATGTATACACATGTATATACATCAGTATATACAGGTATATACATAGAAACAGGTTCTCACCACAATAGCAACTGGTTGTACGGATTCTAGATAACGAACGTCTGAGTTTCCCACCAAAAAAGTGAACGAAGTTTGAAGAAGAACGTAAGCAAGTCCAATATCTTGTGTCGACACATACTTTTGAAACGAACAAAAAATTTCAAAAACGGCCCGTTTTGCTAGAGAAACATAGCATTTTTCTGGAAATAGTGACCTGGCTATTTCCGACAACGAGAAACCGAAAGTGGCTAACGCCGTTTCATAAAAGCGTACGCGAAACGTGGAGCAGCAAAGTTTAGGGTGAATACATACTTTCGAAACGCACTGTGTAACATCTCCAGTAGAACCTCGGCAAATAACCGTAATCCGAGCCGTGTTCCAGTCCGTGTCGGCTCAGACGGTGTACCGAATGGAGACAGACCTGTTCGTCGGAGCAGCTGGACATGGTCGACATTCCGCGACGAACATCTCCGTCGCGCAGGTGAACACGGTGAGTGTAATCTCTTGAATGCCTTTCCTCACGCAGCTGACCACTGCATCTGCAGGGACGTTTCCTTCGCGTGGAAATTCTTTAGCGGTATGGGCGAATATCAATCAATTTGGGTTTGATTCTATCCCCAAGCCAATCATTTAAGTCCTACATCACTCGTTGGAGGGGTAGTAGTCTTATAGGGCAGTAATTTGATGGTATTTCTGGTAAAAATTTTATTTATCTACTATTTTCATAGTATCCATGTTTTGTGCGGTGGAATTTTCGGATTTTAATTTATTACGTTTTTTAAAATCTTATTTAGTTATTTTTTATTAGTTTTATTATCACATAATTTTAATTATCATCAGTTAGGTTTCGCGTTTGCTACTTTGCGTTGACGTTTCATTGGTATGTTTTGGTTATTTTTATTCGTATTTATTTATCGATGATCATATTGTTGTTTTAGTTTAACTAAGAATACATAACTTGTAATTGGAGGGGGGGGGGGGGTTAAACAGCTTATTTAGAATTTTTGTGCGTTTGGTATTTTCATACTACTTTATTTTTCTTCATTATTATCTTTTTTCTTTATTTCCTTATTATTTTTTATTATTATGTGGGGGATTATAATCTTTTTAATTTTTTTTATTATTTCTGTTGAATAATGCTACTGTAATGCTGGGGTGGCTCACACATTTGTTATGTTAATTTTATTGTTAATAATAATTTTTGATAATTGGAGAGGTTAATTTTAACTTATTGATATTAAGTGGGTTTGTTCAAGAGGTTAATTTGTTTTTTTTTTTATAATTGGGGAGGTTAATTATAACTTATTGATATTAAGTGGGCTTGTTAAAGAGGTTAATTTGTTTAATTTTTTGTCTCTAGTAATATATTAATGCTTTAATAATTGTTTAATTGATTATCAACATTTCCTATTTTAACTATGACTTTGGTTTTTGGTGTAGAAATTGAGAAGATTGGATCCCTTTATCGTTTAGCTTTTTGACTACGAGGTGGCTCCATTCCAAATCGGTATTCAATCGATCGATGTTGGCCCAGTGATCGATTTCGGATGATCTTTGTAAAGCTCGGGCTGAGGTTCACATCACTCTTACTTCAAATATATAGTCGTTGGGCAAAATCGTCTCTATCGATCGACATCGACTTCCTGATCGATGTGGTCTATTCGGTGTGAAACCTGGACATTGTTCGGTGTAATCACTGCAAAAATTACTAATAGTATTGATCGGTTAGATTGCTCTGTTTACACGGCCGCTAATTTTTCGCGGACGGAGGAACAGAAGCACAGATGGACGGGCGGATGGTGTAGCTGAGTATACAGCAGGAGAAATTCGAAATTGTGAACTGTCGCTGAGTGATAATTTAGAGGTTATCCACTCGTTTTATAACATAACGCTTAGATCTTCGATTTCTGAGATTTCGAAGTGGTAGCCAATTTTTATCAAATTCTTGGCACATATTGGCACAAGGTCCGATAAGACGGCGGCTACCGCGTGTCCCCGATTACAGCAGGTCCCTGGTTCCGATTTCCTGTGCTTGTCTGGGAAGGATACAGCGCTGGGTTGTTTATCGGCTAGCCGCCACAGTCTTTGTCTGGGCCAAACGCGCATCCACCTTACATATATTCACGATATCCCGTGGAAGTAGATCGCGTGGCGTATTCCAAAAGGGTTGCGTAACGTTGTCCTCCATCCTTTATCCGTATATTTTCAGCATGCCGCCGAAGCACCGATTGCCATTGAACGAGCCGAGGAGATCAACGAGCTGGCAACAACGTCTTCATCCTCTCAGCCAGTTTCGACAGTCGAAGTCACAGCTGAAGACACCGTCTCTGCTACAGGCACATCTACCACGTCGGCAATGACACCAGCCGAAACCACGACGCTCGCTGATGTAGAACTCCTGTCAACAACAGCGTCGGAAGCTGCATCAACGGCAACGATGACAGCGACGACGACGACCACAGAATCAACGGCAACGCCGGAAGACACTATCCCAACAACAGACGCTTCTCCTCCAGAAGACTTCACATCCCCTACGACCGAGTTGCCCAGTACTGATGAGCATGAGGGAGTGGTCGACGTGATGGCTGACCTCATGCACAATGGATCAGAGACAGGTTCGGCTTCTAAAGCCGCCCAGGCTGATGAGGAGCTGAATACGGTAGCACCTGTAGAACAGAAGGAAGATGAAGCTGAGGTAGATGAGACACATCTGTTGGATGACGACCAGAAGAGGGAGCGGCTGTCTAAAGAACTGGAAGAGTCCGTGAAGCATCTCGAAAAGGCGCTGGAGGACGCCGAACACGCCAGGTGGGCTTCATGAGAGCTTTCCAGTCTTTGTGGGTAGCTTTACGTTGGAATTTAAGCATTAGTATTCAAAGTGTACCATAGAAAATTTACCATAGCTCACCAATCCATGATCAAAACCTTCTGCAGCGAGCCATAGATGCTGTTGATCGCTGGTCCCACGAGTGGCGGCTCCCTTTGTCAAAAGAAAAAACTAAGGTGCTCCATTTAGGAAGGACAAATCCCCGCTACACATACAAGCTAGGTGAAAATGTGATTACCAGCACTGATCAAACGACAGATCTTGGATTTCTCCTCGACGCAAATTTGACTTTGGACGCGCATTGTGAACAAATTGCAAACAAAGCAGTGACTGTAGTACACAATCTCTTTAGAAGTCTTTCCACAAAAAACCCCTCTGTCCTCGTCAAAGCCTATAAGACTTACGTTAGGCCGATACTTGAGTATGGAACAACAATTTTTTACCCAGTTAAGAAGAAGAATATACTTAGACTTGAAAAAGTCCAAAATAGCTTCACTAGAAAACTGTTTATCAGGAAATGTGGCTTTGATTACCATGCTATTCCCAGCAGCGAAGTAAGAAACAAACAACTCGGACTACAGACACTTTCATCCAGACGAAAATATACGACCACGTAATGGTTCACAAAATTCTCCATGGTTTCTGTGGACTTGATAAGCGTGACTTCTTCATAGTGAGACCATCTAGAACTCGAGGTGGAGGAGAGAAACTTTCACTAAGTACTGCAAAATCTTCTATTCGACATAATTTTTTCGTTAATAGAGCAGGTTCGGATTATATAAAACTTTCCAAAACTCAGTTATATTCCGTACAAGCTGAAGCCATTTATTACGAATGCAAGTCAATTCATGAATAATTCTAGGACATAATGAGATCTTGTGGCAAAGCCCCTCTTGATCTGTTCTCCATTCCATTCTTCTTTCTCTGGGCATTTGTTGTCGTATGTACTTTCTAATCATTCTATAACACTTTGATCTGGATCGTTAGCCAATTTGATGTGGATGTCGTTCTATACCGTTTCTAATTACATTGTTCTTCACATGGATTTGACCCATGTAATAAATAATAATAATAATAAAGTGCACTACATGGGAAGCGAGAGTGCGCCAGACTAATCAGGCTACATTGAATGAGCGTGCCACTCCGAGATGGCGCTCTGATTGGTTGCCATTGATAGCAGTCTAGTCCCTCGCCATGAAGGCCATGTTCACGACTGGTACCGAAGGGGTAGAGAGGTCCCAGATCTATCCTAATCGGAGGGGCACCCCTAGAAAATCGAAACCAACACAAACGTGGTGGTGGGCTGTCCCTGAAAGGAAGCGGTACAGGACGGTCCCCTCATAGGCTAGCTCAGCGTGTAGCCTGTGTTATATTAGCTAGAAGCTAAGTTCTCGCCGCTTTTTAACATCTTGTTCTGAATTTCGTAGAAAGTTTTCTGCATAATGTTATATAGTATTTGAAAAGGAGTGATTTGGTTTATCAGAAGGTGCTTTCAACTTTTCCCGATTTCAGTTTTTGTTAATGTTTAGGTCATTAAGTGGAAAGTCAAAAAAGAAGAAAAATGACCTTCACCGACAACTCCTTTCTGCTTATGTTTGAGAATTTTTGCACATGTTACATACCATTTAAAGAAGGTCATAAATTATTTTAACAAACTCTTCTCCATTACCTTTTCCTACTTTTAATTTAATCTTTTTGGAGAATGTTCTGTTCTGTTTGAAGGAAAATGTCTTGCTCTATCCGAATGTCATTTTTAGTGGATTGTTTAAAAAGAGAAAAATGACCTTTACCAATTTTCTTCACATAGTGTCATATGTCATTCGAAAGAAAATTCTTCGTTTTATCAGAGTGTATGTTTAGTTTATGCTTTGGTCGTTCTGAAATTTGCAAATTTTTCTCATCAAGATGGAGTGAAAAATGACCAAAGAACTGTTGCTAAAAACACACTTTAATGCTCTGACTCTCCACTTTAATTTCCTCGAATGTCAAAGTGAAACAGCCAACAAACATTCTTGTGGAGCAGATCATTCTCCTTCGAACGGTATATAACGTTTTGCAGAAAACTCAGACCTAAAGGAGAAGAAGCTGTTATCGAAGGTCATCTTTCTTCTTTTTTTACTTTCCGCCTCATTGACCTAAGAATTGAAAAAAATTCAAAATGAAAAAATCGAAACATACTTTCTGGTATCGCAAATAATTTTATTTCGTCATAACGATGTTTTGTTGCCATCAAAACTTCTAGAGCAAGGAAGGACTCGAACCCGCACCTTCCTCTAACCGGGCTAGAATGCTCTACGCCATTGGGCTGATCGGTCCGACGAGCTGTGGATGTTGCGTTCGATCAAACCGCGCCGGTGGTGTAATGGCGTAGAGCGTTCCCGCCCGCTCAGAGGGAGGTGCGGGTTCGAGTCTCGCCTGGCACTAGAAGCTTTGATCGCAATGAAACATCGTTATGACAGCTTATAACCTCGATACTAGCCTTTTGGAGCTTAAGGAAACTGATTTGAATTTTATTCCGAATGCTGTATAACATTATTCTAAAAGCTTTTAGCGAAATTCAGAATAAGATTTTTAAAAACTGCAGACTTAGTTTTACCTCTCGTTTCAAATTTAACTGTCGTTATCGAAAAGCGTAAGTGAAGTGCGTCCTATCACTAGACATCTACGTCTCCGTTGCTCGACGAGTTAACCAAGGTGACTATAACGGGCGTGGTAGTGCAGTAAGAGGAGGCGTCTGCTGTCGCACGCACTGTACTCCGTGTTCGTGATCCGGATTTTTTGCCCAGAGCAACCAACCCTTCCACCCATTCGGAGTCGGGGAATCGGTGTCAGATTTGTCTGGGAAGGGTAAAACACTGAGTAGTCCAGCGGCTGATCACCGAAGTTATTGTGGAGGCCAAATACGCATTCAAATTGCCGTCATGACATCCAGAGGTGGAAGTAGAGTACGTGGCGCATCCCAAAACGGACTAGTTGCCGCTTTTATTTATTCTTCACCCTCTTATCTACAACAGCTTTGAAATAAGGATGCAATGGCCTTATTCCACGAACCGATTGCGATAACTACCTTTAGAATCGTTTGTGAAGTCATTTCCCCCATTTAGAATGTTATGTGAACTCCAAGTGTGTCACGCGTTCCATAAATGACAGCTGATGTTCCTATTCGCCGCTCTTAATCCTGAACTGGTTTTTCAGACAATCGAGTCCCGCTGACGTCGACTTCGAACTACTGCCGCTGGGAAATCAGACCGTGTCGGAGGAGGCTCTTAAAAAGGCAGCGTCGGAACTCGTCAACAAGGCACGACTGATTTCAAGTATTTCCATTTGAGGAAACTGGCTTGATCAACTTTTTCAAACAGTAATTTGATCCGATTTTCAGTTGGGGTCCTCGTCGGCAGAGGTGAGACACCACGAGAAGAGCAAGAAGTGTCTGCTGAGCACTGGAATCGTGTGCAACTTCGGCTGCGAGACGTCAAAAACGTAAGAAAGTTAGACAGTCGGGCTCGAAAGTCCCTAGAGGATGGAGAATTGAGAGCTTTGAAGAGGGTCAAGGCGTGGCATCCGCTCCATGAAGGGACGGAGAAAGGGAAACAAAAACGCGAAAATAAAAAGGTAGTTGATCATGAGCCGCCCAAGATTTTCAGGCGCTTGAAGACCTTGACAGCAACCACAGATGTCGTCGGCTTTATGTGCGTTGTAGTGTAGGAGCTGGAATAGAACGGAGGGTTGGGGCCTCAGAAGTCGACCAGACCGCATCGAATGGGCGTACCAGCATGAGAGGGCGTGGAGAGTCTAGTTATGCTTGCAAAATTTTTTCGAATACTCGTATTCGAATACAATCGAATAATGAGATTTTAGAATATTCGAAGTCGATTGTTCAAATTTCAGTGAAAATCGTTCGGATACCTATTCGAATAGGTCATTCGAGCACAACTTATAGTGTATTCTCGGTGCATTGTGATTAGCTGACGCACTGCCGATGCTGCCTACATTCACGACATGAACATCTATTACTAGTAGTATTTTGTCTTCAGGCGCCATGACATAACCAGGTTTTGAGCGTGTATAAGGGAGTCCGGGCCATTTTTCACAGTCTCTCACAAGGCCATCTTTTAAAAATTACGGGCGTGTAGAGCACAGTCGGAGGGCGTGCTGGCTTTCGCGTGCTCCCAATTCTAGGTTTCTGATTCGGGTTTCCCGCCAGGTCAACCGAGCTTTGCATCCCTTCGAGTGAACTAGGCTTGTCTGGGAAGGGTGAAACACTGACGTGGTCATGGTCTGCCTACCGCAAGTCACATAGCGCAAGTACAGGGTGCGTAAAAAGTGTTGACGCACCAAGCGTAAGCCTTAGAAATGACAACACGTTATAAAATTTAACAAGTTTATATACGAAATGTCAACAATGATCTAGCGAACAGAACAGCATCACTTGTATCTTATATGGGCTTCTTTATGCGAATGCAGGAGCGAAGACGCCGAGGAAAGGCATCGACGGCACGTCGGAAGTAGTCCACGTCGATCTCGTTCCATGCTTTGACCTTCAGTGACTTGATGCTTTTGTGCATTCAACCTGTAAAAGTGTTACACACTCTTCAAGGACCTCCAAAGTGCTAATTCTGGCGAAGGGCTCGCTACAAGGGAGGAGCATCCGGCCAGTATCATGGTGTGTACATTCATCACAAGCGCCTTTCGTTTTCGTGGATACAGGAGTGAAGATAAATCAGAAGAACTATCTGTATTGATGTCCTAAAGAAGCAACTGGTTCCTTCGCTCGAATTCCACTTCGAGAGTAAGCAGAGTAAGTCTAATCCTCGACTTTGCGCAGGATTAGACTCCTGCGCAGAGTCGAGGATTGTTCAGGACTGGTGCCGCGCCAACTTGAAGGATTTCACTTCGGCACAGGTATGACCTCTGTATACACCGGATTTGAATCCGCTGAATTACTCTATATGGGAGGTTTTGAAGAAGAAGGCTTGCGCTACTTCCCACAAAAGTATGAAGTCAATGAAGGATGATCTGGACGAAGCATACTAAATCGACGTGGACTACTTGCGGCGCACCGTCGATGCCTATCCTCGGCGTCTTCGCCCCCCATTCGCATAAAGAAGCCCATATAAAATACAAGTGATGCTATTCTGTTCGCTAGATCATTGTTGACATTTTGTATATAAACTATCAAATGTTATAATGTGCTGTCATTTCTAACGTTTATGTTTAGTGTGTCAATACTTTTTACGCACCCTGTATAAGCCATGTAAAGGACAAAGGATAAAGGACGGCGTTACTCCATTTCTTTTGGGATGCGCCACGCATTCTACTTCTAGGGATATCATAGAGGCGATTTGAATGCGTATTTGGCCATGACTTGCGGTGGCCACCCGATGAACAAGTCAGCGCTTTATCCTTCCCAGACAAGTCTGTTACCAGTTTACCAACCCCGGAGGGATGGAATACTTTGTTGACCTGGGTAGGAAATCCGAACCAAGAACTTGGTATCGGGTGCACGCTACAGCCTGCACCTCTTCCGACTGCGCTACAACGCCGCCCATAGGCCATATTCACATCCAAATTGCCCATTTCGTTTTCCTAATACACAGTGATTCAGTACTTTCCGGTTCTATAACCACGCCCATCGGATCTGGGTGTGCAAGCGCTCTCGACTTCGGCTAATCCTGGATTTCTTTTCCTTGTCTAGCCCCTGAGCCATGCTCTTTGACTGGTCGAGAAACCACATCTGGACCGCTGGTAAACACGTAAAGTACCGTTTTTCCAACAAGAAAACTCACTACGATTAGCGACCCAAGGAAAATTTAGAAACTAAAACGAATTTACGTAAGTGTCGGCAATGGAAAGTTGGTATTTGGTTGGAAGACGCGTTGATTCTCCCGAATTGAGCATCATATGTAGCTCGAATTCCTTACTGACCTACCCAACTTTTCACCCACCTGGCGCCAGATTCACCAACCTCTTACCGACCCGTAACGGTATATCGGTTATCGTATCTCTATCTCTATCTCTGTATCTCTCTGTATCGCTTACTACGAAGGGCGATCTGATGAATCAGCCGTGAGACGATACCGGCAGTATCGTTAATGAATCTGGCCCAGGTGTGATGCTGGTTGATTGGTACCAGACAAGTCTCGGAAGTATAGAGCACTGACTTGTCAATCGGCTGGCCATCGCAATTCATTGTGTAGGCCAAACACTCACCTGAAGGTTTCCGCGACATATCGAAAAAGTGTAATGCATGGCGCATCCCACAAAAAGGTTGAACAGCGGCGCCCGTTAATCTCTACTGCTCTGCTATATAGATGTCGCTGTCCACCAGAAACTCATGTGCTCTCGTCTGATGGCGGATGTGTGAGCCGAGAATCGTTCGGCAACATCGTCTGCCTACCAAGCAGCGATATCAATGCCACATGGGATCCTCTGGAAATGAACGTGATGGTAAGAACATCAAGGATACTCTGACTGGTTGTTTCTGCGTTCGTAGCTCCGTATTCAGATTCGCAACCTCGACGTCAGCGATCATATCAGATCAGCCGCCGGAGCCGATCACCTTTTCGTCGAGTTCGGCCGAATCACGGACGTGGAACCGCTCCGACTCAACCCGTTCGAAGGCATTCGCTTCGACGACTCTCGGCGCAGCCGAATGGTCATTGCAATAGAGGTGAGCGATCTCCGTGGCATTCCAGTAGCCACCACTAGCGTTCAAAGTTGAATCTTCAGAAGCTGATCCGCTCTGGCGCCTTCCTGAGCGAACCGTTTGTGTTCCATGTGAACGAGTCGGTGAACGTTGTCGATGAGGTCTATGGCATTCGATTCTGCACGTTTAACGGCACCCATGTGAAGGTTTGCTTCATGGTCGTTCTTCTCGATAGGGTGACAAGACGCTGGTCTTCTGTGGAAATTGAAGAGTCTATTCCATATGAACACTCGGAGGACTTATGGCGAATATTTTGGTGAAAAGCGGAGGATGGTCTGAATCTCACATTGCTTAGGATGCAGTCGAAAACCAGGGGCCGGATTCATCAACGTCTTACAGAGATTTGACAGAGAAATTACTGCCCGATAACGCTAACATTTCACCATATCGCTTGTTGATAAGTCGCGTTTTCTCGGGAGTTTCCCTGTAATTTCTCTGTCAAATCTCTGTAAGTCGTTGATGAATCCTGCCCTAGCTTACCTTTGTACCACTAGAGATATCTAATAGCAAAAGGTGAGTGATAGAGCAGTTGGGGGAGGCGCTCGCTGTCGCTTACACCCGATACCAGGTTTATAGCCCGAGGCCACCTAATCTTTCATTCCTCCTGAGTTGGCGAATTGAAAACAGCCTTCTTTGATTTATTTAAGACTTCTCACCTAAAGTCAGTGTACAGGCCGCATGCAGATCGCCTCCACGACGTACCGTAGAAATATGTATAACATTTAAAATGCGTGGCTCATCCTAAGAGGGATTGATTCGGTGCTCTTTATGATTTTCCTTATACCACAACGACCCCTACATTTCGCTAATATAGAATGAAGATTACGCAGGGCGACGGAACGTAGCAATGTTCGGGATGGCTCTTTTTATGCTCGGTTTAGAAGAAAATACGTCACCTAATTTTCGCTAAAGCTAGTACTTGTTCTGTTTGTCAGATTCTGCTTCGTAAAATGGATTGAATAAATTCTTGTCTTTTTAACTAAAAAATTAATAGCTGTTATTAATAAATTATCGATTCGAACTCCTAGCGGTCAGCGATCGGACTTCCGAAAAAAATTCACTTTTCGAGTTTTTCGTGTCCTCCAGACGACGTGGGAGCAGCGTCGAACTTTCCACCAGTCTTTTTTTCTATACTTCTTCTTCCGCGAACTGTTCCAGCTAAAGCTGTTGTAGGAACTGCAGCTTTCCTCATGTGTTCTGTGATTTCCACTTCGAAAGGATCGAAGTAAATCAACCGTTCTGGAAACAATTCAATTCATTCGCCCACAAGGTTCAATCGGCTGATACCAAGGTTGCAAGCTGCTATTATATAACGACGTTTTCTTATGGTCAACAAAACTCTAGCGTCAGACCGGACTCGAACCCGCGCCCCTGCTTACCGGTCAAGACGCTACGCCATTGCACCACCGAATTAGAAACGGTTCACAGAGTATAAGGGTGTGCACGAAATTTTTAAGTTCACCGAAGACATTGACCGCCGGATGAACCGTGTTTCTCCTGAAATTTTTCAAAATTCTACCCGAATTCAATCTTCAAACCCTCGTACAAGGCAGTTAGTTCTACTACTGATGAAATTCCGCTCACCTACTGGTGAACTATATTTGCCCTTCCGGTTGACAGCTGCGAGTGTCTAACAGCTTCCGCGTTCACCAGCAGTTTACCTCCAGTAGTTTCACAGCCATCCTCGCATTTATCCAACTGCCTTGTATAAGGGCCGAATGAAGACAATAAATCACTGCTCCTAAAAGCGATCAAGATTCAGGATCCTTACGAGCGAAACTGGGATCACGACGTCGTAGCGAACAAAACCGGAACTCCAGAGCAGGTATCTGTTAGTTGGGCAGTTGCGAACGATTTATTTATTTATTTATTTAAATACATCTCCAGGAGTGAGAACATTAAAAGACCGTGCAATCAAAAAAAAAAGCTTCGGGCGTCCTCTGGGCCGCATTCAGGCGACCTCCAGGGCCCAGAGAATTGTGCACTTTTCAAACCAAATCGGCTAAGCCATCTTGACGCTTTGGAAACCAAACTGAACATCCTCCGTACCCAATGTCTTCTTCCACATTGTACTTGATATTCTCCGAGAAAATTGGAATTTCAGTAGGTAGTCATAATTTTTGGTCCGAGAAAAATTCAATTTGACTTTTTTAGAAAATTTTTTAATTCACCTGCCTCAAAAAACGAACAGTCTCTTAGAAGTCTGATAACATTTTTATTCTTCAACTAAAAGTAATGGTTTAATGCCTATTTCAAAGAGCAGGAAGGCAGCAATTTTTAGCAGAAAGAAGAGATTTGACACCATGTACCCGTCCAGGCGTTGCAATTATTCCTTGCTTGATAACAAAAATTTTGTTCTGTGCAGTTCACACTTATCAACTTTAAAGCATACAATAATTACACTATCAGACCAAAATCGTGACGAGTTAGATGTATGCATGTTGCTATCTCTTCTTTTATTACGCTAAAAACTGCTGCTCTTTGTGCTCAAGAACAATCCTTGAATTACTACTCTTCCTGCAAAAGTATAAATCTTATAAAACTTCGAACAATGCATTTCTTATTGCGTTAATGAGGCAAGTAAATTCTAAAAAATTAAAATAAAATTCTACTACTTGAAGAATATCCAGTTTTATGTGGAAGAACCTCGTTGTGTTTCAAATGTGTCAGGCTTGCTTAGAAACGTACTCAGTTTGATTTGAAAGTGTACAAATTGGTTGGAAAAGTGTCCAATTTTTGAAGAGTCTAGCTTGACTCGAAGCTCTATATTTATGATTTGTGACAGGAGTGCAGTATTGCTCGAGGAGTGACAATATTATAATATTATAAATGCATCATACTACTAAAGAAATAGGAGTGTAGGAATTCCAACAAAATTGAAGAGTAGAAGACCCAGTTCATTTTTCAGAGAGCTAGGACTCGATTCATACAACAGCGCATGGTGATTCCAAGTTCAGCGCCTTCCCCTAGTTCAGAAGCGGAAAAGAAATGCTGTCGTGGAAAACCCCAGCCAACACTGACATAGTGTCGACAAATCCAGGGCGAAGATCCGTTTTGATATCTGAGAGGAAGGGATGTCCAATATTGTTGAGGCTTCGCTGATAATGTAGTTCGTTCCTTTAAAAGAAAAGAAGAACCGCAGTTTATGCAATAACGACTTACCTTATATATTTTTCAGTTTTCATTTTTAAATGTTTTCTACCTCAAAGATTTGCACACGTGACCAGTTTTAAGGTGGTACCACTGTCTCCGCTTCACTTCACTTACGACGTCAGGAGTGAGTCGGTGCTCCGACCGACTCGCGAGACCTTCTGGAGTGTGTTCTTCGCCATCGGAAAGATTATGGTCTTAGTTATACTGGTGAGTGATCACTGTGGAGGTCATTGTACGAGAGGTGAGACATTTGCTCCTCAATGTTCCTGCCAACCCTGCCCAGAAGACACCGAAAGACGTGTTGAGTTCGTTCTGGCAAGCAGTCGAGTCAGAGCAGGGGTAGCCATAGCTGTGGATAAGGTCTAACAAGGGGCGTATCTGAACTTATTGTGAGAATTTTATGCTATCAATGCCACGCGGATCTTCCACACACGTTTATCCCAATAATCGACAATCGACACCTCAAACTTGGGTAATTAAACCAATAAATATATGCGTATACAAAAATACATACTACGACAAGCGGCTACGAAATTAAGGCACTCGAAACTCCACTATGAACTAGACAGCTACTAGACGATGAGGCAAATTTAAAGAGTGAAGAGGATGCACCAGCCAACGTAGAAGATGCTCCCGGTCGTTGTCATGCACCAACGTGGTGGAAACGTGCTCTAGCTGGTCGCGCGTCCTTTATATGTTTCATTTCTTCGCGGAATCTCCCCAGTGTTGTCGTTTACAGAAAGTTTTGTCTCGGCTCCCAGCGATAGGAGCCAGGGAAAGTAAATATATCTCTCAAGTTGCTGCACCAGGCTTCTGAAGATAAAAGTTTGAAAAACATAACTAAATTCTTTAGCCAGATGAGTCACGTTCCAAGTTTCTAGAGATAAATTCCGAGAATGGAAGCAAAGTTCCACTATCTGTTTAATCACGTTCGTGATACTTATGCCAATGATTCTCAACAAGACCTATGTATTAGGTTGTCCGGAAATAAATGAGCGTTTTCAACTCGCATATTCAAATTATCATAACTCAGCTCAGAAAAAATTTATCAATCAAAGCAATAACCATTAGAATCAATAAATCTTTGCCAACGAGAAACAAGTTTAATAACGTCGGTAGCTTAAAAATCCAGAGCTCTGGAGGCGATGAAAGCGTTGAAGGCATTTTTGACGTCGTCCTTGTTTTTGAAGCATTTCTCCCTCAGGAATTTGTCCAAATGCTTAAAAAATGAGAGTCGGTAGGGGAAAAATCTGATGAATATGCTGGATGTGGGAGAGTTTCCTATCTCAATTCATCCAGTTTCTGGATAACAATTTTTGAAAGATGCGGACGCGCGTTTTCATGGAGTATTCCTCTTCGATTGACCAAAACCGATTGTTGGTACAGTACTTCTCCGCTGTGGTAGTCTCTCTAGACTTCAAGAACTTTAATGGACTATGCCAGCCATTGTCCAGTAATGGACTATACCAGCCATTGTCCACCACACGGTCACCGTGGTCTTCTGTAGATGGAGACTTGGCTTCGGCATCTCCTTGGGACTCTCGTCCCTGTCCAGTCATTGTGCAGAGCGACAACGATTGTGATAAAGGATCCGCTTTTCGTCGCATGTCACGACCCTGTCCAAAACGGCTCCCTTAGAATGCGCAGCCTTAACGAAACACAGGTGTCGTGGCGCTCCAGCAACTGCCCAGCGATCAGTTCGTGTGGGATCCATTCATCCAATTTCCTTACTTCTCCCATCGCATTCAAGTGGCGACTGATAGCGCTGCCATTGACGCCGAAGTGCTGCGCTGGCTCTCTCACAGTTTGACACCGATCCGCTTCAATGCCTTTGAGCCGGTCGTCGTTAAGAGTGATGGCGGCCTAACTTTACCTACTTTCATCTCCAGTTCGAAACCTTTCGAACCAGTAGCGAATTGTGTTCTACAGCAAAATCCTCCTCAAATAAAGCGTTGATGTTGGACTTCGACCAAGTTTGAACTCGAAGAAGAACATTTGGCGAAAATTGCGTTCAGACATCCGAAACGGCAAAGCTTAACATTGGGAAAAATCTTTGCTCTAAACAAAATTTGAAGACATGCTTAAGTAGAGCATGAATTCAGCTTTCTAATGGTAATAACTCTGCAAGGCATAAAACGTACTTTTTTGAAAAAGATGTACTCCAATAATAACAATTGCGAAGCGCTCATTTACTCCGGACAACCTAATATATGGTCTTGTAGGGCATCTAACCAGTAGTACAAGGAAGAAGTTTGCTCTTGGTGGGGGCCACCGGTTGGTCAAAAAATTTTGTCGCCGTTTCGACTTGTAGCGGCCTCGAGTGGAATGGAGACCGCCAAGTTAACCTGCGTGCTAAAGAAATTCTAGCCCACATTAGCGCTAAAATTTAAAGCCCACACGAATTCACTGAAATGAGTGCAGCAAAATGACCGCTACTATTAGAATGTCCGGAAAGTTCTCAGCGTTTTGAGTGCTTCACTTTGAACTACCATAACTTTATCAAATCTTACCGGATTTAGTCGAAATAAGCGCCGTTCGAATCAGCACTATACTTATGCTCGAATGACCCATTCGAATAGGTATTCGAATGATTTTCATTCGAATTTGAATATTCGAATTCGAGTATTCAAAAAATCGCGTTTTTCGAATGTATTCGAATTCGAATGTTCAAAAAATCGCGTTTTTCGAATGTATTCGAATTCGAATGTTCAAAAAATCGCGTTTTTCGAATGTATTCGAATTCGAATATTCAGAAAAATCGCGTTTTTCGAATATATTCGATTTCGAATGCTCGAAAATTTTCGGTATTCGAAACCATTCGAATATTCGCAGTTTCCCAGAAAGCAAAAATTATTCAAGTATTCGAAGAGTGTCATTCGAATGCCCAACAAGAATTTGTGTATCGGCGTATTTTGAAAAGGCGTGGTGGGTTTCTCGGGTAATTTGGGTCGCCAAAACGGTTCTGTCTGTGAATCAAAGCTGTGGTACGATGATGGCTCGGTGTCCGGATACTGAGCGCCTCATCGATACTAGTCACTTCCCGAAACGCCTTCCTGTTAAGAGGGAGAACTTCCACAGCGTCTTACAATGTTGAATTGCGAAAAATTTTCCACGGAGAATCGCTGCAGTGGTGAATGACCGATCGGGGACCAGTAATCGTCGCCACCCCGACCGATTGGTGAACTCTGAGAGAAAACCACTTTCACCGATAAAAGTATGGATAGTATCAACCGATATTGATTGCCTGATCAATCTGTGACATGGTCTTCTGAATTAAGGCGCTCGCTGGAGACGTCTGGATGTTTTCCAGTATTTTGTGTACCTATTCTACGCTAATTTTATGCACCTGTTCCTGTCAGTAATTTCTGACGCATCGATGATCGACAGCTCTTAGCGCGCTCCTATATAGTATCAGACGTTTTTTAGATCTTAGAGTATGGACATAAGGGTTAGTTTGATCTGGACCAGTTTTGCATTCCACTCAAGCAGTTCTGGAAGCTATTTTCGCCGTAAACGTAATAACGTAAAGGATGAAGGACAGCAGAAGGAAGGATAAAGGTAAATTCTTGTTTGGGAGGTACCAAGCATTCCACATTTATTACTGCGCCTGTACAAAGCGGCCGAGGGAGAGTAGGAATTGTTAACAAAAAAAAAATTGAAAATGATGGTTCAAGCGGCGTTTCAAACTAACGTTATTTGTCCTTCACGCTGCAGTTCACAAAGGGGAGGCGGCGTAGGTCGGCCGGATGTTATCGATCGATCTATTTTTCTGAAGTTTACCGTAGTTTATCAATATGTTGGCTGGAGAATAATTACATTCACAAGTTCATCGCAAATAAGAAATATTTATTCCTACCACTTACTTGGGTGAATCACCAGAACGAAATGAGACTGGCCCTCATGGGTAGCCTATTCCTAGCTACTTGTAATACATTTTGTGGCCGCAAAATCGACAGTGTGATATTTCACATTTGTAGATGAGCAGGACAGACTTGCTACAGATTTACATGTAGTACTTTGTCGTCAGTCCTTCATTAGCTGCCGCTAGGCAAGAGCATTGTTTCATGAAAGTTCTTTAACAGTCAGTCTGCCACCAATTTCAAAAAGGATTGTTTTAAAGTGACCTAGAAGCTTACGGTGGCTCAACCAGATAATGTTCCCTTCAAATGTGTTGTAAACCTTTCGTTTGTTTCTCATAAGCAGCAGTTAACAAAACACTAGTATTCCTTTGAGAAAAATTCGTATTCCAGTAAGCAAGGAAATTAGACGCTTCCATAAGCCCCTTGATCGTTCTACGTGTAAGTTCTCTATCTCATTTTTACGACTCACATGGGGGTTTATGAGATGCCTGTCGATAAAAACCTCGTGCTTAACTAGGAAGGGATCCGTTATGTATTGCTTCCCTTTTCTCTTCTGTGTTGCCTTCTATCATGTTTATAATACAGCCTGATTTTTCATTCGAATTCGAATATTCGAATCGAATATTCGAATGCGAATATTCGAAAAATCGCGTTTTTCGAATGTATTCGAATTCGAATGTTCAGAAATATCGCGTTTTTCGAATATATTCGATTTCGAATGCTCGAAAATTTTCGGTATTCGAAACCATTCGAATATTCGAAATTTTTGGGAGAGCATAAGTATAATCAGCACACTTTTGCCAACGGGCCAACAGTCGACTTATTTCGTCAGCGGTCGACCGCTACCGGGGTCATCTTCGAGGCTGAAATCTCCGTCCGAAATTTACTGAACCACTGGCGCACAGTGCCCTCTCCAACACTACTAGGCTCCCACACTTGATTGATCTGTCGAGCTGTCTCGGCTGCGGATTGTCCAAATTTGAAGTTGAAATAAAATATCGTTCGGAATTGCTCCTTCGATATACTTCATGAGCCCTCCAAGAACAGAAATATAAAATAACGTTGGACTATAAATTATTTGGTCAGTTAGAGCAAAAACTCTGTACAGAAATTAGCATTAATGCGCAATGCAAGTTGATTTTTTACTTATATTAGACGCATGAAGAATAGTAACACAAAACGCTGAAAACTTTCCGGGCAACCTAATAGTTGCATGATGGAGAATACCACCGACCTCTCTTCCAGGAGTTAGTAGACGATAAATTTTTGCACGTTTTGGACCAGAGGTACACACGAAGTTCTAGGCATTAAATTTTTAACAAAATTTTCGTTTAATTTCGTTAGAGAATACAATTAGCAGCGAACTATTATTTCAAATAAAAAAATCAGGAAGAACGTTTTATGTTTCAACTTGAGTGGGTCATCAACTAAAGTTCATCGAACGCAGCGTAACATGCTACAATCTAACAATGGGAATCTACTTCCAATAAAGGGTTGGCAGCATGATGAACCAGCTTTCAGCATCAGATTATCTTCAAAGTGTGGAAGGAAAACAGGTGCGGAATTACCATTCAGGAGAACAGTACTTAGTGGACTGGTGCCCGCATTGCACCGGCAAAGCATTTAGGAAAGCTAGATCAGGCAGACCCCGGACCTCCCCCTTTCCTAGTTCTGTGCGAAATCGTTTTCTGCGAGTTCTAAGAGCATGTACAATCTGGACGCTAACACCAGCCCGCTAAGTACCGAAATAACTGATAAAAAATACCACTAAAACTCACCAATGGATTTTTCAGAACGTTTAGGAAAAGTAGCGTGGAACATGCCCTTGTCAGGTCAAGTGCATACAAATTGGCATTGGAGCGCGATATCCTGTTGCCATTTACAGCTATGCTGTAACGAATTGTTTTGACTTAATTCCCGCTGAAATCAATAGGTTTTCAGAAGAAGCTTTAATGGAGGAGGCTTGCAATATTAGTGTGGACTAAGAGGAAGTGACAAACTTATTGAGAAAAAAGTCCGTTGAAAATTCCGTTAAATTGGTAAAAATTTCCGCCAATTCCTTATGCCAGATTTTAACGGAAAATGCTATCGTCGGCGACGACGATGCCCCAGCTCTTCGCCCCGCCCCTTATGAAGGCGCTGGATGGGCGCCGTGTGTGGGCAGATTTGTAGACCTGGTTGGTACGTGCGGTTGAGGAAGGCTCCTCCGAAATAAATAGCTTGCTAAAGAAAAAGTGTTCTGTTACCTCCTCTAACTAGTGACTAAATCTTAAGCCTCCTCCTCCCGTCCTCCTCTATATCTCTCTCTCTCACGTACCTCAACGGTACATTTGGTGCATCGGCCTAATAAGCCATATCGTAAGTCTCTCGCGTCCCTACGCCTAGAGCAACAAGTCGATCTATTGCAGATCGCATTCTCTCTAACAAAGAGAATCGTAAGTCTCTCGCGTCCCTACGCCTAGAGCCGCAAGTCGATCTATTGCAGATCGCATTCTCTCTAATAAAGAGAATCGTAAGTCTCTCGCGTCCCTACGCCTAGAGCCGCAAGTCGATCTATTGCAGATCGCATTCTCTATAATAAAGAGAATCGTAAGTCTCTCGCGTCCCTACGCCTAGAGCCGCAAGTCGATCTATTGCAGATCGCATTCTCTCTAATAAAGAGAATCGTAAGTCTCTCGCGTAACTACGCCTAGAGCCGCAAATTTCTGTGCATATAGCACTAGAAAAATCTCTTTCCTCACCGAAAGAAATTCCCAGTGTCCAAGACACTAGGAACACTATCTCTTAAATTCAAAGAGACCTACGAGAAGTCCCGCATAAAATGGCGTTGCACTTCCACAGAGCCCCGATCATGAGCAGCGCGTCAACGCTGAAAGACCTTGTGATAACGTACACAGAGTACACAGTAAGAGTAGAGTATCCGTTAACGGATGAAAATACTTACGAAAAATGTAAGTCTACCACTGCACTTTTGCAAAGCAGTATAAAGCAAGTGAAACAGGGAAAAAACAATCTCGAGAAGCTCTATAAAGAGATTCGAGAGGAGTACAAAATTTGTAAAAATAAGTCCGATAAAAAGGACATTATGCTAGAAATCGAGCAGATAGAGAATGAGTCACAGCTGCATAAAGAGCTAGCTAGTGCGGATAATTTGATTTACAAACTTACGGCACGTCATGAAGAATCCAAGTGCGTAAGGGACACGATGAGTGTAAAATTAGGGTATATCTCACAGAGAGCCCTAATACTGCGAAACGCTCCATCGTGCAGTACTGCTCCGCAGGAAGAAGAGGCCGACCAAACAGAGCCGATTGAAACTGAGGACAGTGATCCCTCTCAAACACCGTTGGAGTCGGTTGATAAGGCTGTAATTGAAAGCGAGGCACGACCATGTCGTTCAATAAAGCCTCCCCAAGCGACGTTGCCAAAATTCTACGGCAACGTGGACGACTTCTCGGAATTCTGGGCAATTTTCGAGACTCTTGTCCACAAGAGTAAGGAGCTAGATATTATGGAGAAAATCCTCTTGCTCAAGGAAAGCCTGAGAGGAAAGGCACAAGACGCAGTAAAAGGGATAAAACTCGTGCCTGAAAACTATGAGTGGATCATCCAAACACTGCAGGAAAACTACTGCAATCAACCTGTAAATAGGTCGAATGTAGTGCAAAAGCTGGTCAGTTTAAACCCAGCCAACAGTTCTCCGGAAAGCTGTTCGTCTGTTTTCGATCAAGTCCAAATATTGATCAACCAGATGGTTTCTGCAGGCTACGACGTACGGAAAACTGTCGATCCAATGTGGTGCGAAACCATTTTGGCTAAATTTCCCCGTGATGTGGTCAAGCCAGTTCTGCTATCGAATCAATCGCAGGATAGCCAAACAATAGGTGACCTCATAGGTCATCTAAAGAAAGAGATTGCCGCGAAAGCATACGTGGAGAACAGACTGGGTCATAAACCGAGCAGTCCGCCAGACCCTCCAAGAGATAAGTATGTCGCTCCGAAACGACAATCTGCCGACCAGCAATGCCTATTTTGCCAGAAGGGCAATCATGGCTCGATGACATGCAGAGCGGTTACCGACCAAGCGAGGCGCCGCAAAATCCTAACAGATGGCCGAAGATGTTGGAAGTGCTGCTCAAACAATCACTCCAGCTTTGATTGCCAAAAGCCTGACTGCACACAATGCGGTCAGAAGCATCACACCAGCTTATGTATTAAAAGGAACCCAAATCCTAGGAATACTCAGCCGAATTGGAGTACAAACCAAAGACCAGGGCGGAATATTCAAAGAGCCCCAAATTTTCAAAGGGAGCAGCGAAACCCTCCGAGACAAGGAAATAGCGGATATGTTCCCGAAAATACTCAGATGTGCTCTAAAACAGCGTTACCGTCATCTGCTCAAAATGCCATATCATCGCAGCTCGTACTCATGACTGCTGAGGGCAAGATCTGGAATTACAAAAATAAGGGGTACGAGAAAATTCTCTTCTTCTTCGATTCCGGTGCCCAGAAAACAGTCATTGAGGAAGCACTTGCAGACCGATTAGCTTTACCAAGGCAGACAACGGAACTATGCACTATGTCGGGCATAGGAGGTCACATTGAGTCCTTCAAAAGCCATATCGTAGGCATCAAACTGGGTACAGCATTTGGAGAAGAACTTGATTTGCTTGTTCAGACCAAGCCTGTGATTACAAACAGTTTTCCTAGCGTAAATCTGACAAGAGCAGATATAGCCTACTTAAAGGAAAATAATATCTGTTTGGCGAATTCCAACCTTCACGGAGAGTATCAAACTCCGCATATC
Organism: Heligmosomoides polygyrus bakeri; assembly: GCA_947359475.1. Taxonomy (NCBI): domain Eukaryota; kingdom Metazoa; phylum Nematoda; class Chromadorea; order Rhabditida; family Heligmosomidae; genus Heligmosomoides; species Heligmosomoides polygyrus. The sequence continues at coordinate 15,886,060 of OX375868.1, forward strand.
TTGGTCGGTCTAGATCACTACCATGAGCTCATTTCGGCTCCAAACTACAGCACACCAACACCTACGGGTCTACATATTGCAAAAACCGTATTTGGACCTACTATATACGGTAAAGGGTTGCTTACGGTAGATAACCTTGCGAATGCAATGTGCTTCGGATTAACATCTATCCAAGAACATAGCGAGGAAGATATGCTACGCCAAATATTTGAGCTAGACGGACTAGGAATTTCCGAAGAGGAATGTCAAAAAGATGACAAAGCTTTTGAATACCTTGAAAAGTATTCTAAAATGATTTCGTACGAAAATCAGTATATAACTGCACCTTTTCCATTGAAAGACAACATTGGACAACTGGAAGACAATTTCACAATTGCCATTCGACGGTTAGAGTCTCTTCAAAAGACTCTACAGCACAACGCTGAACAACGCAACTGGTATTGCAAAATCATCCAAAAGTATGTCAATGAAAAAATAGTGGAACCCTTCTTCGGCTCGGAAACTGGAGCCATTGGAACCTACTACATGCCTCACTCAGGTGTATGGAAGTCAAGCAAAAAGGTTCCGCTCAGAATTGTCTTCGACGCGTCTTCAAAACGAAAGAACCAACTTTCCTTGAATGACGTAATTCACAAAGGAGAATCATTCGTGAACAAAATCCATGACATTCTTCTGACCTCACGATCCAAGAAGATTATCATCATATGCGACATTGAAGCAGCGTTCACTCAAATTCGTCTCGTTGCATCGCACAAAGATCTCTGCAGATTCTTGTGGGTAAAAAACATCAATTTACCACCAACAAGAGATAATCTAATCCACTATAGGTTTAACCGACTACCCTTTGGAGTCACAGCCTCTCCTAGCATACTGAACATGGCACTATCATCGTTCCTAAATAACCATGGCTCTTCTATCGCATCAGAGATATCAAGCAATCTATATGTCGACAACATCATGATGCTTGCCGACACAGTTGAAGAGGCGATCATGAAGTACCATGAATCGAAAAAGTTATTTGCCACCATCGGTATGAACTTAAGGGAGTACATCTCGAATTCAGATCAGGTCAACTCACAAATACCTGAGGTAGACCGCTTGGACTCACAATCCATAAAGATCCTTGGCGTCGCCTACAATGTTGGGTGTGACTCCTTCAGTGTCATGACAAAATTCTCTTCTGACACCAAACTAACAAAAAGGGAAATTGTTAGTCAGATAAATTCTACATATGATCCGATAGGAGTGGCCAGTCCGCTCCTAGTAAAACTGAAATCTATGATGAGAGAAGTTTTTAATACAGGAGTTGACTGGAAGACAAATCTCTCCGAAAATTTCTGCAATAAATGGAGTAGTTTATGCAAAGAAGTCGATAATGCACTCATATCGATACCGCGCCACATATTAGAGCGACCTGCGAACAGTCGCCTATGGGTATTTGGCGATGCTAGCAATATGGCCATATCCACATGTGCTTACTTCCAGTGTCAATCATCAAAAAGAATGTCACCTCTTATTAGCGGGAAAACCAAGCTAACACCTAAAAAGTGTCGCCAAACAATTCCACGGCTAGAACTGGTAGGAATTCTGATGGCTGCACGGTTGTGCAAGTCCATAATTGCAACATATAAAGCCGTAACCAAGGTATCGATTGTATCCGACAGCGAAATCGCGCTCTGTTGGTTAAAAAGCAGCAAGAAAGTGCCAGTTTTCGTCGCCAACCAACGCGAAAGAATATTGAAAATAAGGCACAGCCTTCAATCAACTGGCGTAGAAGTTAGCTTCCTTCATGTCATTACAACCCATAACCCGGCAGATGCTGGAACTAGAGGTCTAAGTGCTAAAGAGGTTTCAAACAGCGATTGGGTCAATGGGCCCAAGTGGCTGGAAGGCAGTCCCTCCACATGGCCACTAACCGAAATAGACTGTATCGAAATTACGGAAGAAACCGAGCCAGCTGACATATTATCGCTCACGAACATTGCAAAAGCCAGCATGGAATCCATTATCAATAAGAGACTAATAGATTTATCTCGGTTCTCTAATCTGAACAAGGCCCTACGAGTAGTTTCAACTCTGGGCAAATTACTAAACAAATGGGTTTCTAGAGTAAACAGAAACCGATCTACAAATATTGCTATCACAACGATAGCAAAGTTTGACTCGTCTGTGACTATTTCATCACGAGACATTGAGGTTGCCGAAAATGTTCTCATACTACAAGAACAGAACGGTGTAAGCATTAAAGACCTCCAAAAACAGTTCCATAATAAAAAGGTCATATCCGACCAGAATGGAATCCTTCGCTATGAGTCACGTTTGCAGAACGCTGTCATTCCATTTGATGCGAAATCACCCATATTCGTACCACAAACATCAGACCTAGTCCGGCTCATACTTCTACAAGTGCACACAAATAATGCTCATTGTGGAAAGGACCATATGTTAGCCATTCTAAGGCAAAGATTCTGGATTCCTCGAGCTGTCAATGTGATTAGTAAACTACTAAAACATTGCTCCACTTGCAAGAGATATCAAGGGCTACCACTAGGAGCTCCAAATATGCCTTCACTGCCATCTGATCGAGTTGTATCATCAAGACCATTCGAAAATGTCGGATGTGACTTCATGGGCCCATTTCTGTCCAGGTCACAGGAAAAGATGTATGTCTGTCTTTATACATGCCTCACCACAAGAGCACTCCATTTGGAACTTGTGGAAAACCTATCCACAGGTGCATTTCTAAGTAGTTTTGTTCGGTTCATCTCAAGACGAGGAGTTCCCAGGCTCATACGTACCGATTGCGGCACGAATTTTAAACAAGGTGAACGTATCATAGAAACCATGTTTAAAAATGACCAAGCAACTGGCACATCACTTATGTCCTATTGCGCTACAGAAAAAATAAAGTGGATATTCAATCCACCAGGCGCCCCTTGGATGGGTGGAGCTTGGGAGAGACTAGTAGGCTCTGTTAAGAAAGCGTTCAATAAATCCATCGGAAGGAAAAGACTCCGTTTCACAGAAATGTGTACAGTTATTACGAGGATTGAGGCAATCCTCAATACGAGACCGCTTACTAAACCTAGCTGTGATGATCTAAGCATCATACCCCTACGTCCTATAGATTTCCTTCAGGGAAATATAAGATTCTCTCTACCGGAATCCAGTGACTGTATTGACTTGGAGGACCCATCGTACGATCCAGACTTTATACAGTCACAAAAGCAAGCAATAGAAGCTTTGCAATATTCTGAGAACATCGCCAATAAGTTCTGGGAAAACTGGAACACTCTCTATTTAACTTCCTTAAGAGAAACTCAAAGAATAATCCTCAAACAGCCAAGACACTTGAATAGAACGTGTCCCGAAGTGGGTGAGATTGTCATTATCGAACAAGAGCTAATTCCGCGAGGAAATTGGCCCTATGGCAAGATAATCGATATCATTAGTTCTGCCGATGGACTCATAAGGTCAGCAAAGGTGCTAATGCCGAACCACAAGACCATTCATCGGCCTCTTAACAAGATATACCCGCTAGAAATTCGTAGCAACATCGAATCAAACGATGGCGAAGCACCCGAACCTCGCACATCGGAACCTCCTATGGTAGCGGTGATTGGAAGAAGACAAAGTCTTCCGCGATGCGCAAAAACAAAAGCCTATGAGTTTTTCAAAAGCATGGAAACCAACATATTCCATTCTCGTCCATCAATAATGAGGTCACCTTTGCTAATCGTCACTCTATTATCCATACTGGCTTCACCAACAGTTGCAAACCAGAACTTCTCGATCATATTGTGCAGTAAAGGTATCGTTAAAATTCCACCAGTAAGTGGGCAATTCGAGTTATGCATTGACGGACAGTGTCAAGCCTTGCCTAACAGCATAAATACACTCAATTACTTCTTACCAATCTCTCCTACCGGTGGAGACAGTACGGTTCGCATTCGTTCACAAAGCAATAGTTCGATCCAAGAGGAAACGAAAATCTGTGAACGTGCAAAATTTTGTGATCACCAACAATTCCTATCAAAAGCCTTGTTGGGAAACCCGCACTGTTGGCCAATGGGAGCCATAGCAACCGTAGCCATCTTGAGTTACTTGGCCATCATAGTTGCATTAAGTACAGCTTGGTTCATAGCTAAGTTAGTGAAGAAAATCAAGAACACTAAGAGCTTGAAGATAGTCAAACATCTAAGAGCAACCTCTGAAGTGAATGCCCCAAGCTTCGCGCTTGCACCACTTCCAGCATTATTACCTATCTTAATATGTGCTGCATTATGCCTAGTGTCACCGATAACTGCGTGCCAACATGGGTTTATGCGTCACTCTGCCGAGGTCGTCTGTAATGAAGGCAATCAATGCCACCTCGAATACAGCCGAGAACTATTGTTCAACAGGCTGCAGTCAGAAATATGCATCGAGATAATACATGCAAATGAGACCGTAGGAGTTGCAAAATTCCGAAAGCAGACCGTGAATTTCAAATGCTCGAAGGTGACTGAGTTCTTTACTAGGTCCACTAGAATGCAAATCTTTCACGTGAAACGATGTGCTCAAGCTGGGTCTTGCATTGAAGATAAATGTGAAACTATCAGCTCAAGTGAATCCATAACTGAATTAAACCATACTAGGGAATATCCTGGTTATACCGGTTGCTTGAACAGTTGTGGAGGCATCTTATGTGGATGTTTTTTGCCTAAGCCGGCATGCTGGTTCTACAGAATCGCTCACAAACCGCTATCAAAAAGAATCTTTGAAGTCGTCCAGTGTTCACATTGGACGCCACTCATAAAGCTAGAAATAGAAATAACCACAGCCAACAAGACTGTGGCTTTCACAAAAATATTTCGTCCATACATAACGGAAGAAATAGCCAACTTTAGCATAACAGTAGCTTCCATTCAAAAGCCTGCAGCGTCGCTGGAAGGCACACGATTCGCTATAACAGCGAACACGTCGTACATGCTTCCAGCTCACTACGAAATTCCAGTGGCTTGTAATAATCCTGTGCAAGCCCTCGATCGTTTTAACACCTGTTCTAACCGCATAAGATGTAATTGCGGAACATCGGTGCACACCTGCGACTGTCCGAAGGACTCTATTTCCATGCTTTATCGCAGCGAAAATAGACTGCCCTTGGTGACACCGTACGGAACCCTCTCCAGTATCGAAAATGAGATCATTTCGACGTCAACCGAAGAGGAAATGGTCTTGCGTATAGAATCCAAAATGCTTCAAACCTCTGCCGAATTTGTCTTCAACCAGAACTGTAGACTCGAAAATTCCGACTTGGCTGGTTGTTACGAATGCGAGCATGGTGCGCATTTTACAGCCGTATGCAAAGCGCAAACATATGCGACGGTCACTGTAACCTGCGACTCCCAACAATTCCCAATTAAATGTGGACCATCAGGTGAAAGGAATCCAATAATTCTTCATTTCGACCATCCACTAGTAAATGAACGCTGCCAGGCGCATTGTTCAACGAAACCCACATTGTTCCTCTTGAATGCTACGTTATATTATCATATACGTACACCAGACACTGCCTTTGACGCAAGGTCACATGGCGTAACCCTACGACACCAGTGGTTTTCTGATATCAGTCTACCGAATATCGATCCACTAGTGCAGGTTATCCGCAATCACTGGAAACTAACTCTTGGAGCATTGAGCTCCATACTACTACTTACTGGCCTTACTTATATGATGGGCCCATGCATTCTTATAGCCATCCTATCCTCTATCGGGTCGTTTGGTTCCGCACTGCTAAAACTGATGTGGAAATGCATAAAGTGCCGAAAGCAGAAAGGGAATACTTCGGCTTAAATACTGTAGTGGAAACCATTGCAGCACTATATAATCTTCCGTATGTAACACGTTAATGCCATCTTTAAAACAACGTTCATCTGCAAAACCGATGCATTCCTATTATGCCATGATGCATACCTAATATGCCTGCTCTCCATTGCATGATGGATACCTATTATGCATGCTTTATTGCTCTGCATGTGGAGGCGACCACGTAGCCGCGATGTGAACCCCTCCGCTCTGTCGCCGTATGGCGCAGAGCGGGTGCTCGCCGATAGCGAGCGAGGCCCGCGAGACCGGGTTTCGAGTTCGAACCGGTCTCCGCCCCCTTTGGGGCCGAGTAAGGCCCGCGGGGCCCCGTGGGGCGTTCTGTGTCCATCGCGGTAGACACTTGGTGTCTTTATTTGACACCCTCGCCCCCTCCCAAGTTGCGCGGAGGGGGCGGGCCACTCAGCTCCCTCAGGGAGCTGAGTGGCACTTTTCAACCCGCACAGGAAATTTTTCCAACGGGTGCCAAAAATTTGCTGCCACGGCTTTCACGCCGCAGCAGCGTAAAATTGGAGCTACCCCGTCGTCCGCGGAACAATTCATCCCGCGCACGCGTGTAGAGGCAGCTCGCCGCAGGCGCCTGGCTGCGGGGGTACAACGAACCGTGTTCCGTATATTCCGCGGGCGCCCACACAACGCCCGCGGCGGAGGAGTGCGCGAGAGAAGCAAAGAAAGACGGTCTGCATATGAGCGCGCTTAGCACCGTTCAGCATGGATTTAGAATGACTGCTCTAGCGCATATAGGGTGCAATCATCCCTCACCTCAGCGGGGTCGTCTAATCTTGACCTTCAGCTCATCAACAAGTAGTTAGGCGATAAAGGCCATACCTACTTAGCCATGCGAGCCCTTCTAACGCCATCGTAAATTCAGTGAGCTCAAGTTGATTGCAAAATATCCTCAAGGAACATATTTACAATCAGTCGGAAAATCTAAGGGCAACACGCCCCTAACCGAACTCAAATTCTGTATAAAAGGCGCTCCAGCTAATAGTCGTCATCATAATGTCGTCTTCACCTTGCAACGCAGACTCAGCCGATTTGGATATCTGCGATGCCACGACAATTATGGCATATCTCATCCCGACACTCGAGGACTTGCAGGCGACTCAATCGGCGATGCAGACGACTCAATCTGCGATGCAAGCAGAGATGCTAGTTGATCAATTGGCGCTTCGCGCCGAATTAAAGCATCTTCATGCTGCATTGCAGGTAATTCTGGTGCGTACCGCGCCGTGCTCCTCCTGTGCATTCTGCACAGTTGAGGAAAACCGTGATACTCATCTCACGGGGCGATGCACGCGGTACCCAGATACGGTGGCTCGCACCGCACAGGCATCGCAAAGGCGTTTATGCCTGCGGTGCCTCAAAGACGAGCACTCCGATGACTGTGGAGTGCGGTGTGGGAATTGTGGTCTCGACCACAATTCCATCCTGTGCTCCGTCAGGAGGCCTAATCAGCAGCACCAGCAGAACCAAGCGAAAAGGCCTCGTAATTGAGGTCTTAGTAGCCCAATCAAGCCGCCGACGACTCCAACGCCCGATCTCACCCTGCCGCCGACTCCAACGCCCGACCTCAACCTGCCGCCGACTCGAACGACCGACCTCAATCAAGCCACCGTCTCCAACGCCCGACCTCAACCAAGCCGCCGCCAGCCCCAACGTTCATCCAAGCCGCCGTCAACTACATCGCTCGACATCACTCAAGCCGCCGACGACTCCTCGCCAGACCACGTCTCGTCCGGCCGAATTGTCGCGATCTCATATGTATTGATGATTTTTTTTTTGCTGGCTGATGTGAGCCTTAACCCATTGGGCCGGCGGGTGTATCGTCGGCGACGACGATGCCCCAGCTCTTCGCCCCGCCCCTTATGAAGGCGCTGGATGGGCGCCGTGTGTGGGCAGATTTGTAGACCTGGTTGGTACGTGCGGTTGAGGAAGGCTCCTCCGAAATAAATAGCTTGCTAAAGAAAAAGTGTTCTGTTACCTCCTCTAACTAGTGACTAAATCTTAAGCCTCCTCCTCCCGTCCTCCTCTATATCTCTCTCTCTCACGTACCTCAACGGTACAAATGCCGTCAATTCGTTGAGTTCGTTAAATCGCTAGGCGTTAGATGTGCACCCCTGTTCTGGGCCATCCAGTGACCCGCAGCAAAAACGAACTTCAACACTCCTTGTGCTCCTTGTTAGATGCCCTACAAGACCATGTAGGTCTTGTTGATAAATGAGGGGGGGGGGGGGGAGGGGAGGGGCAGAAGTCCACAGGCGGTGCAAGGAACGTTCACAGCGGCTAAGGCCAAGAGCTTTGAAGGGCTTGAATCAATTGGATGAGAAAGCGCTCACTAAACTTCTGGGTTTGCAAAGCTGCGTGGCAGCGCAGAGAAGTCGCCAACTGCTGCGTGGACCCTGGTATGGATCCCGTCCATGACAACCTAGCTTCCATGCCTTCGAGGTCGGAAAGTTGGACTCGAATTGGGAAGATAAAGAGAAAAGGATAAAGCACAACTCAGCCAATCCATTTTGAGATGCGCCACGCATTCTCTAATACTTATACGGGATGTCGTGGAGGCGATTTAAATGCATATTTGGTCATACAATGACTGTGAAAAGGTCACCGCTTTATCCTTCCCAGACAAGTCTGGTTTCAATTCCGACCCGGCAGGGATGGAAGGCTTGGTTGGCCTGGACGGGAAATCCGCATCAGGAACCTGGTATCGGGTGCACATGACAGCCGACACCTCCGACTGCGCTACACACGACCAATTGGAAAGATGGAGCACTGAACTGTTGCGGCCGCAATTCACTGCAAAGGCAAAATACGAATTCACAACGCCCCCTCGACACCACAGTCGAAAGCGTGGCGTATCCCACAAAGTGATTGACTTACGTCGTTCTTAATCCTATGTCCTTTATCTTTATTAGAAGCTTCCATGACTGGCCAATCTATTGGGTTGTTAAATGCAGCCTTCAGATGGTCCCAGACTTTCACATAGGAATGACATTCGTGGCGCATCCTAAAAGATTCAATGAAACTCACCAAAATCTCGTTTTCTCCGCAGTCTTTGTATTGTCTTATCAATAGCAGCCACAAAATCGGTGTTCCTTAAGGTCCTCATCATGTTCGTGCTGGTCTACCTCAACTGTTCCCGGCTCAGACTGTTGTACGATAGGAAACGGACGCACTACTTTCGGCCCTACTACATCGATCCGCAGGTAGAAGAGGTTTTCGTTGTCGCACACATTGACCTTTAGATCCTTAACAGTCTAACAGTCGTCTTAATGGATCACATTTAAGGTTCACGTCACGTCTATGCAGCCCTACACAACGTCATCAAAGAGGCCGGGCTACTACCAAGGTCGTACCAGGGTAATTTAACCATCTAACAACGGAACAGACTCACAGACCTTGTGATGCCTACAGCTCGGATCAGCTTTGCTGTTGCTCTTGATGTGAATAAGATGTCCTGCCTAATCTCGTAGAGGAGGGGATTCCTCCTCACTTATGCATTTACGCCTCCTTGCTGCCTTATTGTGTGTTACCATGAAACGAGTATGCCTCAAATGTCGCTTTCAATATCTCTGTAGAATTAAACCCTTGTCAGGGTCCTCGTGGTCAAAACAAACAAATCGATGTTCCCGTCTTTTTGTGTATGTTTTTCTCTTCCTGTTTCTTTTTCTTCAAGTGATGGTACGTGCTTTAAATGTCGACATAAACTTCTACATCGGAAGTGTTGTGTGAAGACTTTCTTGAATAAATCGTTGTTATTGCAGCAAGCCATCCTATATGGGTTTTAAAAATCATCTTTCCGTATTGTAGTCTTGACCGTTTGACAAAATTTCGTAAGATTCCACACATTTTTTAGCAAAGTATTCGAAATCAGTTCGAAAAGAAATCGAATAAGTTGACCCCAAGGCTGACGGAAGCTGGACTACACGAAAAGAAGGCTCTGCAGGGTTGCTGGGGGAGGACGACGGACTCGGAAGGGATGCCTCCCTGGGAATTGCTAAATGGCGGGACCTCAGCCTTAAAAAGGTCAGGATAAATTCCAAATGCAAAAAAATCGTTAAAAATCCCGTTGAATTTCTGAATATTCTCCAAGTAGTTGAGTATGGCTTTAATGGAAAATGCAGTTAATTCGATAAAATTGTTCAATAGTTAACTGTTACATGTGCACCACTGGTGCTGGTTCAAATTCATCCTAGCGCAGGTGCCTTGATCACAAATAAATATTCATATAGCAGTGGGTATGGGCGCGTGTAGCGTAGTCGGAGGAGGCGCCGGCTGTTGCGTGCACCCGATACCAGGTTCCTGGTTCGGATTTCCCGCCCAAGCCAACCAAGCCTTCCATCCCTCTGGGGTCGGGGAATTAGTACATGGCTTGTCTGGGAAGGATAGAGCGCTGACTTGTTCATCGGCTGACCACCGCAAGTCATTGTATGGCCAAATACGCATTCAAAAAGCCTCCACGACATCCGTGGAAGTAGAATGCGTGGCGCATCCCAAAAGGGATTGAGTAACGCCGTCTTTTATCCTTTATCCTTTATCCTTTATAGCAGTGCGCACTGTCCCCAACAACTATTTTTTGCTCCAGATCAAGATCACCAAGTATGAACGAGACATCCATACTTCGTTTTTTATTCGAATTTTCAGCAATCCCGACTTCCATCTTTCTTGGCGCTTTAACTGTGTTAAACCTTCAAATTTGTCTCCGATCTTATTCCTGTTGTACACCTATGAGCTCCCAAGCTACGTTAATTATTTGGGGGTTACGTGTAAAATGTGCGCCGTTGACGTCAAAATTAACAAGAAAATTGAGCACGCCGGAGATTCAAACTGGCTTCAGTCAGCAATTGATTTTATCAGTTGTTGGGCAGTGAAATGGGAACTGCCAATCGCGTCTGAAAAGACTCACTTTCTGACGATTGGGTCTAGAAGCCATACTATGGTACCGTCATGTAGGATCAATGACAACGCTTAAAGGAAGTCCGAGAAGCTCGTGATTTAGGTTTCCTTATCACAAATAACCTGTCGTTCTCCAGTCGCTGCAGGGTCTTGGTGAATGAAGCCAACTATCGCATGTACAATCTTTTCAAAGTTCTGAACACAAATCTTCCAGAGGTTTAATAAGAGCTTACGAAACCTATTATAGGTTCGTCCAGTGGTAGAATCAGGAATAACCGTGTTGTGTTCAATTCTACGAAAAAGAGGGACATGGACCTTTCAGAGAGCGTACAAAACAAGTTCACCTGAAAACTTACGATGATAGGGGGTTTCTCGGTGAATTATGGTCTGATACCGCGCGGTGAGGAACGTTCTGTTCGCTTTCGTCTTCCTTCGCTGGAAAGTAGAAGGAAAATCTCAGATCTTGTCATGACGTACAAAATACTTTCTGGTAAGGGTCCATCGACCCAACTATCTTTTTTAGGGGTATACTGACGAGGACCGTTCTAGAAAAGCTTAAGTTTCGAGTCTCGGTTGCCCAATCACGAATAAGATCTGACTTTCTGACCTACAGGATTTCCAAGGAATTCAATTTGTTGCTTGGGAAGCATGATGACCTGGAGAAGCTGTCTGTGCAAGCCTGTAAATGTCCTATTGCTGATTGAACTCCAGGAATATGATATGGCGATTTCTGTGTTAACGGTTGAGTTATTGTCATTACTATGTCTAATTGTAAACAAAAATTTGCTCGTTTGTTCTCTTTGTATGGCTTTTTTCGTTTATGCTAGACTGTGATCTACGCCTTGAAATAAATAAATAAATTTGAGGAAACGTGGTAACGAGTTTAACCATAAGTGAGAATACAACATAGTACTACTGCTTGAGAAAGAAGGTTTCTGACGTTCCGAGCTTCGTTGACGTTCAAGGACCGCAGACGCTGCTGCATGGGCCAAGTAGTCGAAAATTAGGTGGGCCGGCTACGCAAAGCGTTTCTGGATCCCGCCGGATGTCAAGAGAACACTAGGACGTCCAGCAACGCGTTAATCGAAGACTTTGTTAAAGCCTTGAACTATTAGGTTGTAACGAAATAAATGGCACTGAACCACTGTAAATTTAAACAGTTAATATCTCGGCTTGTAGGCAAGTTTATTAATCGAAATAAAAGCCTTCTGATTCTACACATCTTTGCCAACGTGACACAAGCTTTTTTATCCCAGTAGCATAAAAATCAGAAGTTCTGGAATTGACGAAATCTTCGAAGGCATTTTCGGCATCCTGTTGGTCTTTGAATATTTTCCCTACCAAGAAGTCGCCAAGATGCTTGAAGAAATGGTAGTCTGTTGGGGAGAGGTCGGGAGAAAACGGAGGATGTGGTAGAGTTTCAATACTCACCTCATTCAATTTCTGCAACGTCATTCGTGCTACATGGGGGCGAGCATTGTCGTGCAGAAGGAGAACTCGCCTTCGGTTTACCAAGGCCGGCCGGATATCCTTCAACTTTTTCATCATTTCTTCAATTTCAATGCAGTACTTCTCTGCCGTGATGCATTCACCGGGAGGGAGGAAGCTGTGGTGAACACCACCATACTGTCACCATTACTTTCTTTTGGTGCAATTCCGGCTTCGCGAAAACCTTGGGGCTCTCATCGCTGTCCACCCACTGTGCCGATCGTCGCCTGTTGTCGTACATTATCCATTTCTCGTCACAGGCTACGATGCGATCAAGGAATGGGTCCGTTTCGTTCCGTAGAAGCAGTGCGGACGAGATCTCATATCGTCGGTTTCTTTGCTCCTCAGACAGCTCGTGAGGCACCCATCTTTCCAGCTCTTTGGTCTTTCCAATTGCCTTCAGATGCCGGGCAGCTGTGTTGTGTCTGACGCCAAGAACCTTCGCTATCTCCCTGGCACCTTTGTGTGGATCCTCCTCTACCACATCTCTCAGCTTGTCCTCATCAACATCACTATGCCTCCCACGACCTTCATGTCCTTCCAAGCTCTCATCTCCATTCCGGAACTTCTGATACCAACGATACGCCGTCCGAATTGTGGAACATCCTTGACCGAATGCGGCGTTGATCTTCTCGTCCGCCTCCTTAGCTGTAGTGCCCAGCTTGAATTCATACAAGTAAATGCCTCGGATTACCCTTTTGTCCATCTGCAAAGAAGTCAATAAAACTCTAAAGTTTTCCCACTTTTACATAGGAAATTTGGTACTCTCCGGTAGAGCAAAGTTTGCGCTTCTAAATGATATGCCACATGTTACGATTTGTTCTTGATCAAGCGCGTAAAGACGCGCCAAAAAATGGCGCGAGCCAGTGCCATTTAATTCGTTGCAACCTAATAGTTCTTGGTGACCCACAGCGATGAGGATCCATTTGGTGAACTGGCAGGGCACCCGAAAGGGAGGAATACAGGGTGCGTAAAAAGTATTGACGCACTAAATGACGGTTGTGGAAATAGTATTGCGCAGTAAGTTTTAAAATATTCACTTGGGAAATATGGAAAATGATCTTGAGAACACGATAGAATAACTCGTAATTGACATTGGCTCCTTTACTGTGAATACAGGAGCGAAAACGAAGGAAAAATTCATGAGCACGCGCCGCAAGTACTCGCTTGGATTTCGTCCGGTGCTTTGAACAGGGTAGCGTTCTGCGACTGCTCACTTCTGTTGAAAGTATGTAGCACAGACCTCATTCTCCAAAATCGCCTAAAAAGAGTATTCCAGCGGATTCATGTTTAAGCTGTGTTCGTCTGAGAAGCTGTCCACACCTGTGCGCGTTACCTGTTTGCCGTTATCGGACAGAGCTTGATAATTTTGGATTTAAACGTTATTGTGCTTGGACATCTTGTAATCATCATCTGTTATGACAGAGCCGTGGCTGACGTTTGGGTTGCTGACCTCTTTCCTCACCAACCGTTTCGAACAGCGCCAAATTCTCTTGTTAAGGAAGTATTCAGCTGCCTGGGTAACAGACAAAAAAGGGCCACCGTAACGGTGACGATCATGTTTCTTCAGTTTTTTCGTGAGTGTTTTTTGAGCACAATACAGACAACAAAAATAACACACAAAAACCTAGAGGGGTAGAAAGAGAAAGCTGGAGCTGAAACAAAAAGTAGGTGCGTCAATACTTTTTACGCACCCTGTAATGTGGTTGAGTAACGTGCCGAAGGAAATGTGATATAAGAGAGTTCTCACGAAGCTTTCATTTCAATAAACACTAATACATAGCTGTTCATTCTATTGTTTTTAAGCCAAATATTATTTTATAGCACTGCTTTAGGAAACTAGCAGGAGAGGAGTGTTTTAGGAGTTCGCTTTCAAGTTGAATTTCACAAAAACACAAACCTCGTTCCATATCATTTTTATGTCGAAAATCGAGAGCAGCAGCTATGGTCATTACTTTGGGTATTCGTAAACTATTCCCTCTACTTTACACAGACTTTTTCGCAGATACCCAGACATCGCCTAACTCGGAGTTGGAAGAATCTGCAGACGGTCTTTAACCTTTTCAAAAACGACATGCTTACGCGATAGTTCAGATTAGTTGCTAAAATCGAATGAAGTTGATGGCTGCTGAACTTCTTAAGCTGTTGTCTTTTAGCTTGGGAAAATTGGCCTTACGTTTGGCCTAATTTTCTTTTAGTATATGATTTATTATTAATATTAGGGGGGGGGGGGGCCAAAAGTAATGAGACACCCCATGCCGTGTCCATATATCTCGTGGCTGGAGTCTGGTTTCGTGCTTGTCGTATTTGTGTGTTTGTATGCTACTTACTGAAGCACATCTGAGAAGTTACCACTTCCGCCCTTTCCAGAAGCATGCCAAAAACCCCAGCCTGTCTCATGCCGAAACCCCAGTCTGACGAGTCCACCTGTGTCGCGCAAATCTCCCCCAATTCCCAACCCCGAGCAGCCTGGGCTCAATATTCACGCAGGATGAGAAGTACGTCTTCTACCTTAACCCTGCCAAGCAGCGAGTCTGGGTGAGGCCTGGTGACCTGTTACCGACCTTCGTTCGGCGAGATGTTCACGGCGAGAAGCATCTTTGGAGCTTTTGGGTCTGCGCCCATGGACCGGTTTACCGGAAGCTGTTTCTCAAGAGCACTACGATGAACTCCAAGGCCATAGTGAACGAAATAGAAGAGATGGGCCGGCGACTCGCTCTTATTCATTCGCAGCGCTTCAAGAAGGTTCTCCTCTTCGACAACGCAGCACCCCTTCGGGAACAAGTAAGCACGGATAAGCTTGGCCAACTGGGCTACGTTCACATGCCTCACCCACCGTATTCGCTGGACATCTCTCTATGCGACTACCACTACTGCTTGAGCCTACAGGACTTCCTAGTCGGAAGGGACACAAGAACCCAAGCAGTCCTTGACAACCATGTCGAGCAGTTGATCAACACCAGGCCCAAGCAGTTCTGGAAGGATGGGATCAGAAAGTTGGCTGAGCGATGGCAGCAAGGTCCTTGCCCTTAGTGGCAAATACATTCCTCAGCATGTTGAGTTGTAATTGAGTTATAGAGAGATAAAGATTTTTTTCATTTTGTCTCATTACTTTTGCCCCCCCTAATACGTTTGTGAATTCCCTTATATCGCCCTTCCGTCGCTATTTCCATCTTACTAGTGCCTTTTATAAAACCAATTCGATTACGCTGAATGTAAGTAGAATCTCCATAGAAAGACCTTTATTTAGCCGCTTTTCAGCACTAAGGCATAGCAAACGGGTAGAGCGGTGGCGGAACAAAAGGCATCCACGGGAATATCGGAACATCCCAGGGATTAGGAGGAAATGGATACCACGGAATTTGGTGTAGACCCGGTATAACCCCATATGGAGGCCGTGGGCCCGGAGGTGGAAGCCATGGCGCCAACGGTGGAACGTAAGGACCTACGTCTGGAAACCGTGTAGGTCGCGTTGGATGCCATGGACGGGTGGTGGTGGTACCGCTAGGATATTCAGTAAAACGCGTAGTGGTTAAGCCAGAAGAAGGCCGTCGACTTGATGTAGGATTAGCTGAAGTGGTAGTTGACGCCCAAGAATCCATCGTTGGACTCCATGGAATCCAGGTAGGACCGGTAGGACGGCCTGGCTGTGACGAAGACATTGAGGTCCATGGCGTCGATGTTGGTCGAAACGTTGTTGTAGTCAGTGGACCTTCAACAGTGGGAAACGCTGAGCGTACTGGAAGAGCAGTTGAAGACAGTGGCTGAGCTGTCGAATGGCCGATCTCGGTCGTTGCTGTACTCCTTCCTAAAGGCAGCCCCTTTTCATAAGTGGAGGGAGAGCTTCGTCGAAACACCGGCTTAAATTTCATGATGGCTTCTTACCTACTGGAACATATCTAGTTGAGAAGGAGAGTGCTTCAAGGATGGTGATCAGAAGAAGAAGGCCTGCCAGGCGGAGCATTTTGGCAGGTAAAACTGGGGGTCTCTGACGGCCTTATATTCGTCCTCAAATATTCACCAAACATTGCGCTTCTGCAGGCGATCATTCAAAAAATCATCCCCAATCACCATCATAACAGCTCCCGTCAAGGGAGATGACACTATCTGACATTGTTCGAGAGCGCTAAACAAATGTTCAAGCCGACATTTATGAAGGGAAATCAAATCAGCAACGAAATTCGACGACTTCTGAATTGAACTTACTAGACGCCTATGGGGAAAATCATCCGAAACCTTTCGAAACGCAGGTGATGTCACCTGCCACAGATGTGATATATAAAGGATGTCTGCTAGCGTTGTCCAGGCCAAGCCAGTGAGATGCCCTTTCTAGCACGACTCATTCTGCTCAGTGTCCTAGCAGCGCTGGTCACGGCGCAAGTGAGCTTCGACAGCAGTAAAGGCGAGATTCTCAGTCTCCCAACTCGAGGTAAGGCTTCACTGAAAAGTCTCCATTAAATTGCATCAGGCTGAGCATGCGTAAGTCGAGCGATTTCCAGCAGACGACGAAAAGCTGAACGTCTTTCGCTACGAGCCACGACCGATTCGTCCAGTACCCTTCCGCACTCTGCCGCCATTCAATCCGAATATTAGACCCTTCCGCACCCTGCCGCCATTCAACCCGAGGAATCCGAGGTGGTAGCGATACAGTCATAAATAAAATTCTTCAAATAAAATCGACTCGCTGAATAGCACAAATTTCACTATGTAAAAAACTGCAGCAAAGACATAACAAACAAACCTTCAGGGTCGCACGGGTTTTCGTATGAGTTCGACTGTATGTTGTTCACTCCGTAAAAGTTGAAGGACAAAGTACGGCGTTGATCAATCCTTTTCGGCCATACCTTCTATTTCAAGTTCGGGATGTCTGTGAGGTAATTTGGATGCGTATTTGGCCTGTTCAGTGGCCGATAGACGAGCCAGTCTTTTGCCCAGGTCTGGTACCAATCAGGGACCACGGATGAATGGAAGGCTCGCTTACCCTGACCGATCAAAGAATCCGGTATCGGGTGCACTCGACAACAGACAACTCCTCCAACTGCGCTCCACACACCCCAGAATCTGTGATGCCTTGACTAATACCTCGTTCATACTTCCATTGCTGGGGACGCGATTCGAACGGAGCGATGAATCCCATCGCCGTCGCGCTGTTTCGGACAAGGGGTGCGCGTTAAGTTTCTCGGTAAATTTCTAACGACTATTTTTTAACATGGACGCGTGTAGCGCAGTCGGAGGAGGCGCCGACTGTCGCCTGCACCCGATACCAGGTTCCTGGTTCGGATTTCCCGCCCAGACCAACCAAGCCCTCCATCCCTCCGGGGTCGGTGAATTGATACCAGACTTGTCTGGGAAGGATAAAGAGCTGACTTGTTCATCGGCTGGCCACCGCAAGTCATTCTATGGCCAAATACGCATTCACAACGCCTCCACGATATCACGTAGAAGTAGAATGCGTGGCGCATCCCAAAAGGGATTGAGTAACGCCGTCTTTTATCCTTTATTCTTATTTTTTAACCAGAAATTTTTGCGCTAAAATCGATAAAATCGGCAAATTCGTTGAATGAAATCTCCCTTAGCTGCTGACAGTTTGGCTTATTTTAGTACGCAAATCGCCCAATCTCTTTCTTTACTGATTTTTATTTCAACACCATCTACATGACAATTATATGACGTCTTCATCCCAACAACAAGTAACAACAGAGTCCATCTATCATCAACAAAATTGCTAAACGAGAAAAATCATTCAGATTTCAAAAACCAAAACAGTAACAACAAGACTTCTGAAAAACAAGTAATTTCTTACTATGGTTAGTTCGTTTTGCTTGATGAATGTCGTTCAGCTTCTGAGAGGACCTAAGGTACTACGCATCATAGCATGGTTGAACGTTTTGAGCATTTCCTTTTGTCCTGACAGAACCTTTTCAAAACTCACAATAGCTAATAAGACCTAAGCCCAACATTCCTCCGTACTGCCATAATTATTCATAGAAACGAGATAGTGTTTTAATGAAGAATTCAGGTCAAACAGTCACCATAGCGAATTCTTTGCTATAGTTCGTCTTGGAAGATTTTTACGGAGAACATACATAGATCCTCCGTTTCACATAATGGTTGTAGGCTTTTGTCCCACAAGGTCCTGTTCTTATTAAAAACGACAGTAGAGAATCAAATGAATAGCCACGGATCGTTGAGGAAATCGAATTCTGCTGCACTGAGTGTTTTCGTTTTTGCCACTCAATTAACGTAAATTTCAATTGTTAAGCTCTTTCTCCTCTGTCTTCCCAAAGGAGTGCATAAGAAATACATGTATTTAAAAGCGAGTCTTTCGCCCTATATTAACAATGGATCATCTTGTCCTTATTCTTCCCAATTCCGCCAAATAGGATTCGCCACCGTCTACCACTTCACTCGATTCACTCCGGCCGGGTGGCGTCGACGGTGAACGACGCGATCATCAATTTGGCTTCTATTCGTGGCATAACGTCGTGCAACGGTGAAAGTATAAACGGGCCTGAAGCAGACAAGGCCATCCGCTCTCACACACGTATAGTAGATATAGATAAAAGTCTTAACCACTTCATAAAAAGTGAATGTAATTCTTTATTCAAAGCCGCTCGTATACGAAAAATGCCACAAAGGTCTGCAACCACATATACACAGTCGAATGAAACGGCAAAAAAAAACAGTAAGAAACAAAGCAAACGGAAAGTATTGGCCTCTGTAAAAGGTTAAAAAAGATAAAGGACGGCGTCACTCAGACCCTTTTGGGATGCGCCACGCAATCTCATTCTACGGGATGTTGTGGAGGCAATTTCGATGATTATGTGGGGATTATATAGAGACTTATGGTGGCCAGTCAATGAACAGGACAGTGTTTTATCCTTCCTTGATGAGTCCGGTACCAATCCACCGGGATGGAATCAGGGGTGTGCGCTGACTTGCCGCCGGTAAATTTTTTACCGCAAATGTTTAACGCGGAAATTCCGGTAAATTCGGTAAATCCGTTATTTTTTTTAAATTTTAATATTCCTTTAAAAACAACTGGTTTTAGGCGGCGGTAATGTAAAAAAAGCGTAAAGCATTTCACTGAAACATCATCACGTTCAGAAAAACCACATCATCTTCATTTTATCATGCATACGTCATCCTAAAACGAATAGAGCGAGCGGAAGCCTAGCAATGCGCAAGTGTAATGATCTATATTGTGAGTGCTTCCAAAAAGATAGAAGCTTAATTAAAACTCTAAAACAGCTTCATTAAACCCAAAAACATTTCTGGAGCATCCGACATTCAATCGAATATTGCTATATTTCTTTTTGGATTAACAGTTTAACTGCTTTTTGAAATTATCACAATTATCATCGTTTCATTCGATGAAGGGATGATTTACACCTTACGCCACCACTTTTTTGAACAACTAAGCTGTACTTTGGAGCAAAGCCAGGCACTTCAGAAAAAAGTACGAAATGTGGCATGATAGCGATTTCTTTCTCTTCTTATATGGGAAAACAGCTCAAGGCCGGGGCATGCTTCCATCGCCGCGATGCCATCGCGGCGCTCAGTTCATGGCCATCCCGCCACACGTGGTTGAACAGCCAAAGGAAACTTCGCCGTGGCCGCCGCAACAGTGGCGATCGGCATGCGCGATGGCTTCCCGCGCCTATCGCGGGCATGGCATACTTTTTCGCGTCGCCGCGCTTCCTTGCAGAGCGATAGGCGATGTGACGAGCGCAAAGAGATTCAAATTCTTACGCGTCGCAAAGCAAAATTCGTCGCCGGGATTCATTCGCGGCGGGAAGTATGCACGAGGCCTAAAAGGCCCACACACTTCTGCGACAACGCCGCGGCCCTATCCTTAACCATAGGGCAGGGACGCAGAGCTCGCTGCCCGCGGCGTCCTTGCCCTATCCTTAACCATAGCGGCGAGTGGCGTTGCCGCAGAAGTATGTAAACGCCTTAAGAGTCCACCAGATCACGTAGACTAGCGAGGCACATTCCGATGCCTTACATCTTGGACTAAATTACGGAGACAAGACATGAGCGTATCTTCTTCTTATTCCTCTGGCGATCGTCTATTCTGAGAGCTTCAAGATCTCTAGTCCAAATTGTCTCATGTCGTGTGGGGAATGTCAGCGCGAGGTACTATTCCAGTGGAGCGCACTATCTCCGCCTCCTGATATGGGCATGGATGTTTCAATGAGGTTGAGGATCACGAACGCTAATAGCAAGTTATCAGAGAAGATAGAAGCAATCACTTCTAAACTGAGACCGGTGGTATGTTTTCTTCTCCATTCGATAGATAAAAACATGATTTTGCACGAAAAAAGTCGTTAAATTTTCCGGTAAATTTGGGAATTTACCGGAAGTTTTCGTTTAAAGAATTTATCGCGAAAATGCCGGTAAATCCGTTAAACCGGTAAATCGTTAACCGGTAAACGCACACCCCTGGATGGAATGTTTGGTTGGATTGGGCGAGAAATCCGAATCAGGAACAAAAGCAGGGATCGATCAGTGCTTATCCAAGTCGGGGGACGGCATATCTAGAAAAAGGAAGCAAACACAAACAAGGTGGCCCATTCCTGGCTAGAAATTGCACAGAAAGGCGGTAGATCAGAGTGAGGCGTCAAATAGTTCACTTTAATAAGGAAAGGGAATGAAGTGTGTCTGAGCGGAGGAAGCGAGTCGAAGTGTGTCTCCTTTCTGCCAACTCCTTGAATTCAAGGAGTAGGGGGGTCCTTAAAGTTGCTATGCAAGCGGCGCCTCATGAGCCCTGGGGCTCTCTTTACGCTCGCGATGCCACCACCTCAGGCGGCTCAGAAGCAGTGGGTAGGGGTGTTGCTTGATGCGAGGGAGGTAGAAGGTTCGATGCCCCTACCTTACGGTGCTTTTGCATTTCAACAGGCTAGTTGACATTTGAGGGATCCTGATGTCTACACAATATTCAGAAGTTTTCTGCACATTTTTCCAGCTGTACGGCATCGTGGACGACGTCTATGACACATCTTCCGAGAAGCGAAAGGTTTGAAGCGTACGGTTGAACAGGGAAAGCTGGTGAAGAATCCCACCCTTCATCCAGTATGTTGCATTTTCGGTATTGCTGTATCAAGAAGTCTAAACGACCCCCCCCCTCACTAGGATAGATCTTAGCGCTTCCCTCGTCTCCACTACTACGCTCAAAGTATATAAGTTGTTTAGCTGCCTAGAAGTAGAAAACGCCGCCTGTTGAGGAATGCACCCCCCCCCCCAACCAATCGGGATCTCTCCGAGTTCAGCGAGCGGGTAACAGACTTGTCTGGAAACGACAAAACACTGATATGTCCATCAAGCAATTCATTTTACTCGCCAAATGCGCCTTTAAGTTGCCACCACTACATAGAAGTAGAATGCACGGCGCATCCTACAAAAGGATTGATTACTGCCGCCGTCTTCCCTTTTCCTGCACCACTGACGGCTTAGCAGCTGTATGATGAACGAAGAAGTACAGCAAATGAAAAGGGATAGGTTAACTCCACTAGACATGGTTCCAAGCTGACCATGAGTCAGACCCAGGAAGGTTTAAAAGCAAAATCTTCTGGAGGAAACGATGAATCCGACTTCTACGAATAATCTTTCAAGGCCAATACTTTTCGATCACCCTGTACAACATAATGCAGAATAAGCTCTCTAGACCCTTCTCTCAATACCATTTCTTTTGTCAACACCCTAATCATCACTGTCATCGTAACTCTGGCCATCTCCTGGAACGAAGATGCCATTCTTCCGCGAGAACTTCGCATACGCTGTCGCGAGACGGCTAAGCAGCTCCTCCAGCTCGCTGTCGGTCATTCCTTCAATAAGCTTGTACCGAGTAGGATCAGGAAGATTATGTCTATCAGAGCTCCCTTACCTACGCCACAGGCCACGTTCAAATAGCCGCCATGTTGCTCATTCGAGTGCGATCCGAAGTTCACAAATTCGCATCCTTCGATGGTGGTGACGTCCGTCGTTGAGACAACCGCACTGAAAAAGTCGAAAAATATCGGCTGCTCTATTTACTGAGGGAGAAAAGTGTAAACATTATTCAGGGGGATCTTACCGAGCTCCTGAGACTCCGCGGTTGAATAGAATAGATCCGAACAGAGACTGTTTTTCTTTCGGAATCGATGAAAGCGTTAGAGCTGAAATATGGACGCTTCAAATCTTTAGACTAATATCGAGGGTATGGCAGCGTAGTCGGAGGAGATGCTGGCTGTCGCAAGCAGCACGAATCGATTTTATTAAAAGGTTCGGGTCCCGCGCATGCCACAAACTGACCTGTTTCGGCTACCGCAAGACGGGTCCACGCTCCTCGTGTAGGCCACACTAACGACCAGTATCGATCGGAACTCTGACTGGCTGGCGGTTTGCTCCATGATCTGATTGGCTGTGATTGTCTGGCACGCTCCAAATCCCCGCGTAGGCTACACTAACGACCAGTATCATTCGATAAGCATTTGGCTTATACAGCGGCATGCAGTCGCCATCTGAGTGGACGCAGCGGACCAATCAAAGGGCGCCTCGAACAGGCATGCCACCCAGGGGTCGGATTCATCAACGACTTACATAACTTTAACAGAGAATTCACAGCGGAATCTCAGATAACGCGGCTTATCGCCCACCATATCGCTTGATAAGCCGCGCTGTCAGGGATTTCGGCTGCAATTTTCTCTGTTGAGTTGCTGTAAGCCGTTGATGAATCCGGCCCCTGGTGGTGCCCCTTCGGTCGCAACTCTGACTGGCAGGCAGTTCGCTCGATGATCCGGTTTTTTGCGATTGTCTGGCACGCTCCAACTCCCCGCGTAGGCCACATTAACTACAAGTACTCCTTTACTTTCCTTTCCTATTGATTTATAGTACCTACACTGCCCAAACGGCTAGAAAATGTAACAAATTGAAAAAATAGGCGCTCTCGTCGGACGGTGGGCACAGCTGTGGCGAAATCAATTCTCAAACCCTAAGCGGTCAATTGCGGGTGAACATTCGGTGAAACGGAAGGGCTTATACTCGTCACATGACACCGATACATTCACCGATAGGTGACGAGATTTTCGCTCGCTAGCGACCGACCTCCCTTCAGTACATAGCTTAGCAGGATCTTCAAAAAGAGCACTCTCAATCTTTTACACACTCGAAACGGTCAGATTGGAGGCCGACCACAGTTCAGCAAAAAATGACCCGTAGGAAAGTAGTACTTTTCCTGAAATTCGTTGAATTTCAGACGAAGTGTTAACCTACGGGTCAATTTTTATAGCGTAGGCCAAGCGATTAGCCCCACGGTCGGTAACATACCACTTATCCAGCGGTGAAATTCCACCGGTAAACAGAATACTTGCCCTTTCGGGCCTGTTCATACTTCGAGCGACAAGAGCGACTGGAGCGACTGGGGCGACGGGCGTAGTGAGGAGTACATATTTATTTAAGCACGCCACACAATGTCGCCCCAGTCGCTCCAGTCGCTCTTGTCGCTCTTGCCGCTCACTCGTCACTCGAAGTATGAACAGGCCCTTCAGTTAAGAGCAGCACTTGCAATGTGATGCTTCCTACGCAATTGCAGAAAGTACGCGT
This sequence comes from Heligmosomoides polygyrus bakeri, assembly GCA_947359475.1. NCBI lineage: Eukaryota > Metazoa > Nematoda > Chromadorea > Rhabditida > Heligmosomidae > Heligmosomoides > Heligmosomoides polygyrus. The sequence goes on from OX375868.1 coordinate 15,909,895, forward strand.
CATCTCACGCCACTTTCTTAAATCATCGTTCACCTGCTGTAGATCGCTGGGATATTCCGCAACACCTTCGCCACAACTGTGCTCCATCGCTCTACATCTGCGCCAGAAAAGCTCGTTGTTATTCAACGTTTTCAGAATGCGCCATGCACACGAGTTTAAGACGAAATTGTTGGGACACATTGAACACTTCCGTAGTTCAGAACCAAATGATAGAGAAGCCTATTCTTAACCCTCCGACTACACGGCAACCATCTAGTCCTCTCTTCAAGGACAAAGCACATAGTCGATCTCAGTGCGGAATCGAACCCGTGGACGAACCGCGCCTCCTACCGACAGCGCCATCGCTCCACATAGCTCTCTCTCTCACCTAAGCTTATGTGGTTATCCTCCACGTCATACACGCACTCGCTGATGTCCGCTGCAAACGAGATCAGACGACGCTTCATCTTCTGGAACAGCCTGCAAATCATGTCATAGGCAGCTAGTGAGGGCAAACCTTCTGTGAATATGGGGCCGGATTCATCAACGACTTACAGAGATTTATCGGATGAATTACAGCCGAAAAAACGCGAATTAACGCGGCTTATCAACAGGCGATATGGTGAAATGTTGGCGATATCAGGAATTTAGTGGGCGCCTGTAGCGCAGTCGGAGGAGGCGCGACTGTCGCGTGCACCCGATACCAGGTTCCTGGTTCGGATTTCCCGCCCAGGCCAACCAAGCCTTCCATCCCTCCGAGGTCGGTGAATTGGTACCAGACTTGTCTGGGAAGGATAAAGCGCTGACTTGTTCATCGGCTGGCCACCGCAAGTCATTGTATGGCCGAATACGCATTCATGTCGCCTCCACGACATCCCGTAGAAGTAGAATGCGCTGGCGCATCCCAGAAGGGATTGAATAACGCCGTCCTTTATCCTTTATCCTTATCCTTTATCAGGAATTTCGGCTGTAATTTCTTCGTTGAATCTCTGCAAGTCGCTGGTGAATCTGGCCCCTGGTATTCGTAGGATGCCAAAATACCTTCTTTGGGTCTCATACGTTTGGAGAAGTCCTCTTCGGCCCTGGTGCAGCAGCGTTAGGACGAGGTCACGAGAAGGAACACATGAAGCTCGCCCTTGAATATATAATAAATGGAAGCAGAATACTCGAACGTCAAAGACTAAAGCTAAACACCAGAAGCTCTGAGTCATCTGTCGGTATGTAATCCAGTAGCTCGGATTGACGACTGACATAGGTCGCAGTATTCCAGGCCCATTGCGAGTGTTACGAATATTATTTGCTGTGAATCACATTCGTTTACATGAGGAAACCACAGTAAAGCTGCCGCTACTGCCTGTTCTACCGAATATTCGGAGCACTTCAAAGTATGACCTGAGTAAAGCGCTAGATAAGACTCACCACATCTACAATTTTCACTTCAAACTGGACACCTTTCATCACGAAAAAAGACACCTTTAGAAATAGAACGAGCACTTTGTAAACCAAGTTAAACGTACCTAAGGTTTGAATGGACGTTTTTGGAGTTAAAGCTATCCTTTTTTGAAGCAAACTTTTTTAAGTTCATCTTTACCGACTGCCTTAAGAATAATAACTGCACTATTTGAATAAACACAAAATTCTTACCACTTGACATCAAACAAAATTTTCAGGTCAGTCCTGAGTGCTGGACAGCGCCGAATTTACTGGCATGTTATAGGGTGAGATTGCGCCGCGCACTCGTTCTATACATAGCATTGTCTTCTGGAATGATAGTGTTATTCCTGTTTACGTGCAACACTGCCAAACCTGATGCTGGATGAATTCATATCAGGAGGTTTGGCGGTATTTTCACCGTTAGAGGGCGGTGAACGCTTGATGAATCTGGCCTCAGATGAACAGCATTTACACTGTCAATCAAATAAACATTGTAGTGTTATGAACGAATGCGTGGCACAATCTCGTCACACAGACAATTCTTTGTTGTGGAGCATATTGGAATGATGCAACTAAGACTAAGACAGTGTTCTGGCCACACGTTTAGGAATTCTACGTTCACATGAAAAGAGTACACATTTTTTCTTAAGACCTTGTCGTGACTCTTGCGGATCACGATGATCAATCCCAACCCCGCCCACTTTTTGCGGATAAAAGCGGAGGCATGGCGCTGACGGGGGCTTCGGCTCTCTTGTTCTGCATCGCGCTTTGGTGCTCCACACTTCGCCTGTAGTTGACGAGTTTCCGCCCGCATCCTCGACTAGCGGTCGTCGGAACCTTCAACTTATGACTTCACTAGCGAACCCGCTAGGGAGCCTATACGGGTAGGAAAGATAATGGTAAGGGAAATGGAACTAGGAAGAAGGGAAAGGTAAGAATAAGCGAATAAAATGAACAAACTCGTTTAACCTTTGTCGATTGTAGTAGATAATGTAGAGTATAAATGTGATGCGATTATTATTGGGTTTAATAAAAATATAAAATGAATTGTGTATAGATTTGAAAAATTAAAGGTACTTGATAAAGAACCACTAAATCATATGGAACCGCGATGCAGTTTCCGCTGTTGAACAGGATTTTTCACACAATTTTTCTTAAAACAAGAAATTAGGATTTATCCTAGTCGGGGGGAGGGCTGTAAAACCAAAATTGTAAAAATTATGTAACAAATTGACTTCAGGCTCACGAAGCGGCTTCTAGAGGACAAAGTATGACTTATCTGATAAAATTCGCAAAAACACATTCGGTTTAGCCGCGGTTGTAAGCAGACAAAGCTGTGTGACCCCTCCCCCACTAGGGTAGATCCCGGAATTACTTCGACTTCGTTATAAAATGTCAACCTTGTCCACAAACAGGTTTTCTTTCGCTTGGTAAGTGTATGGTTTAAAATGAAAAGCCTCAAGTTCAAAGCGGAACTGGTATGCACTAACCTGGGTAGAACTGCACGATCGGCTTGAGAGCGCTCTGCTTGAACACCGCAATGATTGCGCCTCCTACAGGAACCTGAAGAAGCTCAGAATAATTAATCGAGAGTGGCTGGACCGATCCGTGCCCCTCCACGTACTTGGAAGTTCTTGTCCAACGACTGTACAAAGGCGTCAATGCGACCAGCTGCTCGACCCTGCAAGTGCCAGACCATATTGACGACGGAGTTCACCTAACTCGATCGAAACAGCCTAGGCGCAACGTTTGCAATGCACGGTAGGTGAGCAGCATGTGACCTTGCATTGTGTGGTTCAATAAGTCACGTCGCTTTTTCGACGCTGACAATTTTTTAATTCATTTCAATTCACTTCAATTCAATTATAGATCCTACGATGCGCTTATGATCACAATATGTAAAGGCTAGCAGGATATATCCTAGTCCGGGGGACCACATAACTAAAAAGTATGTAATAAATCGACTTGAGACTTACCGAGCGGCCCTACAGAACAAAATAGGACCTAAACCAGAAAAATCCACGAAGAAAAAAAACAAAAAATACATATGTTTTCGTCGCAATTGTAGACAGGCAAGTTATGTGTCCTCCTCACCATGTTATATCCTGGTTATTACATGTCACGCGGCGGTCAGCACGCGGAATGCGGCTCTAGGCTTCCTCCTCACCATGTTAGACCCTGGTTAAAACATGTCAGGCGGTGGTACATAGCACGCAGCAAGCCTCCATTGCGTCGCTCTTTGCTTGCCGAGACGGTTGTAAAACCGCGGTGATTTTATTTTTTGTTTGTCTGTTCGTTTTTTTGTTTCGTTCAGGTCCTATCTTCTTCTGCAGAAGCTGGTCGGTCAATTTATTACACGCTTTTTAGTCATGTGTCCCCCCCCCCTCGGCCTAGGATGGATCCGGCTAACAATGTGTAATGCTAGGTCGTTGCTTGTGAAATAGCCGATTCTGCTACCTCAAGTTCTGGTCGATTTTTCGTGGCTACGAATGTTCCCATTTCAGGCACTGTATACAGTTTCTGAAAGCACAGCATCTCCGCTTTATTAACATTTACAGCTTTTGTGACATAATTGCCTCCTGCCGAGTTTTTGACGTCGTTTTTACAGTATGAGTCAACGTGATATTCGGGGGCTCTACTTATAAGAATGGGAAAGCAGACACAACGCTGCGGCCGCGTCTCGTGACATCAACGCTGCATATGGGTAGAATTTCGCTGAGGAACGCACAATTCGCCACTGGTTCAAAAGGTTTCGATCTGGAGAGGAAAGTCTCGAAGATGAAGACCGAGGTAGGCCGCCATCACTCCTTAACGACGACCAACTTGAAGCCGGGAAGCGGATTCTCGTCAAACTATGAGAGAGCTGGCACAGCATTTCGGCGTCAATGGCAGCACTATCAGTCGCCACTTGAATGCGATGGGAAAAATGAGGAAATTGGATGAATGGATCCCTCACGAACCGACCACCGGGGGGTGTTGAATCGCCACGACACCTGTGTTTCGTTACTGCTGCGCAGTCTAAGGGAGCCTTTTTGGACAGGGTCGTGACATGCGACGAAAAGCGGATCCTTTGTGACAATCGTTGTCGCTCTGCAAATGACTGGACAGGGACGAGTGTCCCAAGGAGATGCCGGAACCATAGAAGACCACGGTGACCGTATCGTGAACAGTGGCTGGTATGGTCCATTAGAAGTTCTTGAAGACTGGAGAGACTACCACAGCGGAGAAGTACTGTGCCGAAACTCAATTGGTGCGCCGGAAGTTGATTGAAAAACAGCCGGCTTCGCTCAATTCAAGAGGCCCAACCTTACCGCACGTTTCAAAAATGGTTGTCCAGAAACTGGATGAATTGGGGTACGAAACTCTGCCAAATCCAGCATATTCACCTCGTCTCTCCCCTACCGCCTATCATTTTCTCAAGAATTTATTTATTTATTTATTTCTGTACGATGCAGAAGGCATACGTGATATAGGATGCAGTACAATACAAAACACCATAACAGGAAGAACAACTGTTAAATCTAGAAATGTAAAAGCTTGTTTCTAGCCATGTGCTTGAACAGCCTGTAATGTGCCGACGATCGAGGGACACAGGAGTTTAGCGAGATAAAGCTGGAACCAGCTCTGCACGTGAAACATGATCTCGTATTCGTTTTGGGTACACCGTAAGATATTTTTTCTGAGCTGCCCCTAGTTCTAGATATTATTATACGATAGAATTTTGAAGCATCTACATCAATTAGGCCAGTCAAGAGTTTGAAAACCACACAGACATCAGTAAGTTTACGACGAGAGACTAAAGAATGCAACTTGTATTCGCTATTTCTAGCTACAGGACGAGGAGCTCTTATAGATCTACTACAAGCTATCCTAAAAAATAATTTGCGAGTGGAATTGCCTTGCAGCTTCTCAAGAAGAGCGATGTCTTTTGATTTCGAAGGAGAAAAGACTGGTGAACCATACTCCACAATCGGGCGAATGTATGACTTGTAAGCCCTAAGAAGCATTTCCCGATCCTCTATAGAGGGAGCTTTGAATATAAGGAATGTTCGAGAAGACGCTTTAGTGTAAATCATTTTGTAGTGCTCGGAGAAGTCAAGCTTATTGTCGTAGTGAAATCCTAAATCTTTAACACGAGAAACGGATGTTAATGAGTGATTTTTGATGCTATAGTTGGCGTCATAATCAGATCTACCCATACTCATAAATACCGTTTTCTCAGGTGCCGGGGGGAGTCTCCATGTTTCAGACCACATCTGTATAGCATCAAGGTAGACTGAATAGACTCTATGTCACTTAGGCCTCTGATTTTTAATTTAGATCGTCATGTGAAGGATAAAAAATTCAGCAACCAAGATGATGTCGAAAATGAGTTCTTATGTTTTGTGAAATCTCGTATTCTGATTTTTAAAAAGATGGAATATCTAATCCACTGTTGTTTTGGGAAAAGTGTATTAATGGTAATGGTGCTTTATTCAATTAAGTAAACTGCTTCCAAGCAAACTTACACATTTCGAGATTTGTTCTTCTCTACTCTTACGCAACAAAACTGATCCGTTTTCGAATCGAATAATAGCTTGTGATGAAACGTGGATTCTGCATGATAATAGGAAACGTTCCGGACAGTGGTTGGACGCCGACGAACCCCCTAGGCATTTTCCAAACGCGAACCTCCACCAAAGGTAATGGTCACTGTGTTGTGGTCGGTGGCAGGTGTGGTCCATTACAACTTTTTGGCAGCAGGCCAAACGATCACAGCAGAGTCCTACCGTAAGGAAATCGACGAAATGCTCCGAAAATTGCGTCAACTTCAGCCAGCATTGGTCAACAGGAGAGGCCCGATTCCTTCGCACGATAACGCCCGTCCACACGTTCACAAACCACTATTCGAAAATTGAAAGAATCAAGGGTTTAAGATCTGCCTCATCCGCCATATTCTCTAGACCTCTCACCAACCCACTAGCTAACATAACGCACGCAAGGTTTCATTTTGTACACTTTGTAGACGTACAACCGTCGTCTTTCAACCAGCTCTTTATTTATAGAGAGCCTGAAACGGGAAATTTTTTGACGAGTGTTCAATCTAGAACGGAATCGTCAACGACTTACATAACTTTAACAGAGAACTCCCAGCGGAGAACTCAGATAACGCGGCTTATCGTTCACCAAATCGCTCGATCGGCCGCGTTATCTGAGTTTTCCGCTGTGAATTCTCTGTTAAAGTTAAATATGTAAGTCGTTGATGAATCCGACCCCTGGACTGATAGGTCAAATTTCCTCTATTCATGTAACGGCGAGCCGAGGATTTTTAACATTTCGAAATGGAGATGATCACAGCCCTGGTAAACGCTAGATGTGTACCCAAGAACGCGACTTATGCTACTATACATAGAAGAGTAGTGTACATTTGTGTGTTTCCGGCCGTCATAACTGGAGTGGGGGCACAACATATTGGCGATACTCAACGATTGATGACGATCGACAGCGGCCCGAAACTTCAGCCCTGAGGGTAATCGAGCTCGCCGAACACGAATCTGAACTTCGTTTTTGAAGTTTCTACCGCCATCAATAGATATTGATCAAATTATAGATTTTTGTTGATGTCATTCAAGCGGTCCGAACCGTTCGCCCTAGGGTAGTCGAGGTCGTTGAAGGGTAGCCGATGAATGTTCTGTCCTTATAGTCTCTACAAGCATTTTAATATCCTCGCCCGTCTATAATGAAATGATGACTCTCTCAATATTTCATAGCATTCAAAGTTTTTCAGCATGGCGGAACTGTTTTAGCGGAACAATTACGTGTATATTTATAGTTTATGAGCTTATTCTTTTCTGAATAATAATCATTATCTCTAAAATAACAGCCCCTCTTCGCGACCCTTTCTAACCTGCCCCACTCACGTCGTAGTTAGTGTTCTTTCTGCGGAAACCATGACACAGATGACAGCTACAATTGACGATGAGAAATTAATACTACGGATCTGCCGTAATGAAAAGCCGCCAGTGTAACCGACAGGCACTTCTACGAGTTCATGATGATCTCAACGGCCGGATCATCTCGATATCACGGGTGAGTGCTGAGAGTTCGTTACTAGGAATGTAGGAAGACATCACGGATGTTCTGTTCGATCAAACACCGTTGGTAAGGCGTAACACCGTTACCCGGAAACAGGAAGGTGCGAGTTCAATCTGGCGCAAGTTTTCATTGCAACCAAACAACTTTATTTGATATCTGTTCAATCTCAACGAATGGAAATCGTGTTGAGTGGCTGTGAACCTAAACTTATCTAGGCAGTCCCAGAGCCACGAGACTAGGAGGATATGGATACCACTGACGTTAGCATGGATCCCATACTGGCGGAGGATCCAAAATTAACAGCAATGGCGCCAGCGGCGGAACGTGAGGACGCCTTGTATGTAGGTGGCCTTGGACGCGTTGGACGCCGTGGACGGAGGGCAGCTTTAGTAGAACGAGCACCAGAGACAGAAGAAGGTCGTCGAGTCGTTGTTGTTCTCCATGGAGTCCACGTAGACCGGGCAGGACGGCCTGGATTTGACGAAGGCGTTGAGGCCCAAGACGTCCATGTTGGGCTAGTTGCAGTCAGTGGATCTTCAGCAGTAGAAGGCGTTTATGTTCGGCGCCATAGAGAACTAGTTATAGTTAGTGGATCTTCAGCAGTAGAAAAAGCTTCAACAGGTGAAGAGGTAAAGCGTACAGGGACGGCAATTGAAGACCTGGCTGAGCAGCATAAGGGCTGACATTGTCGCTGTTGTCCTTCTGGCTAAAAGTAGCCACTTTTCAGAGGTGAACAACTTCGTCGAAAGGCCGCCTTAAATGCCATGATGGCTTCTTACCTCTTGGAACGTATCTAGATGACCGTGGGAAGAAGAACACTTCGGGGGTGGAGACCTGGGGCCAGTTTCATCAATGACTTACAGCATCTAACAGTGAAAATACTGCCGAAATCCCTGATACCGCGGCTTATCAAGCGATACGATGAAGCATTTCACCATTTGGCATGTTGATAAGCCGCGTTATCAGGAACTTCGGCTGTATTTTCTCCGTTAAATTGTTGTAAGTCGTTGATGAATCCGGCCCCGGAGTAAGAAGAAGACCTGTCTGAGGGAACATTTGGCCAGATGCAACTGCGGCCTTTCTGGTATGGACATTATATTCGTTCTCCAATGTTCACCAAACATTGCGCTTCTACTGCTGGTTATTCACAAATCAACCCCAATCGCCATCATAACAGTTCCGTCAAGGGGAACGACACTAGTTGTCATTCTGTTAGAGCACTAAACAAATATTTAAGCCGATATCCGGAAAGGGAAACCAAACCAGGACGACTGACGACTGGACGCCTATGGGGAAAATTACTCGAAGCCTGGGTAAACACATGTGATGTCACCTGCCACAGAGGTGACATATAAAGGGTGTCTGCCAACGGTGTCCAGGCCAATCCAGTGAGATGCCATTCCTACCACGACTCATTCTGTTCAGTGTTCTAGCAGCGCTGGTCTCAGCACAATTAGACTTCTACAGCAGTAAAGGCGAGATTCTCAGTCTCCCAACTCGAGGTAATGCTTCAGTGGAAAGCCTCCAATGAACACCAAAACGCTGAGAATGTACTAGCCGAGCGATTTCCAGCAGACGACGAAAAGCTGAACATCTACCGCTACCGGCCACGACCTTGGCGTCCGCATCGTCCAGGATCTTTCGTGACTCCTCTGCCGCCGTTTAATCCGAGAATTCCGAGCTGGTAACGGACCAGTTCACAAATAAATTCTTCGAATAAATTCGACTCGTTGAGTAGGAAAAATTACCCAACACAACAAAAGCAGCTTACAGTCACAATGACTAAACGTTGAGGATTGTACGGGCTTTTGTATGAATCTTGTTCGCCATGTGACGGATAAAAAATAAAGGACGGCGTTAATCAGTCCCTTCCTAGATGCGCCAAATCTACTTCTGCTTCGGAATGTCGAGACGATAATTTGACTGTGTATTTCACCTATACAGTGACTAGCGGTGACCAACCTATGGATGAGCCAGTGTTATCCTTCCCAGACAAGCCTGGTACCAATTCACCGACCCCGAATGGATGGAATCCTTTGTTGGCCTGGGTAGGAAATCCGAACCAGGAACCTGAAATCGGGCTGCATGTCGCGAAGGTGGGCAGCAGCTCCATGTAAACAGCAATTCTGCTATCAATCGAACAAAAATTGTGACGTCTTGGACGACGGCATGGGGCGCAATCTCGCTTTTGGCACTAAAAAACGGCGGCCTTCCATCTCTTCTAAACAACCTCTAAAACATTATTTTTCCTCGAAAAATAAGAATCTTATAATATTTCAAACAATGTGTTCACTTGTTGTGTAGATGAATTTAAACCTAACAAGGGAAGGGTCTGAAGCGTATGTCTGAACGGGGGGAGCGAGTCATATAGGGAGAATCCTCACCCCTCACTAAGTATGAAAATGTGTTTATTTTTTGCCAAGTCGTTAAACCCAAGGAGTAGGGGGTCCTTGAAGTCACAACGGAATACTGCACATCACGCATGCAGTAGCTTGCAGCGAAGGTGGGTAACAAGCTGACTCATGCGAGGAGGTCAGGGGATTGGTTCTTCTGCGCTGCTGTACTTTTACATTTTAACTGATTGGTTGGAATTTGGGGGATTCTGACGTCTGTACCATTTTCAGACGTTTTCTACACATTTTTCCTGCTGTACGCTGTGGTATTCAACATGGTGATGTATAAATGTTCAACACCAGTGATGTACTGATACAAAGTGCATGAAGCAGCACTGGGCACATTACGGGCAGCGTATAAAGGCTACAGGATCTCACAGTGTTTCCCACATGGACCAATAGCCCCAGGAAAAACCATCCTGCTCGGATTTTCAAAAGAGACCAGGATGTGACGTCGGAGGTGGTTCAAATGAGAAACGAGGTGTGCGGATCCCGCAAATTAAGCAAAACGGCATCGATACACTCCTTCCCTCACGTCTGCCTGTCACCTGGAAATCAGAGGGCTGCTGAAGGTTTTCTAGAACCCAACACCAACAATGTCCGCCGACGGTCGAGTGGTGATCCACCTGCTCACGCTGAAGTGTGACCCATCTTTAGACAAGGAATCTTCGAGGGAAGAAATCAAGCTGGCCGAACGGATGGCCAGCATACTCGAGGACTTCGAAGCACGTCAACTTGACGAAGACGAACAGCTGGAAGTGGTGGAAGAAGAGGAGGAAGATTGGGATCCGCAAGATGAACTGATGGACGTGGAGAGGCATGCAAGCAGTGGGCATATGATAACGTTTTTGGGTGGAACTCTTGTTTCGGAGGAAAGGGTACGTCTTCAACTGGATTTCGGTTGCGTGCTTATAACCATGGAGGAAGACACCGCTCCCACGTCATTGTGCACGACCTTCCTTTTGACCTGCAAAAAGGGACAACATCCTGAAGGTAAGTGTCGAAGCTGCAGGTAGCTGATGGAGAATGGATTTATTATAACGACAGTGAAGGTCGTGTCGCTGGTGTACCGAATCCTGTGCCATCCTCGCGTGGAAAAGCTGGTTGCTTATGCCTGGTTCAAAGCTGGTTATACGACTTCACATCCTGGTCTCTTTGAAAACCCGAGCAGGATCGTTTTCCTTATGTAATTGGTCCATGTAGGGAAGGAAACTGTGAGGAGCCTGTAGGTTTTATACGCTGTCCGCATTGTGACCAGTGCTTTGTGCCTGTCTATCACTGGTGTTGAGCGTTTATACATCACAAGTGCTCCGACACGCCTAACGGAGTGTCTGGCACTTGCGCGCTTAGCGCGACTTTGTAGCATCACTGATCTATGGAAAGTAGTTTTTGTAAAACATAAAATTCACTAGCATCTAGGACTTGGTGCGTACTTTATCGGCATCAAGCCCTTTACCACATCGGTACCTTCATCTTACCAGGATACTATCTCAACGGTAGGTCGGAACGGCGCAAATGTTGTATATGGGCAGGACCGCCTCTTCCTGGGAAGTAACAAACTGCAGGTATCTCGACCCCAATACAACTCTGCGCAGAGTTAGGGGCGACGGAAGTCGCGGGTTGGCGCCCTGTTGATTCACGTGCTCCACAGCTGACGGGCGCGCGCGGGATGAGGGCTCGTATCGCGGCTAAGCGCAGTGCACGGGTGGCCTAGTAGGGAAGAGGTCGGGCTCGTGAACGAGGGGTCGAGGGTTTGGGTCCCGCAGACTGCGTTCGTTTTGCACTTTTGCAAAATCCATGTTTATCATATAGGTAATCCACCTAGGGTATTATAGTGTGTTATAGAGCATGTTTACATATAACATCGGCCGTCATCGGCAGAAATTTTAAGAATGTAATCCTGTGCCATCCTGTATCTATATTATTCAGCCGAATCGTGAAAAACGGATGTCAGATTCGTGATCAGCACCCCAGATAACCCCCCTAGACGAAGTTTCAGCGGAATTTTTTTTTTTTGACCGAAGTCTTGTCGGTGGAGTTGGAACTTTAACTAGTACCACAAATTATCTTCGTTACATAACTACAGCTTCACACAAAATAGGCTTAAAATAAGTGACACACAGAAGTGAACATTTTATCTAATCTGTAGTTTGAAGCATATGTTATATGTAAACATGCTCTATAACACACTATAATACCCCTAGGTGGATTACCTATATGATAAACATGGATTTTGCAAAAGTCCAAAACGAACGCATTCTGCAGGATCCAAACCCCCGTCCCGCGTTTACGAGCCCGAGCTCTTCCCTACTACGCCACCTGTGCACTGCGCCTAGCCGCGATACGAGCCCTCATCCCGCGCGTGCCCGTCAGCTGTGGAGCACGTGAATCAACAGGGCGCCAACCCGCGACTTCCGTAACTCTGCGCAGAGTTGTATTGGGGTCGAGATACCTGCAGTTTGTTACTTCCCAGAGAGAGGCGGTTCTGCCCATATACAACACTTGCGCCGTTCCGACCTACCGTTGAGATAGTATCCTGGTTAGACATTCTTTCCTGACCGGCCAGTAATATCATTGGTTTGTGCTGCGCAGTACTTCTGTCTCTCAGGTTGTTCCTCCGCAATCGTTCTCATGCTCAACAGCTAGCGTTTTAAGTTGTCGTTGACATGTCTTCCGAAGCCAGGTTTCCCCTCACTCGTTTCTTCTTACTGGATCTAATTGCTGGTCCGCCTTTACTGGTCTTCGCTCCCCCTCTTTAGTCCCCCACCTTCGTGGTCCCAACTACTGGCCCAATTCTTTGTTTCCACTTGTCTCCTCTTGCTGGTTCCCCGTCCTGGCCCCTCCTCCAGGTTATTCCTTTCTTTCCTAGTCGCTCTCCTGGTCCACCATAGAGGTCCTCCCTACCGCCCTTCTTCACCACCCCCTTAGTGGTCCTCTCTTGCTCACGGCACGGTCGGTGACACGTATTCAGAAATAGGATGTTTGCTTCGCGACGTAGGGGGCCTGTTTTCTAGATCAAGAAGCTCAGAAGCGCGGCAGCCTGCGCTGTGTCGGGCATGAAGAGGCTATGCATATGGCAGATTCCTTGTTCTCCGTATGAATTCCCTTACGGCTCCCTTCTTGTTGGTTCCCCGTCCTGGTCCCGCCTCCAGGTCCCTTCTTCCAGGTAGACTCCCCCTCCACCTTCCTCCCCCCCCCTTCGGGATCCTCCCTACTACTCTACCCCAATTAAGTAGGCTTCCCACACTCACGACACGACGACGGCGAGCAAACGCCCATTGTGTGACATCGGTGTCACATCCTCTAAATCCGGTCTCTCTTTATGGTAGTGGATCCCTTTGCTGATCCTCCTTACTGTCCTCCCTCCCTTGATTGGTAACTCCCTAATGATCCCGACATATTGCCTAAACTCTTCTTGGTGCCACCTCCGGCCTGCTCCCTTGTTCCCCCATCGTCCATCCCGACGCTCCTCCTGGTCGCTGCCTCCTGATCGCCGTCGGTTCCCCACCCTCAGAGTCCCCCCTCGACCCTTACCTTTTTAGTAGTCTTCTCATGCTAATGGCACGAAGTCGGCTTCTGAATCTGGACGCTCAGAAACGCGCGTAGATGCTGTTCTGTTAAGCAGTAAAGGGCTGCGTTTCCCCTGCTGCAGCAACATCCCACGTTCAATAGCAAAATTTGCCCTCGCTGTGGATGATGCGGCGTACCTCACTTCGGTTAGATCATCGACCACCCTCACTGTGGATAATGCGGCGTACCTCACTTCGGTTAGATCACTCGACCGCTCTAGCTGTGGATGACGCGGCGTACCTCACTTAGGTTAGATCACTCGACGCACAAACTCTTTTATATATAGGCGGTGGAGGTGATAGGTGGTGATATCTCAGATAGGTTAGATCATTCGACCGCCCTCGCTGTGGATGATGCGGCGTATCCCACTTAGGTTAGATCACTCCACGGACAAACTCTTTTATATATAAGTGGTGATTATGTCGATTAGCTTTCTCATTGTCTTGTGGTTAGAAAACCGGTCAGTAATAAACAAGCTGCAAGAAAGTTACGCTCCACAGCGTACAACTGGAAAATGCGCAGAAAACGTCTGAAATGTATAGACGTCAGAATCCCCCAAATCTCAACCAATCAGTTGAAACGCAAAAATTAGAAGCGCAGAGGAACCAAACCCTGACCTCCCCGGATGAGTCAACTCGCTACCCACCTGCGCTTCGAGCCACTACCTGCAGTGGAGTCGCGGGCGTACAAGACCCCCAAACGCGTGCTGCGCCGTATTCCTTTGTGACCTACTACTCCTTGGGTTTAACGACTTGGCGAAAAAAACACATTTTTAAACCAATTGAGGGGTGAGAATTTTGCCTATATGACTCGCTCCCCGGTTCAGACATACGCTTCAGACCCTTCCCTTGCAAGAGAAATCACATAAAATTTTCATTTAACAAATAATTATTCTCACCCGTTTGGAGAGTCTTTAGCTTATGAAAACTCATTTCAAGTGGAAGAGTTCGCTTTGATTTTGAAAGTCATAGGCTTAGGCTTAGAAGAGTGTCCAACTTGAGGAGAAAATGGCATAAAACGCATCGCAGAACAACAGCCTACCGCGTTAAGCCGTCGGACGCATTCCTCGCTCTGAAGACCGTAAGCGTTGTTGACGAGGTGAGGGACTTGATACAACTAAACCAACAGCTTTAGGCAGTCACACAGAGCAGAACTGGTGCTGGAAGCTTCTTTTCAGGACACTTACGCTACATATTCCCGATATTGCTTCTAATGAGTCCGGACTTCGGGGAGCAAAACACGACGTCGTGGACAATACGCACAGAATCTGAAACCAGGCAGACGTATTCACGGATAGTGTGACTCCTGAAGACTCATCAGGGCAATCTACACCATTCTCACGTTAAATTGGACACTTTTTAAACCAAACTGGACACTCTTCTAATCAACCTTGATACTTTTGAAATCAAACTGAACCTTTTCCATATTAAAAAACACACATTGCACTAGAGACTCTCCGAGACCTTTAAAAACACTTTTAGTCATGTAAAATTTAATAGGACTTTCTTGAAATTTTTTATTCATCTGCTCCAATAAATAAACCTGTCACCTGTATCACCTGTCGTCCCGTTGATCATCGACTTGCTCGAGCGGGCGCCAGCAGCGTCTCCATTCGTCCCTGTCGCGTGCCAGAGTGGTCCAATGGATCCTCCTCGCTCGAGGGACACGAAGAGCGTCATATCGGTCGTTCAGGGCTTTCACGAAGAAGTCCGACCAACGCGTTGGTGGGCGTCCCGGTGTTCTCTTGACATCCCGCGGAATCCAGTCGGTAACGGCTCTCGTCCAGCGGGTGTCTGCGAAGCGCATTACGTGGCCGGCCCACCTAATTTTCGACAACTTGGCCCACGCGACAGCGTCTCTGATCTTCGAACGTCGGCGAAGCTCGGAACTCCGGAGGCCTTCTCTCACTTGCGTGAGTCGTGTCACTCCGAGCATCGTCCTCTCGATTCCACGCTGCGCGACGCTGATCGTGTGTTCATCCTGCTTTCGTATAGCCCAGGTCTCTGAAGCGTATGTTAGGGCAGGAAGAACAGTGGAGCCGAATAGGTGGGCACGGAGTCGGAAGTTCTTCGTTTTCTTCACGACTTCTTCGACGCTCTTGAAAGCTCCCCAAGCCGCTCGTTTCCTCCTGCTCAGCTCTGGTGCTAGGTCGTTGGCCATGTTGACTTCGCGACCCAGATACACATAGCTGGAGCATTCGGAGATGTTCGTTCCGTTGAGCGAGAATGGGGCATCAGAAACCCATCCGTTCTTCATGAACATCGTCTTCGTAAGATTCAGCTGCAGTCCAACGCTTCCACATACACGATCGAAGTCGGCCAGCATTCGTTCCGCCTGACTGATGCTCGGTGTTATGAGCACGATGTCGTCAGCGAAGCGAGGATGGTGCAGTTGCCGGCCGTCGACCTTCACTCCCATGTCATCCCATTCTAGTTCGCGCATGACATTTTCGAGGGTGGCGCTGAAGAGCTTCGGGGATATGGTATCCCCTTGTCGAACCCCTCTCTTCACGTCAATGACGACGTCGTTGTAGAATGGTGAGATCTTGGTCGTGAATCCACTGTACAGCTCTCGAAGGACTCTGATGTACTGAGTAGGAACGCCCTAGGTGAGCAGGGCTTCCATGACCGCTTCAGTCTCGACGGAGTCGAATGCCTTCTTCAGGTCAATGAATGTAAGGCACAGCGGCAGCTTGTACTCTCGCGACACTTCGATGAGCTTCGTAATGGTGTGTATGTGGTCGATCGTGCTGAATCCTCTCCGAAATCCTGCTTGTTCGCATGGCTGTCCTTCGTCCAGCGTTCTACTAATCCTATTCAGGATGACTCGAGTGAACAGCTTGTAGACTACGGACAACAGGCAGATCGGGCGATAGTTGCCAATGTCGTGCACGTCTCCCTTCTTGTACAGCAAGACGGTCTTGCTGGTCTTCCACTGAGATGGAACCTTGCATTCGGACAGGTAGCGTGTGAAGAGCCGCGCCAAGGTGTTGATGAGCGCTGGCGGGAGGTTCTTCAGGTGTTCAGCTCGGATCCTGTCAGGACCGGGTGCTGTACGTTTCTTCACCGACGAGATGGCGTGTCGAATCTCGAAAGGGAGAACAGAGGGGATGACGTATCCATCCTGCGGAAGATGGCGTAGGGGCAGGTGGACGTGGCTATCGAAGAGATCGGAGTAGAAGTCGTGGATGACTTTCTCCATGGTCCTTCTGGAAGAGGTGACGGTTCCGTCAGGACGTCGGAGAGCGGTCATCTTGGTCTTGAAGTTGGCGAAGTTTCGGCGGGCATTGCGGATGCTCAGCCCTGCCTCTGCTGCTTCAGCCAACACTTCCGCCCTTCTCTCCTTCAGATCTTCCTTTATCGCCGCTCTGCATAGCTTTGCAAGCTCGGACGTCAGTTGATAGTTGCCTGACGCTCGTGCTGCTCCACGTTGGCGTATCAGCTCGAGAGTTTCCGGAGACAGGCGTCTCTTGGTGGTCTTCAAGCTCTCGGCTCCCTTAGCACTATCGTGGAGATGGTGCACGAAGCGATCGTATTCCTCGTCGACGTTGTCCATGACGGCATCTTCCCAAAGACCGACAAGAGAGGTGTAGAGATCCCAGTTGATGGTCGTTCTGGGACTTCTCTTCTTGAACTTCGCGGCCTTCTCTCCTTGACGCGAAAAGCGGAACCTCGCGCGAAGGAGTCGGTGGTCCGATCCCGTGTAGAACTTGGGGACAACGGAGACGTCGATCAAGCAATACTTGCGATTGAAAATGATGTGGTCGATCTCATTGTGGAACTGGCCACCGGGAGATTCCCAGGTCCATCGTAGGGAGGGAGGCTTCTGGAACTGCGAGTTTCCATGGATGGTCTTGGTCGACATGATAAATTCAGACAGCCTTTCACCTTGCTCGTTCCACTCCAAACCGTGGGTTCCGATGTGAAGTTCTTCCGGCGACCTTCGTGGCCCGATCTTGGCGTTGAAGTCGCCGACGATCACCTTGTAGAAGGTGTGATCTTCCTTATAGAACTTCTCCAGCTCCACGTAGAAGGCCTCGACGTCTTCGTCGTCGTAGTCGGATGTTGGAGCATACGCGACGAACACAGTCAAGGCTGGCGCGGAGCCACATCGCTTCAGTCGCAGACGTCCGATTCGGCTTGTCAGAGACTCGTACGAATCGATGTTCATGGCCAAGTGCGTGTTGACGAGGACACCAACGCCGCCTACTCCCCTGCTGTCGCATGTTCCGAGGAACAGTTCTTCTCCGGAGTCGTAGGCGGCGTGTAGGGGGTGGTGTCTTCTCGTCTCGGTCAGTCCGATGACGTCGTACTTGATCTTCCTGGCTTGCATCATCAGGTCCTCGACGGATGCTTCCGACGCAAGCGTGCGGGCGTTGTAAGTACAGATCGTCATCCTAGTCCTTCTCAGTTTGCGCAGCCTGGTTAGGCCCTGAGATTTTAGCAGCCTCTCCGTACTCGTCCTTCCCATCGCTGCAGAAATGGGGGCTCTTTCGGGGTCAGGGGAATGAGGCCCTTTAGTGCTGCTGTGTTTGACCTCCATACAACACGGGTAGCTAGTCAGGCTCTGTCGTGCGGGCGAAGAACTCCGGGCAGCCAGCCAGACTGCCCGAAGGGACGGGGCGAGACCCAAGGCGGCCTCGAATCGCCTTACATGTACTCCCAGTCTACCGAGTGCAAGCTTTTGGCCGAGCCGACACAGTTACAATCCGCGCAGTCACGGACACATCCACGCACACTGTGCACGAACATGCCGCTCCCACGCACAAGGAACGCATCGACCCGACACAGCAGGAGCAAGGAGTCCATCCCCTGCATCCCACCTGCGTCTCTGGGCAGTACACGGTCGTATTTGGTTCGCGTTTAATTCCCCTATCCACCACCCGGGGACGCGCCACGTGGCCCTGCGACAAGCGGCCCGAGATCCCTCTTAACAAGAGAGCCCGAAGGCTCTCTATCGAGGAAGATCCGTGGACGTGGAATAAATAAACATAAAGGATAAAAGGATAAAGGACGGCGTTCTGGGATGCGCCAGCGCATTCTCCTTCTACGGGATGTCGTGGAGGCGACATGAATGCGTATTTGGCCATACAATGACTTGCGGTGGCCAACCGATGAACAAGTCAGCGCTTTATCCTTTCTAGACAAGTCTGGTACCAATTCAATGACCCCTGAGGGATGGAAGGCTTGGTTGGCCTGGGCGGGAAATCCGAACCAGAAACCTGGTATCGGGTGCAAGCGACAGTCGCGCCTCCTCCGACTGCGCTACACGCGCCCACTAAATAAACATACTGCTTCAAATTTTATAAAGTTTTTTTTCAAGAAAAATAATGAATTAAATTTTATTTTAGAGCGCAGAAAAGCTGCAGTTATTAAGAGTATCACACGAAAAGATCGTGCCATGCAGTCGAATAGCCGGCCGCGATTTTTTCTTTGATGGACAGTGTAAATGCTGATTAGTTGAACCAGCGACATGAAGATATGTGTGTGCTTTCTTACCATTCTTGATGCACCGCTTACTTCTGTGTTACTCTATGTGATACATGTCGCAAAGATGGACAGCATTGGGAGGTATGAGCGCGTCAGACAATCTGATCACATCAGATCGGCGTGCCATTCAGAGAAGGCAGAGAGGGCCTTACGGCTAGTGCTGCGATTGGTTGGCGGACCACCACCTCCTGATGCTGCCCATCTTCGAGACATGAACACTCTATGTAAACAGAACTTCTGCTAACAATCAAACAAAAATCGCGGCGAGCCGACGAATGCATGATGTGATTATTTCTTTTAATACATGGAATAATGGCTGCTTTCCCGGATTTTGAAACGAAACTTAAACTAATTATTTTCCTTAAAGGTAAAATTTTTATAAAATTTCAAACAAAATGTTGAATTAATGGGGCCGGTAAGTTTAAAAACTTCAAAGAAAGTCATACTAAAAGTAGAATGTAAAGTAGACACTTTTCGAAAAGGCTAAAATAATTTTTGTCTAAGGGAAATTTTCCTGAAACCTGAAAGGCACTGGTCGTTTTGATTACGAAGATGTCCAGTTTGATATCAAAAGCGTCACGCTCGCGCAGAAGAGTGTCCAGTTTGATTTGAAAAGTGAACAGACCTCGTCGCAACGCTGCTCCAGAATTCTGTTCAGGGTCTCTATGTCTGTGACTAACGCATCGCCGTCTCGTATCGGATCGACGATGATCGGTTCGTAACCTGAAACGGCTCGTGATGCTTTGAAGATTCATGAACCATGCGCAGGAGGCAGATTGTGGACAGCATTTGATACACGACGCAGATCTCCTACAAGTAGGCGCGTCACTTAGAAAAGCTTAAAGAGAACAGTGCGCATTGCTTCCAGGAACGAAGCGGTTAAAACTGATTTGCTTGAAGAATGAAATACAAAATGTCGACACCATTCAATGCCATGAGCGCTTGTAGCGCAGTCGGAGGAGGTGCAGGCTGTCGCGTGCACACGATACCAGGTTCCTGTTTCGGATTTCCAGCCCAGGCCAACCAAACCCTCCATCCCTCCGAGGTCGGTGATCTAGTAACAGACTTGTCTGGGATGGATGGAGCCCTGACTTGTTCATCGGCCGGCCACCGCAAGTCATCGTGTAGGCCAAATACACATTCAAATCACCTCCACGACACCCCGTAGATGAAAAAGGCGTAGCGCATCCCAAAAAGGGATTGAGTAACGCCGTCCTTTATCCTTTATCCTTATTCAATCCCATTCCGTTGCACCACGAATCCTACTTGTACCCGAACGTAGAGCGGTGCATAGAAGTCGACGGCACCTGAATTGTTCGAAACGCTCCGCCGATAGTGGCTTCCAGCACAGCACCGTTCAAATTAGATGCGTTGAACCTGCTTGGATACGTGTTTTTCCTGCAGATGACCTCGTCACGTGTTCAACCGTATCAGATTTCCTCTTATTAAATTACCGCTACCTTATGCCACCCCAAATTGACAGTCCTGGGATCTATCCTAGTCGGGGGGGGGGGAAGACACATAGGTAAAAATTATGCAACAAACTGACTTGGGATTCATGAAGCGTGTTCTTTCTAGATGACAAAATAGTGCCCATTATGACAAAATTCATTAAAAAATACAACAAAAAACAAACACAAAAAAAAACAAAAAAAATTCACCGCGGTTGTAAAGCTATGTGTGCCCATCACCATGACAGATCCTGGTTATAACACGTCAGGTGACGGTCAGCATGCGTTATACGGCTTCACATGTCTCTCTCACTATTACAGATCCCAGTTTAAACATGTCAGGCAGCGATCAGCTGTGTTTCAATTTGCCTAGCCCGCCGGGACGTCTTTACAACCACGGGGTTTTTGTATAGGTTTTTTGTTTGTTTTTGGTGTTTCTTTGTTTACTTTTTAGGTCTTATTCTGTTCTCTAGAAGCCGCTCCGTAAATGCCAAGTCAATTTGTTGCTTAATTTTTTTAATTATGAACCCCCCCCCCCTCCGACTAGGATAAATCCCAGTCTTGACCCGCCCGACTTCAACTGGATCGAATTCGAACCCCAGGGCAGATCTTCGATCCTTAGTGATGAAATGCTTCCGGAGCAGTTTAAGGAGAAGAATAACATTATAAAGCAACATAATAATAACACCACTTCGCCCCTATGCAAACCTATACCCCGGCGACATACACATTTGCATAGTGGCGAAGCAATGAAGCCTTCACGGTATGATGCGGAAGTAGAATGCATGGCTCGCTCCGAGATGTACTTAGCATTCCTAGCTTCTGTTTCCTAGCCTTCTTTCATGCACCTTACTCACAACTCAGAGCGCACATGTCGCATTCGGAAGAGCCGCACACCTAGCCCTCAACGCATACGCCACAGATTCAAAGCTGATGGCTTAGATGCAATTACCTGCGTGAAAGATAGACTTGAAGCACGACTTCTGGTCAACTCGCAGCCAAACGACGTATTTGGCATCAGGTCTCAGTCGTCTCCAGGAACCCATACACAGCGACAATGCCATCCCTGTGCAGATCGGAACGACAACTGCAGCTTTGCACGCAGTGACTCCTGGAAATGGAATTTGAGAATAAAAACATGGACATTTTCCTAAAGACACATAAATTCTTCATCAAACTGTTCCGATGATAGCAAATAATTTTCCTATCTAAAGGTTCGCTTAGAGTAGACGGCGTGAAGTTTTCCCCCAAACTGGAATTTGCTTGCTCTTCTTCCCTTTCCCTTTCTTATACATAAAATCCTCAATTTGATATCTCGTTCATGCAATGATATGGTTATATTGATGCCCCTTAAGGCTCAGCATTACCAGTACTAACACGATGACGACCGTGTGACACGATGTCAGGCCGCACACTTTCGGCCGCGTGGAGCCGTATGACACGATGCCGTGTCACAGCCTTGTAATTTATTTTTCAAGTTGGATTCAACCCTTTCGAAGGAAGTTTTTCTGTTATGTGTATTTCAGTCTTAAACATTGTTCTAAAAAGCGAACGAAAATGATTTTCGATTATTGATTTATTGACCTTATCAATGAGTGGTAGCTTCAATCGTTAAACAACCCTCGACGTTCCAAAATATCGATTAGTCCTACGCGACGTGTTAAATTTGTTCCAGGAAGCACAGAATCATACCTATTTCTTGTATGGCGTGAAGGGCAAATTCATTGGCTAAGCAAGCCAGCATGGATGAGCCGAGAGCTTTCGGCTGAATGTCCGTTATGTTGCCACTCCGTCCAATTCCATGAGATAGGCTGAAAGAAAGCTCATAGAAGAGACTATCGTAACGCTCACGAAAAATGTCTGGGAGCTAATCTCACTTGCAGTGCAGCTTCCGCACGAAGGGACATGCGACGCGGCCTTCTCGCTCGCCGGCGCCTACAGTGGTCTAAAATACTGAAGCACTCAACATACATCTTCGAACACTCATAGCAAGCACCTACTTGCTCAAGTAGAAGTACTGAAGAAGTTAAGAGTTCATATGAAAGCTTAAGAAAATTGAAGTTTTCTGACATATGAGCGGTATGGAATGCGCCATGCACTCGTTCGAATTTTTGCATTTTACACTGGATTGATTGTGCTTCCTTCGAATACTTGTCCTACTTTCTCCACAAAGTGGCCGCAGCGATTGATTTGTGCTTATTTTAAGGTTTAAAACTTAAAAACACACTACGGCTTGCAAGAAATGCTAGGTATCCTAAACAAAATGCAAAAAAATGAAAAAGAGAAAATTTCTGCTTTCATCAGGTTTCATATGATCCCTTAACCTCTTCAGTACCTTCCCTGTGAGCAAAGTTATCGCCCTTCAAAGTGTGTATACATTCTTTGAGACACCCTGTATAACTTCGACCCGACCCATCTCAAAATTGTGACTCTTTTGAAAGCAAATCACCGCTGCCTTGTGCAAACACATGTCTATTAACAGCCCCCTATTCTACTTCATACAAAGAATCATGAAGAATTGGGTTGTTCAAGAATCAATGTCGTTTATTCTCCTAGATGGCGTAGACTGTTTATGCATATGTAATAGTGATTGCGTGGCTTACACTACTATTTATATATTAGGTTGTCCCATAAGTCCTTGCAGTTTTTTTCAACGATTCGCTGCAGATTCCGCCGGCGGTCTCTTGCATAGCGCTGCATAGCTTTCGAAAGAGAATGATCTGCTCTACCAGAACTTGTATTGCATTTCTTTTTTCATCATGAATTTTGTCAATTTTTAGGTCGTTGAAGTGGAAAGTGAAAAAGTGAAAAAGTAGCCATTTGCGCACTTGTTCTCTCCGCTTAGGTTTGTAATTTTTCGCGCAGTTTTTTATAGCACTTGGAAGACAATGTTCTGTACTAGAAGAACATGTGTTAGTGCTATTTGCTCATTTGTCCTTTATTGATTTTTAGGTCATCAAATTGGGACGTCCAAGGAGGATGGTTATTTTTGCCGACAGCTCCTCCTCTGTGGTTGAACTTGTTGGGTTGGTGTTAAATGTCATTCGAAAGAGAATGTCTTGCTCTATAAGAATATGTGTCGCCTTTATTGATTTCTATTGAATATCAACAAAATTCCAAAAAGAGAAAAATCGTCTTCACCAACAACTCCTTCTCCTTCTTCAGTTGTTGATATTCGACAGAAATCAGCGTGAGCCAATAAGCGCGACACAAATTCTTACTGAGCAAGACATCCTCTTCCAAACGACATATAACACCAAGCAAAAAAGTCCAACCACAGAACCGGAGTTTTGGTAAAAATTTGGACGGAAAAGTCGGACGTCCCAAAAATCAATAAAGGACAAATGAACAAACACTAACACATATTCTTGTAGTACAGAACATTGTCTTCCAAATGCTATAAAAAACTGCGCAAAAAATTACAAACCTAGGCGGAGAGAACAAGGGCGCAAATGGCTACTTTTTCACTTTTTCACTTTCCACTTCAACGACCTAAAAATTGACAAAATTCATGATGAAAAAAGAAATGCAATACAAGTTCTGGTAGAGCAGATCATTCTCTTTCGAAAGCTATGCAGCGCTATGCAAGAGACCGCCGGCGGAATCTGCAGTGAATCGTTGAAAAAAACTGCAAGGACTTATGGGGCAACCTAATACTAGAGGTTACATTTCTATCTCCTAAAGGTAAAGTTACTATATACATTACTATATACTTTCGACTATCTTTTAAAAGCTGGACGTCATTAGTAAAAACAAATTGGTAAAAAAATCAAGTTAAAAATGGAAAATCGAAGAGAGCAAAGTGGCATATTTATTGTTTTATTTCCAAAAAGGCAAAGATGCGGTGCAAGCTTGGAAGAAACTATATGGAGTTTCTGGCAAGGACTGCTTACCTAACGGATTGGTTTCTTAAACCGACTACTACCGGTACTCGAAGAATTAGAGGAGATCCACCTCACCAAACGCATTCAAATATGCGGAGGTGCAGTCTACTTCGAGCTGCTTCCAAAAAACCAAACTGGATTCGAATGTCTGCTCTCGTCAGCAGTCGAAATTGAACGAAGAAATCAAGAAAAAACGCCCTGAACTGACCAATCCAAAAGCGTGATGTTCCATCATGACAACGCCAGACCCGTACATCTGATCAGGTACACCACACCAGACGTTAGCCAGTCACCAACCTTCCCAAAAGGTTAGACAACACATGGTGTGCATAGGCGGTCATTCAAACGGCTCCGGACCAGCTGCTTCTTAAGGAGAGTTGTTAGGAGGGGGGGATTGCCACCACCGTCACATCGTCTTGCAGCTCAGCCTTCCTAACGCATCCATGTATGGCTGTGGTCAGAGCGTCCGAAATAAGCGGGACACAGAACGTCACTTCTGATCGTTCTCGCTGTGATTCCTCAGCGGTTCTTGGCTTTCGTCTCTGCCCACTAGCCCTGCCAGTGGGAACACACCCATTCTGAATCGCGATGCAGTGCGCCATATCTACAGAGTAGGCCCTTTCCGCGGCTTCAGATGAAACCGCTCGAGCAGTGCCGAAGATATTCTTATTTTTCCCAAGCTCTTAGCCTTTTGGATGGGTTCCTGCAGAACGAAATGGCATTCGGGAGGGTAGTTTCTCAAATGACTTCGACTTTTCTGGGCTCTGATGAAGGCGGCGACGCCGAAACGTATGCCGAAATAAAGACTTTCATAACTTTAATCACACTCATAGGATTCAGTCGAAGTAAGCACCACTTGAATCAGCACACTTTTTTCCGCCGCGATCCTACTCGTTTAATTCCATCAGCAAAAAAAAACTGGGTGGTCGAGATGCGACAAATTCTAGAAATGCTATTTTTGCACGGCCCTGATTTGCGAAGGTTCTACCAACGAGGAAATTCTGAAAGTGCTTGGAAAGGTAGTAGTCGGTTTACGCAACGCCTCGTGAGTATGGCCAGGGAGGCAGAGTTTCAGCTCCTAATTCGTTAAATTTTCCCATGGCGATTTGCGGGACGTGTGGGCGGGCTTTGTCGCGCAGAAGAATGGGACCTCTTCTGTTGACCAGTGCCAGCTGCAGCTCACTCAAATATCGGTACATCTCTCGATTTCGTTACAGTAGGTAAGTTGAGTAGCGCACTCAGTAATAATCGACTGAAAAGCGGTTGCACAAAAACCGTCAGAACTACGCAACCAACCTATTTAATACTAAAACGGATGTCAGACTCATGGTCAGCATCCCTAATAATCGTCACCGACGAAGATTGGTGATCATGTCCCGACAGCTTTACTCATTCGCACTTACTGTAACATCGTGATTGGCTTAAATTTCGGAAAGGGATATTAGGTTTGTGTTCAGCAGCTGATCTGTGAAAAGTTTGGGAGAAATTCTTTCGACTTCTCCGGGGGGGGGGCGAATTAAAAGGAGTTGTGAAAGTACAAAAGTTCCTGAAACCCTAAACATCTCGCATCATAACAAGTGGCACGAGGCCTTCCTGGGTGGGACGTTCATCCACCTGCGAGTCCCAGCAGCACCTACTCGGACATTCGTTCTCGACGGGCCGCACAACCAGTTGCTATTGGGGTGAAAACCTGTTCCTACGTATATATATATATATATATATATATATATATATATATATATATGTAAATATATGTAAATACGTAGTATATACCTACTTATATACGTATGCACATATATATGTAGGTACGAGCTGGATATACGTGGATATATGGCTTCACAAGAATCGGGGGTGCGAAGGCGACTATCCTGCAACACTCTAGCAACAGGAGCCGACCCTTAAACCCACCCACAGGAGTGTCAACGGAGTGCAGGTAATCGCACCGGGCCCCCTCACCTGGCCAATCGGCGCAGCCCGCCACTCCCACTGCAACAGGTTTCCACCCCAATAGCAAGTGGTTGTTCGGCCTGGGTTCAGCGAGTGCCAGAGTAGCATATCACCTCCAATGCTCCCCCTCTACCCGATCCATGCACTGCTGCCCCTCTCGGGCGTTCAAAAATTGCGTATGACACCCGTGTTTCAGGGGCCATCGCGGGCAATTGGGAAAAGTTTTCAACCAGCAATAAACGCACCTCGGCAGAGCCTCATTGGTCACGTTATCGCCACTGCGCAAAGCTGCCGCCACAGCCCGCCCGCCGACCGCCCCCGGTGCCGCGCCGTATCCAACGCGGGCGCCGAGCAGGCCCGGCGCACCCGCGTCGCCCGCTTTCGAATTTCCGGGCATTCGGCCGCGTTGCCAGTCGGGTCATCTCGTCGGGGTTGCTGGTGAGACGGGGCATCCTCTCAGTTTTGTTTATTTGTTCATTCACTTATTGCTGCCCTTGTTCCGAAGCTCCCGTCCGGAAGAAGAGTCTCGTGAGCGGCTTCAGGGGCCGGATTCATCAACAATTAAACCCGTGGGTCTGCTTTGTATGAAGGCTAGAAATAAGATAAGAGTCAGGTAGAGATAAGGCAAGAGTCAGAGACGCAGGCTTCATTGTGGGTATCTCTACCCCTATACCCGCGGGTTAGTCGTTGATGAATCCGGCCCCAGGAGGCAACGTCGACGTCTGCTTCAGTTTGCACCGTTCGAAGTAGGACGCTCCCGGGGACGTTTCCCGATCTGCTTTCCTTTCGTCTGTGGCCGCATTGGTGTTGACACCAGTGCATCCGTGACTAGAGTGATTCAATCTGCACATTGAGTCCTATGCTTCACTGAAATGAGCTGGTTCGTGATAGTAGATGTAATGAGAGTATTATAAAAATCTGACTCCTGCCTTTGACGCAGTAACCCTCGCCGGGCTACTCGCCCCCGCGAGCGTGGCAGGGCAAATTCCAAACGGAAGGGTTCGCACGGGCGCGAATGTTTCCATACTTGGTCTACGTGTGAACTATGAGCTCGCGGTCGCGATGAACGATTCTCCAAGCACGATGACGGCTTGCAGGGATTGACAAGGAGTGGGTCTGAAGCGTATGTCTGAAAGGGGGGG
Source organism: Heligmosomoides polygyrus bakeri (assembly GCA_947359475.1). NCBI lineage: Eukaryota > Metazoa > Nematoda > Chromadorea > Rhabditida > Heligmosomidae > Heligmosomoides > Heligmosomoides polygyrus. Next base: position 15,937,259 of record OX375868.1, read on the forward strand.
GGGGAGCGAGTCATATAGGGAGAATCCTCACCTCTCAATTAGTATAAAAATGTGTTTATTTTTTGCCAACTCGTTAAATCCAAGGAGTAGGGGGTCCTTGAAGTCACAATGGAATACGGTGCATCACGAGTTTGGGGGTCTTCTATGCCCGCGATGCCTCTGCCGGCAAGCGGCTCGGAGCGCAGTGGAAGCGGGGTTGCTTCATGCGAGGAAGGTCGTGGGTTTGGTTCTTGTGCGCTGCCGTATTTTTGCATTTCGACTGACTGGTTGAGACTTGGGGGATTCCGACGTCTATACCATTTTCAGACGTTTTCTGCGCATTTCTAACTGTAGTACGCTGTGGAGAGCACCTTTCTCGCGACTTGTTTATTACTGACAGGTTTTTTAACCACACCGTCTTCGTGAACTTCAAGTTGATGTGCTTCGAAGTCCTTTAGTATGCTGGCCGTCCGTTCGGCCAGCTTGATTTCTTCCCTCGAAGGTTCCTTGTCTAAAGGTGGACCACACTCCAGCGGGAGCAGGTGGATCACCACTCGAGCATCTTCAGACATTGTTGGCGATAGGTTTTAGAAAATCTTCAGCAGACCTCTGATTTCCAGATGGCAGGCAAAGATGAGGGGAAGAATGCATCGATGCCGTTTAAGTTGATTTGCGGGCCCAAAGACTTCACTTCTCATTTTAACCACCTCTAACGTCACATCCTGGTCTCTTTTGATGATGGCTTTTCCCGAGGTCATTGGTCCATGTATGGAAACAGAATGTGAAGAGCCTGTAGCCTTCATACGTTGCCCGTAAGGTGCCCACTGCTGCTTCATGCACTTTGTACCTGTGTATCACTGGTGTTGAACATTTCTACATCATCATGTTGAATACCACAGCATTCAGCTGCAAAATTAAGCATAAAAACGTCTGAAAATGGTGTGGACGTCAGAATCCCCAAATCTCAACCAGTCAGTTATGATGCAAAAATGCAGCAGCGCAGAAGAACCGAACCCCCTACCTTCCTCGCATGAAGCAACATCACTTCCACTGCGCTTCAAGCCGCTTACCGGCAGAGGCATCGCGGGCATACAAGACACCCAAACTCGTGATGCGCCGTATTCCATTGTGACTTCAAGGACCCTTTGCTCCTTGGGTTTAACGACTTGGCGAAAAAGTACACAGATTTCTATACTAATTGAGGGCTGAGGATTCTTCCTATAGGACTCGCTCCCCCCGTTCAGACATAAGCGTCAGACCCTTCCCTTGTGAGACCGACCACATCACGCTAAGGTCGGTTGCATTGACACGATCTAAAGGTCAAGTTGAAGCCTTTGCGAGAAGTTATAGAGGGGGAGAGATTTTTTAAGGAGGAGTGAAGGAGGTAATCACGACTCATATCCTCCAAGCAGGAAACATAACTTCTCGAAACACACTCCAGGCTGTCTAAGGATGGACGAAAGCTCTCTGTCCCCTCTCTGGAACTTTCCAAGCCTGACTAGACAACCGGATGTCCACATAGTACTTCAACTGCACCGAGCATATCACACGGAGGCAAAATGCATGGCGCGTCATGAATGAGTCGTGTCGGCCTAGCGCCACGGCTCTTCTAAAGGACGCGCTACACTTTATCGACCCTGCGAGCTGGTCTTCGGTCCGTCGTCGCTACCGCCTCACGCCAGATCTAGCTGTGTGATGTGCCGCGCAGCTACGAAGGATCCAGAACCATACAAGAATACTACGCAGGAATAGGCACTGTTCACTCCGTCTCGTGGGCGCAGACCTCGGGCATGGAGTGGCTGTTGTAAATGTCTCTGATACACTAGGCTCTGTTGTGTATGCAAGAGGATCCAAACAGAGAGAGATAGACATAGACGGTTGGGACTCATCCTTGCGTCGGTTGTGTGGAATGCTGCCTATGCCTAGGGTAACAGTATAGGTGTAGTGCAGGCACGGGGAGCTGTCGCAGTACCAATGTTCTGTATAAGTCTCTCCGCACGTAGTGGCAGGAACATTGGAATAAAGTAGTGCGGGTAAGTCACCGACTACGGGTCACCTAGGTCACCTTAGTCTTCGGAACTGAATCTCATATTCCAGTGCACGGACACCGATGTCGGGAGCAGTCCGTGAGCACGACAGGTTGAGTGACTAACCAGGATACTATCTCAGTGGTAGGTCGGAAAGACCCAAGTGTTGTATATGGGCAGAACCGCCTCTCTCTGGGTAGTAACAAACTGCAGGTATCTCGAGCCCAATACAACTCTGCGCAGAGTTAGGGGCGACGGAAGTCGCGGGTTGGCGCCCTGTTGATTCACGTCCTCCACAGCTGACCGGCGCGCGCGGGATGAGGGCTCGTATCGCGGCCCAGCACAGTGCACAGGTGGCGTAGTGGGGGAGCGCCCAGATTCGTGAGCGAGGGGTCGTAGGTTTGGATTCCGCAGACTGTGTTTGTTCTGTACTTTTACAAAATCCATGTTTATCATATAGGTGATCCACCTAGAAGTATTATAGTATGTTATGGAGCTTTATATAATAGGATATTTACACATAACCTATGCTTCAAGGTACAGATTATCTGAAATGTTTACTTCTAAAGAACCGAGGCAGTTCTGCACAGCACCAACCTGCGAAGTAAAAAGTAAATCAATTACAAAATATCTAACGTTACATAACTACAGCTTCACACAAAATAGGTTTACAAATAAGCAAGCGTTTACAAGCAAGGAAGGATACTTTATGTGATTTCTAACACTAGTGGCACGCACTAACATAGTGCATAAAGCAATACGAGTGCTTGCAATATAAGCAACGAATGAAAGCCAAAGGTTCCTCGCAGCCTGATTCTCCACACGCCTGATTTCCTCTAACTGTTTATCTTCGAACAGCCTCAAAATTCTTGCTATCCTGTCTGCTAACTTCTTCTCCTCCCTAGATGGAGGCGCATTCAAAGGCGATCCACATTCCAGATTTGGCAAGTGGATAACAACACGAACATTGGTGGACATGACTTTGACGACGCCGTACAACTTAGGCTGTTCCCAGTTAACGTATCTCCTCATCTATCAGCTCATCGTATCCAAGGCGGATAAACCATAGCGGTTAACAGGTACTGTTTTGGTTGTGAAGAATGGAGAAATGCCTCGGTTCTTTAGAAGTAAATATTTTAGCTAGCTGTAGCTCTGTAGCTTGAAGCATATGTTATACGTAAACATGCTCTATAACATACTATAATATCCCTAGGTGGATCACCTATATAATAAACATGGATTTTGCAAAAGTGCAAAACAAACGCAGTCTGCGGGATCCAAACCCCGACCCTTCGCTCACGAGCCTGGCGCTTCCCTACTACGCCACCTGCGCACTACGCTGAGCCGTGATACGAGACCTCATTCCGCGCGCGCCCGTCAGCTGCGGAGCACATGAATCAACATGCCGCCAACACCCGACTTCCGTCATCCCTATCTCTGCGCAGAGTTGTACTGGGCTCGAGATACCTGCAGCTTGTTACTTCTCAGGGAGAGGCGGTTCTGCCCATATATTAGGTTGGAAAAAAGTCTTTTCATTTTTTTCAAAGATTTATTACTTCACAACTACAAAGTCAAATCAACTGAGATAAACTCTATTTTGTCCCACTACACTTCTCCAAAGACTGGGTAATTTTCCAATTCCTCTCGCTTAAAAGACTGCAGTTCTGGAGTCGAACCATTGATGAATCCAATTTTTGAGGTCTTCATCAGTTCCAAAATATTTCTCTCCAATTTCTTGCTTGAAAGCACGGAAGAGATGGTAGTCGGCACAAACGAGGTTAGGGCTATACGGTGGATGTGACATTACCTCCCAGCCCAGCTCCTTTATTGTTTCTCTTGTGAGTCTTGCAACATGTAGTTTTGCATCGTCATGCAGGATCATCACCTTCGACTTCTCCGGCCTGTTTTCTTAGAGAGTTGCGACGACTTTGTGGAGTTGGCCGCAGTATGTGACAGCAGTAAGTGTCTCTCCACTTCTGAGAGTTTGTCGATAAATCACTTCTCTGATATCCCACCAAACACTCAAGAAAATCTTCCTTTCGTGAACATTGGGCTTGAGATCAGACTTAGGGCTCTCTCCCTTTTGTACCCATTGCCTTTTCCTCGGAAGTTGGCACACGGAACCCAGGACTCTTCGCCTGTCACAATCCGCGGAAGAAACGATTTTCTTCCTTATCTGGACAGAAGAGAAGCAGCGATGGAGAGCTGTCGACCTTTCTGAGTGTCTGACAGGGCATGTGGAATCCAAGCTCCAAATTTCCATGAAAGCCAAGATTCTTCAGATGGATTCCTACTATCCTATGAGACACTTCGAGCTTCTCTGCCAGCTGACGTGTCGTCTGCCAACTATCGGTACGAAGAAGATGGTGTAGTTCACTGTCGTCCAATCCAGTTGGCCTTCCTGACCATGCTTTGCCCTCAGTGAATAATCTCTTTTTAAAGACTTTCCGAACCACTCATAACAGGCGCGATGAGTAGTAGATCCCAAGCCACATATATGGTTAATTTGGTCTACTGCCTGACGTGCTGTGGATTCTTTAATGAATTCATGAAGAATGCCGTGCTGAAAACGGCCATGAGGTAGATCTGGCATTGAGTTCGGAAGATTGGATGGATAACGAATTACAAGAAGAGTCTTAACCTGTGTCCGCGTGCGAACGGTAGACAAGTGTGATAGGATTACGAAATCAGCAATCAACATTGGCTAGTGCGTTTACAAGGGGAAGGGTAAAAAAAATTTCGAAGTGTGAAGAGACTTTTTTTCCAACCTAATACAACATTTCGGGCGTTCCGCCCTACCGTTGAGATAGTTTCCTGGTAAGCCCTCCATTCCATTATACAGCTACGTCACCTTGTTACAGACAATAAACTCCGCAATAAAAGTCTATCCCGTAGAAAGAAATCTTCCAAAGTTCCCTCGCACCTCACAGTGTTTGTTTATTCCCAAAAGCTGCTTCCAGCTGTCTATTCAACGTCCTTCGCGTAATCGTTTCTCTGCTTTTCGGTGCTCAACAATGCCAGACGTCTAGGAAATGAAGAAAAACACTTTGCGACACAAATGTGGCGCCCTGAACTTGCACAGCAATTGTATCGAACATTCCACAGAATAAGCTGCATCTGTTAGGATACTAGTGAAGTTTTCTTGATGAGACGGCATGCACAAGAAACTGATAAGGAAATCCCTTCGCATCTTCTTAACAAGCACGACCTTCATGCTCAACGTCTCATAAGAGCTACGGTACGTAGAAGCACCATATTTCCCCTAACAATCAATGCCTTACCACATCCACGCGATTATTGGAATCGTGACAAGCGAGCCATGACAGGAGCAACTCGAGCGCGTGGTCTGGCCAGCCTTCTTCAGGTATCCGCTTCTGAAAGTACACTATAATGACACGTTGACTTCCTCTAGCATTTAAGACATTTGCGAAGCCTAAATAAGAACCTTCCTCCCTAGTTGGAGCACTGCATTAAAAAAGGAATAAAATAGGAATAAATTCTTAAATTCTCATAGGAATAAAAATTCCAATGAGAATTTAAGCCGTTTCATAAAATATCTCCTTGCCAATATTGGGCTGTGGCATTGTAGTCGGAAAAGGCACCGGCTATCGCGTGCACTCGATTCCAGGTTTCTGGTTCGGATTCCCCGCCCAGGCCAACCAAGCCTTCCATCCCTCCGTGGCAGGGTGGGGGAGGGGGGGGGGGGGGGGGGAGGGGGTAGGTGACTTGGTGCCAGACTTGCCTGAAAACACAGAACACCACTTGTCCATCGGCTGCCCGCCGCAACTACGCATTCAAATTATCTCCACGATATTTCGTTGAAGTAGAATGCGTGGCACATCCCTAAGGTGATTGATTGACGGCTTCCTTTATTCTTTACCCTTTTCAAAGAGAAATAGTTGTATGAGCCTTATTTAAAGCTTTTTTAAAGAAAGATAGACTTTTAGCGTTAAATGGAGAGATTGCGCCACGTGTTCATCCGGCTCCTCGTGATTTCCATTTAATGGATAGGGCAAGCGCTACTTATTTAAAATAGCGAAATGAAGATATGTGTGTTTTGTACAACTGCTTTTGTAGTACCGTGTGTAGCTGTACAAGTGTGTAACTCCAGGCAAACATAATTGTTCCTATTAATCGAATGAAAATCGAGACGTGACGTCCTAAACGGAGCATGCCGCAGTTTATTTCCCCACCTCTAAAAAGCCTTCCTGCACTTTAAAATAGGCTTTAAAAATAAGCTCATTATTCCTCCCTAAAAAATTCTACAATGAAATATTTTTTAAATATAAAAATATTAAAGATTTAACAAATTTTCAAGCAGTATTGGGGCAGGTGAAATGTAAATTTTTTAGAAGAGTAATAGTACATTGTACTAAGACAAAAATATGTTTTGACTTTCTTAGAGAGTATCTGATTTAAAATGGACAACGCCTTTTTGATTTGCAAGGTGATAAGCTTCGTTTTATTAGGGGGGGGGGGGGGCAAAAGTAATGAGACAAAATGAAAAAAATCTTTATCTCTTTATAACTCAATTACAACTCAACGATGCTGAGGAATGTATTTGCCATTAAGGGCAAGGACCTTGCTGCCATCGCTCAGCCAACTTCCTGATCCCATCCTTCCAGAACTGCTTGAGCTTGGTGTTGATCAACTGCTCGATATGGTTGTCAAGGACTGCTTGGGTTCTTGTGTCCCTTCCGACTAGGAAGTCCTGTAGGTTCAAGTAGTAGTGGTAGTCGCATGGAGAGATGTCCGGCGAATACGGTGAGTGAGGCATGTGAACGTGGCCAAGCTGGCCAAGCTTATCCGTGGTTACTTGTTCCCGATGGGGTGCTGCGTTGTCGAAGAGGAGGACCTTCTTGAAGCGCTGCGAATGAATAAGAGCGAGTCGCCGGCCCATCTCTTCTATTTCGTTCATCATGGCCTTGGAGTCCATTGTCGTGCTTTTGGAAAACAGCTCCCTGTATACCGATCCATGGGCGCAGACTCAAAAGCTCAGAAGGTGCTTCTCACCGTGAACATCTCGCCGAACGAAGGTCGGTAACAATTCACCAGGCATCACCCAGACTCGCTGCTTGGCAGGGTTAAGGTAGAAGACGTACTTCTCATCCTGCTTGAATATTGAGCCCAGGCTGCTCGGGGTTGGGAATTGGGGGAGATTTGCGCGACACAGGTCGACTCGTCAGACTGGGGTTTCGGCATGAGACAGTCTGGGGTTTTTGGCATGCTTCTGGAAAGGGCGGAAGTGGTAACTTCTCAGATGGACTTCAGTAAGTAGCATACAAACATACAAGTACGACAAGTACGAATTCAGACTCCAGCCACGAGATATATGGAGACGGCATGGGGTGTCTCATTACTTTTGGCCCCCTAATAGAAGTTCAGAAGAAGCTTTCCTTGAGAAGGGCTAAAATCGACCCGTAAATCAATGTAAAAACTTCCGTCAAAAATAACAGCTTCAAAAAAATCGCTCTTCCAGAGTTGTCTAAGGAGAGACCCCAGATCTATCAAATACGTGCGCCGCTCCTTCATCAGTTATTCCACAATCGAATATTGGAATAGAATTTGGATGAAATGTCGGAGCTGCCGCATCTCGAACGGTTTATGTCTCTTGATTGAAGATTGGGTAAGACTACACCAGTATTTTCCAGAGTTTCTAGAATGTTTCAAGGGATGTTTGATTTCGATTGATATAAACGCCTCGATTTATTTATTTATTACAAGGCACGGATCATAATCACATGCGGCAAGACATTAAAATTAGATATAAGGGGCTGGGTGACTGAGCGACGAAAAACAAAACGAAACAAGCCTAACGAAACCTGGGTGTAATTAGACGTTTGAAAGAAGACAGAGGCATGTTAACCATGTCCTCATTCTCAGAAAGTAGGGTGTTGAGCTCCCTGATGCTCCTATAAATGAGGAAACTTAACCTCACTTTCGACCTTGAAATTTGCAGACAGAGTTAGTTATTCGATTATTCACGCAACAGTCCATCCAAACTACCCAAACTGGAGCACTTGTTGCTCCGACATTTTCTATCGGGCAAAGCGAACATAACTAATGCATAAATCAGTTATTTATTTCAAAGCCTCAATAGATGGTTGGAGTTAATCAATCCCTTTTTGAAACTCGTCACGCCTTCTAATTCTGATAGATGACTGTAGGCGTTTTCAATTTACCTACACTTGGCCTATAGAATTTGTGAGCCTGTGGATGGATCCTCACGCTATCCTTCCCATACATATCAGCCTCCATTACACGTCAATTCGAGCATAACTAGCTGCCTACTTTCAAAAAAAATCTGAAAAAGTGACAAAAGGCTTCAAAATCACTGCTCTCTCATACATGCTTCTCCTCCATGACATCACCATTCTCGAAGACATAGTTGCTGCACTGGTGAACTTCTTGTAATAGTCATTGACAAGTTTCTTATGAAAATCGCATGCCATTGCAGGTAATGGTAGCAGAGATGGCGTTTCTTCCAGCAGTCGCGAGTATAATGGAAGCTGAGGAATCTTTTTATGCACAGTCTGATGAAACTTCTACGATATACCAAACTGATCAAATATTAACTGTGATGTAATACTTTTAGAGCAGAAGTTAGAAACACGATCCCCCAATCTCTCAACCGCTATGGATTCCTTCACTTATTCAATAAAACTTATCGTTAGCACTGTGTAAGCTGGGTGCGGGGAACCTTTATGAAACTGTATCGCATTTGTAGACTATTCTTTCGCATATACAATCCTATTAAGCTTCACAATCTTAAACTGCTAATATTGTTTCTCTCGTGGGGCAGTTTGGCTACAGGAACTTCCAGCTCATGTCTTAGAAGCACCTACTGTTGCCATTTTCAAGAGTCGATCAAAAAAGATTGATTTTTTAAGTATCCTTGGATTACAGATTGTATTCTGGTGGCGTTACCAGGACACCTGATGTAGAGACATCATGTGGACGTGTATGTCGTCTTGTGAAACCTCCTGCAATGGTGACAGAGCGATTCGTGTCCAAGAACTGAGTCATCATACCTGCTTCACGATTTTTTTTACTGATGTTATCGGCTGTTCAGAACTAGGATGGTCCAAGAGTTGATTTTTTTTCTGAATTGATGGTTTTTTCTGTTCTTGCGTTTCTTCTTCTCATATTGTTAGCCGTGTCATTATGCCCGTTAAACCCTTCCTGTCCTGAGTCGGCAGCAGCTATCCAGAGCGTGGAGGAGCCTAGTAGGACCCAGATACTTTCACTCGTTATTCACTTCTTTATAATATCTTTTCTTCATTCTACCACATGCGTCTTTACCTTCAGACATGTTTTATCGCGAGTCGGTTAACTTAACTCAGTTCCTAAAAAAGCAGCATCGAATGGAAGCGTAATGAAGGCCTTGGTATGACCGGATCTAAGACCGGACTCCTAGGTGCTTCCTTCGTATAGGTTGCTCGAAAGTGATTTTCTCATCCAGCCGGAATCACGCCATAGCTATACTGAGTACCTAACCGACCTCTGCACCGTTATATCACGACCTAGTTAACTGCTTAAACTATATTAAATTGAATTACTTATTACTGTCATTCTCATTTATTGCATTCGTTGGGTTAGGCTCCTTGTAGGTGAGCTTCTGAATGCTGCAGAACACTTAAAAATAACGAAATTCAGGGCATAGTGATACTACGATCGTTTTACATTGTTGTTTCCTCGTTAGGTTATCAGTGTTGTGGAAGATCACTTTGTTTGTCATTTCCCTGTTTATGAGAGCACTAAGGTGCAGTTATAAATAAATAAATAAACCGTTACAATAATCATACAAAGTTATACAGGTCCGTAAATTCGCTTCATCCAATTTGAACTGCAGCAGAAAATGTTAGTGGTGCCCTCCAGAGCTTATCATGAATTTGAATCAGGAGTTGCAGACCACTTTTCCTGCCTACTACCACCTCCTCTTTCAAGTTTGTGAAATTTCCGTTTTAGAAAGTAATCGTGACCCTGTTAACATTGATTACAAAATCGTGAGTCAATTTACAAAATGTATTGATTTTCCTCATTAAAGCTTCATATATACCATTTTCACTTCAAATTGGACACATTTCGAATCAAATTGGACACTTTCATGCTAGCCTAAGATTTTTGAAATCAAAGCCAACTCTTCGAAATCGAAACGAGCTCCTTCCACATTAAGCTAGAGATTCTCCAAAAAGGTTATAATAATTTTCTGTTCAAGAACAATTTTAGTAAAAATTCTTTGATGTTTTCATTCACCAACCCAATAAATGAGCATGTTGTTTGAAATCTCCTAAAATTTTTATTTTTTGAGGAAAATAATGATTAAACCTTGTTTTAAAGATCAGGAAGGCAGCTAATTTTAGTGGCAAAAAAGGTTGCGCCATGCCCTCGTCCACGACGGCGCGATTTTTATTCGATTGAAACAGAATTTCTTTTTGCATGGAGTTTGACACAAGGTAACAACATAATAAAAACACCTGTAGAGAACACATATCCTCCCTTTGGTGGCTCCTGTAAATGGCGTTTACACTATGAATCAAATAAAAATCGCGACGAGCTTTTCGAGTGCACGATCTAGTCTTTTAGTGCACTATATGATTGCTTCTTTGATGTGCTTTAAAAGAGGTTTTAATTTGAGTCATAAATTTTTCAACATTTCTGTTTTTTCTGGAATTCAAAGCAAACCCGTTGAAGTATTATATTTTGTTTGAAAGCTTGCTTCCTATCTATCATTTCGAGTTATGAATCGTTATCTTTCCTTGCATTGTTGAAAAGTTCTATTCACTGAAACGATGACCACTCAAAGTGAGAAAGTGTGTGATTTCATTTTCAATTCGCTCAAGCTCGGCAGCAACCCAGCGACGGGGGTCAAGCGCATCCAGGTCGTCACCGGCAGGATCATTTCTAGTCGAATAAATTATTGGAGATGGTATCAGAAGTTCCTTTCCACAGAAAGAAGGGCAACAAAGACAAACCACTCCCGGAAAAACCAACTGCTGTAAACAAAGGACGCCTGCACCAATCCATCAAGTGGAATTCTTCTAAAGCCACACTAGGACTGACCGCTGATCTCGACACCTCCCAGTGAATCACCACTCGTGGCTGGTCGGCTGTAGAACATTGGAAGGTCGCCAAAATCGCCTTCGTCAGTGCTTCATGCGTTGACGGAAACCCAAGTAAATCGCTGTGCTTCCGACTGCCGAGAGCTCCTGCACCGGCTCAAGCGGGGGGGGGGGGGGGGACATGGATCGAAACTCTACCAGTGCTGAAAAGCGGATGCTTCACTGTGCAAATGTAAAGCCGGAAAGCAGTAGCTGGAACGCAACGAGCTGAGGGTTCTGAGTCAAAGCCAGAGCTCCACCGAAAGAAGGTATTGCTGTGTGTTCGGTGGATGTGAAGTGGTCCAGTGCACTAGGAGCTCTCCACGTAGTCCAAACCATCCTCGATGCCTCGCTTTTTCCAACAACTCGACTAGATCCAGCAAAAACTGGTGGAGAAAGAAGTCGGTACGAGCCAATACTACATCCACCAGGGCAACAGCCGACCGCTTACGGCACTTAAGACGCTGGCAAAAATCTAGGAACTGGGCTGGACCAAAATCAAGCATCAAGCACCATACATCCAGGACATTGCGTCGTGTGAATACCATCTGCTTCGGTCGATGGATCACTTCCTCCATGGTAGGCGCTTAGTCGAAGGGGGGGGGGGTGGAGGTCATGGCGGTGGCACACAACTTCTTCAGGTCGAAACCGTTCACATTCGACCGATAAAATTGCACTCAGTGCATGAAAATCGGAATAATATTATTGGGAATAACGACAGCTACTTCGTTTAAGTCAATCATTTTTCTTTTGTGGTATAATCTTATTTTTGCTGGAAGACAAATTTTGTTGCAAAATTTATGACTCAACATAATATTTTTCTAAACATTCTAAACATAAAAATTTTAGAAAATTATTACACTTATTGACAACAAACAAAAACAAAAAATCCAAAGAGTTATATACAATTTTCGTCGGACAAAAAATTACTTTAACCATCTTATTGAGCCTGTAGTTTAAACTGCCTGAAGGTCATTCCAACTTGGAAGAGTTCGATTTGATTTCAAAAGTCTTAAAGCTAGCTCAGGGGAGTGTTCAATGTTATTTGAAAAGTATCCGGTTCGACGTGAAAATGGCAGAGATCGCTAAATGAGCGATACGTTCTTCATTAATCCTGTAGAAATGCATTAAGCATTCTACCTCTAAATAGAACATATAACTGCAGTTGGAATGCGTATCTGGATACACAATGACTTGCGGTGGTCAGCCGATGAACACGGGCAGTGTTCTATGCTTCGCAGACAAGTATGACCCCATTTAGTCGGCCTCGGAGAGATGGAAGGCTTCGTTGGCCAAGGCGGAACTCGAATCAAAAAGCAATTTGGGTCGGCGGCAGTCGGCAACTCCTCCGACTGCGCCACGTGTGCTCGCAAAAAGGAATGATATGGCACATGATGTCACTCGCTGCCTGCTTCACTGAGCTTGCCTTCACGGTTAATTAGGTGGTAGCGAGAAGAAGAAGAAGTTACACTCCACCGATGAAACCCAACTACATATAGGGGACACAACAAAAATGGGTGACTGATGTAGGGCTGATAGCCCGTTGGAAGGATGTTTCCTGGCAATCAAAACTCTTGCACCAGGCGGCACTCAAACCGTAACCTGCTACTTACTGAGCAGGAAGGTAGTCTTAAGGCTTAACAATATGTGTAAAGCATTGTTTCTAGCAAAGTTTATGGGCGGTTCCATGTTGATATCAGCGGCCGGGTCATCTCCATATCACGGACAAGTGCCGATAGGCCTCAGAGATATCGTGGATGTTATGTTCGGTTGAACAACGTTGTTTGTGTAATGGGCTAGCATCCTGCCCGAAAAGTAAGGTGTGGGGGCTCAGCACCCGCCTATCGCACGAATTCTGATCGCAACAGAACATCCTTTCAAGGATAAGGGATAAAAATAAAGGGCAGCTTACTCAGTTCCTTTTGGGATACGCCACGCGATCCACATTCAGTAGATGTCGTGGAGGCGAAGAGACTGCGTATTTCGCAATACGGTGGCTTGCCGTGGCCAGCCGATGAACAAGTCGGCGCTTTATATTTCCCAGACGAGCATGTATTAAAAATTCAATGACCCCATAGGGATGGAAGACCTGGTTGGCCTGGGCGGGAAATCGGCACCTGGTATCGGGTGCACGCGACAGCCGGCACCTCCTCCGACTGCGCTACATGCGCCCCAAATCCTTTCAAAAGCATATCAGAAAGAAAAAGAAACGCGAGAAAAATCATCGAGAACTGGTCGAGTTCCAATACCACCGAGGTAGGATAAGAAGACTAGAAAAGGCTGTCAACGGTCGAATGAAGGCGACGGTCCATGTTTCAAAGGTGGGCAGCGTTGGAAGGTAGATGAGTGCCAGCCAATCACGCCACACTGAGTGAGGGTGGCATTCAGAGAGTACGTGGCCGGTTGGTACCCTGATTGGGTAGCCTGTATTCAACTCGATAATGGTTGACTGGCGCATTCCCAACTCACAATGCCGCTCACTTCCGCGACGTGGACCCTTATTATTAAAAAAACGTAGTTTCATAACAAAACATCAACCTAGTCTTCACAATTGCCTAAAACATGTGCTCAAAGATCAGACAGCTCTCCTGCTCCGCTGGCCCAAAACAGCGGCACTGCAAGTCGGAATAAGAACGACCTCTATTATGAATTTCGACCGAACATTGGCTTTCCGGTCACGAAGATGACAATTTGTTGACTCATTTTATTTTCTTTAAGGCTCAAGCGGCTGGTATCGAGGTTTTAAGCTGTAATAGCGATGCTTTGCTGGGATCAAAGCTCTAGCGCCAGGCGGGACTCGAACTCGCACACCTGCCGCCGGGCGGGAATGCTCTACGCCGTAAGGCCCCGTTTATACTTCGTCGCGGCGCGACGCGACGCCACGTATAGTGGCCATATTGATTGTGCGACGCGATTGATCAATTTGGCCTTATTGCGTGGCCATCGCGTCGCGCCGCGACGAAGTATAAACGGGGCCATAGGCCTTGTTTAGTGTGCGCGCGACGCGCGACGCGATGCCATGTGTAGTGGCCGAATTGATCAATCGCGTCGCTCGATCAATTTGGCCACTATGCATGCATCGCGTCGCGCGTCGTGTGCACACTAAACAAGGCCTTACACCACCGGCGCTCTTTGATTGGACGCTACATCCACACCTCGTGGGACCCGTCAGCTCGCACCAGTATATTGGGATGAGATGGCCGCTGATATAAGCATGGCAGCAGTTAACCTGGGATTCTTGATAGAATCCCAGGTTAACTGCTGCCATGATAAAAGAAATAGGCATAAAAGAAACGATTCGATTCATTTCTTTTATGCCTATTTCTTTTATCATTTTTATCAGGACCAACAACTTAACTAGCTCCATGCTGATAACAGCGGCCGGCTCATCCCGATATACGGCTGAGTGCTGATCGGTTCCACGAGGTGTGGATGTTGTGTTCGACCAAACAGTGCCGGTGGTCTAACGGCGTAGAGCATTCCAACCCGGTCAGCAGGTGGTTTGAGTTCGAGTCCCGCCTGACGCTAAAGTTTTCATCGCAGCAAAAAAAGTGTTGCGAGATGTAACAAAGTCATTTCTCGTACAAGAATATTTAAAAAGTCCCAAAATATTCTTCTAAAACGTTCACGCGAAGCTTCACCTTTTCCCAGAGCGTATTCAGCAGCTTGGCGCTGGACTTCGAGACGATTCGTGAGTACTCGGCCTCTCCGTTGCCAAACGCCGCTCGCATCGTACAGCTGACACAACGTGGTGCGCTGGGGGCAGCCGAGCAGTCGCTCCAAGTAACACCGTTAGAAAGACCATCGAGGCGTGTGCAAATCAGATCCATTGGTGCTTGTTAGTGCACCGGTGGCGCCAAGAGGGAAGGAATGAAAGAGTGAACGCTTCCCAACAAGAAGCTGACGGGCGGAGACGAGGACGGCCTTCGCTGCCTCGGTCAGGTGAATGCGCGCCACTTCCGGCGCTTTCGTCCGCCTTTGTGTGTTCTATGAGACGAAGCGGAGATAATTTCGTCGGAAACATTTTCCACGGCAATCACGATCAAAAACTGCGTGTCACAAGTTTATTGGACGTCCAGAGACAACACACAATCTCCAAAGCTGCGAAGCAAAGACATCAGTATCAACACTGCCACAGCTAACCAGGATAAACAGAAAACCTTTCGGAACAAATAACAGCTCACAAAAAATTTCATAAATACAACGAGATGAAGAAAGACCTGAGACCATCCGAGACCAAAACCAGCATTCATCGTTCAAGTGGAGCCAGTCCAAGCTTCGATCTGAGCGCGTTCGCCTCCTCGATCTCACGTTCCTCGCCATCTCTGCCGCCTTTTTTACTCCCCTTTCTGTCTCCTCGGTCGTCTCGATCCCTTTCATCTCTTCGCGGACGCTCACGATCTGAAACACATAGCTTAGACAGCAGTTGAACTCTCAATAAATTCCACTTGATTTCATAATTTTGAATATAAGTAATTAAGGTGACACTACGAGTGAAACAGGTGATGGAAATGTCAAGAACCTAGTGCGCACAGTGAATGAACGTGGTAAACATAGGAATTGCCTGGGATACTTAAACCTTTCTCGTCTAACGAATCAATGGATGCAATGTATTAGGATAAGGGATAAAGGATGGTGTTAACCAATCCCTGTCTGGGATGCGACACGCATTCTTCTCCTAACTGGGGAAGGGTTTCGAGCATCCATGGAACTTCGCGTTGAGACCAGGATCATTAGAAAGAGCTCGGAATGCTGATTACGAACATGGGTGTCAAAATTGCAAAATGAAATTTCTGAGCGAGGTAAGGCCTGCTGAAACCGGAGTCCTCACCACAGGCTGGCCGTGCGACACACCTGGCACGAGAATGGTGAGTCATCGGGGCTCCGTAAGAAGGGCCCGCCAGCTGTGGCGGTGGCGCAGGGGTAAATGCTTCCGCTCGTCGGGTGCGACGCAGTTGGTTCGGTTCGCGTTGCTGCCGGGTCTTTGCAAATCATAATTTATCTTCGAAGCGACCTTTTGTTCTGAATTATGACACGTGTTTGATTAAGTAGCCGGGAAAACTACCATATACGTTACAGGTTGTTAGAAACGTTAGAAACATCTCTAGGTACGGGTTGTTAGATGATACAGGTTGAACAGGTTACTAGAAACAACTTTAGTTATTCAATATATGATTTGGACTCTATTTGTGCAAAATAGCAAATAAAATATCAATTAGCAGTTTTTTGCCTACAAGCATTTTTACAAACGTGTATGGTAGTTCTCCAAGCTATTTAATCAAACAGTGTCATAATTCAGAACAAAAGCTCATTTCGAAGATAAATTATGATTTGAAAAAAACCGGCAGCAACGGGAACCGCACCAACGACGTCGCACCTTACGAGCGGGAGCACTACCCTGCGCCACTGCCGCAGCTGGCGAGCCCCTCTTACGGAGCCCCGATGACTCACCATTCTCGTGCCAGGTGTGTCGCACGGCCAGCCTGTGGTGAGGACTCCGGTTTCGGCAGGCCTTACCTCGCTCAGGAGTTTCATTTTGCAATTTTGACACCCATATTCGTAATCAGCATTCCGAGCTCTTTCTAATGATCCTGGTCTCAATGCGAAGTTCCATGGATGCTCGAAACCCTTCCCTAATAAGATGTCTTGAAGGCAACCTGAATGCGCATTTGGTCAATAACATTATTTTCAATGGCCGGTTGATGGACAAAATAGCCCAATGTCGTTCCCAGACAGGACTGCTACTAATTTACTGTTCCCACAGAGGTGGCAGGCCCGGTTGTGCTAGGCGAGGACTCAACCAATTCTGAGTCGGAGCGCACTTAACGGCCGACACAGTACTATACTATGCAATCATGAACTGCATAAAATAGAAGGTGCTCTTATACACCATTTTCACGTCGAAGTAGAAACTTTTCGAATCGAATTGGACACTTTCTCGCCAAACAGGAAATTTTGAAATCAAACGGGACACTCTTCTATGCTAGTCTAACCAGGATACTATCTCAACGGTAGGTCGGAACGGCGCAAGTGTTGTATATGAGCAGAACCGCCTCTCTCTGGGAAGTAACAAACTGCAGGTATCTCGACCCCAATACAACTCTGCGCAGAGTTAGGGGCGACGGAAGTCGCGGGTTGGCGCCCTGTTGATGCACGTGCTCCACAGCTGACGGGCGCGCGCGGGATGAGAGCTCGTATCGCGGCCAGGCGCAGTGCTCAGGTGGCGTAGTAGGGAAGAGCTCGGGCTCGTGAACGCGGGGTCGGGGGTTTGGATCCTGCAGACTGCGTTCGTTTTGCACTTTTGCAAAATCCATGTTTATCATGTAGGTAATCCACCTAGGGGTATTATAGTGTGTTATAGAGCTTGTTTACATATAACATATGTTTCAAACTACAGATTAGCTAAAATGTTCACTTCTGTGTGTCACTTATTTTAAGCCTATTTTGTGTGAAGTTCAGTTATGTAACGATAGATATTTTGTGGCACTAGTTAAAGGTTCCGACTCCACCGACAAGACTTCGGTCAAAATTTTTTTTGCTGAAACTTCGTTTAGGGGGGTTATTTGGGGTGCTGATCACGAATCTGACATCCGTTTTTCACGATTCGGTCGGAGACCACCCATACCGTTAACAAGGGTGGTCCAGGCAGGGTCACCGATTTCGCTGAAACTTCATCTAGGGGGGTTATTTGGGGTGCTGATCACGAATCTGACATTCGTTTTTCACGATTCTGTCTCTACCTGCCGTCATCGGCGGAAACTATAAGAATGTAATCCTGTGCCTTTCTGCATCTATATTATTCAGCCGCATCGTGAAAAACGGATGTCAGATTCGTGATCAGCACCCCAAATAACCCCTCTAAACGAAGTTTCAGCGAAATCGGTGACTCTGCCTGGATCACCCTTGTTAAAGCTATGGGTGGTCTCCGACCGCATCGTGAAAAATGGACGTCAGATTCGTGATCAGCACCCCAGATAGCCCCCCTAGACGAAGTTTCAGCGGAATTTTTTTTTTTGACCGAAGTCTTGTCGGTGGAGTCAGAACTTTTAACTAGTGCCACAAAATATCTATCGTTACATAACTACGGTCACACAAAATAGGCTTAAAATAAGTGACACACAGAAGTGAACGTTTTAGCTAATCTGTAATTTGAAGCAGATGTTATATGTATGATAAACATGGATTTCGCAAAAGTGCAAAACGGACGCAGTCTGCGGGATCCGAACTCTCGACCCCTCGTTCACGAGCCCAAGCTCTTCCCTACTACGCCACCTGTGCACTGCGCCGTGCCGCGATACGAGCCCTCATCCCGCGCGCGCCCGTCAGCTGTGGAGCACGTGAACCAACAGGGCGTCAACACGCGAATTCCGTCGTCCCTAACTCTGCGCAGAGATGTAGTGGGGTCGAGATACCTGCAGTTTGTTACTTCCCAAGGAGAGGCGGTTCTGCCCATATACAACACTTGGGCCGTTCCGACCTACCGTTGTGATAGTATCCTGGTAAGACTTATGAAATCAAAACGAACTCTTCCAAAATGAAATGAGCTTTTCTACATTAAACAAGAGACTCTACAAAAATGTTTGAATAGCTTGTTGTTCAAGGAAAATTTTGGTATGTCTTTCTTTGAAATTTGAAATAATTCACATACCCAATAAGCGAACACATTGTTTGAAATTTTATAAAATTTTATTTTTGAGGAAAAATAATGGTTAAATCTTGTTCTAAAGAGCAAGATGGGGGCAATTTTCAGTGCTAAAAAGAGGTTGCGCCATGCACTCTTTCAATAGGTCACGATTTTTACTCGATTGATAGTAGAGCTTCTGTTTGCATAGAGTTTGATACCAGCTATCCATAAAACAAAAACAACTGCCAAGAACACACATATCCTCACCATAATGGTTCATGTAGGTGACCCTTACACTATCAATCAAATAAAAATTGCAGCGAAATTTTGCAGTGCATAGCGCGATCTGATCCTTCAATGCGCTATATGCTTACTTCTTTGCTGTGCTTTAATTCCATTTTTTATTTGATTTTTCTCTATAAATAAAAGTTTTATAAAGAAAGTTCTTACACACACATTGGGACAGGTGAGCTAAAAATTTCAACGGAAGCTATACCAGTTCTTTTCAACAAAAAATTATTCTTAAAATCTTATTGAGCCGTAGTTTAGTAGTTTAACCTGTCTGAAGATCATTTCTATTTGGAAGAGTTCGCTTTAATTACAAAATTTTCAAAGCTACCTGAGAAAAGTGCGCAATTCAACGTCAATATGGTATACATTATTTCCATTCTAAAAACTATCTAGAACATTGATTTAATCAAGCTGAACACTTTCCAAACTAAACAATACTGCTGGAATCACGCTGAACTCCTTCAAAATCAAAACACACGTTTTCTAAATAATATGTACACTCTAGCAACATCAAAATAAGATTTCCATTCAAAAAATGTCACGACTTTCTATGGAAATTTGGTACTCGACTGCTACAAAAGGGAAGACAGTGCTTGATATGATGTACGTCTAGAAATGAAAGTCGACTCACGTTCTCCTACATAAGATCCTGCAGGTTTGTCGAAAAACTCTTAAAATGAAGACATCTAGTACATACGTATACATATTATAACCACAAGAGGAGATATAAGCCTGTTTTGGGTTGGATAAAACTGCCAGATGTGGCAGAAATACACTGTAGACCCAACTCTAGACTTCCAACATTGATCTTTCATGAAAATCTTATCCTTTCAGCTGCACGACGATTGTAATCTCATTTTGAAGCAAAGGACAACTGCAATTTTTTAGTGTGTTATGAGGGGTTCGCGCCACGCATTCGCCTAGCACTTCGCATGTGATTTTTCATGATTCATGGCGAAATTCTACTCGCTTACTGCTGCAAAACTGCTGACATGTTTTTACATTACAAGAAGATATCACGGCATGCAGTCCTCCAGCACGTCACTTTACTCATCTGGTTTTAAATGAAGGCGCTGGTTACTTTAAGATGTACAGCAGAGTAGACATTCGTGTCTTTTTTCTACAACTGCCCATGTTGTGCGGTTGAGTAGCAGATAACTTTAAGCAAACAGAATTTCCGTCATCAATCAAATAAAAACCGTGATGTGCTAGACAAATGCATGGCGCGAACTCCTCTTATAACATTTTGTAGCAAGATTAGACGGCAGTTAGAACCAAAAAAAACGAAGATTTCGAATTTTATGTAATCTGAAATGAAGCATCCGCTTCTCTTGGGTAGACGAACAAACGGCTTTCAAGAAAGTTGTAGTGATTTTTGATCAAAATTCACTACTATTTTATTTATTTATTTATGGCGTGAATTACAATCAATCACACGCGTGTAAAACACTAGCTCAAACAACAAATATAAAAATATGTAACTAAAACCATCTACAAAAAACCCTTTCTGGTTAAAACGTTCTTAAACTGACAGACAGACATGCTATGAAAACCTTCAGATTCGCCTATAAGCAGGTTGAGGTCCTTAAGGTTCCGATAAGTGAGGAAATTAGACCTAACCTGTGACCTTGGCACTTGGGGATACAATCTAAGTCTTTCGCCTCTACTCCTCGTTAGTGGGACATCAAAAAACTCTATGCTTTCAATGGAAATTCTGTTTGTGAGAATTTTAAAAAGCATGATTAGATCAACCCGTTTACTACTATTTCTTAAAGAGTATCTGGCCTCATCGTAGTTGTTTTCGTTAAAAATTTATTTTCAACATTAGAATCGTCTAGTTTTTTTAACGTCCGTTTTCACTCTGAATTGGTTCGCTTCGATTTCCAAAGTGTCCAGTTTGCTTAGAATGGAGCCTATTTGACTCCAAAATGGTATACAAAGGTAAGTTTTATATAGCCAAAAAACAAGAATTCTATGAACAATTTTTCTGAAAAATCGCTTTGAAGCCAAAAATCCAGCGAACAAAAACTCACCACCCTTCCTGTCGCGATCCCTTTCGCGGTCTCGATCCTTCGATCTGTCTCTTCGACGATCTCTGTCCTTGTCATGACGGTCCCTTTCATGGCGATCTCGCTCCCGGTCTCTGTCACGTTCTCGTTCGCGTTCTCTTGATCGCTCGCGCTCCCTCGATCGTTCTCTTCTCTTCTCGTCACGGTCCCTATCCTTCACCTTGTCTCGTCCTCTATCACGCTCCCTTGACCGCTCTCTGCTTCTGCTTCTTCTTCTCGATATTAAACGTGGCTTCTCCTACAACACGTAGAATAATATGAACCAAACGGCATAAAACGCGTATAAGACCTTCGTACCTTCTTCTTCTCTTTCTTCTCCCTTTCGTCTTCACTGTCGGAAGCGCTCAGGGCGTCTAGATCTTCATCCAGGATACTTCTGTACGGCTCCAGTTCACCTGCTTCTTCCAAAGCTTGCCGTTTCTGAACGAATATAAAAACTAAAATGAAGGCCTCAAAAAGCAGATATATTCTTCATTCGGGAAGTACCTGCAAACGTGGCAGCTGTATGTCGCAGTACCGCTCTTCCCTCAAAAGATTATCTATGAACTCATCCATGTAAAGCAGCTCAAACCCTGAAGAAACAATATTTTTAGAGTTGAATAATGCTGTGGAGTAGAAATTGTGTTGAAAAACAGACTTCCTAGCTTATTCATGTACCGCAACTTGCGATAATCATTGAAGAGCGGCTCGAGATATTTGTATATCTCCACAGAAGTGAAGGTTAGTCGAAGATACATCGCTCCCAACGCTCGTGCGTACCTGAACACTTTCGGAATTTTCAAGGTGATTCCAAACTCCTGTCTCAATATAATCAGACCGTGCCTACTTGCTCTGTTCCTGTTGAATGAATTCTATAATAATGTCCTTTTCAGGCTGAATCTGGAGCATTTTCAATGCAAGACAAAGAAATGGCGTCGGTTTCACATTTCCAGCATAGATTCCACCAACATATCGAAGATCGAGCGCACGGTCAACGATAAGATCAGCTAAATAAAAGCAAATATAAGTAAACAAAGAAAGAAGTGGCTGTCGCAAGTGTTGAAAATCAGCGTTACGCAACGAAATCTGATGACGCCCTTCTACTTCAAGCATCTTTTCACAGATTGCAGACAACAATTAATGGACCCAATATTGTCAACCACGTGTATCGGTCGACGTTTAGGCGTAGCATCCTTTTCCCCCTCATATAAGCGGCCAAGAAATTCTGTATTCAGTCTCGTATGAGCGCAGGTTGAGTGAATGCCCTGGTGCGGTTAAATGGTCGCCTGTTAACCCAAATGCGACATATTAGAGACCGTCTACTTGACTGCGCATGTACCACCCGGTTCTGTGTAGTCCGCTCGTTCGGAAGGGAATTGCATGGTGTCAGTGCTGATGTGCTCCGTAATCCTTTAAAAATAAATAGACCTCTTCCAAATCAAAATAGACATGTATAATGTTTAAATAAAGCTCGACTAACTGAGCTAAAATCATCTTTTTCGAAGAGACTTATTAAAAATTCACTCTTGCACAGTCTTAAAAACGCAATGCTTTAATAAACACAAAATTCCTATCATTTTACTACAAACAAAATTTATAGGTTTATTCTCACGTGGTGGAGATAAATAAACGTGTGTTATAGGAAGAGATTCCGCCGCGCACTTGTTCTGTGCACTGAACTGCCTATTGGAGTTATAGTGTTATCGCTGTTTACATACTCAAGAATCTAGACTCAGCAAACGCAATCACAACAGAAGAAACACACCATTAGCTAAACAGTATTTACACTATCAATCTACAAAAAACGTTGCAGTGTTCAGGACGAGCGCAGAACACTTTTTCACACGCACAACTCTTTGTGTGAAAGCACATCGGAATAGACACAAAACACGATTTGCCCAAAGAAAAGAAATTATACGTGACTGTGAATAGAAATTATAATCGAAAAGCATAGAAATTATATTTATTCATTTATAACTGCACCTTAAGTGGGCTCATAAAAAATATATGTGACAACACCGCTATATTTAAAATCTTGGGTTGCTCTCGAGCTGCGCTAACACCAACTCCAGCAAGTAACGCTCTAGTAGAGCTACAACATGTCCAATTTTAAAACTACATTCTTCCCTAACTTTGTTTTCGTTGTAAAATATATAAATGTTAATATTAACATTACCGGAATACCAATGTCTGTGCAACTAAGAGCATTTAGCCTATTCATGAGATTCTGCACATCTAGCTCTTATCTTCATCCTACCATTGTTTTACTTTAATTCTAATGCTACAGTAAATGCCGTTGTTGTTTAGTTTTCTTTCTTGGTTCTGTGTTACACTATTATTTCCCTTATTTATTCTCACATGTGAACGTAACATGTAATAAATATCAATATCAATATTAATATTAATATGCATGGACATTCAAAATGTGTACAAAATTTTTTGTTAAGAAACGCTGCATATTTTTTAAAAATAAATCGCCTTGAAACAAACAATTACATCACCTTTGTGGTAAAGTGTCTCTTTTGACATTAGACAAGTTTATTTGTTGATTGAAAAAGAACCAGTTTAAAAATCACTAGTGTCCGGTCTGAAATAGAGTCTCCAGATTAAAACGAACAATTCTAGCGACAAACTGGATAAGTAACAGCTCCTACTAATTTTGACCAACGAGGGATGATAGAGTCTCGTTGATCTGGACGCGAACCGAAACGATGACCAATTCAATATGGCACGCGAGCTTCTATGGATAAGGTGACTGATGCCCAGAGATACAATACTTATTGTTGAATCTAATCTTAATGTAATTTCAACAGTTCGACAGTTTGAATGGGGCAAAATGAAGATGCACTAGAAAAATTAGAAAAATCTCAGTGGGTCAAGCTCTAGAGTACATCTTCAAACCATAAAAATAAATAACACCCGGATAATCTTCTTCATGTTTGTTGAAGTCAAGGGCGGCTACTATAGAGGCAGTAAGCGGCTAGTCGAATGTTTAGTTGCGGGCAAAACTTCTGCGCCGGGTGGGACCTGAACCAGCACTTTCTGCTCACGGGCATGATGCTACGCCTCACAGCACCGGAGCTGTTGGATCGCACGTAACATCCGCAATATCCTCGTGGCCTATCAACACGAGTTGTTCAAAGCGTAGCATCCACCTAGGGAAGCACAGGGTGTAAGAAGGAGTCCCGCCTGACGCACGTTTTGTTCGCAATAAACATCCATCTAACAGCAACCTATAATCTTCGGTTAGCCCCAAGTCTTCAAAACGAATAACTGGCTGAAGCGACAAGTCATTCCGAAGCTAATGAACAAGATGGGTCGGAAGAAAAACTAAAATAAAAAAACGCTATAGATACGAAACAATCATCATGTCCTCAATTTTTAAAATTCCAATCACCAAACACTTCAAGTAAAACATAGTAGTCAAAAAAAAAAAAACATAAGAAATGCTAACCACTGAGTGCAAAGCAGCTTTCCTTCCAATACTTGCTATCATAGATACGCTGTCGAATAATCTTCTCAACCAAAAATTGTGGATTTGTTCCTGAACAAGATCTGTTAACGTCACGTACAGGACTCATTCAACAACACAGACAGGTAGAAACCGCTCACCTTTTACTGTATGTGCGTCTTTCACTGTACGATTGGCCATCTGGAGCAAATTGAAATGGAAATGAATTACAAGAAAGAGTCCAGGAATGAATTAGTTGAGGTAGCTATGAACAAACAAAACGAGTTTTTTACATATAGAACAACTATAATTAGAGTTTTATTGCGAACAACGGCGTCTCCACTTCCAACAAATAACAAGCATTGGACTCCACATCACTATTACGCAGACACAGCTCTTCGACACATGAAACAAGTTCAGTACCCCTTCTTCTTCACAATCTCCGGCCTCCAGACAATAGGATGAGACTCTTCTGTCTGAAAAAAAATCACTGAGACGGGTGCTTGCGGGAGCATAAGGTTGTCAAAGTAAAATAAAGAAACGAGCTTTTACACTTCCACAAGTGAGACAATAATGGGATCCCAGAAAAGAAAAGTTTTCCTAGTAGGGATGGGAGCACTTCACTCACCATCAGTCTTTTCGACAACGACGCTAAAATTAAAACTAAACCTAAACAGCTGACAAACTGAGTTTGCCTACGAAAAATCATTTTGTATCAAATTCCTAGCCGTGATAGACCATCCCGTTACTGCCTGCTTCGATTTTCTAGCGGTGCCCCTCCGACTGGTAGAAATCGAAGTCTTCTTTGTTAAGGGCTACATCGATCTAAGAGAAAGAAATCTCCTCTGCTCATAAGAGTCGATAGTTTCTGCTTAAAAGGCCCCCAGAGTTCTGCGGCGTTGCCGCTGCCCTATCCTTCATCATAGGGCAGAGACGCAGAGCTAGCCGCCGGCGGCGTCCCTGCCCTATCCTTAACCATTGCGGCGAGCGGCGTTGCCGCAGAACTCTGTGGGGGCCTTAACTCTATCAACTAAATGAACGCTTCAAAACTTAAGAACTCCAACTCTGTCAGTTTCACAGTCCACTATCACAAAGTGAAGCCATTGTACCCTATAGCACTAGTATTGTCCTATCTATTAGCCAACTCAAACGAATAAGCTTACCGCCTCCTCATCTTCTTTGTACATCTTTATGGTCTTGTCTGCCTCAGCGGTTATAAGACGTAGTCCAGTCTTATCGTAGCACATCGCATAGATACCGGCCTCAGAATCAATTGAACCCGGTTGCGGTTTCGTTTGAATTTTCTGGAAATTCAAGGTGAATTCTTAAACAATAGTAATGACTGGAACAAAAGCTGAAGGAAAATTTCCATAATCACTGACACTTCTCGAACAACGTTAACGAAGTGAAAGAATGAAAAATGAACTTCGTTGAGCTTACCTGGTAGCAGAATCCAGACCTCCAGTCCCAGAAGCACATAGAGCCGTTATCACCTCCAGATACAAGAACGCCATCCTCGTTACATACAAGCGAATTTACAATAGCATTATGTCCAGAAAGATTCTGAAAGAAGCATAATTAAAGTAGCAAAGAAGTACTTCTAAATACTAAAAATAGCGGATAAAAAGATAAAGAACGGAGCTTCTTAATCCCTTTTAGGATGAGCCACACACTCAACTTCTTCTGGATATGATGGAGGCAATTTAAGCGCAAATTTGGCATGTACAATGAGTTGCGGTGGCGAAACGATGAACAAGTCAGTGTTTTAACCTTCCATGACAAGTCCGGCAGCACTTCTGCGACCCAGCAACATCAAGCTCTTGGAACTCAAGTTCTCTATGCACCTTCTTTCCTACCTAGACGCTATTTCAGCTGAATTTCGTATTCTGGCCTCTAGCCATTAAGACGGTGTATAGGTCCAACAGGCAAAAGTCGCAGAAGCAGCATTTATTTGAGGGCTGCGATAAGATAACTCCAGGATTCCAGCAGAAATATTTAAGAAGTGCCTCAAACTTGATGTCTTTCCACGAATTTAAATGAAAGAACACCAACCCACAGCCTTCAAAAATCGGTTTGCTTCACAATTTTTGAGGACGGGCGTTTAGACCTTACCTCATCCCTTGAGAGGTTGAACGAGCTCACGAAAGTTTTCCACTATGATCATAAGATTTTGAGACGACCCTGCCGCTAAACCAACATGGACCCCCTGTCAGTGCAAGAGTGCGCATTGCAAAGAACCCTAGATCAAAAGAATAAACAAACCCCCTAGATCTACACCCTGGATATTCAAAAACTAAGAATGGAACAATTTTTGTATGAATGAGGAAACAACCTTAGAAGACTTGAAAATCTCTGAGATATTTCTGACAAAAAATGGGCATACCAGAAACTACGACAGCTCTTTCCTTTTTCAAAATTGTTTGTTTCACACAATCACGACGAGTTGTAAATCTATAAGCATTTTCTGAAGCTTAAGAAGACTGCGTAAGATAAAGATGAGTGAAGCACAAAGCGTAGAATCCACAACAGGAAGGAAGAAAGTAGCTGATAGATTGACTCTGCTTTGGAATTGCACAGCAGGTGCGCACCAGCGCTCTAAGATTTTCAAAATTTATATTTAAAAAAATTAAAATAAAAATGTGCAAATTATAACACCTTTCTTCACTGACGAGCCACCGAAAAGAAGTTATAATGCACATGGTTCGCCTGAATGGAGACGACGAAACGAACAATTGGAGTCGTTTCTACTATTATTTCCCCATAATATTCAAGTGTATTCAAAGAATAACGAAAGAAGAAACTCACTTGCATGAACTCTCCATTAGGACACTTCCACTGCTTAATGTTATCAGGTGAAGCTGATGCGAACATAAATAATCGAGGATGCAATACAAGTGACCTCACTGACTTCTGAAAGTAGTACACTTGTAGGATCAGCCTTGAAGGTTACCATGTGTCTCACCTTATGATGCGTAAGCGTGCAAATTGAACGCCCTGCAGCCAGATCCCACAGTCGGATTGTAGCATCGTGTGATGACGTTATTACCTACAAGTACAGAGTAAGGGAGTAAGCCAAACGGTCATCATGAGAATAGGCTACAGCCTCCTACCTGTGGGTCAGCAGGTTGGGACACCACGTCAGAAACTGTGTTCGTGTGACCAGATAGGCAATGCACTTGGGCTTTGGTTCGCATGTCCCATACCTGTAGACATGAACGTAAGGAGTAATTCAGACGAGGAATTTCGGCGCTAGTCGACACGACCGAAATGCTCACGCAAATTTTTTCAGCACTACGTTGTGAAGTGGATATACACCATTTTCACAACAAACTGAACACTTTCCAAACCAAACTGGGCATTCTTCTAAGCGAGCTTGACAGCTTGAAATCAAGCTGAACATATACCAAGTCAAAACGAGCTCCTTCCACATTACACTAGAGACTATCCAAGACGGTTTGAACAATGTTTTGTTCAAGGAAAATTGGATATGACTTCCTTGCATTTTTTTAAAATTTGCCTGCCCCAAAAAGTGAATATGTGCAAATTTTATAAAGTGTATATTTTTAAGATAAAAATAATGAATTAAAATTCATTTTTAATTGCAGAATAGCAACAACCATTTACTGTATTAAAAGAGGAGATCTCACCATGCACTCGACTACATCGATTTTAAACAGATCAATAGTTCACATTAGCTTATTTGAAACAGCGCAGCGAAAAGGATATTTTGCAGTTGACTTTTTGCAGTTGCTGTTGTTTGTGCCGTTGACACCTATGTAATTCCACGCAAACAGAACTTTTGCTATCAATCAAATGAAAATCGCGCCTCCCTCAACGGGTTTATGGCACAATCCCTTCTTTCAGCACTCAGAATGTAGAGCTCAATGTGGTAGCTTTAAGGATTATTTGCGAGATATTATAATAACGTTCGTTAGAAAGAGTCTCAGAAACAAGGCAGTCCCTTGAACATTTGGGTAATATGCATTCCCATCGTGAACCAAAAAAGACGCAAAAAGGGAATACGTGGAGCAGGGATTTCGTGGAAAACACTAACTTGATTAGATTTCTATATATGTAATGGATATAAAAACACATCCTTTCAACGGAAGCGGCTATGTAACAAAAAAAATTGAATTCTAACATAGCACCATAACGTCCCTAAAACTTCTCGGAGCTGTAATACATGAGTCGAATGTTAATGCACTGTTATTTCCTTTTTTGGGGCGCGTGTAGCGCAGTCGGAGGAGGCGCGACTGTCGCGTGCACCCGATACCAGGTTCCTGGTTCGGATATCCCGCCCAGGCCAACCAAACCTTCCATCCCTCCAGGGTCGGTGAATTGGTACCAGACTTGTCTGGGAAAGATACAGCGCTGACTTGTTCATCGGCTGGCCACCGCAAGTCATTGTATGGCCAAATACGCATTCATGTCGCCTCCACGACATCCCGTAGAAGTAGAATACGCTGGCGCATCCCAGAAGGGATTGAGTAACGCCGTCCTTTATCCTTTATTTATCCTTATTTCCTTTTTACGATCACATATCCAACTAAATTTGCCTCTATATTTCGGCAAGGAAAAGAACTCCCAGATGTAGGCCCTTCCTTCACCCTGAGGCGGAGAAGAGCACAGAACACCACTCTCTTCACTATCAATGTGCCTCGTTTTCCTTTTTCGAAAGGTGACCCCATCTAAGTCCCTCGAGTCTACTGAATTATAGATTGGATGTTTTGTGGTCCTGTTTTCGAATGTTTGACCCATCCTAGGTGAATTGTCTGCACTTCCTATTCCCGCACCGCGTCACTAAAAAAATCAAATTTTAGACCTTTCTAGTAATAACTTCGATCTTGCAATAACGAAGCTCGACTAGGTGAACTCTTCGTTGACAAGGTTCGGTCTTAAGCCTTTATTTAGAAATAGAAACAACAACGCTGTCCATCTTTAAAACAACTACATACATATATAAGCTCTACTGCGATTTACTCTTTTTGCGATTTCAACAGTTTTTACAAATTATTATTTCTTCCACTATAAGAAACAAGTGCGAGCTACTCTTCGACGACAAGAGCAAATTCCGGTCTAAATAGTTGACACCTGCCATCTCCTCTTCATATTACCACTACTACAACTCGTTCATAACGCCTCTTTTTCCATTTATTCGCAATGGACTTGCAACCATTTCAATTTATCTGATTTCAAACAACATCTGAATTTCCAGATTACTCACAAAAGGATTGAACAACGCTCAAACCGAACATATGTCATATCTGGCTTAATCTACAATATTGTTGTGCTTATTATTTATATCGCACAGTACGTGTAATAAACAGTGAACATTGAACAAACACTGAACGCTAACTGAACAAGAGCTTAAAACCCGAAATATTGTCATTTAGTATTGAACAAGTCCAGCTTCATTATTGCAAGAACGAAATTATTACCGCAAAGCTCGGGGAACCAACGATATTAAAGACTTTTCAGCGCTGTTTAACACCTCCACTAAATAACCTCTACAGGGTGGGTGAAAAGTTCGGGCAATTTTTTTGGTACTCCTTTTGACTTTAAAATTGAAGTTTTTTGTTGTTTCTGTTCCTTCCATTGTATTCCTCGCGCAATTTTGACCTAGAATGTGTTGCTCTAGTTTTCTTGTTTTCAATTGTGTTGGCGCTATGTTTCGTGAAAGTCAAAGTGCCACCGTCGTAGAGTTGCACAAGACGGGAGTGAAGACCGCGGACCTAGTCCGGACAACCGGCTTCAAACAAAGAACCGTCTACAAGATCTAAAGCGCTAGAAGGAGGCTGTCGGAACCTCGGACCGTCCCCGCAGCAGCCGTCCCATCACAACTACAACACCGGAGAACACCAACAATGTTCGTTGTCGCATTCGTCGCAATTCTGAGGTATCCATGAACAAGATGGCTACGGATGTCGTTATCGGGAGAGAACGAGTCCAACATATTGCCAGGAGGAAGCTGGGATTCGTAGCTACAAAGTCACTCGTACTCACTTCCTCAACGACGCGATGAAAGCTGAGAGGTTGAGGAAATGCAGGCGAACGCGTCGGCTAGTCGGTGGTGGTCGTTTGTCGAGGGTGCTGTTCTCCGACGAGATCTTCATGGCCCAGCCGGTTCACAACCGTCAGGATCGCCGGCAACTGCACAAGAAGGGTTAACAGAAGACGAAGACCGCAAGGACCATCAGCCGCAGTCATTTTCCAGCCCAGGTGATTGGTGTGGGCTGGGATATGCGCTACCGGAAAGAAGGCACTGATCTTCATGGAGCACAAAGTCAAAATCAACGTCGCCAGCTACCAACAATATGTCCTCCGTGACGTACTGGAGCCGTGAAGGTCCTGCCATTCTGGCGAAACTCGATTTTCACTTCAACAGGACTGGACACCTACGCATTCTACCAAATCCACGATTGCCGTTTGCGAGGAGCTCTTCCCAGGCATTTGGAGCAAGGCCATCTGGCCATCCAAATCGTCTCACCTCAACCCGATGGATGTTCGTTGTGATCAGTCATGGAGCAGAAGATCTCTACTACAAGATACGCCACCTTGGAGCAGCTGAAAGCGGAGTTGATGCGATCCTGGGACGAGATTCGAGCAGATCAGTGTGCGCGCGAAAATATATTGAAGTCAAAGGAGGCAATTTTGAGCACCTGCTGTGAATTGTTCTGCTGTATTCTGTTGTTATTGATCTGATGAACTTGCTGTTGTTTTTGTTTGTAAATCTGTTTCGTTTAGTTTGTAGTTGTTTCGTACTGCTGAAAAACTTCGAAAAATTGCCCGAACTTTTTCAGCCACCCTGTATATCTTGGAAGATATAGCTGTGCTCAAATGACCTACTCGAATATGTATTCGAATGATTTTCATTCAAATTTGATAATTCGAATTCGAATATTCAAAAAATCGAATCGCGTTTTTCAAATGTATCCGAATTCGAATGTTCTTAAAATCCCACTTTTGGAATATATTCGAATTCGGACACTCGATAACTGCGGACATTCGTAACCATTCAAATATTCGAAAAATTTTGAAAAAAAAATTGCACAACTACATATATAGGAATACAGCCGAGAACATCTGAAAAGGTACAGCAGCGAAATTCAACTGAACGCTATGCTTACCCTCGTTGTTGAATCTCTCGAGCAACTGAGCAGCACATCCAGAGTAGGGTGGATACTCAGTGCTTGCACGGCACTAAGATGACCGTGATAGTGACGAATGACCTTGTTGTACTCGAGATCCCAGCATTTGACCTAGAGGTGACACCTTGAGAGTATTTCTATCTCTACGCAGACTGCTTGAGAGCCTTCACGAACCTGTTTATCTTCTCCGCCAGAGAACAGGAACGGATGCCTAGGTGATATTTTCACTGCTCGAACGGAACTTATATGACCGGTTAGTGAAAGCCGAAGCTTTCCTGTCGCCAAGTCCCAGATCTGAAACGACCACGATGTTTAAGTATACTAAGCAAAATAAAAATAAAGCTATTACCTTTATGATACGATCACCTCCTCCGCTAGCGAACCACTGATTCTGAGGCTCAACATCTACTGCTCGTACCCAGCCAGTATGCCCTTAACAGGATACTTCAACCATTAAACAAGGAAAGGACGTTTCACGTATCCTACTATATATAATCGGCTAATGTCACGTGTCCGTCACGGGGAGGGGGGACTGAAGCCAAAAGACGCCTACGACAGTGAGGCGTATGCCAGCCGGGCTTTCTCTATGCTTAATCATGGGCGATTGCTGGCGAACTATATCCTTAGCGGCTGATCGTCCAAGTTGACGAGATATTCAAGGGTAACGCGTCAGGGTATGGATTGAATGCAATGAGGATCGAATGCAGAGCGTAGGGATTCAGGAGGCGTGCCCTAGACGTTGTTCAGTAGGGATTCAAAAGACCTGCGCTAGACGTCGTCCAACGTGCGTAGGGATCTAGAAGACGTGCTGAAGACGTCGTCTAACGTGCGTAGGGTTTCAGAAGACGCGCTGAAGACGTCTCCAACTTCCGTAGGGATTCCGAGTAAAGGCCCCCACAGAGTTCTGCGGCAGCGCGCGGCCCTATGCTTAACCATAGGGCAGAGACGCAGAGCTCACCGCCGGCGGCGTCCCTGCCCTAACCTTAACCATAGCGGCGAGCGGCGTTGCCGCAGAACTCTGTGGGGGCCTTAAGGGCGACCAATATGAGAGGAGCAACAAATGGGAACCATTAGAGGGGGAGCGTGAATAAGGGGGGGGGCAGCATTTTCCCTCAACATCGTTCAGTGTGTGTCGGATTTCTGAAGACGGCTTACAGAAGTCGTGGCACGTGTGAGAGAGTGCAGGAGTGTCATAGAACGTAGTGGCACGTGAATCTGTACTCGGTGTCACATGAGCGTGCTTGACTCTCACTTCGTTTCTTTGCCAGCACATAAGAAAGGAAGTATTTCGGGGGGGGGGGGGGGGTAATGAGAGTGACCATGGGATTCGGAGGAGCATTATTGCCGTCGGATAGTAAGCGGTGTCGACCAATACCGATTAATTTCAATTATGATTTTGTTGATTAAGCACCGGATTGGAACTCTCATTACGTGTTTCTCGACACGTAGAGAACGAGTGCTTCGGAGAATAAACGGCGTGCATGTGATGGAGGGTGGATGGGCTTCACATGCGCAGTGAAAATTCTGCCCTACCATATCCCACTGCACCAATCTATATAGTAAAACCAGTTTCTTTTCCAGTAAGAAGGCCTAAAGAAGAAAGGAGGAAGATTGGGGTTGTTCTATTCTCGCGGTTTGGCGGCGAAGCCCCCAACCAGATGGAATGGGGTTGTTCTATTCTCGGGGTTTGGGGGCGAAGTCCCCAATCAGACGTTTGGCGGCCGTCAGGCCGCTGAACGTCTGGTCATCATAAGAATAATGAGCAAATTTGAACAGTACTGGTTGTTCAATGAAACACATTTCAATCCGACAAAGGCAGGCTAAACCCTTTTAGCACCACCTGACACGTGTTTTGACTAAACTCGAAGATCGAGTAGCTAAGCATTTGTGCACTTCGAAACCCTACTGCGTATCGTGACTTACCGGAGATCACCCTGTAAAGCTTCCACGGTGCATGCCACTTCGGTTTGACCATCATGGGCGCACGAAGGGGTAATAATGATCGAGTCGTGTTGTCTTCTGATTTGGAACCACTTGAGCTACCAACTGGAAGCGATGTCACTACCTGCCTAAAAAAGCCTTGGCTTTACAGGTAAATAACCACAGATGAGAGAATAAACATGGTTACTAACCCTTGTGAAGAACCACTTGAGACTTGCTTCCCCATTCCATCAGTAATCGCCAGTGGTCCATCCGATGATGTAAGAACTGAACCAATTCCAATAGATGGCTGGCTAGCAGGAAGCTAAAAGAGTAGAGTAGGCAAAATCAAAGACACAGGGTACGGATATAAAGGTTAAAGGTCGGCGTTAGTCAACCCTATTGTTGGATGCGCCACGGGTTCTACTTCTACGTGATGTCGCGGAGGCATTATGAATATGTAGCGATGACCTGAGGTACCCAAGCGATAGTTAAGTCGGTATTCCAACCTTCTCAAGTAAGTCTGGAGCCGATTTCCCGACCACCGAGGGATCGAAGGCTTGGTTAGCCTGGGCAATCCGAACTAAGAACCTTGAAACGCAGTGCTCTGGACGGTGTCCCTCCTACCACTCGCCCAAACCAAAAAAAAAAATCAAATTTGACGTCCTCGGTGAATGCGCAGATGGAGGTGACTTGCTTCCGATCAGAGGTTCTGGATTCGGCCTTTCCGGTCAAGTCAACCAATCCTTCCATCTCTCTGTGGTTGACCTATTGGTATCATACTTGCCTGGGAAGCATAAGGCACTGACTTATCCATCTGCTGACCACATCATGTTATCTTGTATGCTAAGTACAAATACAAATTGCACCTCGACATCTCGAAGAAGTAGATTGTGCGGTGTATCCCAAGAAAGGATCAACTACTGCTATCTTCTATCGCTTTAATGCTTGAAAATCGATTTTTAAAGCAAACAAAGACCATCGACGACCACTCTTGTGGTAACATTTGCACTGACGTTTTCACAGATAAGGATAAAGGATAAAGGACGGCGTTATTCAACCCTTTTGGGATGCGATACGCATTCTTACCCTTTTGGGATGCGATACGCATTCTTACCCTTTTGGGATGCGATACGCATTCTACTTCTACGGGATGTCGTGGAGGCGATCTGAATGCGTATTTAGCCATACAATGACTTGCGGTGGCCAGCCGATACACAAGTCAGCGCTCTATCCTTCCCAGACAAGTCTGGTACCAACTCGCCGACCCCGGGGGATGGAAGGCTTGGTGGCCTGGACGGGAAATCCGAACCAGGAACCTGGTATCGGGTGCACGCGACAGTCCCTAAGGTTGTCAAGGACCAGTCGAGCTTATTAGTGTTACCCGTACAACATTTAAGCTATTGTATGAGTTGGATATGCATATGCTGGATAAACCCATATCCAACTTATGGTTAGACAATAGTAGTGATGCACGGAAAGCAGAAGTAGGACATTATGGTACTTTCACGACTTCAGAGGGGAGGGGAGTTTGGAGTCCTGGAAAAGGGTGTGATACCCGCGTTTTCAAGATATCGGCCGATTATGCCAGGTATGGGTGGATACGTTTGCCGCGGTCGTCGTTGTTCCGCCCAAGCTTCGTCTATTGTGGTTATTTGAGATGATGATTACGAATACGATATCCATTTCCGAAAATCTCACTCGTTTAGGACAGGTAAGGGGGTGAGTAAGGCTGTATATGTCTTCCATCTGATGATCCTGCCACCCTTACCGGTACCCACCAAACTCCACAGAAGTACTGAAAACCGGCGTCATATATGTGATCAGCACCCCAAGCATACATCTGGGCAAAATTCGGGTCGGATCGGAGACCATGACCTCTCCAAACACAATGATCCATAGCTACCGTAACTTAACGTAATCATTCAAGATTTTTATGAAAGGCGAAATAAAATTCGACAAAAAAAAGAAAATGCGCTGACCTTCAAAATTTAACAAAAAAGACAAATAAAATAAATATAAATATATGAATGTAAACATCAGAAAAATAAGACGTTTAAAAAATATTAGGTTGGAAAAGTCTCTTCACACTTCGAAATTTTTATTACCGTTCTCCTTATAAACGCACTAGCCAATATTGATTGTTGATTTCGTAATCCTATCAAACTTGTCTACCGTTTGCATGCGGACATAGGTCAAGACCCTTCTTGTACTTCGTTCTCTATCCACTCTTCGGACTCAATGCCAGATCCACCTCATAGCCATTTTCGGCACGTCATTCTTCATGAATTCGTTAAAGGATGTGCAGCGCGTCAGGCACTTGACCAAATTCACGTCAGGCAGCCGACCAAACTAACCATATATATGGTTTGGGATCTACTACTCATCGCGCCTG
Organism: Heligmosomoides polygyrus bakeri; assembly: GCA_947359475.1. Classification (NCBI taxonomy): domain Eukaryota; kingdom Metazoa; phylum Nematoda; class Chromadorea; order Rhabditida; family Heligmosomidae; genus Heligmosomoides; species Heligmosomoides polygyrus. The sequence continues at coordinate 15,973,243 of OX375868.1, forward strand.
TTATGAGTGGGTCGGAAAGATTTAAAGGGAGATTATTCGCTCGAGGACAAAGCAAGGTCAGGAAGGCCAACTGAATTGGACGACACTGAACTACTCCATCTTCTTCGTACCGATAGTAGGCAGACGACGCGTCAACTAGCAGAGAAACTCGAAGTGTCTCATAGGATAGTGGGAATCCATCTGAAGGGTCTTGGCTTTGCATGGAAATTTGGAGCTTGGATTCTACATACTCTGTCAGACACTCAGAAAGGTCAACGGCTCTCCATCGCTGCTTCCCTTCTGTCCAGATACGACAGAAAATCGTTTCTGCCGCGGATTGTGACACGCGATGAGCCCTGGGTTCTGAATGCCAACTTCCGAAGAAATAGACAATAGAATAGAAAAAGGAGAGAACCCTAAGCCTGATCTCAAGCCCAATGTTCACGAAAGAAAGATTCCCTTGAGTGTTTGGCGGGATATCGGAGGAGTGATTTACTGGAAAACTCTCAGAAAAGGAAAGGCACTTACTGCTGCCACATACAGTGGCCAACTCCACAAAGTCGCCGCAGCTCTCCAAGAGAAGAGGCCTGAGAAGTCAAAGTTGATGATGCTGCATGACAATGCAAAACCACGTGTTGCAAGACTCACACGAGAAACAATAAAGGAGCTGGGCTGGGAGGTAATACCACATCCACTGTATGGCCCTGACCTCGCCCCTACCGACTACCATCTCTTACGTGCTCTCAAGCAAGAAATTGGAGAGAAATATTTTGAAGCGGATGAAGACCTCAAGAATTGGATTCAGCCATGGTTCAACTCCAGAACTGCTGTCTTTTACGCGAGAGGAATTAGAAAATTACTCAGTCTTTGGAAAAGTGTAGTGGAACAAAATGGAGATGATCTCAATTGATTTGACTTTGTAGTTATAAAGTAATAAATCTTCGAAGAAAATGAAAAGACTTTTTTCCAACCTAATAAAACAAACAAATTTCGTGCTTAGCACCTCAATCCAATACCCCCCCCCCCTCTAGGGACGCATGGGGGATTTTTTTTTATCTCTGCTGCCCATGAGGATTGACGAGAACACAATAGCGCTCTGGATATGTCATAACTGCTCCACGACAATAGATGAAATCAAAGACATATAATCATTTCGACATTTGGAACATAAGGTTCCAGCTAGTTTCGGAACAATTTAGGCCTCATTTTCTGTAGTGCTAGAAAGAATCCTTTTGTTTATTATTTTATTCTTTTATTTCACTTTCCATATTCAACCCTTTTAACAGGCCTTTTGAGGGTTTGTGTTATCACAAACCCTAAAAAGGCCTGTTAAAAGGGTTGAATATGGAAAGTGAAATAAAATTCGACAAAAAAGATGCGCTGACCTTCAACATCTCCTGTTCTCGTCTCCTTTTAGCCTCTTCTACATGTCGAATTACTGCACTGTATTCGCACCTCTTCTTCAACGATTTTATCAGATTTAAGCTGAAACAATTACATGGCTGGAAAGATTCGCAGCAAGAAAACACGTTTCGCTAGTAGTTTACCCACTCTTGTTCTGAGAATTCTGGAAACGTTGTATAGTCGCTACTGAACATATCGTGAGTTCGTTTCATTGATCGAAACACTAGGTTCAGAAGTGTCTTCTGCATCTGATCTGGTTGCTGTATGCCTGGAAATCAACTTTTCTTTCAGAGACACTGATCTGCTAAAGCCTTTAGCCGCCATTAGGGAAACAGCTGCAAATGGTACCTCCTTCTCCATCGTCAGCATTCTTGTCCACAACATTCACTTCATCATTTGTGCTTGGCGGTGGCTGAACTTCCGTTGACATGTTGATCTCCAAACAGACCGATATATTAAAAGGGCTTCATTCTAATACGAATACTGAGCGTTACATATAACGAGCGCTTGCCCAAATGGCTTCGGTTACATTCTGGAATTCTAGTGAGGAGATACAGCCGAGATTGATGACAATGGTAGAGAGACAGCGTGGCTGGAACCTTCGTAGCAGTACTTCTTGCGTTCTGCTTGACAAAGGCACGACGTATAAAAGGTTAAAGGAGCAAGCTCGGCGTTAGTCAATCCCTCTGCGAGATGCGCAGCGAACTCCGCCTTTATGGTATATCCTTGCTTCTAACCTAGTGCACAATGACTTACGAAGACCAACCAAGGATTGCCCTTCCCAGGGAGGTCTGGTTCCAGTTCAACTAACCAGAGAGATGTAAATCATCCTGGTTCATGCCCACCGATGCCTAACAATGGTTAATTTCATCTCAGTAGTCCTTGTGGGCCGCGTGGCTCAGTCATAGAAGGCGCCAACAGTCGCGTGCACGCGGTTCAAGCTTCCTGGCTCGGATTTCCGGCCTAGGACAACACAGGATTAGTAAGATTTCGGAGAATTGGTACCGGGCCAGTCAGGGAAGGACAAAACACTGACTTTTTCATAGGCTGATCTCCACAAGTAACTTTGTAGACCAAATGCGCAATCAAATTGCCTACATGACGCCCGTAAAAGTAGAATAAGTGGCGCACACCAAAAGACATAGATTAACGCCGTCCCTTACTCTTATTCTTTCACATTTTCATTCTTCTTTCTTTAGAACAGAGATTCCAAAGACTCCTTGCCAAGATTGCGTCCAAAAACCATGATCGATTAGAAAAATGAACGAAGATGAGGTGCACGCCTATACGAGGGGTTCATCCTGTTCCTCATCCATATCTAACAGCTCGGATATATCGTCGTCGCATAACAGTACTTAAGCGAACTCCTAAGCAATAAACTGCTGTTGTCCAAAATCTTGTTGAATGTCATGTGAGTTTCTTCTATATTGCAATGATAGTTGTTTTGTTAAGTGGGGCTAAACATCAAACACCACCCCAACTGATAGATCAAGTAGCTTTGCCTTAGCCACTGCATATATAGAAAACGAAACGAAAGCCAAAACAATTCATTGCTTCTCACTTCTTTACATTTAAATTTACTATTCCACTTATATACCTTTGTTCTTTTATAAGTTCGATGTTTAGCGCGTATGCGTCCGTGTTTAACGTGGACGTTCTTGTTTTGGACCAATTTTCTGGATGTTATGGGATTAGGTGGACTACGACCCCTAGATCTGCATCGATGAAGCATGAATTATGAGGGGAAAGAATGGAAAAGAGAGAAGGAAAAGCTCTATCCTAGTGTCACATCATTTCAACTGCTCAATGACGGTGAAATTGAAAACAAACGAATACACTACTAAACACCAGTCTAGACTATGACACAACGGTGTTTTGTATGTTCGATGTTCGACTGTCGATGAATCTCGACAAGTCCTTTCTCAATTGTCATACAACGTTGTTACGCTCAAAATTCGGCAGAGTTTCGGGGTAGACGCCTTCTTTAGAGCCTGTATGTTGAGAAAGAGTAGGAGATCTTACACACCCGTATAATGTTACATGATCCTCAAAAGTTAATGAGAGAATGAAAAGAAAGTGTGTAAAGCAACCCGACCGACCTGAAAATAGCCGAAAGACCTGTGAGTTTGTCACATCTGAAGCTTCTGAAGATTTTGTACCTTTGTAAATGATCAATGGGCGAGTAACCTTCCCAACTCCATTTGCATTTTACAGGCTCTGAAGAAAGCAATTACGTCGAAACCTAAGCCGAATAGATCGCCCATAGCAAGCTTGGCGCAACATTCTGAGCCCCTGCACCACAGCTAAGGTGTTCTGTAATTTCCTAGCTGGGAAAAGCGACCGGTACATCTATCGTAATCGCTATATAATCGCTGTTCTAACAGCTACTCTCTCACTATGAAAGATCCTATGGAAATCCTACTTTGATGTCAAATTTCGTGCGCTAGGTGAAAAGACGGTAAAACTGTAAGTAAAAGCGGGTGAAGGCATAGCAGAGCTAAAACAATTGCAACACTCATTAAGAAATAACAAGTAAAACACCCGAAGTATATAACATTAAAAAGGGACAAGAACAGCTTCAACTACGAAACGCACGGACGCAAGAAAATTTTCAAACGACAGTTAGAGGAGAGTGTGCGTATTTGCGGACACTGCTTGCAATCGCGCCTAATTATTTCCGTGAGCACTCAGACACTGGGAGAGGTCACCTGCAGGAGAATAATGGGTGAACTAGCATTGCACCTGTAGGGGACCTGCCCCGTCGCGAAAGCTTGACCCAATCATTGCACGGCGGGCGTGTGAACCTGTAGTTCACCTACATATCGCGTTGCGTATCACGCGAGTGGCGAAATGACCGGCAGTAGACCGCTTACTGAAACTCCGCCCCAAAATAGCCCCACGGATCACCTTTGCCCGTCAAAATACGTCATTTTCACCTGCAGGTGACCTCTCCCAGTGTCTGAGCGCTTGGTAAACCTCAGGCTTTGGGAACCTTCTAGCATTTATTACGTTCTTTTTTGTCTCCAGCGCATTTGTGGTAAACTGTGTGATCGCAGTTTCGAGAGGAGATAAAATTCAACGCACATACGGGAAAAATGTATCTCCCGCATCTTCGGACGGTACAGTAGGTTCATCAATTAATATGGATCGATCTACACAATTTTTGCATGCAGCTAACAGTTTACTTTGAAAACCACGCGCACAACGCTTACTTTTCAGGAAGAAAACGCTAGCGACTGAACAGTTAATTTCAGTTTTGTCGATTTCTGCCTCGGAGTGAAGGTGAAGGATATTGGATGTGCTCCTCACGACGAGAACAGTATCGACCGAGTTGGGATCGACCGATTTTGGAGCGTAGATTACAATTTGTAGTGAGAGTGGCGTGAATGTGATGGCCGTCACGGCAAGTTCCACAAGTGAACACGACAAATCTGTATCGGCTAGTTTTCGTTGCTGGGAGGGGGACGTTCTGCCTGAAAGCGGGGCGGGCAAAGGCGCGGGACAGTGCCTGCGGGGACAATTATCATCGACTCGCGCAGTGACACCCGCCGCTTCGCGCTCAGCCAGACAGCTCTCGCCGCGGAGGCGATGGTGACCCTGCCAACTACAGGATCCTGTAGGTCGACCAGATTTAGTGTGGTTACAATCGATAGAGGGATATAGGAGGCTCAGACGGCTTGCATTGGCAGTCCAGAATATGGGAGTGATCTGAACCCTACCATCTTCTATATCAGAATTTCAAGCTCCATCGACTGAGCCAGGAAAGAATCTTGTTTCAATAACCCTTACAACAGTTTTTCTAGGCGCAGTTTAACTGTCGTTAAATATCAGTTTTTATTTACATCAGAATTAATCACGAAGCATGCTTCCAGGCTACTGATGTAAACCATACCATCTCCTGTACTAGAATTTCGAGTTCTATCAAACGATCCAGAAAAGAACCCTGCCTCAACAGCCCTTAAAGCGATTTTTTTTTCAGGCGTTGTTTATTTTTCGCCAAATATCGGTTTTTATTCATTCTATTTTATTCTATTTTATTCATTTTTTTCATTCTTCATTCTATTTTATGATAAAAGTTTACGAAACTTTAGTTAAAGTTAGTTTATAAAGTTTAGTTTACGAAACTTTTATTCTTTTCATTCATTCTATTTTATTCATTTTTTTTTATTCAGGTGGCGATGTCCGTTCCTCCACGTGGTGCCACTGGAAACTGCTCGCTCTGCGAGCTAAGCTAATCACGGACATTCGAATGCAGGCGACAGGCCCTTGTGACAGGCCGGCCTACGAAGACCCATGTCACATCACATGGTGCATGATAAGTCAAGTTTCTCGAGATAGTGCTACGGCGTCCGCGGGAGCCGACGCGCACTCGCAGAGCCCGGCGAGTGTGAGAAGTATGCGAGGGTCCCTGATGCGAGGACCGCATCGGGGGGGGGGGGGGGGGGAGCAACTGAGCTTGTCCGAAAGTCCCGTAACGTAAGCAGGACCCGCGTGGCTACGCTGAATATGGGTACGTTGACGGGCCGCTCGTGCGAGTTGGTTGAAGCACTGGAGCGAAGAAGAGTTGATTTCTGTGCGGTGCAGGAGACGAGGTGGTCCTGCCGCAAGTCAAGGGACATAGGATGTGGTTTCAAGGCCGTTCTATGTGGAAGTCCCAGGACCACCAGCGGTGTCGGAATAATCGTCTCCGAACGATTTCGTGACTCGATTGTAAGCGTCGAGCGCTTTGACGATCGATTGATGAAGATCGTTGTCGCCGCTAAGGAGCGACTCTATCACTTCTTCTCTGCGTATGCTCCGCAGACTGGCTGTTCCGATCAAGCCAAGGATGAGTTTTGGAACCTGCTTGATGAGAAGACAGCAGAGGTACCGTCGAAAGATGCCATCATAGTCGCTGGTGACCTTAATGGGCACGTAGGTGCTGCGAAGGACGGGTACAGCTGTCATGGTGGTTTCGGATACGGGTCTCGTAACCCCGATGGTGAGCGTATTCTTGAGTATGCGGAATCGCATAGCCTCACCATTGTGAACACCGTTTTCTGAGAACGCGACTCCCACCTCATCTCATATTACAGTGGGAGCTCCAAGTCTCAGATAGACTTTGTGCTTGTGAAGGATCGTGACCGAAATCTCATCATAGACGCGAAGATCGTGCCGTATGAAACGGTCGCCCCACAGCATCGTCCGCTGATCTGTACTTTGAAGATCGCCTCTCCGAGGCTGAAGCAGGTCGAGCGATGCGGTGCTGCAAGAATCAAGTAGTGGCGAATGAAAGAGAAGGAAGTAGCTGTGATTTCTCGCGTGCGGTTACCGACAGTTACGACTGTCGATGAAACTTGGAAGAAAGCAACCGACGCGATACGCCAAGCTGCAAGGTTGGAACTCGGCACTACGAAGCCTGGACGGCGCAAAGTCGACAAGCAGGCATGGCTGTGGACAGACGATGTGAAAGCGAAAGTTCGAGAGAAGAAGTCGCTGTTTCGCCTCCGATATACTCCGGCGAAACTTTCGCTTTGAAGTTTCTACACATAGAACGGAATTTTATCTCTCGTCGTCGTGCGTATATACGTTCTCGTTATGCATGTTATACGTTTACATTCATCCATGTGGTGTGGTAGACGCATACGCGTCGTTTCACGTAAAGGATACATACATACATGTGAGATTGTCGGATCATACGCGTACTGAGGCGTCACAAGATGATATACTAACTGTGAACGTAACATCGCTAGGGTCGAATGGATTATACATGCGAGGCATGAGAAGATTAGATGTTCTGAATCTAATAACAACATATACGCCATAGTGCGTCCGTGAGCGTCGGCGGAAAGCTGAGAAGGCTGTAGTGTCGATGTCGACGGCCATGTCAGTTGAGACGCTGCCGGCCTTTGGAGGTACGAGCTGACCGTGTCCTGAAGGTAGAACTAAATTCCCCGAGGGGCTGGCCATGGCCAGTTGCGAATGCGGTCACCCTAGTATGCCAATGAGAATGGTTTCATGGAGCATCCCATTGTCCCTAAGGACTTATCGGCGGAAAGCTGAGAAGGCTGTCGTGCCGACGGCCATGTCAGTCGAGCTGCTACCGGCACTGTGGAGAAGTGGAGGTACGAGTTGACGGCATCCTGAAGGTAGAACTAAATTCCCCAAGGGGAAGGCCAGTTGGGCTCCCTAGTATGACAATGGTGAAGGTTGCGTGGAGCATCCAAATGTCTCGGACGACTTACAACGACCAGCTAACATGATTTTCCCACTGGCGGTCCCAGTTCTTAATGCGTGGGTAGCTGGCCTAAAAACCCAGGCAGCCAATCTCCATTGGCTTGCCTACGTTGCGCGAACTGAATAGAAATGACTGTAGCAGCAGAGGGCTTCTGGCTTTACAGAATTGCTGCCATTATAAGATCTGGGTCAGGCCTAATTTAGTCGCCACGTTAGACCCTACTGCAGCCTGATCGGTCTTGGACCTAGCGATCAGAATCCACCATACGCCCTCACCTTCATAAGAAAAAGTGTTGGAAGTGGAGCATGCAAAGCTCACTGTTCCTCAACGGACCCCTGGAAGCGATGAGGACCATGGCAGCTCCTACGGCAGCTTGTCCGAGCTTTCGTGGAGGATTGTTTTAGCTATTATATCTATGTGGGCCTGGAAGCCTTGGAATGGTGTTTATCACGTGGGCGGACTTATTGCTGTCCTAAACAGCGCCTTCAGAACGTGGGACATCTGCATCCTATGAAGGCAGCGGACCGAAGAAATATGTGAGGGCGGTGATGTGGATTAGATGAGCCACAGAAACGTTCTTCAATTCAGGGAGGCCTGGTATGGGACCCGAAACGTGGAAATAAAATCCAAGAACTGGGTCTTGCTCGCTAGTAGATCTTGAGCGTCCCTGGCGCTACAGCGAGATCGATACAAGCCTCGATAATGGTGGCTACTTGCTGAAGACCCACTGCTGACTCCATGTAACCCGCGTCAACGGCTCCTGTATGGCGTAGGCCGCGGATCACATCTGTAAATGGATTTTTTTCTTATTCTTCAGCCTTCTCCAACTCAAATGGGAGGGCGGGTGGGGTCGCTAGACGAGAAAAAGCCGGAATGGGTTTAGCCGGGGCCCTCCCTCTTTCGTCAGCGCTGGCGCTTGCTGACCTCAGCAAGCGCGAGGCGCTGCCTCGTGACTCTGCAGGGGCCGGTACCGTATCGCTGGTACCGGCACCTGCATTCGGGGCCGAATGCATCGACCGCTGTCGATGAGACATGTAGAAATTCAAATCATCATTTTCGCCTCCGATATACTCCGGCGAAACTTTCGCTTTGAAGTTTCTACACATAGAACGGAACTATTAAAGCCCGGAGGGGGTTTGAATGCAATTAAAGCAAAAGCGAAGTCGAAGTTAAGGGTGGGACCACGAAATGTAAGGGGGAGAGCACATGCTTGGAGCACCGGTCCTAACAAGGGGAAAAGCAGGTTTGTTTTCCATATGGAAATCCTAGAATTCCTTTACAGCGATGAGACTTTGCCCAGCAAAGGGTTTTTTGGGTATTAAATAGGGAGGAGGAACCAACTAAATGAGTCCTTGGTTCCACAGCGCTCCAGTTTCGTGCCACTGCGTTGCGCCTTCGGAGGCCCATCTAGAAACAAAAATCGGACATTTGGCTGTACGATTACTTGCGAACATGTCCACTGAACAAGTACCTCACGACTGTCTGTGTTCAAAGTAAATCGCGTCTGCCGCTGCACAGGCATCTAGGTCGACGAACATGGAGGCTGAATCTGCTTCGGATTCAAGGATCTTGGGATCCAGATAAATTCTATGCCAAAGCTTCGCAAGGTCCCAGATGCTCACTGCTAACTCTTGCAGCTCTGTTTTACTCTACCCTTTTTAAGGATACTTACTGCTGCTTGGTTATCGCAATACCAGCTGCATCTGCTTGCTTAAATTCCACCAGAAGGTTCGAGCAGTCTGGACACTGCATGTCAGCTACCTCTGTTCCAAGACACCAAATTAGAACCTAATGTTGACATTCTCGTTAGCTTGCTATAGGACATAATAACGTTAGCTTGAAACTTTTTGGTTGTCATAGGGTGCCCTGTGCGCGAAGTAGATCTTTGACTTGCGAAGTCCGATGCCGCGAATCAGTTTTGATCGCGCGCCAATCTGTCTATATAAACGGCCGGGGCACCGGTCCGTGGTTGTTGTATTAATCTTGTTTTGTTCGTGTTGTCATTCATAAATTCTTCAGTTTGTGCGTGTCCTTGCCCACATGGGGGCCAATCCCACCGGTTTGGGAAGTTCTTGACTCGCCGTCAACAGAGGGATTGGGTGACTGATCGAGCCCAACGGCTCTCAGCGAGACTAGTGAGAAGGGTGATACCTAGACGGTTCCCCTGGAAGTTTTGGAGTGCTGGCCGAACCATCCTGCCCCTCCCAAAAGCGAAAAAGGGTGATACCGAAGCGTCTCCCCGAGGGCTTTCTGAGGGTGGTTGTAGTCTTATTGACTCCCGTCCGTAAAACAGTATCGATCGTTGCCGCGTGGGTATCGTGAATTTTTAGCGACCCCTGTAACTGACGAATTGCAGAAAAGATGGCAGACGATCTGGCGGTGGAGGAGTTGCTGAGAACTCCGGTTGAAGATGACCGCGAGTGTGAGCAGCTGATGGAAGGGCCTCCCGATGCGCAGGTTCGTAAAACGATGTGCAAAACCGAGAGTGAAAAAGGGAATATCATGGCAAAAATAGAGAAATCCCTTAAAATAATTGAAATAGAGTGTGATAATGCGCTCGGGAAAAGGTTGAGAACCACAGAGCCGCTGAGATGTGAAGTCGTGGATGCCGTAAAGCGGCAAATACGGGTATCTGCCCAGAGCATAAAGAATCTAATAGACCAAATACAATGTATGTGTGAGGTAGCTAGCAGCACAGCGCGGGAGGATGATCTCATGGAGTTGCTAGAGGTCGCGGGGCTATCATCTGCTAGTAACCTGGAACAGTGCTTAGAGGAGAGGATGCTTCACAGAGAGCTGGTAGAGGCAGTAAGCCTAGAATTGCAATGTAGTGAGAGGGAGCTCAAGGAAAGAGTGAAAGAACTAAAAGAATTGAACGCAGCTCAAGAAAGGAAAATAGAAGAGCTGGAAACTGAAAATAAAGTTGTGAATTCTCAGGTAGTCGAGCTGACAAACCGAGTAAAGGCTCTGGGCAACAACGAGCGGCTGTTAAGTACTGAAGGTGAGGCAAACCAACCACGAGTGCCCGTGCGTTGGGAAAGATTTCATAATGTAGGCTTAGTGAAGCGAAAAGATAACCAATCCTTTCAGTCAGGCAGCAACTCGAGGAGCTCGATGCCCACGTCCTCTACGCTCTGGCCAAGGAAAAGCTGCACAGAGACAGCGAGCGAGGAGCAACATTCGTCGGACACAGGTCAGTTGCACATAAAAACTGGAAAAGATAGTGATCCATTCGTAGGGATCCAGTGTCCTACAGACCTAACTACGGAGTACATAAAAATGAATGCGCTACCCGAAGTTAAGCCTTTTGGTGGGAAAGAAAAGGAAAGCTTTCGCAGGTTCCTTAATTCCTTCATGATAAAGTACCCACCAACATTATGGGATGATAAGAGCCGCATTCAATTACTAGAGAGCTTCCTAGTGAAAGAAGCACTGATTGTGTTCGAAACGTTACCGAAAGCAGTACAAGATGGCACGTTCGATGGGGTGGTAAACGCAATGAAAGAGAGATTACTGGAGGATAGTAATAGCAGATGCCTAAAGGCAATGTCAGAGCTTCGTACACTAGCTATAAGAGAGGGACAATCAATAGGTGAATTCTGCCTGGTCCTCGAAAAGATTGCTGGGCGTGCCTTTCCCGATAGTCCTCCGGAAGTAGCGTCACTACAGAAGGCAGAGATATTGTCTAGGCAATTAGCAAGGTGGAATGGCAGCCATATCTTGATGGAGGCTATCGAATGCAATGCCAGAAGTGAGGTGTATGAGAAGGTAAAGGAAGCAGCGTTGAGACTGGAGAGGAACCGGATGATCGCAGAAGAAGTGACAAGTGCGTCCAGACGAGTACACTCCAAAACTGAGTTCCGCCTTCAAGAAATGCAGAGACATAGAGACTCTAGCGGATCTTTACAGCGTTCGCAAGCAAGTGACGACTATAGGGCAAACCGTAGCACCGAAGAGGCGTCAAACACAGCCGGTGGAAACAAGAAATCAGAAAAGGTTATCATAAAGGATGGCAAATGCTTCAAGTGCGGCAAAGAAGGGCATTTTGCTAAGAATTGTCGGGTCACAAGCCATCAGACGGGTATGACAAAACCCGAACAACCGCAGCCTGTCACGACCGCTAATGCTAATCGTAAATCGTTCTCAACATTTCTCGATAGCGTATGCCGTGGCGAAGCTAATTCAGCCGCAACCTCACCTACTGATAGGTTAAAATCGTCAAACGGATTGTTCGGGAGAAAGTCAGTCATGAAAGTTCGAATCATGGAAATGGATATCCATGCATTACTGGACACAGGATCGGAAACATCGATCGTGCCCTTGGAAATCTTCAGAAGGGCACGTGAACGAGGCGTTGACATAGACCACTTCGTAGAGAGGATTCCAGGAATAGACGTGGTCGTACGGAATGCATCTGGCCAACCAATGAAATTTGTGGACACGATAAGGATGAATGTGACTCTCCAGAACACTTGTAAGCCCGTGTGTCTCCATGTCAGTGATGACTTACAAGACATGCTAATTCTGGGCACAAACGCTTTAGAGCTTTTTGGGCTTACGTTGGCGAAGAAGGTCGCTTTTGATGAGGTACCGGCGATGCAAGAACTCGGATGCCAAGACAAGGACAACGAGGCATACGTAAAGCAAAGGACGATTGTACCTTCTGGAGCGTGTCGAGTTCTCACGCTCACAACAACGTCACCCATGGTCAAGGGTAACTGCATGTTTTGGTCCTCAAGCGTTCTTGTGGCTGATGGCGCTTGTCAAATATCAGAAAAAGGTACACTGGAAATCCCAGTACTTAACACCACGCCTGAGGTCTTAGTCTTCCAGAAAGACCAGGCAGTAGGAAAATGCTCAAGAACAGAATGGCTAGGAGAGGATACGCTAAGGCAGATTTGCGGCAAGGTATGCGGTGAAATAACAAGCGGGAATCACGAGCCTCGAGTGAGAGAATTACTGGATATAGTGCGCAACAATAACATGATTTCGGAGGACCTGATCAATCTGGTTACTGCCTTCTCGGACGTGTTCGCGGTGACGGATGCTGATTTACAGCAGACGGACCTGATGACACATAATATCGATACGGGTGACGCTACTCCTATAAAACAAAAGACACGACCAGTGCCACTCGGGAGCAGGCAGGAATTCAGAGCGATTATCACAGATTTACTAAATAGAGGAATAATTGAAAAAAGTACCTCTGATTGGGCATCGCCAGTAGTACTGGTGAGGAAGAAAGACGGAACATTGAGGCTGTGCGTTGATTATCGCGCGCTGAACAAGGCAATAAAACAGGATGCGTACCCAATGCCAACAATAGATGCACTGTTACAAAGCCTGTCCGGCGCCAAGGTATTCTCATCGCTGGACTTAGCCGCAGGGTACTGGCAGATAAAACTGTCGGAAGATGCTAAGTGCAAAAGTGCATTCACCTCCAGTGAGGGCCTGTACCAATTTACAGTCCTACCCTTTGGTTTGTCAACAAGTCCCGCTGCTTTCCAAAGAATGATGGACTTGGTACTAGGAGATTTAGGCATAAAGGATAAAGAAGTCTTCGTCTATATAGACGATGTACTCATCGCTACAAAGACTCGGGAAAGACATTTCGAGGTGCTGGAGTTAGTGTTTAACGCGCTGCGCAAAGCCAACCTAAGGCTGAAAGCCCAAAAATGCTCTTTCCTAAAGGACCAACTAAGCTTTCTGGGTCACATAGTCGATAAGAATGGCGTACGGACAGACCCAGAAAAAGTGGAAAAGATAAAGAAGTACCCAACTCCGAGGAATATAGCCGAGTTGCGAACCTTCTTAGGAATGGCATCATATTATAGAAAGTTCATCCTAAGGTTCTCGAAAATTGCGGAAAGTCTTTACGAGCTTACGAGCACGAAACGACCATGGGAGTGGAGCAGTCGGCACGATGCAGCTTTCAACCAACTAAAGGAGGCGCTGACACGCAGCCCAATATTGGCGCAGCCAAACATAGAAGAAGCGGCCAAGGGAACGCGCCCTTTCGCAGTATATACGGATGCTTCTACCCATGGTGTTGGCGCAGTGCTGTGCCAGAAAGGAGAGGATGGGTTAATACACCCCATATACTTTGCGTCCAAATCACTCTCCAAGGCTGAGCGGAATTATCACATAACCGATCTGGAAGCGCTAGCTGTGGTTTTTGCATTAAAGAAATTCCACTTCTTCATATACGGTCTCAAAACGTTGCTTTACACGGATCACAAACCGCTAACAAGTCTATTTAAGCAAAGCAATGTATCAGGTCGTATTCTCCGCTGGGCGTTACAGATACAACAGTACAACCTCGAAATTCACTACCTAGAAGGCAAGGCTAACGCAGTAGCTGACGCGTTGTCAAGAGGGGCAAGCGCAGTACAGGATTCAGACACCGAAACGATTCCAGCTAGTGATGAGAATGATGTTGTGATCTGTGAGATAAACAGTGCTGATAGCGAATGGCTACAGGAGTTAAGAACTGATCCTGTATATTGCAAAGTTATAGACAATATCGAGCACCAGCGAAAAAACGAAGCCGTGAGCCTGCCACACACTAACAAAAAACTGCACGTTTCTGATTTTCTAATTGAGAACGGCATGCTAAAAGTGACCTTAGATAACGCGCCGGTAAGGGTGGTCCCAAAATCCAAAAGGAGACAAATATTCGACGAGGCGCACAAAGGATTGCTAGCCGGGCATCTGAACAGCCGGAAAGTTTTGAGACAACTAAAGAGCACCCTTTTTTGGGAGGGCATGGAGAAAGACATACGTAGGTGGTCCAGCGAGTGCAAACCGTGCTTCCTGACAAGGACACACGTTAAGATAATTCCGCCGTTAAAACCGTTGACCACCTCATGCCCTTTCGAGCTTGTTGGAATAGATTTAGTAGAGCTAGGGCTGTCAGAACAAGGAAATCGCTACGCACTTGTTGCAATCGACCACTTTTCGAAGTTTGTGGGCGCGTACCCCATCCCGGACAAGTCAGCTCAAACAGTTGCAAGAACGTTTTTCGAGAGGTGGGTGTGCGACGGCTGTCGTTGGCCGAAAGCCCTACATTCAGATCAAGGACCAGAGTTCGTAAATGGGATACTAACTGAGCTCTGCCGGCTGACAGGAATGACGCAATCACTCACAAAAGGATATAACCCACGTGAAAACGGGATTACAGAGCGCGTAATAGGAACTCTTACGCGGATGCTCAAGAAAAAGACTGTCATACCAGCTCAGTGGGATGTACTTTTGCCTATGGTTGTATTTGCGTATAACGCATCCCCACATGAGGCAATAGGCGACAGTCCCTTCTACATTCTGCATGCTTTCGATCCCAATCAACCTAACAATGAAATTCCTCCTGACCAGCTCACATGGAACCACATAGATTTTGATGACTATAAGCACGAGCTGCTAGCTGGAATAAAACTCCTACAAGAAAATGTTAGGGAACGAAATGCGGAATACGCGATCAGGATGAAAGCTAGGTATGATAAGGAGAATAAAGTAAATCCTGCAAGGCACGCAAAAGTCGGAGACAGAGTCTATGTGCATTTGCCGCAAGAGAAAAGCAAATCTAGGTTCCCAAAGCTTACTAATGACTGGAGCGGGCCGTTTCGGGTAGTCGAAGTGTCGGAAAATTCAGCGTTGCTCACGAATATTAACAGAAATGAGGACCCTATTAGAGTACAACATGATATGATGATTGTTGTGCCACATGAAATAGACGATGAGCCGATAAATACGAAGACAAAAAGAGCAAAAAGATCAGTTCAAAGTTCAATGCCGATTGTAACCTCATCGTCAACGCCTTTCAGGTCGAGCACTACGCACGAAGCGTTCAAGTCCGACACGAACGCATTGAGCCTGTTCCACATATGTTCGGGGAGAAGCCAAGAAAGCGGCGACCCGGACATGTACACTTGCTCGGTCCGTGGAAGAAGATTCGGCGACGTGACACTTGTAGACGATCCGTTAATCAGTGAACTGCCGATAACATCGATATACTCATTAGCCCGCTATATCTCAATATACGAGACAGAAGCGGATAGTGATAGGAAACGCCTTCTCATGAGATCTCCATCTCACGTCTTCCTGACAGCAGCTGGCGTAGAAAAGGCCTACGCATTCTTCAAACAGTTCTGTGATCACACGCAGAGAGCGCTGATGAGGCACGATGGGTCCATGCTGGCACTGGCGACGACACAAGGGCTGGATATCGACGTTCTTCAGTTGAACGACCTTATGAACATAGGTGTCCGGTACGCGCAAGTGCACTCGTGGGACAACGTGAAGATCGAGAACGCAGTGAAGACAACTCTTATTATGATGCCAAGCGGATTCGAATCCTACGACAGAGTCGTAATCCTGGAGGACTACGTTCGCGTACATGTGTACTCATCACTATTCGATCTATGCTCGTGCTTAAACACTGCCGACAACATTGGAACTATCGTTCTCGTCGCACCGGTAGCTGCTGAGAACATAGAAAGGAATTCCTGGTCGAAACTAGCGATGACTTTAACAGCATCAGCGAGAAAAGGAGCCAAAATACTCGCTGTTAGCGGCCCGAAAGGCGAATCAACTTGGGAGTCACATCGTCGGCAAATTCTGGAGACTATGGAAATTGCCCGAGAAGCTGCAGCAGCGATGAGATCAAATGTAATATCGCTGTTAGGCCAAGTACCGAGCATCACAGAACCATTCGTCGCTATGGGGTTCCAGACTCGAGAATGCTCGACTTTTCCGTTTCCGCCAGAGGCAGTGAAAAACTTCCTCCTTGAACTCCAAAAGTGCGTCGAGCCACACGTAAGGAAGGCGCTATTCACATGCCGCGATAAGGTTCTGAGTAGGAACCAGGTGTACAAGATGAGGAAAAGAGCAGAGCAGAGGAGCGGAAGTAGTTACAAACATCCACGACATGACTATCCAAACCACTATCCTAGGATTCACCAAGCAGGACGTCCGTCATTCAAGCACAGTACTCAGCGTCACAAATTCGAGGACACTGCACATCATGGACAACGCACGAGGATTTTGTCGCGTGGAAGAGGACGACGCTTCTGAGCACCGCGTTCCCACGTCCACCTTTTCGACGACGAGGACGTCGTCCATCTAGGGGGAGGGATGTTCCAAGACACCAAATTAGAACCTAATGTTGACATTCTCGTTAGCTTGCTATAGGACATAATAACGTTAGCTTGAAACTTTTTGGTTGTCATAGGGTGCCCTGTGCGCGAAGTAGATCTTTGACTTGCGAAGTCCGATGCCGCGAATCAGTTTTGATCGCGCGCCAATCTGTCTATA
Source organism: Heligmosomoides polygyrus bakeri (assembly GCA_947359475.1). Lineage (NCBI taxonomy): Eukaryota > Metazoa > Nematoda > Chromadorea > Rhabditida > Heligmosomidae > Heligmosomoides > Heligmosomoides polygyrus. Next base: position 15,990,152 of record OX375868.1, read on the forward strand.
TAAACGGCCGGGGCACCGGTCCGTGGTTGTTGTATTAATCTTGTTTTGTTCGTGTTGTCATTCATAAATTCTTCAGTTTGTGCGTGTCCTTGCCCACACCTCCCCAATCGTGGCTCTCCACCTCTTCACATGTAAAGGGATGACAAGATGAATGGAGGAGATAAAGCCTTGCCATTTGAGTCGTTGCAGCAAAGAGGGGCTGCGGTTCTTTAGTAACCTCAAACCGAACTCTCTAGTTCTGGCTCTTCTTTCACTAGTGAGGTCTAGTACGAAATCTACCAAACCTATCATATGGCCTCGCCATGTTAGCTTCTGAGTAGGGACCCAGCAGCTCCTTGCCTTCGGCTATCGAGAAGCCCGCAGAGTCGAGATCTGCACGTATAGTCTTCACCGACTCTTCGCACCAGTGTGCGGATGCGCTCCAGATTAGACCATCAACCGCAGCAAAGAGGAGCTGCGGTTCTTTAGTAACCTGAAACTAAACTCTCTAGTTTTTGCTCTTCTTTCACCAGTGAGGTCCAGTAGGAAATCTATCAAATCTATCATATGGCCTCGCCATGTTAGCTTCTGGGTAGGGACCCAGTAGCTCTTGCCTTCGGCTATCGAGAAGCCCGCAAAGTCAAGATCTGCACGTATAGTCTTCACCGACTCTTCGCACCAGTGTGCGGATGCGCTCCAGATTAGACCATCAACCGCAGCAAAGAGGAGCTGCGGTTCTTTAGTAACCTGAAACTAAACTCTCTAGTTTTTGCTCTTCTTTCATCAGTGAGGTCCAGTAGAAAATCTATCAAATCTATCATATGGCCTCGCCATGTTAGCTTCTGGGTAGGGACCCAGCAGCTCTTGCCTTCGGCTATCGAGAAGCCCGCAGAGTCGAGATCTGCACGTATAGTCTTCACCGACTCTTCGCACCAGTGTGCGGATGCGCTCCAGATTAGACCATCAACCGCAGCAAAGAGGAGCTGCGGTTCTTTAGTAACCTGAAACTAAACTCTCTAGTTTTTGCTCTTCTTTCACCAGTGAGGTCCAGTAGGAAATCTATCAAATCTATCATATGGCCTCGCCATGTTAGCTTCTGGGTAGGGACCCAGTAGCTCTTGCCTTCGGCTATCGAGAAGCCCGCAAAGTCAAGATCTGCACGTATAGTCTTCACCGACTCTTCGCACCAGTGTGCAGATGCGCTCCAGATTAGGCCATCATCAAGATATATGGCCACACAAATGCTCTCCACTTTTTTAGGAGAGGTTTTAAAAGCTTGGTAAAAATAAATGGAGCTAGCGCATCCCAGAGGGAAGAACGACAAACTTTAAAAACCTATTTCTCCATTTGAAACCCAGGAACTTCGAGAAGTCCTTATGCATACTCACATGATGGAAACCTGATTTTAGGTCGAAAGAGGCTATGAATCCTTCCTTCGGGAGCAGAGTTGCAGTCTTACTCATATCTTTATATTTAATCCCAACTCTTGGGAAACATCTGTTCAGAACAGAGAGATCTAGTAACAATCTCAACTTCTCACCTTCGGAACGGAAAGTTGGTTCACGCGAATGAAATAACCGTCTCTGACCTCCTCGATAGCCTTTGAAATCAATAGGCGATCAAATTGTGAATCAATAAATGCAGCATTTATGAAATCTGAAACCGAAATTTCCTTGCTGAAATTTAGTGAAGGAACTTCCACACAAGACGGGTTGAAGCCGTGCAAAATAACCGATCGGAATAACTTGGAAGGTCCCAATCTAGACCAAAACTCCTGTTTAGTGTGGTTGTTCCCAGCCACGTTGAGAAAGCAACTGAAACGCTTTCGTGATCGTTGCTTTAATACGATAGACCTCGGGAGCTATCGGCAGCAAAGGGCTAATTGAAGCCAGCACATTTCTGTTAAAACTCATAATGCTTCTCGAGACCTGGTCTCTTGAGGACAGGTTTACTCACGGTCGAAGTGGGCATCATCGTTGAAAGGAGATCGATCTCCTTGGCGACATGTGCGGCTTGTGCGACAGATGCGGACTCTCCAATTGCTGCCATAGGACCAAAGCAGCGGCGGCTTCGGCTTGGACGTTTGCTCTACAGCAGAGCTCGTCGAAGACAGCTTTTAAGGATAGCAATATCTGACGTGACGATGTCCTGACTGTTAGTAGAGGACATAGCGCGACAACCAGTCGCTAGACGAGAAAAAGCCGGAATGGGTTTAGCCGGGGCCCTCCCTCTTTCGTCAGCGCTGGCGCTTGCTGACCTCAGCAAGCGCGAGGCGCTGCCTCGTGACTCTGCAGGGGCCGGTACCGTATCGCTGGTACCGGCACCTGCATTCGGGGCCGAATGCATCGACCGCTGTCGATGAGACATGTAGAAATTCAAATCATCATTATCATGTGTTTCTCGGCGACAGAACAGCCGACAACTGGCAGGAGTATCAGAAGGCGAAGAAGGCTGCAAAGAAAGCCGTGGCTGTTGCGAAAGCCACTCATTATGGTGATGTCTACCGAAAGGTCGAATCGCGCGATGGTGAGCGGTATTTGTACCGAATTGCTAAGACCCGCCATCGCCAAACCGAGGACATTGAAAAGTTTGTTGGCATCAATGATGAGAGCGGCCATCTTCTGACAGACCGCAAAAAGGCGCTGAAGCGATGGCGTGATTACTTTGAGGAAACTTCCACTATGGAATTTCCTCATCCGGCCATCCCTTCTGTGGCTTCTGTTCACGGTCCCGTCCGCAAGATCACCGTGGAGGAAACAGAAACGGCTCTAAAGAAGATGAAGCCCGGTAAGGCGACAGGGCCGGATGATCTGGCAGCCGATGTTTGGAAGTCGAAGCTCTGGTATCCTGCTGAGTGGTTGGCTGAGTTCTTCAACCAGGTAGTAAAGGAGAAGAAAGTACCGGAGTGTTGGCACAACAGTACGACGATTCCGATTTGGAAGAAGAAGGGCAGTCCTGCGGACTGCTTCAATTACCGTCCGATTCGCTTGCTTTCGCACAGCATGAAGATCTTCGAGCGAATCCTCGATAGACGAATCCGTGAAATCGTCAAGCTCTCCGACAACCAGTGCGGCTTTGTGTCTGGTTGTGGGACCATTGATGCTATACACGCCGCCCGCCTCCTGGTGGAGAAGCATCGCGAGAGACAGAAGCCGGTGCATATAGCCTTTCTCGACTTGGAGAAGGCCTTCGACCGCGTACCGCGTGAAGTGATATGGTACGCCTTGCGACATCATGGAGTTCCCGAAGAGCTCATAGAGTGGGTGCGAATTCTCTACTCTTGTCCAAAGAGTCGAGTGCAAGCTGCAGCTGGAACCTCAGTGGAGTTTCCCATCTCTGTTGGGGTGCACCAGGGTTCTGCGCTTTCTCCACTCCTCTTTGTTGTCGTCATGGATGCCATTACGCGAGATCTTCAGCAGCCTGTTCCATGGACGCTGCTTTATGCTGATGACGTGATGCTCGCTTGCGAAGAGAAAGACGATCTCGAGCGGCAGGTGCAAGCTTGGTGCGACCGTCTGGCGAGGTTCGGACTCAAATTGAACGTCAAGAAGACCGAGTACCTAACGACTGACGTGAACGAGTCCGGCTCCATTAAGATTAACGGTACTGAACTTGCACGCACTTCGGTATTTAAATACCTGGGATCAGTAATAGCGTCTGACGGCGGTCTGATGGTTGAAGTGAACTCACGCGTGAGTGCAGCTTGGTCCAAGTGGCGTTCGCTGACTGGCGTGCTCTGCGATAGGAGGATACCAGAGCACCTGAAGTCGAAGATTTACAGAGCTGTCGTGCGCCCGGTAGCGATGTACGGCGCTGAATGTTGGCCTGCGACTAAGGAAGTTGAAACACGCCTCAGCGTCATGGAGACGAAGATGCTGCGCTGGACGGCTGGAGTCACGCGCATGGACCGCATCAGAAATGATGCTATTCGGCAGAAGTTCGGTGTCGCGCCGATAGCGGACAAGATGTGCGAAGCTCGCTTGCGATGGTATGGCCACGTTCTGCGTGGGAAAGAAGACAGCGTCCGCAAGATTGGCCTTGAGTTGGAAGTATCTGGAAAGCGGCCTAGAGGACGCCCGAAGCAGCGTTGGTCCGATACGTTACACACGGACATGAAAGTAGCTGGTGTCCACCCTGATCAAGCGCAGGATCGGGAAAGGTGGCGTCGTAACACCAGAAGAGCGGACCCCGCGACGATGCGGGACAAGCGCTGAAGAATAAGAAGAAGATCGGTTTTTATTCACATACATCAGGTTGAAATGCGAGACTTGCTTCCAGGCTAAAATTGCACGAGGATTCCAATTAGATAGATGAGAGATCTTTTAACAGAAGTTTAAAGCATTAGTTTCAACATGACATCTCCTTAGCATTTCGCAACTGATTTTTCTATGGAACCTTATAGTTCACACACCAGATATATCGAGACTAACCAGGAAACTATCTCAACGGTAGGTCGGAACGGCCAATGTGTTGTATATGGGCAGAATCGCCTCTCTTTGGGAAACAGGAAAGTGTAAATATCTCGACCCCAATACGACTCTGCGCAGAGTTAGGGACGACAGAAGTTGGGCCGTTGGAGGCGTTAGCCCTATGCCTGCACGCGGAGGGAGAGCTCAAGTTGGCTGGAAACAGTGATCACGGGGATTACTCCGCCCCTCTACGCACTCTGCCACCATCGCTCGCTCGTCATCGCTGTTTCCAGCCAAGTTGAGCCCGCTCTCCGCCTCCAGGCATAGGACTAACGCAGCCAACGGCCCAACTTCCGTCGTCCCTAACTCTATGCAGAGTTGTATTGGGGTCGAGATATTTGCATTTTCTTGTTTCCCAGAGAGAGGCGATTCTGCACATATACAACACATAGGCCGTTCTGACCTACCGTTGAGATAGTTTCCTGGTAAGACTGGATAGGTGGTTCCTCAAATCTAATGTTCACCGAGAATAAATTCCATCAAGCAATACTTCAAATTGCTCTTCCAGTCGTTTGTGGCTTCTAGCAGTATTTTGACCTCGCGTCCCGCAGCCAGTGTACCTGCATGCATAGCCAATGTCACCTCCACCAATTAACGAGTTAGGAAACACTCAGGAAATGCTTTGAGAAAACTGGAGTACTTCGGTGTTCGTAGGAGGTCCACGGACTATCAAATTGAACTCGTTGGGCAATTTCAGACTGTGAACATGCTCTACGTACTAAAGGATCATAATGTCGTTTTCAAAAACGTTGAGCACTTGGGGTGCTCTTAGAAGGTCTCTAATTATATTCCTCGCGCAATTTCAGCCTGAAAGCAGGCCACACAATTAATTCTGATATAAATAAAAACCGATATTTAAGGAAAATAAACAACGCCTAAAAGCCGCCTTAAGGGTTTTTTAGACAGGGTAATTTCCAGCTCATTCATAATCTCAGCATTGTGAACACCGTTTTCCGAAAACGCGACTCCCACCTCATCTCATACTATAGTGGGAGCTCCAAGTCTCAGATAGACTTTGTCCTTGTGAGAGATCGCGACCGGAGTCTTGTCACAGACGCGAAGATCGTGCCGTATGAGACGGTCGCCCCACAGCATCGACCGCTGATCTGCACTTTGAAGATCGCCCCTCCGAGGCTGAAGCAGGTTGAGCGATGCGGTGCAGCTAGAATTAAGTGGTGGCGAATCAGAGAGAAGGAAGCAGCTGTGATTTCTCGCGTGTGGTTACCGACAGTCACGACTGTCGACGAAACTTGGAAGAAGGCGACTGACGCGATTCGTCAAGCTGCACAGTCCGAACTCGGCATTACGAAGCCTGGGCGACGGAAGGTCGACAAGCAGACATGGCTGTGGACAAACGACGTGAAAGCGAAGGTTCGAGAGAAGAAGTCGCTCTATCACGTGTTTCTCGGCGAAAAGACAGCCGATAACTGGCAGAAGTACCAAGAAGCGAAGAAAGCTGCAAAGAAGGCCGTGGCTGTTGCGAAAGCCACTCATTATGGAGATGTCAACGAGAAGCTCGAGTCTCGTGATGGTGAGCGGTATCTGTACCGACTTGCAAAGAATCGCCATCGCCAGACCGAGGACATCGAGAAGTTCTTCGGCATCAATGATGAGAACGGCCATCTTCTTACGCACCGCAAGAAGGCATTGAAGCGATGGCGCGATTACTTTGAGGAAATCTCTACGGTAGAATTTCCTCATCCAGCCATCCCTTCAACGGCTCCAACCCACGGCCCCGTTCAGAAGATCACCGTGGAGGAGACTGAAGCGGCTTTGAAGAAGATGAGGCCAGGCAAAGCGACTGGGCACGACGATGTGGCGGCTAACCTGTGGAAGTCAAAGTTTTGGTACCCTGCTGAGTGGTTGGCGAAGTTCTTTAATCAGGTTGTGGCGGAGAAGAAAGTGCCTGAGTGTTGGCGCCAAAGTACGACGATCCCGATTTGGAAGAAGAAGGGCAGTCCTGCAGACTGCTCCAATTACCGTCCGATTCGCTTGCTTCCGCACAGCATGAAGATCTTTGAGCGAATTGTCGATGGACGAATTCGGGACATCGTCCAGCTGTCCAGCAATCAGTGCGGCTTCGTGGCTGGTTGTGGCACCGTTGATGCCATACACGCCACTCGCCTCCTGATAGAGAAGCATCGCGAGAAACAGAAGGCAGTGCATATCGCCTTCCTCGACTTGGAGAAGGCCTTTGACCGCGTACCGCGTGAAGTGATATGGTACGCCTTGCGACATCATGGAGTTCCCGAAGAGCTCATAGAGTGGGTGCGAATTCTCTACTCTTGTCCAAAGAGTCGAGTTCAAGCTGCAGCTGGAACCTCGATGGAGTTCCCCATCTCTGTCGGGGTGCACCAAGGTTCTGCGCTTTCCCCACTCCTCTTTGTTGTCCTCATGGATGCCATCACACGAGATCTTCAGAAGCCCGTCCCTTGGACGTTGCTTTATGCCGATGACGTGATGCTCGCTAGCGAAGATAAAGGAGAACTCGAGCGAGAGTTGCAAGCTTGGTGTGATCGCTTGGAGCGGTTTGGACTCAGATTGAACGTGAAGAAGACCGAGTATTTAACGACGGACGTTGCCGAGTCCGGCTCCATCAAGGTTAACGGCATCGAGCTTCCACGCACTGCGGTCTTTAAGTACCTGGGATCAGCAGTCGCGTCTGACGGCAAACTGATGGTCGAAGTGAATTCACGCGTGAGTGCAGCTTGGTCCAAGTGGCGCTCGTTGACTGGCGTGCTCTGCGACAAGAAGATACCAGAGCGCTTTAAGTCAAAGATCTACAGGGCAGTCATCCGGCCAGTAGCGATGTACGGCGCTGAGTGTTGGCCTGCGACCAAGGAAGTTGAAACGCGCCTCAGCGTCATGGAGACGAAGATGCTGCGCTGGACGGCTGGAGTCACGCGCATGGACCGCATCCGAAACGAAGCTATTCGGCAGAAGTTCGGTGTCGCGCCGATAGCGGACAAGATGCGCGAAGCTCGCTTACGATGGTACGGCCACGTTCTGCGTGGAGAAGAAGGCAGCGTCCGCAAGATAGGCCTTAACTTCGAGGTAACAGGAAAGCGGCCTAGAGGGCGCCCGAAGCAGCGCTGGGCTGATACGTTACATACGGACTTGAAAGCGGCTGGTGTCCACCCTGATCTAGCGCTGGATCGGGAAAGGTGGCGTCATGACACCAGAATAGCGGACCCCGCTACGAAGCGGGACAGACGCTGAAGAAGAAGAAGAAGAATTTCCAGCTCATTTGATAGAGATCGAAATTCTAGTACAGGAGATGGTAGAGTTCACATAAGTAGCCTGCAAGCATGCCTCGTAGTTAATTCTGATGTAAATAAAACTGATATTTAACGAAAGTTAAACTGCGCCTAGAAAAATTGTTGTAAGGGTTATTGAGACAATATTCTTTCCTGGCTCATTCGATGGAGCTTGAAATTCTGATATAGAAGATGGTAGCGTCACTCCCATATTCTGGACTGCCAATGCAAGCCGTCTGAGCCTCCTATCCCTCGATCGACTGTAATCACACCAAATCTGGTCGACCTACAGGCTCCTGTAGTTGGCAGGGTCACCATCGCCTCCGCGGCGAGAGCTGTCTGGCTGAGTGCGAAGCGGCGGGTGTCACTGCGCGAATCGACGCTAATTTTCTCCGCAGGCACTGTCCCGCGCCTTTGCCCGCGCCGCTTTCAGGCAGAACGTCCCTCACCCCTCGTTGCTCACGGGTGAGGAGCGTTCTATCCCACTAGCACGATGCTGACGAACACACCCCCGAATGGTTACCGTATCATTTAGGGCCTGTTCACACTTCGCGACAAGAGCGATAAAAGCGAGCGAAAGAGCAACAAGAGCGGCAACAACTGGAGTGACTGGGGCGACGGACATAGTGTGGTGTACGTAAATAATTGCGTACTCCACATTCCGTCCGCGACGAATGTAGTGTGAAGTGCATACTTATTTACGTACACCACACTACATCCGTCGCCGCAGTGGCTCTTGTCGTTCTTGTCGCTCTTTTCGCTTTTGTCGCTCTTGTCGCTGTTGTCGCGAAGTATGAAAAGGCCCTTAGGCCCCGTTTATACTTCGTCGCCACGCGACGCGACGCCACGTATAGTGGCCATATTGATTGTGCGACGCGATCGATCAATTTGGCCTCATTGCGTGGCCATCGCGTCGCGCCGCGACGAAGTATAAACGGGGCCTTAAGCCCTAGTTTACACTTGAGCCGCCGCGCGGCGCGGCACCATGGTCGGAATAGATATCGACCGGGCGACGCGAAAAATCGATATCTATGGCGATCGTGGCGCCGCGCCGAGTGGCGGCGCAAGTATAAACTAGGACCAAGCGGGCGTTGGCGATGGAGCGCGAAATCCTTCATTCCTAGCATTACACACGCGAACCTCTCAGCGCTCGGAGATCGATCCAATGTCAACGTCTGTCAACGTAAACGACGACGCGCGATCTCTAACACATTCACGACCACAGCGTTTTCGCGCACAGTGCGCGCGACGGCCCGCGGGTTTTTTGGAGCGTGCGTGTGTACACTCATTTGCGTGGACAAGCGCTGAAAAAAATACAGAGTCTTAGAAAACGTAACTGTAGACTCAAGAAAAGTCCAGAAGAACTGCACAGCTTGCTATAAAAAACTGAGTAGCAGCCTGGGAAGAGATATTGCCAAGAAGAAAGGATAGTCCATACGCTCTGCACCAGTTCCAAAAAATGTGTTTGTTTGAGATCCTCCAACGATAAGAAGTGTTCTTGTTAAAAGTTTGTGCAATGTCATAATCATTCAGGGCCTAGGTTGTTTTATTTAAGAGTTCAATTCATATTTAATCTGTAGCTTGTGCAATAATTCTGGTCTAGAAGTATGTGCGCTTGTGTTTCAGTAATGGAAAAGTTCTTGTCTTGTAAAAAAGCCAATCATTTTTCTGTCTATGCAAACCCAACGTTTTTTTGTTACTATAATTTGCGAATTTGAGAAGAAAATCGAACAAAAACATCATTAAACAAAGTTCTCCCCAAAACTCCCCGTCCACTCAAATGAGTGGACACCGTCCGTCGCCCCCTCTCCGCTGTCCACTCATATGAGTGAACATGGTCGCGAATGTGCTAAGCCAGGAGGGTGCAGACAGCGTCTATCACAGTTTCCGCGCTCCATCGCTAACTGGTATACGGTTACCACTCGGGGGTGCATTCGTCAGGATCGTTTTACATTCTATCCCTTGTCCTCCTGCCCCCCCCCCCCCCCTCAGCCCAACCCCCTGGGCCTGCTCGAGAGTTCTGTGGCTGCCTTAAGAAATAGTGGAGACGCTGACATGTGCAACGCCTAAAGAGCGCGAGGAAGAACGCCACTCCGCCTCGATTGACAGATGTAACAGATTTTTCCCAGACTGTAATGCTTGGGTATCCACGTGAATATAACAGCCAATAGACAGACTTCGGGGCACTTCGGGGCGTGCGTTCCCTACACGATCCCCCTCCCTGCCCGCGTCGCCCTATTTGGACAAGTTTGTGGAGCGCGAAAACCGCGCCGAAGTTTGCGGATTCGTTACTTGGCGTGACGTCGCCCAAACACCTAACAGCTGAATGGAGATGAATGTTGATTTTAAAGGATCAAACAATTCTCCCTATATTGTGGAAATTTCTAGCGGATGGACGCGTCGTTGTCATGACATATCTCTTTAAGATGTTGCTGTACTTGTCGGAAAATGCGGACACGCCTTAGTACTGAGCAATGTGGCGGGAGCTGGAGAAAGCCTTGGCGCTACAGCTGAAAAGTCCTTTTCTCCAAATGTGGTGTAGAGCACTCTGACTCTTGTCTCAAGCTCAGGATAGAGCTGTCAAGTCAAGAGAAGTGATTAGCAACGCGATGCCTGCATGGCGGGGACCCGGAAATCTCGTCCATGGTGGACGCTCGGCGCACCCCTTGCTCCGCCCCTTTCTGAGCGCAGTGTATGTAACGCCTCTCCGCCATTCGATCACATTTATTAACACGAAGATCATGAATAACTTACAATTATTATAATATTATTATACAAATCTATACAAATACACGTATACAAATACAGTACAATAAAAGCACATCATTTAGGTCCACGATCCACTGCTACACATGTGCAGTATTGCTGGTAGTGGCTTTGTAGCCGATGGCGACCATCAGACCTTAGCAAGACCGGCCACGATGGCGTGCTCAATGCCGCACTCGTTGACTCCACGTAAGATACGGAAGTAGCCTGAAAGGATTCTGTAGCTATGCGGAGAAGAGCTCTGACAGCTTTGCGGGGATTCTTACCGTTCTCTCCCCAGTCGGTGTTCCATGAGTTGGCAACGAGCCAGTACGGCGTCTTGTTGTCGACACCCCAGCCGAGAATTCTCACCGCATGACCGCCGACTACAGCACCGCCCGTGTGCTGGAACAGATTGTCCTTTGCTCTCTAGATGTTTAGCCCATCCTATAGTAAGTAAGCTCCACTAAGGGCCTGTTCACACTTCGCGGCAGCAGCGACAAGAGCGACAAGAGCGCAGCGCGCGGAAGTATGAACAGGCGACAGCAGCAACTGGAGCGACTAGAGCGACAGAGCCGGCGTTCGAGTATAAACACTTTTCGACGGTGCGCGCTCCGTTTTAATCGACATGTATGTCTTGCACGGGCGACGAGTCGCTCTTGCCGCGAAGTATGAACAGGCCCTAAGGCCTATGTTATACTTCGGCGACGCTGTTGTCGGCGACAGTGTTACACGGGCTACTACGCAGTGCGTAGTAGCCCGCGCAACACAGCGTCGCCGACGCGTCGCCGAAGCATAACATAGGCCTAAGGCGCATCATTGTCGCTAACTGTCGCTTAGAGACGCGCTGAACTATAGTCTAGAGGGCCCCATTCGGAGGCGCCAACCTTGTGCTCGAGCGCAGACTTGGTATTTTTTTTTCTAAACAATCATGCCCCTCATCCTTATAGCTTGTCACCTGCTGTCGCCTATTGGCGCTGGTTATCGCCTATTGTCGCCCGTTGTCGCCCAGGAGCGCCTGTTGTCACTTACGATCATCTGATCAGTATGAATACCCCAGTGATGCAGCTGGCGATCAGTCATCTGATACTGCCACATCTAGATGGCTAGTATGGCCTATGTGTACTCCTGCGGTGCCGTCAGCGGTCAGCCGGGAATCGCACCGCGATCCTTCACGTGGCCAATCGCACACTGACATTTTTCAGATCAAGTTGGACAGTTGGCATCCTATTAGACATTCTTCTAAGCAACCTTGACGTTTTGAACTCTAATTGAACATCTCCCAAATTAAAACGAGCTTCCACTTTATACTATTAGGGGGGGGGCAAAAGTAATGAGACAAAATGAAAAAAATCTTTATCTCTCTATAACTCAATTACAACTCAACGATGCTGAGGAATGTATTTGCCATTAAGGGCAAAGACCTTGCTGCCATCGCTCAGCCAACTTCCTGATCCCATCCTTCCAGAACTGCTTGGGCCTGGTGTTGATCAACTGCTCGACATGGTTGTCAAGGACTCTTGGGTTCTTGTGTCCCTTCCGACTAGGAAGTCCTGTAGGCTCAAGCAGTAGTGGTAGTCGCATAGAGAGATGTCCAGCGAATACGGTGGGTGAGGCATGTGAACGTAGCCCAGTTGGCCAAGCTTATCCGTGCTTACTTGTTCCCGATGGGGTGCGGCGTTGTCGAAGAGGGGAACCTTCTTGAAGCGCTGCAATCGAATATTAGCGAGTCGCAGGTCCATCTCTTCTGTTTCGTTCACCATGGCTTTGGAGCATTTCGTCGTGCGTTTGGTAAACAGCTTCCACTATATCGGTCCATGGGCGCAGACCCAAAAGCTTCGAAGGTGCTTCTCGCTGTGAACATCTCACAGAACGAAGGACGGTAACAGGTTACCAGGCCTCACCCAGACTTGCTGCTTGGCAGGGTTAAGGTAGAAGACGTACTTCTCATCCTGCGTGAATATTGAGCCCAGGCTGCTCGGGGTTGGGAATTGGGGGAGATTTGCGCGAAACAGGTGGACTCGTCAGACTGGGGTTTCAGCATGAGACAGGCTGGGGTTTTTGGCATGCTTCTGGAAAGGGCGGAAGTGGTAACTTCTCAGATGTGCTTCAGTAAGTAGCATACAAACATACAAATACGACAAGCACGAAACCAGACTCCAGCCACGAGATATATGGACACGGCATGGGGTGTCTCATTACTTTTGGCCCCCCCTAATAGAAATCCTCCGAGACGGCTAAAATAAATTTTGTCCAAGAAAAATTGAGTGGGATTTCTTTGACTTTTCTCATTCACTTGCCCCAAGAAGTGAATGCATTGTTTGAAACATTGTAAATTTTGTATTTTATAAGTTAAGGTTGCAGATTAAGCTCATTTTGTAGCACAGAAGAGTAAATTAGCGAGAAGATCTGGCCAAGTGTTCGTCTAGCTCTTCGCGACTTTTATTTGATTGAGAGTGCTGCTTTTTTGAAACAACAAAGTGAATATATGCGTGTTTTCTATAGACATTGTCTCTTTTGCTGCACCATTAACAAATGTGTAACTCCACGTAAACAAAATTGTAGCTATCCAAAGAATAAACATCGCAACGTCCTGGATGAGCGCACGGCGCAATCTCTTTCTTTAACGCTCTAAAAATTGCACTTTTTGCACTTCTAAACAAACTCTAAACCGTTATTCCAAACCACCTTTAAACCGTTATTTTGACCCATTTTAAACCATTATTTTCCCGAAAAATATAGAATTTATACATTTTTAAGCAGCGAATTCACTTCTTAGGGCAGGTGAATTTTTTTCTAAAAATTCGAAAAAGTTATACTAATTTTTCCTTGGACAAGAAGCAGTTCTAATCTCGGGGAGTCTCTAGTTTAACGTTAAAGGAGCACGTCTTGAAATACAAGATATTCAATTCGATTTCAACAGCGTCAGGCTTGCTTAGAAGAGGTCCAATTTGACGTGAAAATGATAATCAAACCTTGGGAGAGGTAAGTCCGACTCACCACATATACTCCGCCGGTGTACTGGTAGAAGTCCTCGTAGACGGTGTAGGCCGCCTCTACGGGTCCGTTAGTCATGATCTCCTTCTGGATGCCCTCGACGGTCTTCGGCACATTGTATGCGGACTGTCCTAAAACGAAAGATTCACCCATTACGATGGTTTGACATGGATACTGTACACCTACCGTAGTGCTTGTCGTCAGCGTAAGCGGTTGCGTACCCAGCGATGCATTTCTTGGTGCAGACCGGGGTGTCGTACTCGTCGGTGGGACAGGGTCCGAAGTACGTCTCGTTAGCGTGGTGGCCGCATGGAGGGATCGGATACGGCTTGCAGCCGGACTGAAAAATTCGATCATCGAGGACTAAAGGGCAAGGATTAACGACCACATTGATCAATCCATTTCGGGCAGGTGAAAGTCCTTGTCTCCTACGACTGCGCTATCACGTGCCTGGAGGATTATTCGGACTCATTCAAAAAGTTCTTAATAATTTTTATAGTTCCTAATCTTGACTAAACAAACCTGTGATTCGTAGGAACCGCCGGTGCAGATGCCGGTCTTTACCCAGTATCTCCATGCCTCGATAGGATATCCTCCTTCACATCTAAATCGAAATTGGGAAGACTAACTAAGAGGCTCAATACTTAAGTTTTTCCTCTACTCGCCCATTGCCACACTTCTTTCCACAGCATGAGAGCACATCATCCGCTGAGACGGTGGTCTGAAATGAGCTGAGCTTTTGAGCTTGTTGTTCCTTAAAATTTCTTCTTTAGTCGAATCAGGATGTGAAGGCTTGTCTACATATCAAATGGCTGGAAGTAAACACGGACTGTTTTTTTTTGTAGGAGCTCGCAAGAGTCGAAAAACAATAGAATATTACTCAAATTGAGCTCTCATAAAAGGGCTGGAAAGGTTTGAAGAGTTCAAACCTATGAAGTTGGCGTTCATTTTCTCTTAGAATGATCCAGATCCGAGATTTTTTGGAGCTTAAAGTTAGCCTATCCCGTTACCAAAGCTTATATAGGCTAGAAGGCTCCCAAGAAGACGTGACGCAATATATGATCTATGAAGTCATACCTGTGTCTTTCCATTGCTGGCAATGCAGATACGATCAGACATCGCCTCGGCAGCTCCGAAAGCCCAGCACGCTCCTAAACCACCATGTTATGTCTCGTTTATGTTTTATTTAGATTTATTTTTATGTTATGTTAGGTGTCTTGACACGCGTTAAACCGATTGAACAACGAGCGAAAATTAGAAAGCTAGGAATGTCATTTTATAAAACACTGCGATGGCTCACTTAGCCCGCGTTCGAATAGATGCTAACTGCACACTCCCAAATCGCAATTTGCTGATTTTTTAATCTTAAAAAAGTAGTCGCTAATGTGACCTACATGGACATGCGAAAATGAGCCAGGCAGTTGGGGGCAGCGACCGTACATGTCCATATAGATGAACGCATGCTCGATACGACCTCATTGGTCTGATGCGTCCAACTTCCCTCATCCTATGAAGGCCATATTGACGACTAGTTCTATTAGGTTGTAACGAAATAAATGGCACTGAACCACTGTAAATTTAAACAGTTAATATCTCGGCTTGTAGGCAAGTTTATTAATCGAAATAAAAACCTTCTGATTCTACACATCTTTGCCAACGTGACACAAGCTTTTTTATCCCAGTAGCATAAAAATCAGAAGTTCTGGAATTGACGAAATCTTCGAAGGCACTTTCGGCATCCTGTTGGTATTTGAATATTTTCCCTACCAAGAAGTCGCCAAGATGCTTGAAGAAATGGTAGTCTGTTGGGGAGAGGTCGGGAGAAAACGGAGGATGTGGTAGAGTTTCAGTGCTCAGCTCATTCAATTTCTGCAACGTCATTCGTGCTACATGGGGCGAGCATTGTCGTGCATAAGGAGAACTCGCCTTCGGTTTACCAAGGCCGGCCGGATATCCTTCAACTTTTTCATCATTTCTTCAATTTCTATGCAGTACTTCTCTGCCGTGATGGATTCACCGGGAGGGAGGAAGCTGTGGTGAATAATTCCCAGCGAACACCACCATACTGTCACCATTACTTTCTTCTGGTGCAATTCCGGCTTCGCAAAAACCTTGGGGCTCTCATCGCTGTCCACCCACTGTGCCGATCGTCGCCTGTTGTCGTACATTATCCACTTCTCGTCACAGGTTACGATGCGATCAAGGAATGGGTCCGTTTCGTTCCGTAGAAGCAGTGCGGACGAGATCTCATATCGTCGGTTTCTTTGCTCCTCAGACAGCTCATGAGGCACCCATCTTTCCAGCTTTTTGGTCTTTCCAATTTCCTTCAGATGCCGGGCAGCTGTGTTGTGACTGACGCCAAGAACCTTCGCTATCTCCCTGGTACCTTTGTGTGGATCCTCCTCTACCACATCTCTCAGCTTGTCCTCATCAACATCACTATGCCTCCCACGACCTTCATGTCCTTCCAAGCTCTCATCTCCATTCCGGAACTTCTGATACCAACGATACGCCGTCCGAATTGTGGAACATCCCTGACCGAATGCGGCGTTGATCTTCTCGTCCGCCTTCTTAGCTGTAGTGCCCAGCTTGAATTCATACAAGTAAATGCCTCGGATTACCCTTTTGTCCATCTGCAAATAAGTCAATAAAACTTTAAAGTTTTCCCACTTTTACATAGAAAATTTGGTACTCTGCGGTAGAGCAAAGTTTGCGCTTCTAAATGATATGCCACATGTTACGGTTTGTTCTTGATCAAATGCGTAAAGACGCGCCAAAAAATGGCGCGAGCCAGTGCCATTTAATTCGTTACAACCTAATAGTTAGTTCCAAATTTTCTTTCACATATGGATTGAGGAAGCAAACACAAGCCTTAATTCCACTAGAAAAAGAGCCTCTTCGTAATTTTAGCAATTTTTTGCGTTCGATCATTCATCGTTCCGATGGTGTAACGGCATAGAGCATTCCTGCCCGGTTAGCAGGATGTGTGGGTTTGAATTCCGCCTGGCGCTTAAGTTTTGATGGCAACAAAACATCGTTATGAAGCCTGGTAGCAGTCACTTGAGGCTTAAGGAAAAGACTTGGGTCATTTTATAGAATGTGGCGCTTAAAATGCGAATTACACGATGGTGAACCCGCATAGGATCAAAAATTGTCCAGCATTTTGGGAAAATTTGAACTCACTGACCACAGTCGGACTGGTCGCGGATGTTGGAGATCGACGTGCAGGTTGGCCACTGTGTGCGGGAATCAAAGCTGAAATTCATAGGGTAGTCAGTGGAAGAGCGCACTGCAACACTCATTGGGATACATTCGAATCCATACCTTTGCTATAGTACATTATAGTTGAAGTTCCCCCGCTCTCCGACCTGCTCGCATACTATACGTACCTCACCTAACCATATAGGATAAAAACGGCGTTACTCAATCCCTTTTGGGATGCGCCTCGCATTCTACTTCAACATGAAGTCGTGGAAGTGATTTGAATGTGTTTTTGTCCATACAATGACCGTGGCTTGCGGTGGCCAGCCCATGAACAAGCCTGCGCTTTATCCTTCCCAAACAAGTCTGATACCAGTTCAACGACGAGGAGGAATGGAAGCCTTGGTGGGCCTGGAGGCGAAATCAAAACCAAAGGCAGCTCTTCCGACTGCGAAACATTCGTCTGCCTAACTATAAGAAGGAAAGCGTTGAAACTGGTTTCCGGTGAGCCCTTTTGAGACGTTTATTGTAATTAGTATTTTGGAAGTGCAGGGTGCGGCAAAATTACCGGTGCACCTAAACATTTTAAATTTTTTCCGCTTTTTCCCCCGAAATGTTTCCGCTTTATTCGCCTAATATGTTGGCTGTACATTGCGGAACTCATACGTAGTTAAGTACAAAATGGTTAGGCGTCCCAACCATCGAAGTGCTATTATCGAACTTCATAAGGCCGGCAAGCAAACGAGAGATATTGTGAAGATCCTTTCCGTGCGCCGAAGAACGGTTCAGGATGCAGTAAAAAGCTGCAAGGAATTGAAGACCGAAGATGATAGAAAAGGAAGATGGCGTCCCACGACAGCTGCGAGCCGGAAAAATGTAAAACACGAAAGAGAAAATATCCGAACGAACGCCAGGAGATCGATGTGCCAGATGGCAAAAGACAGGAATAAGCGAAAGGTCAATGAGGAGGATAGTCAGGGGAAAGCTTAAGAAGTTCCCTTATCGTATACAGAAATGCCAACTCCTGACGGACACTATGAAGAAGAGGAGCTTGGAAAGATGAAAAGGGTTCCTGCAGTGATTCACGGTGGCTCGCGCTCGAGACACCGTCTTCAGACACCGTCTTGAATCCAGTCTTCAACTCCCAAAATGGGAGGATTATTGGGGACTCGCTTCCTGATGCTACCGCCAAAAGACGACTTCAGGAAAGTGCGAAAAAGCCTCACTCCATTGTGGTTTGGGAAGGAGTCACATCTTCAGGAAAAACTCCACTTGTTTTCGTCGAAGCTGGAGTGAAAATCAACGCAGCGGTTTACATAGATATTCTGGAAAAAGTTCTCAGGCCGTGGGCCGATTCCAACTTCGGAGAAGCCTACTGGTGCTTTCAACAAGATTCTGCTCCGGCACACAAAGCGAAGGTGGTCCAGGAATGGTGCGCCGAGCAGCTGCCTGACTTCATCACACACGACGAATGGCCCTCCAGTTCTCCGGACCTTAACCCGATGGATTATTCTGTGTGGGCCGTCTTAGAGAAAAAAGCTGGCTCTACCAGGCACCCAAATCTGGACTCTCTTAAAGAAGCGCTTTTAAAATCCTGGAACGAAATTGATGAACCGTACTCGCGTTCTACATGCGAAGCGTTTGTCGAACGTCTGAAGGACTGTGTGGAGGCGGAGGGCGATCATTTTGAAAACTGATAGCATGATTTGAATTATCATGTTTGTAGTAGATAAACTTGATGGTTAGAATTTAGAATTGTAAATTTTGAAATTCAATGGCATTTTGAAGTGAAACATCTGCGACGTTTGACTTCAAAATGCCACTGAATTTTCAGTGCACGGGTAATTTTGCCGCACCCTGTATGTATGTAGTATTGAAAGTTCTCGTAACTGTAAAATTTCGCAACTTCTTTTCTGGAGAGTAAGAACACTCAGGCAGTGCAGCTATATACATAGATTGCCGATCCATTGCATCGGATGAATCACTTTCGGATAACCGATTCGGACATCATTTCCGATCAGAATCATCCAAAAATCCGAGTTTAAAAAAGGTTAATCGACTCAACCAATTATCCGAAGATTATCGATCACATCCAATGCATACCAACCACAAATGTATCACTCTGGCACATACCTGTCAGGGATAGCGGCATCGATGTTTAGCTCTTCAGCATAGCCCGATTCGACGACGTACTTGATATCCATAAGCTTGGCCTTCATGCTCTCCATAGTCAGTTTGGATGGAGATGCCTGAACTCGCAGTTTGAAATTCCGCTCAGAGTATCGTGAGGAGATCATTTCTTCAAAGCCACCATATCAGAATCCTGCGAACAGAACTGACCCTGAAGAACTTCTGCTTCTGATTGACATACTCGGCAAGGGCGTCACCTGTGAGCACCTCAGCTTCTGCTGGAATCTCGCGGTTTCGAAGCTCTTCTGAAATTTCAGAGCCTTTTTCATACATCCGAACTTAGCATACAGTACATTCGGAGTCTGCATTGGTCTCACAAAAGAATTATACGCCTGCAGAAAAAGACTCATTCGCAGTACAAAGTCCTTCAAGTAACTGGTAGTCCCTATTTAGCCTCAATGAGTTAAGGAAATTTCTTAAATTGTGGAGGCATTGTGTTTTTTTTTTGTTGTTAAAAAGCGTATTGCGGTGAATAGTGACTTCGCTCACTTCATTTGGCTATATTAGCCAACACTAGATACATCACTAAAAGGAAAAGTCATGAGCTTATTCTGTGTGTTTGATTTCCGAGAGCTCATACCAAAAACAGCCATTATTTTTGCGACACTGCATATTGCGAGGTAATGCAGAGGAGCAAAGTGAAACAGTTTTCTAAAGATTTCACACTCTAAGCATAAAATAAATGAGCTAGAAGTTAACGAAGACCCACCGAGAAGATCGTGCTTCTGAACAGTGAAAGCGCTCACGGCCACAAGGCCAACTGCAGCCAGAAGTAGAGCTCTCTGAAAGGGATGCGATTACACTAGGATCTACAGACCTACTCTATCAAGTTGAGTGTATCAATGATAAAAGGCGGGTTGGCGCTGAATTCGTTAATAAATTGGCCCAAATTCTGACATGTAGTTCTTAATTTGCATCACTCCGGTAGCTTCTGATGATAGGCATAGGCACAGCATAGTCGCTAATGTAGCCCTATAGAGAGCATATCACACCAATCAGACCAAATCGAGCGGTCGCGCTAGCTAGAGGGGGCGTGTAATGTCGGTGACCTGATTGGCTGGCATGTGTTCGGTCGATACTCTGACTGGCTGGATGTTCTCGCTTCCAGATATAGGTTATATTTACGACTTGTATACCCACACTTATAACTGATGAATGATTTCCAGGATAGCATCACACCTAGTCCCCTGGTTCTTTGCTGAAAATCAGGTTCACTAATTCACAGAATCACGCCTTGCTGAATGTAACGGCGCTGCTAGGTTCTACAGAAAGCACCTACCATTCCAGTGGAAAGTCGAACACGACCACATTCGATACCGTCCGCCTTTTATAGCAGACTTATCTCAAATGCGCCAAATGCCAGACTCCTGACGCATTCGGTCTGCCAGGTTTACGGCCATAATAAAGCCTGACATTCGAGCGATAAGCGCTGCCTTCTGATGCGGCAGCAGCTCGTAAAAACCACGGAACAATGAGCTGTGCGGCACGTTTTTGACTTAGTTCTTCTCTCGGTCAAAAGCGAGGAATCAAAGAATTCAGCTTCAGACAGGAATGCGCCATGGATTCTGCATACTTCTTGATTTCACTGATGATCATAATGTGTCTGGCAAATATCAATCAATACTCATTTGAGTGTTCTTGTCTACTCAGTTGTTCGAAGCAACGTTTTTTCTTAATTTCTAAAGGCGTTCCCACCAGGTGATACAACTTCTGCGAAAAAAAGAGAAAGCAGTGGACTATTGGGACGATGGACAGGTACAAGGCGCAATCTTAGCATACAGCACATCAGGAAGCTTTCTCTTTTCCAATGTTTAAAATAAGAAAAATTGCTACTCAGAGCCTTAGATTTTCAAACACTGCTTCACTTCAACGTTTTCTATCACATTCTAGCCAGGGAAGGGTCTCAGGCGTAGTCTGAACGGGGGAAATGGATAGTACTGTGAGAATCCGCACCCTCCATATAGTAGAAAAACATGTTTCGTTTTTGCTGAGTCTTTCAACCAAGAGAGCTACGGGCCCTCGAAGGTGGGGTACAGTATCACACAGTCATCGCGTACCCACGTGCATACATGCGCGCGCGGACGTATGAGACGTGGCAGAAAGGCTCTGCAACGAGTGAGTCGGTAGCTTATCAGGTTGAGAGGCTGCTTCACAGGTGCTAGGTCAGATGTTCGACGCCCGCGCTATGCACCGTTTTTGCATTTCTTCATGACTGCCGCCTCCTTTACCAATTTGCTTTCTGCATATCTACTACATACTTATTTCACTCTAAATTATCAAATAAGGGCCAGATTCGTGCTCAACACCCCAGACAATCCCTATAGACAAAGTTTGGACGAAAACGGTGACCATGACCTTACCATTGGGCGCTCATATCTACTAGAACTTCCCTTACTCTAGCGCACTACCAAAAACGGACGCCATATTCGTGATCAGCACCCCAAATAACCCCAATTTGAGAAGTTTGGGCGAAGTTGCTGATTATGACTTCGACGGCCCTAAGTAGCTGTACTACTGTAACCCGTACCTGCTGTGAGGTCACTGTTTAGCATTCGCTGAAAAACACAAAACGTTGTATAATACAGAAGAGGAGAGAAGTGAGTGGAGCACAGCTCAAAGTAAACCATTATTTGACAATTTAGAGTGAAATAAATGTGAAGGAGATGTGCAGGAATCAAGCTAACTTAAATCGTCACTAAGGCACTATTATTAGGTTGGTGCATAAGTTCTCGGACATTTGATCCCTCCTGAATTGAAAGCGCATTTTCCCGCTAATTTCTCACATGTATCAACGCGTGAATGATCGATCGGTAGAGAAAGGAAAGGGCTACAAAACTGTTCCTAACAATTACTTCTGCGTTTTAACGTCAGCTATCATGGCTAAGCAATTCATCCCAACTGAGACGCATATTCGGCACGTCATGTTATTCTTGCATCAATCTGGCCTCAATGCCAACGAATCGTATCGTCGCCTGAAGGATGTTTACAACGAGAGTGCTCCTGCTCGAAGTACTGTGTACCACTGGTTCTCGAAGTTTGCAGTTGGTGAATTCTCCATTGAAGGTAATGAACGAGAAGGGCGCCCGATGACACTGGATCTGGATGGCCTCCGAAGTAGAGTGGAAGCGGGCCCATACCAAACCACTCGCGAACTATCAAGCACTCTTGGTATTAGTCACTCAACGGTCGTTCGAGGATTCGATGCCGCTCTGTCTCTCCTTATCGCAGAGCCGATGTCGCTCTGTCTCTCCTTACCCTCAGACGTACCCACAGATGGCTGGACAACCTTGTAACCGGGGATGAGAAGTGGATACTCTACTCTAATTATCACCGGCGTGCACAGTGGGTTTACGCAACTGGAGAGGCAGAGGACGTTCCGAAACCCGACTTTCACGTGAAAAAGGTAATGCTATGCATTTGGTGGAGCGTTCTTGGCGTAGAGTACTGGGAGCTGCTGGAGGAAGGGATAACAGTGACGGCAAAGGTTTACTTCAACCAACTGAGGAAGTTGTGGGCCCACCTTCAAACCATACGAGGAGAGCAAGTGAAGGTGTATCTTCGGCCTTTGTCATACCATCGCTCACCCTGAGCGACGCCCAATGATATGCACCCATATCGATTCCATCGCGCCGCCCGATCGATATGGGAGCATATCATTAGGCGTCGCTCGGGGTGAGCGATGGTATGACAAAGGCCTTCAACACGACAATGCTAGACCGCATATTGCTAGAGCGACGGCGGCTGAGTTGGCGGACTATGGATGGACCGTTCTTCCACATCCACCTTACTCACCAGATCTCGCTCCTTCTGATTATCATTTGTTTTCAAGCCTTCAACGTTATTCGGACGGCCAGCAATTTAGGAACCGAGAGGATGTCAAGGAGGCACTGCTCACATTCTTCGAATCACAACCGGCCACGTTTTGGAGAAAAGGCATCCATGACTTACCAGCACGTTGGCGAAAGACAATTGATGTAAAGGGTGGTTACTTCAAATCCTTACTATATATAAAGCAGCAAGCGTGTGTGTGTGCGTGTGTGCGTGTGTGCGTGTGTGCGTGTGTCTGTCCGTCACACTTGAGTTGGGGCGCGGCAGCTGAACACGTCGGCAACCGTGCATGGCGAGCCGCAGACGTGCCGAACACGTCGGCGACCGTGCATGGCGAGCCGCAGACGTGCCGAACACGTCGGCGACCGTGCATGGCGAGCCGCAGACGTGCCGAACACGTCGGCGACCGTGCATGGCGAGCTGCAGACGTGCCGAACACGTCGGCGACCGTGCATGGCGAGCCGCAGACGTGCCGAACACGTCGGCGACCGTGCATGGCGAGCCGCAGACGTGCCGAACACGTCGGCGACCGTGCATGGCGAGCCGCAGACGTGCCGAACACGTCGGCGACCGTGCATGGCGAGCCGTAGACGTGCCGAACACGTCGGCGACCGTGCATGGCGAGCCGCAGACGTGCCGAACACGTCGGCGACCGTGCATGGCGAGCCGCAGACGTGCCGAACACGTCGGCGACCGTGCATGGCGAGCCCCAGACGTGCCGAACACGTCGGCGGCACGAAACTTCGGCCCTGGGGGTAATCGAGGTCGCTGAACACGAATCTGAACTCGGATCAATCGATATCGATCGATATTATCGATTTTTTGAGGATGACGTTCAAGTGGCACGAAACTTCGGCCCTGGGGGTAATCGAGGTCGCTGAACACGAATCTGAAGTCGGATCAATCGATATCGATCGATATTATCGATTTTTTGAGGATGACGTTCAAGCGGCACGAAACTTCGGCCCTGGGGGTAATCGAGGTCGCTGAACACGAATCTGAAGTCGACCAATCGATATCAATCGATATTATCGATTTTTTGAGGATGGCGTTCAAGTGGCGCGAAACTTCGGCCTTGGGGGTAATCGAGGTCGCTGAACACGAATCTGAAGTCGGATCAATCGATATCGATCGATATTATCGATTTTTTGAGGATGACGTTCAAGCGGCACGAAACTTCGGCCTTGGGGGTAATCGAGGTCGCTGAACACGAATCTGAAGTCGGATCAATCGATATCGATCGATATTATCGATTTTTTGAGGATGACGTTCAAGCGGCACGAAACTTCGGCCCTGGGGGTAATCGAGGTCGCTGAACACGAATCTGAAGTCGACCAATCGATATCAATCGATATTATCGATTTTTTGAGGATGGCGTTCAAGTGGCGCGAAACTTCGGCCTTGGGGGTAATCGAGGTCGCTGAACACGAATCTGAAGTCGGATCAATCGATATCGATCGATATTATCGATTTTTTGAGGATGACGTTCAAGCGGCACGAAACTTCGGCCTTGGGGGTAATCGAGGTCGCTGAACACGAATCTGAAGTCGGATCAATCGATATCGATCGATATTATCGATTTTTTGAGGATGGCGTTCAAGTGGCACGAAACTTCGGCCCTGGGGGTAATCGAGGTCGCTGAACACGAATCTGAAGTCGACCAATCGATATCGATCGATATTATCGATTTTTTGAGGATGGCGTTCAAGTGGCGCGAAACTTTGGCCTTGGGGGTAATCGAGGTCGCTGAACACGAATCTGAAGTCGGATCAATCGATATCGATCGATATTATCGATTTTTTGAGGATGGCGTTCAAGTGGCACGAAACTTCGGCCCTGGGGGTAATCGAGGTCGCTGAACACGAATCTGAAGTCGACCAATCGATATCGATCGATATTATCGATTTTTTGAGGATGGCGTTCAAGTGGCGCGAAACTTCGGCCTTGGGGGTAATCGAGGTCGCTGAACACGAATCTGAAGTCGACCAATCGATATCGATCGATATTATCGATTTTTTGAGGATCACGTTGAGGAAGATCAGCCGATCCATCTCGATTAACATAATGGTCAGAAGGCCTAGGAAAGAATAAGAAACCCGTAGCGGCCATGGCTTCCTATTCTCGGGGTTTGGGGGCGAAGCCCCCAACCAGTCGTAGGCGGCCGCTAGGCCGCCGAACGACTGGTGATTTGATATTGTTGTTTGTATGTTGTGATAATAAATATTTCATGCCCCAAATGTCCGAGAACTTATGCACCAACTTAATATATAATACTCTCACGATTCCAGAGTTCGAGTAGAGGTCGAAATTTTTTTTGCCCAAACCTCACCCAGATGTGTTATTTGGGATACTGATCACTAGTCTGACATCCGTTCTTCAAATTTCGACCGATTATGGTAGTTTACGGTAGGTAGGGTGATGGTGCAATACTGTACCCCCAATTTCGAGGGCCCGTAGCTCTTTGGGTTCAAGGAATCAGCAAAAATGAAACACGTTTTTCTACTACACGAAGAGTGGAGATTCTCGCAGTATCATCCATTTTCCCGTTCAGGCCTACTCCTGAGACCCTTCCCTGGTAAGCAAATTGCACTATCTAACAAACATGTACATGAGGGTAAAGGACAGAGGACGGGGCTGGTCAGTTCCTTTTGAGATGCGCTATGCACTCTAGTGCTACAGGATCTCTTCTTGTTCAGCGTTTGTCCCGCTTCGTCGCGGGGTCCGCTCTTCTGGTGTCATGACGCCACCTTTCCCGGTCATGCGCTTGATCAGGGTGGACGCCAGTTACTTTCATGTCCGTGTGTAACGTATCCGACCAACGCTGCTTCGGGCGTCCTCTAGGCCGCTTTCCTAACACTTCCAACTCAAGACCTATCTTGCGGACGTTGTCTTCCTTTCCACGCAGAACGTGGCCGTACCATCGTAAGCGAGCTTCGCGCATCTTGTCCGCTATCGGCGCGACACCGAACTTCTGCTGAATAGCTTCGTTTCGAATGCGGTCCAGGCGCGTGACTCCAGCCATTCAGCGCAGCATCTTGGTTTCCATTACGCTGAGGCGCGTTTCAACTTCTTTAGTCGCAGGCCAACACTCAGCGCCGTATATTGCTACCGGCCGTACGACTGTTCTGTAGATCTTTGACTTCAGGTGCTCTGGTATCTTCCTGTCGCAGAGCACACCAGTCAGCGAACGCCACTTGGACCAAGCTGCACTCACGCGTAAGTTCACTTCAACCATCAGACCCCCGTCAGATGCTATTGCTAATCCCAGGTATTTAAACACCGATGTGCGTGCAGTACCGTTAATCTTAATGGAGCCGGACTCGCTTACGTCAGTCGTTAGGTACTCGGTCTTCTTGACGTTCAATTTGAGTCCGAACATCGCCAGCTTGCACCTGCCGCTCGAGATCATCTTTATCTTCGCAAGCGAGCATCACGTCATCAGCATAGAGCAATGTCCATGGAACAGGCTGCTGAAGATCTCGAGTAATGGCATCCATGAGGACAACAAAGAGGAGTGGCGAAAGCGCAGAACCCTGGTGCACTCCAACAGAGATGGGAACTCCATTGAGGTTCCAGCTGCAGCTTGCACTCTACTCTTTGGGCAAGAATAGAGCATCCGCACCCACTCTATAAGTTCCTCAGGTACGTTGTGTTGTCGCAAGGCGTGCCATATAACTTCACGCGGTACGCGGTCGAAGGCCTTCTCCAAGTCGAGAAAGGCGATATGCACCGGCTTCTGTTTCTCGCGATGCTTCTCCACCAGGAGGCGGGCGGCGTGTATAGCATCAATGGTTCCACAACCAGACACAAAGCCGCACTGATTGTCGGAGGATTCGCTCGAAGATCTTCATGCTGTACGAAAGCAAGCGAATCGGACGATAATTGGAGCAGTCTGCAGGACTGCCTTTCTTCTTCCAAATCGAGATCGTCGTACTGTTGTGCCAACACTCCGGTACTTTCTTCTCCTTTACTACCTGGTTGAAGAATTCAGCCAACCACTCAGCAGGATACCAGAGCTTCGACTTCCAAACATCGGCTGCCAGATCATCCGCCTTGTCGCCTTACCGGGCTTCATCTTCTTCAGAGCCGCTTCTGTTTCCTCCACGGTGATCTTGTGAACGGGACCGTGAACAGAAGCCACAGAAGGGATGGCCGGATGAGGAAATTCCATGGTGGAAGTTTCCCCAAAGTAATCACGCCATCGCTTCAGCGCCTTTTTGCGGTCTGTCAGAAGATGGCCGCTCTCATTATTGATGCCAACAAACTTTTCAATGTCCTCGGTTTGGCGATGGTGGGTCTTAGCAAGTCGGTACAAATACCGCTCACCATCGCGAGAATCTAGCTTTCTGTAGACATCACCATAATGAGTGGCTTTCGCAACAGCCACGGCTTTCTTTGCAGCCTTCTTCGCCTTCTGATACTTCTGCCAGTTGTCGGCTGTTTTATCGCTGAGAAACACGTGATAGAGCGACTTCTTCTCTCGAACCTTCGCTTTCACATCGTCTGTCCACAGCCATGCCTGCTTGTCGACTTTGCGTCGTCCAGGCTTCGTAGTGCCGAGTTCCAACCTTGCAGCTTGGCGTATCGCGCCGGTTGCTTTCTTCCAAGTTTCGTCGCCAGTCGTGACTGTCGGCAACCGTACGCGGGAAATCACAGCTGCTTCCTTCTCTTTCATTCGCCACCACTTGATTCTTGCAGCACCGCATCGCTCAACCTGCTGCACCCTCGGGGGGAGGGGGGGGGGGGTGATCTTAAAGGTGCACACCAGCGGTCGATGCTGTGGGGCGACCGTCTCACACGGCACGATCTTCGCGTCTGTGACAATGCTTCGGTCGCGATCCTTCACAAGGACAAAGTCTATCTGAGACTTGGAGCTCCCACTATAGTATGAGATGAGGTGGGAGTCGCGTTTTCGGAAAACGGTGTTCACAATGGTGAGATTATGCGATTCCGCATACTCAAGAATGCGCTCACCATCGGCGTTACGAGACCCGTATCCGAAACCACCATGACAGCAGTACTCGTCCTTCGCAGCACTACGTGCCCATTAAGGTCACCATGATGTCATCTTTCGACGGTACCTCTGCTGTCTTCTCATCAAGCAGGCTCCAAAACTCCTCCTTGGCTTGATCGGGGCAGCCACTCTGCGGAGCATACGTAGAGAAGAAGTGATAGAGTCGCTCCTTCGCGGCGACAACGATCTTCATCAACCGATCGTCATAGTGTTCAACGCTTACAATCGAGTCACGAAATCGTTCAAAGACGATTATTCCGACACCACTGGTGGTCCTGGGACTTCCACATAGAACGGCCTTGAAGCCACGTCCTATGTCCCTTGACTTGCTGCAGGACCACCTCGTCTCCTGCACCGCACAGAAATCAACTCTTCTACGCTCCAGTGCTTCAACCAACTCGCACGAGCGGCCCGTCAACGTGCCCACATTCAGCGTTGCTACGCGGGTCCTGCCTACGTTACGGGACTTTCGGACTAGCTCAGTTGCCCCCGATGCCGTCCTCGTATCAG
The DNA here is from genome assembly GCA_947359475.1 of Heligmosomoides polygyrus bakeri. Lineage (NCBI taxonomy): Eukaryota > Metazoa > Nematoda > Chromadorea > Rhabditida > Heligmosomidae > Heligmosomoides > Heligmosomoides polygyrus. Next base: position 16,018,342 of record OX375868.1, read on the forward strand.
GGACCCTTGCATACTTTCCACACTCGCCGGGCTCTGCGAGTGCGCGTCGGCTCCCGCGGACGCCGTAGCACTATCTCGAGAAACTTGACTTATCATGCACCATGTGATGTGACATGGGTCTTCGTAGGCCGGCCTGTCACAAGGGCCTGTCGCCTGCATTCGAGTGTCCGTGCTTAGCTTAGCTCACAAAGCGAGCAGTTTCCAGTGGCACCACGTGGAGGAACGGACATCGCGACCTCTAGTGCTACAGGATCTCACAGAGAAATATGATTGCATATTTAGCGGATATAATGATTTGCGGTGACTGGTTGATGAGCAAGTCGGTGTTTTGTCCCTTCCGGACAAGTCCTTTACCAGTCTTCGGACTCCAACGGGAAATCCGAACAAAGAATGTGGAATCGGCTGCACGCCACAGACAGCGCCTCCTCCAACTGCGCAATCACGCGATCAAATAGACACGTTTCGGGAAAGTTGGATTAATCTTTTGATTTAGGAAAAATCGTACCAAAAATTCATCTTCTAAGCGTCCGAAGAAAAAATGTTTAGAGCATTTCAATAGACACAAAATTCTCACCATCTTGGCTACAAAAATATCTTACCATTAGAATTATGTAAGTAATATCATACCATTAGTCGCGTACGAAGCTGAGAGACGTTTGTGCTATCTTCAAGATGCTCTCAGGGATCATGGACGTTGATGTTTCGCAGTTTTATAATATTTTGCCATCGGTAACGATAGATGACCCTAAAAAAATATCCTACCGTACTTCTAAGACGACCAAGATCTGCTTTTTAATGGGTTTTGTGTTTTTTCGATGTTTGTTCGTTTTTGTGAGGCTTGTCTTAAACACCGTAATAAATAATAATAATAATAATTTCTCTAAGTGTTAGTATTGTGCTAAACAAGGTTTTTATGGTGGATCTTCTCTATTTGATCGTAGCCCAACGTTTCGACGAGATCGTCGTCTTCAGAGACCTGAACGTGGTGCATGGTTTAAGTTGTACTCTGCCCCAGCAACGCCGTAGCCACTCCAGTCGTTCCGAAAGCACAGAGGGCCCTCCAAAGCTCCCCGTAGAGAAGAATAAACTCACAATTCGATCCACCGGTAGTGCTGTCACTCTACGTTAGTAAGGTTAGTGAGGACGACGTTCAGGCCTCTGCAGACGACGATCTCGTCGAAACGTTGGGACACGATAAAATCAGGGAGATTTACCATAAAAACCTGGTTTAATAATAATAATAATAATAATAATTCTGAAGCGCTGAGAGGCCAAGAGACGGGGAGTACGAGCACATACGAGAGCATAATGTAATGCAAGAGAAGCGCTTTTCACTAACCGCGCTGGCAATGAATTCTTGAAGTTCTCCAAGAAGAATAATAATTTCTGTGCGATGTTTGAAGTACTGCATCTTCTGCCATCAGTTAGTATACCTTTAATTGGTTTGTGTCTGTGAATATCAAGCTTGGCTCCACAGCTCGAACAGTCCTACTGATATAAACGTTTGTAATTGTTTTTGTTTCTTTTTACTTGTGCCGTTATCTACGTACAAATAAATATAATTGTTTAAAACAATAGCTTACCTTGACTTTGTAAAGCGTGCTAATTTTGTGTTTAGATACGTCTACTTTGCCTGAAAATTGCACAGCTTCAGATGCTATAAACGCTAGGTCGTGCAGTCACAGATACACCGACAGTCGGGTACACCCATTTTCAGACTCCTTCTTTAGGTTTCGCGCCCAGCCGAGCCACGCTTTCCATCCATCTGGGGCTGGTGACTTGGCATAGGACTTACCTCGGAAGAACTCTTTGACTCGTTAACTTAATCGTTGACTTGACCAACGGCTGGCCTCCGGAAGTCATTGTATAGGCACAATTTCCATCCAGATTCCCTCCACGATACCACGCAGAATTTAAATGCGTGGCGCACCCCTACGGGGTTCATGGTGGAGAGTCGTTTGATACACCGCCCTCAGAAAGGGGCGGGGAGAGGGATGCGCCGAGCACAAAATGTCCGGGTCCCTGCTTTCACATGGAGGCGTCGCATTTCTAATCACTTCCCTTGGCCCTGCATCTCTATCCTGAACTGATTTCGTCCTTGATACAAGAGTCAAAATCTTGTTCACCATATTTGGAACAAAAGAGTTTCCAGCTGCAGCGCCAAGGCTTTCTTCAGGTCCCGCTAATGCAGAACTGATCGGATTCACCCATAGTCTCTAGTTGAGGCGAAAATTTAAAGATTGCGGTGAAAATTGAAATAATCTAGAGAGAAGAGCGACGTTCTCCTTTCCTCAACTGCCTCCATAACCGAACCGACTGGAAAATGACTTCAGAGTTCCCTGAGATGCGCTTCCCAATCGTCCCTATCAGCTGCTAGGTTTTTGGACGATGTCACACCAATTAACGGCGGTTTCAAGCGCAGCAAACTTGTCCAAATAGGGCGGCGTCCGCAGAGCGGGAAGCGGGCGGCGGGCAGCACGGTGTACCGAACGACTGCCCCTCCCTCGGGTTCATTGGTGCTGTTTTCTATCCTTATACTTTCTCCTTATGATGCTATGTATTCGACTAAAAGAGAAAACCCAAGTCTCATTCTTCTCAGGTCCTGTTCATATTTAGCGCGACTGGGGGGAGGACGGAGTGTGGAGAGCGTAGTTATTCACGACAGACGTACTGGGATTTCGTAAATATTTACGTACACCACACTACGTCCGTCTCCCCAGTCGCTCTTGTCGCTCGAAGTATGAACAGGCCTTCAGACGGGATTTGTACTTCAGTCGCCACGTAGTGCGGCATTATAAGAACTGTAAATATCGATCGAGTGCGTTGCCTGATCGATAGCGGCGGCTTTCACTACGTTGCGCCACTCAGCGACCGAAGTATAACCCCTCCCCTATATCGAGGAGATCACATGGATCTTCCACGGTCCAACGGCAATCGCCAACTCGCAAATAGCTATGATCTGATTACTCGTTTAACAAAATGTAAGACATCATAACAGGACATGAGAACAACTATGGTTGCTGAGGTCACAACAAACATCAAAGTGACTGTACACGGCATCGACCAGAATCTACTCATACAGTTGCACATTCTGATAGTACTCCCTCTCCTGCGCTGTCTTCTTGTTCTTCATTAGAGCGAGCTTGGCCTCGAAGCCGTTGGAACGATCCACTCCGTCCCATCGATAGCCCGGTCGGATGCCGAACCGATTCGGTGGACACTCGCCTTGGTATGTTGGGTACACTGGAAGAAGAGCTCTACTCCGGAAGCTTTTCAGGCGGATGGTGTACCTACCTAGATCCCCTCGATCAAGAGCTTCTTCGCGCTTCTTGGTCTGCAGCATTGGCGCCATCGGATCCTCTTCATGGATCAGCTGTTTCAGGTGCCGATTCATCTCCTCGTCGTCTGCCATTCTCGCCAGCGGTTCGGCCGCGACTCGGGCCATCTCTTCCAGTTGCTCAGTGCGCTGAAATCAGTGATAATATATCTCTAATTAGTACATACCATTTTCGCGTGCAACTGGACACTTTTCTAAATAAACTGGACACCCCAAATCAAAATCCTCTAAGCAAGCTTGACGCTTTTGAAATCAAACTAAACAATTTCCAAATCAAAGCGACCGTCTTCCATATTAAGTCAGTGACTTTCCGAGTCGGTTAGAATAATTTTTTGATCAACGAAAATTTAGTGACTTTCGTTGAAATTTTTTCACTCACCTGCCCCAATAACGGAACACAATGTTTGAAAAAGAATCATTTTTTAAAGAAAACCAGTGAATTTAAATTTGCTTCAAAGCGCCGTATGGCAGTAGTCATTCTGGCATTAAAGTAAGAGATCGCGCCATGCATTCGACGAAATCGTCACGATTTTTATTTGATTGGTTGTGTAAATGTTGCTTACGTGAAATAGCGATGTGAGAATATATAGCATTTTCAGGTCGAATTGAACACTTTTCAAATCAAATTGAACAATTTTCAAATCAAACTGGACACTTTCCAAACCAAATTGGACATTTTTAGAAACAAATTGGACACTCTTCTAAGCTCGCCTAAGAGTTTTGAAATCAAAGAGCTCTTCTGAACTGAAACAACCTTAATACTGGTTGAACTACAACTCAGTAAGATGGTTAGAAAATTCTTTTGTTCGACCTTAATTTGAGTAACGACTTATGTAGTTTTTTTTCGTCTAGCTGAAGCAAGTTTTTTTTTTCGTCTAGCTGAAATAGAAAAGGGGAAAACTGCTTGCGTAAATTTGTTGGTTATGTATATTTTGATTATATTTATATGTTCATTTATAGATACCTGTAGACAATGCAAAAAGTACATATCCCACCTTGTTGTTTCACGTAAGCAACATTTACACTATCAATCAAATAAAAATCGCGACGAGCGTTTCGAGTGCATGGCGCAATCTGGTCTTTTAGGGCACCATATGGTTGCTGCTTTGCTGCGCTTCAAAACAAAATTAAACTTATTATTTTTTCTCAAAAAGTAAAATTTTTTAAAAATTATTCACATCATTTGGGCAGCTAAAGTAAAAAAAAATTTAAAAAGTTATTCTAAATTTTCCTTGAACAAAAAATTTTTCTAACCATCTTATTGATTCTGTAGTTCAACCTGTATGAAGGATGTTTCAATTCGGAAGAGTTCTCTTTGATTTCAAAGTCTTAGGCGAGCTTAGAAAAGTGTCCAATTTGGCTTGAAAAGAGTCCAGTTTGATTTGAAAAAAGTCCAATTTGGTTTAAAGTGACCAATTCGACCTGAAAATGGTACATATGCCTTCTATAGCTGTTCTTGTTTCGGGTCCCGTTTACATCTGCGTTACTTCACACAAACAGTTTTCTACTACTCAAATATAAGTCGCGACGATCCAGCCGTGTGCGTGGCGCGAACTCTTCGCTAAATGATTTCTGCCTTCCTGCGCTTTACAACAAAGTGTAATCCATTATTTTTCCTTGAACCGTTTGAAATTTTTATAAAATCTCAAACACTACTCACTATACTTATCCTCGAATGACCCATTCGAAGAGGTATTCGAATAATTTTCATTCGAGTTTGAATATTCGAATCCGAATATTCAAAAAATCGCGTTTTTCGAATATATTCGATTTCGAATGCTCGAAATTTTTCGATATTCGAAACCATTCGAATATTCGAAATTTTTGCGAGAGCATAAATATACTACTCACTAATTAAAACTGTGACTATGAACATTCCAAAAAGTCGTACTAAATTTTGATTGACCAAAAAATATTCAACCCGTCTCGAAAAGTCTTCACTTTATTGTGCAAAAAGCTCATTTTGAATGGAAAAGTATCCAATTTGATTTGAAAGTGCCCAATTTGACGTAAAAATAGCATGTCACCCAATCGACATACCCGCTCCGCCTGAGCAACTCCTTTGTTCCACAGCTCGTACTTCTCCTTTAGTTCTGCCTGCTTCTTGGCTTCCCGTTCCTTCCTCTCCTTGTCTTCAGGCTTATCCTTGCCTAAAGTGAAGCACATTAGCGCCTGAATCAATGTGAAAAGCACCAAGAACTAGTCATACGTACTTTTTCGCACTTGCTTCTGGCGCACTTTGGTCTCTGCGAACCTTCCGCTTACTGAGGTGTCCAGCTCTTCGAACATCTATAAGGAGGCTGCGCTCAAAATCAGTTATATGAGCGTTAAGGGGTCGTTCCTCCACGTACCTTGGCCTCCCTTTCGCGTAGTCTTTCCGCTTCCTTCTTGAGATCCTCAGCGGTCTGAAGACCAGCTATCTGAAAAAAAAAAGAATTTGTTAGATTAGCACATACACCAGCTGACGGCGAGCAGGGATGGGCGGAAATTTTGAAAATTTTCCCAGAAAACAGAAAACAGAAAATCGCTTTCGTCAGAAAACAGAAATCAGAAAACAGAAAAGCCAAAAATGCCAGAAAACAGAAAAATCAGAAAACAGAAAACAGAAAATTCCTAAATTATCACACGAAGTATTCCACTCGAAGATCAATTTTTCCAGTCGCAAATGCCTTTGTATGACTAAAAATGTAGTCATCGGCCAGCGTTTTTGCTTGAAATCGTTTATAAAAATTTCTAGCATACTCCGAATTCAATACAACCAATAAACTGTCTGACTCGGTCTGAAGCTGGATCTTACGAAGACGATGTGCATGAGGAACGGACAAGTTTCTGATGCCCCATTCTCGCTCAACGGAACGAACATCTCCGAATGCTCCAGCTACGTCTATCTGGGTCGCGAAGTCAATATGGCCAACGACCTAGCACCAGAGCTGAGCAGGAGGAAACGAGCGGCTTGGGGAGCTTTCAAGAGCGTCGAAGAAGTCGCGAGGAAGACGAAGAACGTCCGACTCCGTGCCCACCTATTCGACTCCAGTGTTCTTCCTGCCCTCACATGCACCTCAGAGACCTGGGCTATACGAAAGCAGGATGAACACGCGATCAGCGTCGCGCAGCGTGGAATCGAGGGGACGATGCTCGGAGTGACACGACTCACGCAAGTGAGAGAAGGCCTCCGGAGTTCCGAGCTTCGCCGACGTTCGAATATCAGAGACGCTGTCGCGTGGGCCAAGTTGTCGAAAATTAGGTGTGCCGGCCACGAAATGCGCTTCGCAGACACCCGCTGGACGAGAGCCGTTACCGACTGGATACCTCGGAATGTCAAGAGAACACCGGGACGCCCACTGACATGTTGGTCGGACTTCTAACTTCTTTGTCAAAATTTTAAATGATCCATATGACGTTCTTCGTGACCCTTGAGTAAGTAGGATCCATTGGTTGGAGCACTCTGGCACGCTACGGGGACGAATGGAGACGGTGCTTAGGTGATACAGGTAATACATGAAAAATTTCATGGTTCACTACCCTACCACTACATCAGCGAAATCAAAGGTAACTAAAATTTTTCTATTCCTTACTAATCTTTGACAGCCAAAAGCTGAGCAAGGTTCAGTGTTAGAAAAATAGCCTCACGAAAAGCTCCGCAGAAAGCGATTATTGGGGATGACCGGCCAACAATTTCCAACTTTCAAGGTGGAGCATAATCCTATCCACAGTAACTCGACTAACTAACTAACTAGGACAGCCGATTAGTTAATAGATAAATAAATGCTCCTCAGAACTCTAGTTTTAATATCTCAATAATATAGCCTTAATATAAAGTTGTAAGCGATCGTAGATGCGAATTGCTGTTAGAATCGAAAAGAATACGAAACCAAGTTATTAAAGTCGAGAAATGTCCTATGAAGGAACTCCATGTCAGCAGCACTTACATGATTAATCAAATAAACAAAACGGCATAGTTCATGAGTGCATGGCGCAATTTTTACACGAACACATCCAAAAACGCCACATGCTTACAATTTAGAATACTCTAGAAACATTATTTTGGAATGGAACTCGTGATTCTATGACCCTTTTTGCCTTCTTTTTTTGGATTTCTATGCTATAATTTTGTTCGCAGCACTATTTTCTGTTTTCTGGCCAATTTTTGACGATTTTCCCAGAAAACAGAAAACAGAAAAAATTTGCCCAAAATGGCCAGAAAATCAGAAAACAGAAAACAGAAAACAGAAATTCCGCCCATCCCTGACGGCGAGTGTATCGCAGTCGATTAAAGTAACGGCCATGGTTCGGATTCCTCCCCCCCCCCCCCCCCCCCCAAGGCCAATGAAGCCTTCCATCCCTCCGGGGTCGTTGAATTCGTACCATACCTGTCTGGGAAGGATAAAGCGCTGACTTCTTCATGGCTTGGCCACCGCAATCATTGTACAGGCCAAATAAAGGATAAAGGGTATAGGACAGCGTTACCCAACCCCCTTTGAGAATGCGCCACGCATTCTACTTCTACGGGATGTGGTGGAGGCGATTTGAATGCGTATTTCGCCATACAACGACTTGCAGTGGCCAGCCGATGAACAGGCCAAATACGCATTCAGATTGCATTCGCGACATCCCGTAGAAGTAGAATGTGTGGCGCATCCCAAAATGGATTGAGTAACACCGTCCTTCATCCATCATCAGCTAAGTATCTAGAATTTGGCAACTATCAGAAAACTTTCTCTGGGCGTGTTCAAGAGACGGCTACACGGAGGAGCCAGCCAGCCACAGGTCTCGATGTCCGTGCAAGTGGCTGATCCATCCCCTGCATTTTGCCTTTGTATGCGCACAGTGAAAATTCGCCGATAGTGTCCACGTTTGTTTAGATTTTATAGAATTCATTCCACAGATATCCTTTCAGCGTCAGGGTAAGTCACAAAGTCGACAACATCGATCGATATTGAACAACGCTTTGGTACTAACTGTTAATAAGGTTTAGACATATAGTTTACACGGCAGCCAATCTTGACCAATTAGAGCATCGACTGAACACTTCGATGAGACGTGCAAAATCTGGTGTACCCCTCCCCCTTTCATCAGGTAGGCTACAATAACGACTAGTACAGATTTTTGTATATAACGGCCCTTCGCTATTCCTCAATACCAGCGAAAAACTAAACGTATGGATAACTCATACGTACCGATTTTTGCCCACCAATAGCTCAGGGATAATGGACTCGCACACCTTGAACGGGTGACTCGCGGTTGGCATTTCCACCGCGAATTACGAAAGGCGCTAATTCCATTAGGTTGTCCCATAAGTCCCCGCTGTTTTTTTTCAACGATTCACTGCAGATTTCGCCGGCGGTCTCTTGCATAGCGCTGCACAGCTTTCGAAAGAGAATGATTTGCTCTATCAGAACATGTAATGCGTCTCTTTTTTCATCCTGAATTTTGTCAATTTTTAGGCCATTAAAGTGAAAAGTGAAAAAGTGGCCATCTGCGCAGTTATTCTCTCCGCTTAGATTTGGATTTTTTGCGTAGTTTTTTATAGCGCTTGGAAGACAATGTTCTGTACTATAAGAATACGTGTTGGTCCTATTTGCTCATTTGTCCTTTATTGATTTTTAGGCCATCAAATTGGGACGACCGAAGAGAATTTTTTATCGACAGATCCTGCTCTGTTGTAGGACTTTTTTGCCCGGTGTTATATGTCGGTCGAAGGAGAATGTCTTGCTCTATAAGAAATTGTGTTGCGTTTCTTGGCTCATGCTAATTTTTGTCGGTTAACAACAAAATGCCAGAAAGAGAAAAATCATCTTCACCAACAATTCCTTCTCCTTGTTCAATTGTTGATTTTCGACATAAATCAGCGTGAGCCAATAAACGCGACACAAATTCTTACTGAGCAGGACATCCTCTTCCAAACGACATATAACACCAAGCAAAAAAGTCCAACCACAGAACCGACCTGTTGGTAAAAATTCAGATGGAAAAGTCGGAGTCCCAATTTGATGACCTCAAACTCAATAAAGGACAAGTGAGCAAATAGGACCAACACGTATTCTTGTAGAGCAGAACATTGTCTTCCAAATGCTATAAAAAACGGCACAAAGAATTCCAAACCTAAGCGGAGAGAACAACTGCGCAGATGAACAACTGAACACTTTTCACATTTTCACTTTAACGACCTAAAAATTGACAAAATTCAGGATGAAAAAAGAAATGAAATATATGGTCTGATAGAGCAAATCAGTCTCTTTCGAAAGCTCTATAGCGCTATGCAAGAGACCACCGGCGAAATCCGCAATGAATCGTTGAAAAACACGACGGGGACTTATGGGACAACCTAATATCATCCACCCCGCCCCCTTGAAATGATCTGCGGGCAAAACAGAGAATGAACGTTGAAAACTCGTACAATAGACCACTATGGTACGCAGTATGGACAAATGGTAGCCTTGATGGAGATCGTTCTCTTACAATAACAATCTAGGAAATGATAGGTGACTGAAATATTGATTTCAGATGGCGGATGTCCGAAGAATTATGAGTATGTAGTGAGACACTTGTACACTGAGTAATCCTACGAATTCAGGTGCGTTCGACCGCAGGCCTGGACACATGAACGGCTTATCACAGTTACATATATGGATATGGAGAACAAAACGTCTCTCCCCACCTTTCCATCCAACGTGTGCTGAGATTCCCGTCCGATCTTTTCAGGCGTAGCAATACGCCGACCTCCAGTCTTCTCTGGCTCGCGTCTGCGAGGTGGAGATCTGTCTGAAAACCCTCATGTCCTTCGGGGAATGTTGTTCGAAACAGCAACACATAAATCGTCTGCTCACCTCTGTCATGCCTGCCGCGCGTCTTCGATCCATGACTATAAGGTGAAGATTCACGTGCTAAAAAATTCAAGCGGATTATCAAGAATCTGGTTTCAAAATTCAAAATTCACTGCGTACCATGCTTCCTTGGAGGAGACAGATCTGAATCTGATCCCCTAGCTTTATCCCGAGAACGATCTGGAAGTTGAAACTACTAAAACGACAACTAAAACCTTTAAATTTTCTATGCAGAGAATCATAAGTTGGTCTCGACATTAATATGACCTGAGGCCGAAACTGGAATGAACGAAACAAACCATGTGAGAGGTCTCAAAGTGTTCTGTTCACAAACTCGGGTCCACTAGTTTTCTTATGCTGATATAGTCCTTCGCGTGGTAGCGAAGTCGGAGGAGGCTCCATCTAACGCGTGAACTCCGAATCGAGGTTCTTGGTTCTGATCCCCGAGCCAACTTAGCCTATCATACCTTCAGGGTCAGTAGATTTATGTCACGCTTGTTTAGGAGGGCTTTGTGCATCGGATAATCACCACAAGTCATTGCACTGATACTGAAGTGGGCACAGTACGTATCTAAATAATATATAATAGTTGCGTCCGAATGAATAGAGAGCGTCCGAAGCAGCGCTGTCCGATACGTTACATATGGACTTGAAAGTAGCTGGTGTCCACCCTGATCTAGCGCTGGATCGGGAAAGGTGGCGTCATGACACCAGAAGAGCGGACCCCGCTACGAAGCGGGACAGACGCTGAAGAAGAAGAAGTTGCGCCCGAATGAATATCCGAACACTCGAATTCGAATAATTCTATTTGAAATTGAATATTCGTATTCGAACGTCCAAAAAACGCGATTTTCGAATGTATTCGAATTCGAATGGTCGAAAATCCTCGCTATTCGAATTCGGTTATTCGAAATTTTTGGGAGAGCACAACTATACTAAATAAGTACTGGGGCGAAAAAATACTGATTTCTTTTGGTAACAACCAAGAAAGAACTACCGCAACTACTAAGGTTCCATGTCCTTCAGTTCTTTTGAAATTATTTTTCAAAAGAACTGAAGGACAACAAAAATAACACACGAAAAACTGGAAAAATAGAAAGCGAAGAACAAAAAGGTGCCTCAATACTTTTTTTACGTACCATTTATAGGCTAAATACGCATTCAAAAAGCCTCCACAGTATTCCGCAGAAGCAGAGTGTGTGGATCATCCCACAGTGTCATTGAGTAACGCCAACCTTTACAATGTAGCCCATCAAGATGAGATCCCTTCGAGAAAGGACGAACAAGCGATCAGCGTCGCACAGAAGAACCCGTGGTTGGTAGTACGAACGTACAAGTTTTCGCCTTTGCCGCAAGCGCGATTAAGGGCCTGTTCATATTTCGCGACAGCAGCGACAAGAATGCAGCGCGCGTGGGGTGCGCGGCGTGCGCAGCGCGCGGAAGTATGAACAGGCGACAGCAGCGACTAGAGCGACAACGCCGGCGCACGAGTATGAACACTTTACGGCGGCGCGCGCTCTGTTTGAACCGATTCGCACGTTGTGCACGGGCGATGGGAGCGACGAGAGCGCGTGGCGTGCGCAGCGACAAGAGCGACAAGAGCGACTGGGGCGACAGCGCCGGCGCTCGAGTATGAACATTTTTCGGCGGCGCGCGCTCGGTTTTAATCGATATGCATGTTTTGCGCGGCGACAAGTCGCTCTTGTTACGAAGTATGAACAGGCCCTAACCGCCACTGACGCACCGCTCTTGGGTAGGCTGTCTGGGAAGAGCTCTAACAAACTCCCGAGTTATGCTGTACTGTATCTGTGGCTTGTATATGTGGCTTTTAGAAATGAAGCTTCGTGTCATGAAAGAACCCAAAACCGTTTCATAATAGCAGCAATTGTCTATTGCTTGGATTAATCATCCAATTCCCACCCAAAATAACCATTTCCTCTAATTAAGTGCACCGGAAGACCCTCAAATAGCTGAGCGGAGGTATGCAAAGCAGTTTGCGCAGTTACAAGAGCGTTAGACTTCTAACTGTTGCAGCACACACTATGTAGTAGACATGGGATCCGAATCATGCATTTTCGGATATCCGGCCGGATTTATCCGGTTTCGGATTATCCGAAATCCGGCTCGGTCGAAAATTGCCCTCATCTGAATCATCCGAAGATCCGGGGTTTCTAAAATTGCCCTCATCTGAATCATCCGAAGATCCGGGGTTTTCAAAATTGCCCTCATCTGAATCATCCGAAGATCCGGGGTTTTGAAAAACGCAATGATTCGGATAAAATCGGATAAAAATCGGATAATAGGAGGTAGCGCGCCTTTCTGGTAAACTCTGCGCCATTGATAGCCTGACTTTTTCGGGCAGATTTGCAATCATTTGGCGGGAATTCTCTCACAAGGAAGGGTCTGATAGCGTATATCTGAACGGGGAGAGGGAGTCATCCTACTAAATAGGAATAATCGTCACCCTTCAATTAGCATAAAATGTGTTTCATTTTTGCCAAGTCGTTAAACCCAAGGAGTGGGGGTTCTTGAAGTGAACGGCGCATCACGAATTTGGGTTCTTGTACGACCGCGATGCCTCTGCCGGCAAGCAGCTCGGAGCGCAATGGGTAGTGACGATGCTTCATGGGAGGAAGGTCGGGGGTTCGATCCTCATGCGCTGCTGCATTCTTGCTTTTTAAATGATTGGTTAAGATTTGAGAGATTCTGACGTCTATACCATTTTCAGATGTTTTCTGCGCACTTTCCAGCTGCATGCTGTGGTACTCAACAGGATGATGCATAAATATTCAACACCAGTGATACACAGGTACAACGTGCATAAAGCAGCACGGGACACAATGGGCAGGATATAAATGCTGCAGGCTCCTCTCAGTCTGTTTCCATACATCGGCCAATGACCTCGGGTAAAATCATCCTGCTCGGATTTTCAAAGGAGACCATGATGTGACGTCACATGTGGTTAAAACGAGAAAGTCTGTGGATCCCGGAAATTGACCTAAACGGCATCAACACACTCTTTCTCTCATCTTTGCCTGTCATCTGGAAATCAGAGGTCTGCAGGAGGTTCTCTAAAACCTAGCACCAACAAAGTCGCCGATGCTCAGGTGGTGGTCCACTTGCTCACGCTGAAGTGTGGTCCACCTTTAGATAAGGAGCCTTCGTGGGAATGACACCAACCTGACCGAACGGATGGCTAGCATACTCAAGGACGTCGAAGCACGTCAACTTGAAGTTAACGAAGACGAACGGCTGGAAGTGGTGGAAAACCAGAAGAAAGTTGAGATCCGCAAAATGAACTGGTAGAGGCGGAAAGGCTGGCAAGCAGTGGGCATATTATAACGCTTACGACTGCAACTCTTGTTTCAGAGGAAAGGGAACGTCTTCAATTGGATTTCGCCTATGGAGCCGATCTCATTTGTCCATAGATGGAAACAAACTGTGAGGAGCCAGTAGCCTTTATGCGCTGCTCGTATTGTGACCAGTGCTTATGTTCCATGCACTTTTTCTACGTGTATCACTGATGTTAAACGTGCGTACATTGTTATGTTGAACAGCTTTCCAATTGAGTTTTGGTTAAAAAACCGGTCAGTAATAAACAAGTGGCAACAAAGTTGCTCTCACGGCATACATCTGGAAACACTGCACAGCAAACATCTAAAATGGTATAGATGTCAGAATCGCTCAAATCAAACAATAAGTTGGAATGCAAAGATGCAGCAGCGCAGAAAAGTCGAACCCTCTACCTTCCTCTCATGGAGCAACGTCGCTATCCACTGCGCTACGAGCCGCTTCCCGCTGGCGGTATTGCGGGCGTACAAGATTCCCGAGCTCGGGAGGTGTCGATTCCACTGTAACTTCAAGGATCCTCTACTCCTCGGGCTTATCGATTTGGCAAAAAGGAAGCACATTTTTATACTAATTGAGGAGTGGCGATTATTCCTATACATTGTGGGATGACTCGCTCTCTCCGTTCAGACATACGCTTCAGACCCTTCCCTGTTCAGAGCACGAGAACTTTCTTGCGGGGCATTTCGGAATCGTTTCATTATTGTCCTTTACAAGACTTCGCTGTGCATCACCAACTCATTATTGAGTTGGTATTGGCTCTTTGGGGTCTTAAAGCTGTTTTTGTTTGTTTTGGAAGTTTGTTCTGAAAATAGCTCTGCGGAGGGCTCCTCTCGTAGGGCAGCCAAACACGACATCTTTTACGTAGCGCTGGTGTGTTCCACTCCATTGGTGAACTAAGCTAGGCGAGCAGATATAATGTAATTGGGCATTTGTGTGCCTTGTTACCAGGGCATATAAACACTTAACTCAAGGTGAGGCGCTCCAACCTGCTTTGCGCGCTCGTGGCTTCAATTGGTCAAGGAAATAAACGCAGAGTTACTGATGTGTTCCGTTTTTAAAAGGTTGCGTGTCCTATTATATCACTTATCCGGTTGTATCCGAATCGGATATCCGAAATCCGGCTCGGCCAAAAATGGCGTTATCTGAATCATCCGAAGATCCGGGGTTTCTAAAATTGCCCTCATCTGAATCATCCGAAGATCCGGGGTTTTCGAAATCGCCCTCATCCGAATCATCCGAAGATCCGGGGTTTGAAAAAATGGCCTATCCGAATCATCCGATTATCCGGAAAATCGGTGTCGGATCCAATGTCTACTATGTAGATGTCGCGCTTGCCGCAGCAGTCGCCGCTTTTGTATGTTCAGCTTGCTACCCAAGAACCCGTAGGTACATGCTCCGACTAATCGCAGCCGGAAGAGCTTCCGAGTTTCGAGGGTCATGGGCACAGTCACTTGGACAAAGCCGTTCAAAATTTGGGGTGTAAGTCACATTTGTTCCGCAGGCACCTGCTGGGCAATAGCCGTAAACAATAGGCTTCGCGAGTAATTAAGAGCGCATAAACAGGTCTTCTTCGTGAACATCATGAACGAGAGTTTTTACGCTCTTTAAGTCTTCCAAGGGAGAAGGGCCAGTTGAATTGCTATGACACAAGACAGGGGCAAATGGAATGCTTGGTGGAGCCCTCAGGGGGATTCGAAGATGAACGAGACAATGATACAAACGACCATATTTATAAGCGCAACCTCACCCTCTCAAACATACAATGTTGCACTAGTTTGACATTTAGCCCAAGAAGATGGGAAGAAACATAGAAGAAACGTTATGTGCGCTATTCAGCGTAAAATAGACTACAAACAAACATAGCTCAAAAGAATAAATGAAAGCACTAGGGACGATTACAGTAACGGACTTCACAGAGTCTAGAACAATTTGAAAATACAGCTCATCTTCACGCTAGTAAGTGTCCTTCTTATAGCTAGGGACGAGGAGATGCGCCTGCTTAATGGCGAAGGTGCAGGACAACGATGCGCCAACCATCGTCTTTCTCTAGTCGAGTATTCGCACTCATCTAACCCTTGTAATTCATTGAACAACGTCAGGTCGAGGGGGAGGGGGCCACAGAGCAGTCATTGATTTTTTCGTTTTAGAAAAAAGTTAACCGCTAACCATAAGCTATAACATTAAATGACTGCTGTAGAGCTCCGAACTTCGTTTCACCATCTCTATTGTGCATTACAATTACCGTAATCCTGTTGATGTACTCTGACTCCTCGTGATTACTGTATGCTATGACTCCCAAAAATCGCAGTCTGGCACCTCGCACTTCCATATGTATCTCACTTGTACTCCTAGACCCGCCTTCTGAAGTGCCAGACGAGGTCTCGCCATTCCTCCATCCTCGCAGTCGCCAAGTGCCAGATCTTAGCCTACTCGCCTTAGACTTTTAATCACTTCTAACACCTACTCTTTTGTGCTGTATTTTGAGATAAATATTCCAAAGCCCAATCTACAGCCTACTCTATAAAAACCTACACTGCAGATTTCTTAAATAGACAGTCTGCACAATTAAACAACACAAACTAGTGCTGCAAGACATCAGAGTAGCACCAACCTTTTCTGGGTGGAGACAGATCCGAATCAACTTCAGTTTTGATGGCAGTGGTCTTAGTAGATCGACCTGAAGGCACGTTCACATCAACAAAGTACCTCAAGCTTACCAACACTACGAGTCAACCACAGAATAAATCATAGTCAAATCTGAAAAAAAAATAAAAAAAATAAACAACTGCATTAACCGTTTAAAAATAAAAATAGTGGTCCCTTGTCTCGAAGTAAAATACTCTGATAAAAGTGTCTTAGTGCTGGTTTTCTCATTCTAGGTGTTTATGGTTCACTAATCGCGTTCTATTCTCTTTTGTAGTATTCATGTTCCCATTTGGTTCACGTTTTTCTCTAACTCATGTTTTCCCCTCAACAAATAGTAGAACAAATCGTTCCAGAGTAGTCTATGGCGACTTTTACCTCAACAATATTACATATACAAATAATTTGCACATTCATATTTAATGAAGTATTTAATTCGCCCATAGGCCACTTTACACTAGTGATAGGGGTCCCTTCACGCAACTAGCGGAATGTACAAAGCTCCTCAACCTAGGAAAGAAAACCAATTAAAAATACCTCGTCTCCGAGGAGGTGACTGATCTGATTCTGAGTCATTGCGTTTTCGCTTCGACCGCTCTGGAAGAGTAAAAAATGAGATACCCACAAAACTTTGAAAATTCTACTGCTCTTTGTTCCATGTGGATGACCGACTGTTAGCGACGTTCTCATAAAAACTCCAGGTTTGTAAAGGAAAGAAAGTGCCCAACAACATTCTACGAAGCTACCTGCTCTAGGTGGTGATTGATCCGAGTCCACTTCCACCTTTATAGACTTAGATGAAGCTCCTGAAAAAATATCGATAATTAAAACAGCTACTATTTCAAAAGGAGCATAGGTGAGCCAAATCACACTTGCGACAAAACCTTGAATAGATAGGTACAAACCATGTCTTCGAGATGGTGATTGATCGGAATCTGAACCTTTCTTCTTCTTAGACGATGTATCTGAAAATTTTAAGCTTATTTATCATATTGATACTTGTAAAATTCATTGAAATGCGAAGTAATAAGGGTCTATCGAGTTTTTTTAATATGCACTAATCTTTTGGCATGTAAGACATAGGGAAAGAAGCTCTGAAGCAGTTAATGCTCAATATTTGTCTTCGATCCTACGAAGGAGGCAACAAGCCAACGAGTTAAGAGAAACACCAATAGCGTGCAATCGTTCCACCTTAAGACAAAAAAACAACAACATGGAGTCGGTACAAAACCCAAATGGCTCCATTCAGGGTGAGCGCGGTGAGTAGTGCCTTCTCCACTGCACCTCCTCTACTAGCCCAATCAAAACAGGATGCTTGGAAAAGCTATACTAAACAGAAATCCACTATATCACTTTACTTATACTTACAGTGCTTCCGACGAGGTGACAAGTCAGCACTTGAATCTCTATCTCTTCGAGAGGACCGCTCTCCTGAAAGATCAACGAATAGCATCCAGTACTAAACTACTAGTACTACTACTACTACTATTAAACTAAACTTTGAAAGTACCAAAATAGGTACTTTAAAGAACGCGAGCACAGAAGGAAGGACTATAATTTTGTTTCAATACCTCTGTCCACAAGAATAAGGACAACAATGAAAGAGTAGAAAGGTATAAAGGTTATATGCTATAAGATGTCCAGATAGGACATGCCATCTACTTCAAAACTTCGCATTGGAGAAGCGATTGATTATGCGTGAATATATGATGTTTTCAGCTTTGTAGGGAGCTATTCAAATTATTGCTTTGCTTGGGAAAGTCTATCAAAAAATCATGGATCAAAGTCCTCTACACGAAATCAGGATAAACTCCACAAGCACCTGTGACGTTCTTCGACAACTTTGGATTTACTCTACACATCGAAAATGTAGTTTGAACATGAAGAAATTTATGAAACAACGACGCGGTCAATTTTGAACAAAATGTTCACGCGCAGTTAGTCCTCCCATAGTCAATCACCTCCATAACCTAAATTTTTGAACAGTTTCGACATTCACATAGCGTTTGTATCTTTCTGCCCTTCATTCTGTCCCCAATCTCTTGCTAATACCTTTGCTGGCAACCCCTGCCGGGGGCGGGTGTATCTCCTGTCGCGCTGCCTAAGACTCCGGTCGATGAACTGCCGGGGCGTGGCGTCAGGAGGTACAGCCGCTGTTCTGCAGTGTCGCCGCCAACGACGACGGCAGGGGCGGGGCCTGTCTCCAACCCACCATACGCACTCACCTTACTGCCTACCGAGAGATAAACACGTTCCTCCCTTCTCTCTATTTTGTTACGCATTCGCACAAATCCACTGAACCGCACATTTTGGTGCATCGGCCTAGACAGCCAAGAAGCCGGACAAATAAAGTTCGCACCTCCCAAGTTTGGGAATAAGTCTCCCGTACACATAAGTACCTGGAGCAAATCTTCTCTTTGTGAGAATCTAAGTCTCCCGTACACATAAGTACCTGGAGCAAATCTTCTCTTCGTGAGAACCTAAGTCTCCCGTACACATAAGTACCTGGAGCAAATCTTCTCCTCGTGAGAACCTAAGTCTTCCGTACACATAAGTACCTGGAGCAATTTCTTGTTAAGAGAACTCAAGCTTTCCGTACAATTAAGTACCCGAAGCACTTTTTGCAAAATCCTCGTACAAGAAAAAGTACTTGGACGCTAATTAATCAACTACAAGCCTTTCCATATCTACCGGAGGTCTCGCAAATAAAATGGCGTTGCACTTCCATAAAACCCCCATCATTCTCAGCGCGACAACGCTAAAAACGCTTGTCTCTAGATATAGTGAGTACACAACGAAAACCGATTATCCCATTATTAACGAGGATAGTTACGAAAAATGCAGATCTACGATCACTTTACTTCTTAGTGGCGTAAGACAAATTCGAGAGGGTAGAGAGAACCTGATAACCTTATATAGTGAAATAAGGGATGAATATAAAAACTGCAAGAATAAATCGGAGAGAAAAGACTTAATGCTTGAAATTGAAGAGATCGAGCAAGAATCAAAACTCCAAGAAGCAATAGCTGAAGCAAACGACCTAATGTACATGCTCATAGCGCGCCTTGACGAGTCCAAATGCATAAAACAAAGAATGGAGGTGAAACTGGGCCACACGTCCCAAAAATCACAAAGCAGGGAAGGAACCTCGGACGATCCTGACGTTGAAATCAATCAAGGCTACAACTGTGAAGACGGCAGTAGTGGGAATAATCGCACACAAACCGCATCAGATTCTGCAGCAGATCCTGATCGAATTCATGAAAACCAGGGACGTTACAGGTCCATAAAGCCCCCTCAAGCTTCACTTCCCAAATTTTATGGCAGTGTTGAGGAATTTCCCGAATATTGGGCCGTTTTTGAAACGCTAGTCCACAGAAGCAAAGAGTTGGATATAATGGAAAAAATACTGCTATTCAAGGAAAGTCTAAAAGGAGAGCTCAAAATATAATAAAAGGAATCCGACTGGTCCCAGAAAATTACGAGTGGATCATTCAAACCTTGAAACAAAACTATTCCGATGACTCCACAAATAGGTCACAGGTAGTTCAAAAACTGGCCCAATTAAAGCCGGCTAACAACTTCGCGGATAGTTGCTCCGATGTTTTCGACCAAGTTCATGTGCTGGTCAATCAAATGGTTTCGGCAGGATACGATGTTCGAAAAACATACGATCCAATGTGGTGCGAGACCATCCTATCCAAATTCCCTCGAGAAGTCATCAAGCCGGTGCTCATACTGAGCAAAGCACAAAGCAATCAAACCGTCGAGGACCTCCTGGGTCACCTTAAAGAGGAAATCGCCGCCAAAGCATACGTCGAAAACAGACTCGGTCGCAACCGGATCAGCGAGGTCGCCAGCACAACAGACAAGCGCAATAAAGCCCGACCGCAGTCTGGCGACCAGACCTGCGTCTTCTGCAATAAGGGCAATCACAGTCTGCAGACCGGATTTTTGTTTTGTACTCGTAAGGCAGCCGTTAGACTCTCCGTGAAGTCTAGGGGGTTGGGGATGGGTGAGCAAGGGGGATGACAGGAAGATCGCCCCCCCCCCCAGCAGGGCGAGTCTACCTCCTGACCGTACCTCGGGGTCTTAAGGCCCCCACACACTTTTGCGGCGAGCGGCGAAAACAATGAGCCATGTCATCCTTACCTATAGGGCAGGGTCGCAGAGCTCGCCGCCGGCGTCCCTGCCCTATAGTTAAGGAGAGGTCGCGGCGTTGCCGAAGAAGTGTGTGGGGCTTTATTTTTGAAGGTGCCACCTTACAACAAGCCGTGGTGTGCTTATGATTAGTAAAAGAATTTAAAAGTGGTATATGACATCAACACAGCCAAATTATGATGGAACGTTGTTGGCCATCTGAACTACACACAATCAAGTCTGAAGT
This sequence comes from Heligmosomoides polygyrus bakeri, assembly GCA_947359475.1. NCBI lineage: Eukaryota > Metazoa > Nematoda > Chromadorea > Rhabditida > Heligmosomidae > Heligmosomoides > Heligmosomoides polygyrus. The sequence goes on from OX375868.1 coordinate 16,038,884, forward strand.
TTAAACTCTGGAAAAAGTCACGGCGCGTTGTTACCACTCACATGTCTGCAATTTTTATTTCCGCTATTTTTCCTAGAAATCTGATTGGCTGCGAAGTAATGACCTTTCAAACCGGTCCCACATTTGTTTTAACACCATATCTCTATTTATTTACTATTTATTAATCAATGCACGTTGCAAAACATTAGGAATATCAACATCAACACTTTGACTCCGTAAAGCCACTCCATTTTCATTTCTTAAAACTTTCGAAACGAGTATCAATTCTCTCATACTCATAACCAATCTCATCACAACTGTAGATGAGGACGTCTTAGGTCACTCTTCGCAGTTGCAGGCAGAGTAATGTATTAAAATAGCGCAAGAAGACAAAATGAAACAGTTTTTAGAACCAGCCCAGCGATAGTGTGGTTTATTTATTTACACACGCTAATGTTCGCTTAGAAAGAGAGCAAAGAAGACTAGTCGATCTAAAGAAAAAAAAAACAAATCTAATAAAAGGGTTAAAAACAAATGGTAATTGGTAACTGTGTTACAATTAGTTTATCCCTGAAAAGCTCCCGCTTGCTTCTCGGTCCTTCAAATTTTCGGAAGAATCTTCCTTCTGAAAAGGTAGAACGGAAAAAAGTGAATGTACCACGATGCCTCGGTGGCGACTGGTCAGAATCGTGTCGTCTTCTCGAAGCCTTCTCGCTGTGTTTTCTCGAGGAGTCTGCACGGTGGTCATCTGAGTACCCTCCACATTAAATGACATTCCAGGAAACAAGGCAATATTGGCTCACCGTGTCTCTTCGGAGGTGACTTGTCCCTACTAATACGTCGCTCCTTTCGAGGAGATTTATCTGAACAATCGTTTAGATACGAATTGGCTAACAAAAACCCACAAAAGATCAGAACGTTTCACACTTCGCTACGTTTCGAAGCCACTGTCTCGCCGATGCTTCATAAGAAATACGCTTTAAGAAGCGTACGTCTGAACCTAACAATGAACCTAATGTGTGCAATAAAGGATAAAGGACGGCGTTACTCAATCCCTTCTGGGATGCGCCACGCATCTACTTTTACTGGATTTTGTGGAGGCGACATGAATGCGTATTTGGCCATACAATGACTTGCGGTGGCCAGCCGATGAACAAGTCAGCGCTTTTTCCTTCCCAGACAAGTCTGGTACCAATTCACCGACCCTAGAGGGATGGAAGGCTTGGTTGGCCTGGGCGGGAAATCCGAACCAGGAACCTGATATCGGGTGCATGCGACAGTCGCGCCTCCTCCGACTGCGCTACACGCGCCCATGTGTGCAATACTAGATGGAAAGGTGACATTTCTTCTAAAAAGTTCCTTAATTTTTTCCATCATTAGACGTTGACTAGTGAATAGGTGATGTGTTGCCTTTATGCAGTTTTATTCGCTGGGAAATTATATATTCTAAGTTTTATTCACTAGAAAACAACTTTGTGCGATGGAAGGCGAAAAAACGGACTGTCGCGAAAGGGCTAGCAACAAGAATCCCGCATTTCTATGGTTCTTTTTAGTGGTTGAAGGAAGGGTAAGAAACAAACCACGCAGTGGAGAAGCCGAGCTATCGGAATCGTGTCGTCTTTTTGAAGAGCGTGGATCGGGATCACCTGGAAGTATAGAAAAAAACTCTTAAGACACCTACGAATGTTAGTATACTCTAAAGACATTGAGGTTTCGACAATGACTGCTACAAAAAAACACTAAGAAAATGGGAAAATGAGCAATGATGCATACGTCTTCTTGGCGGAGAGTTGTCGGAGTCTGAATCATGACGTCGTCCAACTGAAACACATGAAGTTAACACACTGCGAGAGAAATGGTTTGGTGTCGGTCAGAAACAATTCTGTGCTCTGAGTACGCCTAAACGGACGCATAAGCACACACCGATTTCTCTTGAAGTTGACGGCTGGTCGTCGTCAGAAGAGTCGTGGCGAGTTCCTAGAACATGAAATTAAAGAAGCTCTATCAAATGCAGATAAATTGTGGTGTATATAACAGTTCCAGACGAACATACACATCTGGGAGCAAACGGAAAATCTGATAAAACAGCGCCCATAAGACAAAATTAAAGGACTTATTGGCAGCATGGTGTATCAGTTAGCATATATCAAGTATGGAGACTGTAAGCAGTCATATCAATGTTTTCTTGCGATCAAAACTCTAGCGCCAGGAGGGACCCGAACCTTCACCTCCTGCTGACCAGGCGGGGATGCTCTGCGCCATTGCACCACCGGCGCTGTTTGATCGATCGCAATGAAACGTCGTTATGAGAGCTAAAGACGATGCTTTTGATTTGGTGTAAAGTTTGACTTCAAAAGAAATTGAAGAAGAATTTTGCTGAGAAGTATTCACTTGGACGGGAAAATGGTACTATCCTACTATATATAAGCGAGAACGGTAGTTTGTGTGTGTGTGTTGGTTTGCACAGAAGTGCTGAGGAGTGTGTTGGGGAAAGTGTGGGGATGGAAGGCGGGGGGGGGGGGGGGGGGAGGTGTAGCTGTGTGGTGTTGAGAGAGATCAGAAGACGTGTCGCCGATGTCACGCAAAGAGCGTCCTAGTTCCGAACATGTGTCATCGACGTCGTTCAACAGGCGTCTAGGTTCACAAGACATGCCACCAATGTCGTGCAAAGACGTCTAGGTTAACATGTTTCCCGGCAGCCCCACGGCACCACGGGCCCTCTGCTTCATAAGTACCGAGAAGAGATGTCACCGATGTCGCGCAAGGTGTGTTCGGATTCCGACGACGTGTCACTGATGTCGCGTAATGGGTGTCTGGGTTAAGAAGACATGTCATCAGGTGTCTGGGTTGAGAAGAGGTGTCACCAATGTCGCGAAAGGCCTGTCCGGATTCAGACGACGTGTCACCGATGTCGCGCCAGGGGCTCCGGATTCACATAAAGTGTCAACGATGTCGCGCAAACCACGTCCAGCTTGAGAAGACATGCCACCGACGTCGTTCATCAGGTGCCTGGGTTCAGAAGAGGTGTCACTGATGTCGCGAAAGGCCTGTCCGGATTCAAGCGACATGTTACCAGTGGGACCAGTAATGGGGAGCGGTGAAGGATGGTGGTTCAGTAAGGAGGGACCGGTAAAGGGTTGACCAATAAAGAGGTACCAGTGAAGGTTGGACCAGCAATGGGGACAGGTGAAAGGGGGGGGGGGGGGTAGGTTCCAGGGTTCCAGTGAAGGATGGACCCAGTTATGGGAACCGGTGAAGGATAGGGGGACTAATGAAGAGGGAACCAGTAAATCAAGGTCCAGTGAAGGTGAGAGCGGTAGCAAGGACCGACGAAGAGGGGGGGGGGGGGGAGGGACCAGTGAAGGGTGAACCGGAAAAGGGTTGACAATAAAGGGGGACCACTGAAGAGAGACCAGTAAATGGGGGACCAGTGAGGGTGGGACCGATGATGAAGGAGAGGGGGGGGGGGGCAGTGAAGGTGGAGGGGGACCTGTAAATGGTAATGGGGAGCGGTGAAGGGGTAGGATACCAGTGAAGGACTACAAGGGGACCAGTAAGGGAGCCAATAAAGGGAACACCATTTAAGGGGTTCAGTAAAGGGTCCAGTAATAGAACCATTAAAAAAGGACCATAATTAATAAATAGAACGAGTACTTCAGAGAATGAATCGCGTACGTGCAATAGAGGGTGAGGCTCTATAGGAGCAGTTTTGAAGATTTTTCCCTACCGTATTCTGCTACCATTCTGTATAGCAAAACCAGTTTTTTTACCGTAATGAATGAGAGAAGGCCTGAAGAGGACAAGAAGACGTTCGGGGTGTTCTATCCTCCGGGTTAGGAGCGAAGCTCCCAACCAGACGTTTGGCGGCCGGCAGGCCGTTGAACGTCTGCTTGCGGGCTTCGCCCCTAACGCGGAGAATAGAATTACGAAAAGGATAATGGAGCAAGCCCAGAGGGGGGGGGGAACCCGCTGTATCTCTTCCACATTTGGCAGTTTTATCCTAGGCAAACCAGGCAGAGAGCCAAGCTGCTAATCCTGTACGCTGGCGCTGTCGGTCGTAAGACATGATGGAGCTCACCGCTGACCAGAAGCCAGATTCATCAACGATACTACTGGCATCATTTCACCCCGGATTCACCATACCGGCCTACGGAGCATATGATACAGAGAAATACAGAGGTACTGACAAGATAACCGATAGACCGTTACCGTAAGGTAAGCGGTTGATGAATCTGGCCCCAGAACACACCACCGTTACTTCATTTTTAAGGGGGAAAAATCCCAAGAAGGAAAAGTTCAGAACAGTAAGCCGCAAGCTGCTCACAACCGGAGGCCTAACACATGGAAAAGGCCCACTTTAGTAAGTTTTAGGCCGGGGGCATACTTCCATCGCCGCGATGCCATCGCGGCGCTCAGTTCATGACCATTCCGCCGCACGCGGTCGAATAGTCAAAGGAAACCTCGCCGCGGCCGCCGCAACAGTAACGGTCAGCATGCGCGATGGCTTCCCGCGCCCATCGCGGGCATGGCATACTTTTTCGCGCCGCGCGCGGTGTTTAGCGTTTGGTCCTGGACGGATCGCCGTCGCGCCCCATTGCAGAGAGATGGGCGATGCGCCGAGCACAGCGAAAATCAAATTCTTTCGCGTCGCTCTGCAAAACTCATCGCCGCGATTCCATCGCGGCGACGGGAAGTATGCACGGGGCCTTAGGCTTCTTCTCTGCAAAGCTGCTTTCATTGCATGACCCTGTGCCTAAAAAGTAAAAAAGCTAAGGTGAAAAAATGATAGAAGATACGTGAATTGGAGGAACACATGATAAACTCACGACTCTTAGATGCAGCAGAAGAGCTGCCATTGTGCTTAGTGTTATCTGAAGAAGTAAAAAAACTAGAATGACCACCTTGAAAATCACATAGCGAAGCAGAGTAGTACCTTTCTCAGGAGGTGGCGATTCCGGCTCTTGTTTTACTTCATCGATTGGTTGGAAGGCGCGTCGGAATTTTGGCGCTTTTCTTATCGTTTCCTCCATCTAAAAATGGATTTAAGCTAATGACACAATTGATAGAGCTTTAAAGATTGCAAAAGGATTTTATGGAAACTAGAACAGCAGGGACAGCATGGAACGCTCTAAGACGCACTAGGATTTCAACTACGAGCACGAAAACCCCTAAAATTTGATTTTCGAAACACATCGTCGAAATCTACCGTTAGATAGCTGCTGCTCGCGCACGCCAGAAAAAGAAGATTCAGAGGCACGTACTTCCTTAGTGATGCTCGATATAATAGCGATGTCTTCCTTTTCCTCATCACTGTCGATGTTCTTATAATTGGCAGACACTGATATGAAGGCATCGTCCTCGAATATCCGCAGTCTGAGAGTATAGGATAAGAGTGAAGAACGTTAATAAACTCCATAAAACACATGGAACATACTAAGCGAAAAGATACCCTGATCCCTGACTGTTCTCTCTGGCTTTCTTCTTCTTTTTCTTCTTCTTCTCCTCGTCCTTATCCGACGAGAGGTACTTCTTGAGATAGTCGGCTTTTGACAAAGTGGTCATTCGTGGTTAGATATGACAATCGTAAGCCTAAAAAGCGGATTTCTACAAGACATTAAGGACCTATTCCACAAACCGAATTCTTTTATTATTTATTTATTTACTCAATACGTACGCGATAAGCGTCAGAAACGAGTGATACAACAACAACAGCAGAAGACACACATAAAGAGAGTCAAACCAAGATCTGTGACAATTTAAGCATGAGTAAGAAGACTGCTCAGGCAAGCCGAATAAGGCAACAAGGCTGTCGCGACATCGCGCGCTAGCCGCATGCGACGTCGCGAGCTGAAACGCGGACGTGGCGCTCGGTGACTCTCGGTTAGCCGCGGAGCACGAGATTTTGCCAGTGTTAGGCCCCCACAGAGTTCTGCGGCAGTGCCGCGGCCCTATGCTTAACCAGATTACGAGAGAAAATGCCCGAACCGCGCCGCGTCTGTTTCGGTGCGAGAAAATGCCCGCGACCAGGGGAGAAAATGCCCGCGACCAGGGGAGAAAATGCCCGCGACCAGGGGAGAAAATGCCCGCAGCCAGGGGAGAAAATGTCCACAGCCAGGGGAGAAAATATCTGCGGCCACTGAACGGTTTTCGATAGGGTCCACTACAACAACCACTACAAAAAAAACACAAGGTAATCACGTGGACAGGGATACGGCATTTTTCTCACGCCGTCGAGTAAAGAGCATGAGAAATCGTGGGCGTGGCAGCTGAAACTCTGGCACCATCATTTGGATTCCCTAGCAGACTTGATGGCCTTACCGTGATAGAGAAGCTTTGGAGAATATGAGGAAAGACGTTACAACAGGCATGCTCAACGGTTAAAATAGTACCAACGGTGTTTTTATGTGAAAAGGACACTTAAAAACATTGAAAGAAGCGAAAGAAGCGTTTTCGCCCAAATCTCAATTTCTAGAACGTAAAACTAGAACAGAAGCACATCAACGGAACCTGGTAACATAGAATTACATTTCGAAGCATTGAGCTGTGAACTGCAGGCCACCTCAACTTTTGAGTTTGTTTTTGAGCCACATGAACGCCACATGGAGTGAACAGTAGGGTACATGTACTTCAAAGTCATGTGAAGTAGAAAATGAAAAAATGACAGAACTTGTCTAGGAATTTGTTTACAAATTGGTTTTTATGTTTTACTGAGGTTTTACTGAGTCTTTCTGATGAAGTCTTCATTTTTGACCAATCATTTCCTTCTTTACTAAAACAGGATTGAACATAGATATTTCAACATTCATTGCTTTTCAAGTGATTCTCATCTGATACACCGTTGGCATCGTAAATACTTGTTGTGCTCTTTTTTATTGTTTTTCTCAGTATAGGACTTCTATTTTGATTCGCTTTGCTGCTGTTTTTCTGAGATTTCCACATATCTGAATAAAGGATTTAAATATCTGAATGGTTAGTTGTTGCAACATAGGTTTTACTAAAAACCCTATTAAGACCAGAACCTACGGTGTAGCACCTCGCCAAAAATCTTTCAAGGCACCTTCTCGAAATATAGAGTGTTTTTCGAGCATGAAATTTTGCGATCAACTTTTTATTAGAGCTTTGATACGAATGAAACGTTGCGGAAATAGACTGCTATTCGCGGGCATTTTCTCCCTCGGTTGCGGGCATTTTCTCCCCTGGTTGCGGGCATTTTCTTCCCTGGTCACGGGCATTTTCTCCCCTGGTTGCGGGCATTTTCTCCCCATTTCGGGCATTTTCTCCGCACGCAACGCGCGCCGTGAGATTCGGGCATTTTCTCCGTAGACCGCTTAACCATAGGGCAGTGACGCAGAGCTCGTCGCCGGCGGCGTCCCTGCCCTATCCTTAACCATTGCGGCGAGCGGCGTTGCCGCAGAACTCTGTGGGGGCCTTAAAGGCCCCCACAGACTTCTGCGGCAACGCCGCTCGCCAAACAACTAAACCCGCGCCCAGTCCTCCGCGCGCCCGAGGTGGACTTCTACGACGTCGGTTGCATCCACCTCCGGCGAGGGGCCATCTAATCTCGGAGTTAAACTATCAGGACGTCATTGGAATCGGACTCCCGGAAACTCCCTCCCACTACGACACGGAAACTGTCTATTCGTCTGCACTTATAACTGTCGCTCATCTGAGCAGGATCATCGGACACTGCATTACAGAAGCGGCAACATCAAATACTACGTTATCGCCCTACAGGAAACGAAAGGCAGAACGGAAACCATAAGAAGGACCGACCACAACGAGCTTCTCTTTATCGGAGCAATGGTGGACAGGAAGAATATTCGCGGAGTTGGATTTCTCGTCAATTCGACAGTGCACCACCTAGTAAACTCTTACAAGATCATCAGTCCGCGAGTAGCTGTTCTTCGTCTGGAAACCAAAGATCAAGGAACCAAATGGATATGCTCCAACATCTGCGGCCACAGACGAAGAAAAGGAGGAATTCTACAAGCTATTCGAAAGAACTGTCAACGACGAGAAGAGCTACTACAAAATTGTCGTTGGTGACTTTAACGCTATCGTCGTACGAATGATCACGACGAATGGAGGCTATGACCACATGAAACTTCCTCAAGGAACGAAAACGGAGAGCGCCTGATAGACTTCCTATCCGCGTTGCGTCTCTACCATGGAAATTCTATGTTTAAGAAGCCTTCAAATCGATGATGGACCTGGGAAAGCCCAAATGGAGAAACACGTTCGGAGATCGACCATGTTCTTACGAACAGACGCTGGAGTCTGTTCGACGTCTTCGTGCTGTCTTCATTTGACACCGGCTCGGATCACCGCCTTGTCCGTGCGAAGCTGACTCTCAAAAAGAGGATGTTCAAGCGTGGCACTCATAAACCGGCACCGGTGAGGATCCCCACATTCAAGTCTGAGGAGTTGGAATATGCAATAAAGTCGTATGATTGGAATCTTCTTGAAGATCCATCGGAAGACTACGACCTTCTCTCCAAAGGACTGTTGAAATGTGCTAGCAGCTCTTGCGGAGCCACATCACCGTCTGCTTCAAGGATCCTAATGCTTCCCATCTGGAAAAAGTCACCATCTCGAAGGCCTGTCGAATTGCAGTGAAGGAGTCCATTCAAGCCTACAGAAGATTGAAGCTGTTAGAAGCCGCTGGGAAAGGTTCAAGAATAAAGCGGTGCAAACGAGATCTCTGCGACCAGAAGGCAATAATGTCAGCCCTTGTGGATAAGGATGGAACAGCGCAAATGTTTCGAAGAGCGATGGAGACCATCGTTCAAGAATCCTACACAGATCTGTTTCGTTCTTCCAGCACTGTCCCCTAATGCTTGATGCCACCAGCTGAGGAAGTACCTCCCATTCTGGAATCAGAAGTTGCTCATGCCATCAGAAAGATGAAGCCAGGCACTGCTCCCGGACCGGACGGCATTTCTGCTGACCTCCTTCGCGCGGGTGGCAGTGCCCTCTGCTCCCTTCTTGCCAAGCACTTCAACCACTACCTTCGACTCGGTAGGATTCCGGGCTCATGAAAGGAGTCGAAAACAGTTTCAATCTTTAAAAAAGGTCAGCAGGAAGATATCAACAACTATCAACCCATCAGTCTTCTCTCGGTTGGTGGCGATGTCCGTTCCTCCACGTGGTGCCACTGGAAACTGCTCGCTTTGTGAGCTAAGCTAAGCACGGACACTCGAATGCAGGCGACAGGCCCTTGTGACAGGCCGGCCTACGAAGACCCATGTCACATCACATGGTGTATGAATAGTCATGTTTTTCGAGATTGTGCTACGGCGTCCGCGGGAGCCGACGCGCACTCGCAGAGCCCGGCGAGTGTGGAAAGTATGCGAGGGTCCCTGATGCAAGGACGGCATCGGGGGGCAACTGAGCTAGTCCGAAAGTCCCGTAACGTAGGCAGGACCCGCGTAGCAACGCTGAATGTGGGTACGTTAACGGGCCGCTCGTGCGAGTTGGTTGAAGCACTGGAGCGTAGAAGAGTTGATTTCTGTGCGGTGCAGGAGACGAGGTGGTGCTGCAGCAAGTCAAGGGACATAGGACGTGGCTTCAAGGCCATTCTATGTGGAAGTCCCAGGACCACCTGTGGTGTCGGAATAATCGTCTCCGAACGATTTCGTGACTCGATTGTAAGCGTCGAACGCTTTGACGATCGGTTGATGAAGATCGTTGTCGCCGCGAAGGAGCGACTCTATCACTTCTTCTCTGCGTATGCTCCGCAGAGTGGCTGCTCCTATCAAGCCAAGGAAAAGTTTTGGAACCTGCTTGATGAGAAGACAGCAGAGGTACAGCCGAAAGATGTCATCATAGTCGCTGGTGACCTTAATGGGCACGTAGTTGCTGCGAAGGACGGGTACAGCTGTCATGGTGGTTTCGGATACGGGTCTCGTAACGCCGATGGTGAGCGCATTCTTGAGTATGCGGAATCGCATAATCTCACCGTTGTGAACACCGTTTTCCAAAAACGCGACTCCCACCTCATCTCATACTATAGTGGGAGCTCCAAGTCTCAGATAGACTTTGTCCTTGTCAAGGATCGCGACCGAAGCATTGTCACAGACGCGAAGATCGTGCCGTATGAGACGGTCGCCCCACAGCATCGACCGCTTGTCTGCACCTTTAAGATCACCCTCCGAGGATGCAGCAAGTTGAGCGATGCGGTGCTGCGAGAATCAAGTGGTGGCGAATGAAAGAAAAGGAAGCAGCTGTGATTTCCCGCGTACGGTTACCGACAGTCACGACTGTCGACGAAACTTGGGAGAAAGCAACCGACGCGATACGCCAAGCTGCAAGGTTGGAACTCGGCATAACGAAGCCTGGGCGACGCAAGGTCGATAAGCAGACATGGCTGTGGACGGACGATGTGAAGGCAAAGGTTAGAGAGAAGAAGTCGCTCTATCACGTGTTTCTCAGCGATAAAACAGCCGACAACTGGCAGAAGTATCAGAAGGCAAAGAAGGCTGCAAAGAAAGCCGTGGCTGTTGCGAAAGCCACTCATTATAGTGATGTCAACGAAAAGCTCGAGTCACGCGATGGTGAGCGGTATTTGTACCGACTTGCTAAGACCCGCCATCGCCAAACCGAGGATATTGAAAAGTTTTTTGGCATCAATGATGAGAGCGGCCATCTTCTGACAGACCGCAAAAAGGCGCTGAAGCGATGGCGTGATTACTTTGAGGAAATTTCCACTATGGAATTTCCTCACCCGGCCATCCCTTCTGTGGGTTCTGTTCATGGTCCCGTTCACAAGATCACCGTGGAGGAAACAGAAGCGGCTCTAAAGAAGATGAAGCCATGCAAGGCGACAGGACCGGATGATCTGGCAGCCGATGTTTGGAAGTCGAAGCTCTGGTATCCTGTTGAGTGGTTGGCTGAATTCTTCAACCAGGTAATAAAGGAGAGGAAAGTACCGGAGTGTTGGCACAATACAGGGTGCGTAAAAAGTATTGACGCAGTAAATGGCGGCTGTGGAAATAGTATTGCGCAGTATGTTTTAAAATATTCATTGGAGAAATATGGAAAATGATCTTGCAAACACGATAGAATAGCTCGTAATGGACATTGGCTCCTTTACTATGAATACAGGAGCGAAAACGACGGAAAAATTCATTAGCACGCGCCGCAAGCACTCGCTTGGATTTCGTCCCGTGCTTTGAATAGGGTAGCCTTCTGCGACTGGTCACTTCTGTTGAAAGTAGCCCAGACCTCATTCTCCAAAATCGCCTAAAAAGAGTAATCCGGCGGATTCACGTTTGAGCTGTGCTCGTCTGAGAAGCTGTCCACACCTGCGCGCGTTATCTGTTTGCCGTTATCGGACATAGACTGATAATTTTCGATTTGAACGTTATCGTGCTTGAACATCTTGCAATCATCATCTGTTATGACAGAGCAGTGGCTGACGTTTGGGTTGCTGACCTCTTTCCTCACCAACTGTTTCGAACAGCGCCTAATTCTCTTGTTAAGGAAGTATTCAGCTGTCTAGGTAACAGTCAAAAAAAAAAGGGCCACCGTAACGATGACGATCATGTTTTTTTCAGTTTTTTCGTGAGTGTATTTTAGGCACAATACAGACAACAAAAATAACACACAAAAACCTAGAGGGGTAGAAAGAGAAAGCTGGAGCTGAAACAAAAAGTAGGTGCGTCAATACTTTTTACGCACCCTGTAGTACGGCGATTCCTATTTGGAAGAAGAAGGGCAGTCCTGCAGACTGCTCCAATTATCGTCCGATTCGCTTGCTTTCGCACAGCATGAAGATCTTCAAGCGAATCCTCGACAGACGAATTCGTGAAATCGTCAGGCTCTCCGACAACCAGTGCGGTTTTGTGTCTGGTTGTGGGACCATTGATGCTATACACGCCGCCCGCCTCCTGGTGGAGAAGCATCGTGAGAAACAGAAGCCGGTGCATATAGCCTTTCTCGACTTGGAGAAGGCCTTCGACCGCGTACCGCGTGAGGTTATATTATACGCTTTGCGACAACACAACGTACCTGAGGAACTCATAGAGTGGGTGCGGATGCTCTATTCTTGCCCAAAGTGTAGAGTGCGAGCTGCAGCTGGAACCTCAATGGAGTTTCCCATCTCTGTTGGGGTGCACCAGGGTTCTGCGCTTTCTCCACTCCTCTTTGTTGTTGTCATTGATGCCATTACGCGAGATATTTAGCAGCCTGTTCCACGGACGCTGCTCTATGCTGATGACGTAATGCTCGCTTGCGAAGATAGAGATGATCTCGAGCGGCAGGTGCAAGCTTGGTGCGACCGCCTGGCGTTGTTCGGACTCAAATTGAACGTCAAGAAGGCCGAGTACCTTAGGACTGACGTAAACGATTCCGGCTCCATTAAGATTGACGGCACTGACCTTGCACGTACTTCGGTGTTTAAATACCTGGGATCAGCAATAGCGTCTGACGGCGGTCTGATGGTTGAAGTGAACTCACGAGTGAGTGCAGCTTGGTCCAAGTGGTGTTCGCTGACTGGTGTGCTCTGCGATAGGAAGATACCAGAGCACCTGAAGTCAAGGATCTACAGAACAGTCGTGCGGCCGGTAGCAATATACGGCGCTGAGTGTTGACCTGCCCGGAAGTGAAACGCGCCTCGGCGTCATAGAGACGACGATGCTGCGCTGCACGGCTGGAGTCACGCGTATGGACCACATCCGAAACGATACTATTCGGCAGAAGTTCGGTGTCGCGCCGATATCGGACAAGATGCGCGAAGCTCGCTTGTGATGTGCGGCCACGTTCTGCGTGGGAAAGAAGAAAGCGGCCGCAAGATAGGCCTTGAGTTGGAAGTATCTGGAAAGCGGCCTAGAGGACGCCCTTATGCAGCGTTGGTCCGATACGTTACACACGGACATGAAAGTAGCTGGTGTCCACCCCGATCAAGCGCATAACCGGGAAAGGTGGCGTCATGACACCAGAAGAGCGGACCCCGCGACGAAGCGGGACAAACGCTGAAGAAGAAGTCTTCTCTCGGTTGTGTACAAGATCTTCACCAAGATACTGCTCAACCGCATGGAGCGTTGCTTGGATGAATATTAGCCAGTAGAGCAAGCAGGGTTTCGTAAGGATTTCTCCTGCATGGACCATATTCAGACTGTCTCACAGCTCATCGAGAGGAGCCGCGAATACCACCTCCCACTTGTCTTTGTCTTCGTGGATTACCGGAAAGCGTTCGACTCTGTGGAAATCAACGCCGTTTTGAACGCACTTGTGCACGTTGGTATACCATCGCCCTACATCCGACTTCTCGACGAATGCTTCTCGAACACATCGACTACCATCCAGCTGTTCGATCGAAAGCTTAAAATTCCTATCGGGAAAGAAGTACGGCAAGGAGACACGATTTCTCCCAAGCTATTCACAGCGGCACTCCAGGATGCCATGAAAGACTTGAACTGGGACGATAAAGGCTACCTTGTCGACGGTAAACGGATCAGCAACCTTCGCTTCGCCGACGATATTGTTCTCATCTCTACCAGCACGGCAGAAGTCGAGGAAATGCTGAACGAGCTCAATGTGGCAGGTATGAAGATTGGATTGGACATGAATATGTCCAAAACACAATTTATGGTCAACCAGTGGTGTGACACGGGACTCGTAAGGTTAAATGGAGTCGCTCTACATCAGGTCGACTCCTACGTCTATCTGAGAAGAGAGCTAAACATGGATAACGACCTCGCTCCTGAAATCGCCCGCAGGAGACGTGCAGCATGGGCAGCCTTTCGATTCGCGAAGTCACCGATCAGGTCAAGGATGCCGGCCTCAAGGCCCCGATATTCAACGCCTCTGTACTGCCTGCGATGTGTTACGCGACGGAAACCTGGCCCGACAACAAGACAATCGCCAGAGCGATGCAAACTACGCATCGTGCACTGGAGAGATGTCTTCTGAGGACAAGCCTTCGTCAGCAATGGCAAGAAGGCCTATGAAGCTCGGAGCCACGGGAGAAGTCGCAATTAGCAGACCCGCTGCAGTACATGAAGAAGTCCAAATATCGCTGGGCCGGACACCTGCTTCAACGAAAGGACGATAGATGGAGTCTCCGTGTCACAGAATGGCTCCCGAGAGACCATAAGAGATCACTGGGACGACCGCCAACGCGATGGGCAGACTCATTCTCAAGATCTTTCAGAGAACGGAGTCTGCCTCACTGGATGCAAGCAGCCAGAGATCGAGCGGTCTGGAAAAGTTGTGGTCCCCGCTGAGAAGACCTCCAGCCGACAAAAGGGCCATCAAAGTATTAAAGTAAGTAAGTATTAGGTTGGTGCATAAGTTCTTGGACATTTGATCCCTCCTGAATTGAAAGCGCATTTCCCCACCAAATTTCTCACATGTAACAACGCGTAAATGATCGATCGATAGAGAAAGGAAAGGGCTACAAAACTGTTCCTAACATTTACTTCTGCATTGTTAACGTCAGCTATTATGGCTAAGCAATTCATCCCAACTGAGACGCATATTCGGCACGTCATGTTATTCCTGCATCAATCTGGCCTCAATGCCAACGAATCGTATCGTCGCCTGAAGGATGTTTACAACGAGAGTGCTCCTGCTCGAAGTACTGTGTACCAGTGGTTCTCGAAGTTTGCAGTTGGTGAATTCTCCGTTGAAGATAATGAACGAGAAGGGCGCCCAATGACACTGGACTTGGATGGCCTCCAAAGTAGAGTGGAAGCGGACCCATACCAAACCACTCGCGAACTATCAAGCACTCTTGGTGTTAGTCACTCAACAGTCGTTCGAGGATTGAAGTCGTTTGGCAAGGTGCAAAAATTGGGTCGCTGGGTACCTCACGACTTGACACAACATGACATGGATCGCAGAGCCGATGTCGCTCTGTCTCTCCTTACCCTCAGACGTACCCGGATGGCTGGACAACCTTGTCATCGGGGATGAGAAGTGGATACTCTACTCTAATTATGGGTCAGTGGGTTGACAAACTGGAGAGGCAGAGGACGTTCCGAAACCCGACCTTCACGTGAAAAAGGTGATGCTATGCATTTGGTGGAGCGTTCTAGGCGTAGAATACTGGGAGCTGCTGGACGAAGGGATAACAGTGACGGCAGAGGTTTACGTAAACCAACTGAGGAAGTTGAGGGCCCAGCTTCAAACCACACGAGGAGAGCAAGTGAAGGTGTATTTTCAACACGACAACGCTAGACCGCATATTGCTAGAGCGACGGCGGCTGAGTTGGCGGACTACGGATGAACCGTTCTTCCACATCCACCTTACTCACCAGATTTCGCTCCTTCTGATTATCATTTGTTTTCAAGCCTTCAACGCTGTTTGGACGGCCAGCAATTTAGGAACCGACGGGATGTCAAGGATGCACTGCTCACATTTTTCGAATCACAACCGGCCACGTTTTGGAGAAAAGGCATCCATGACTTACCAGCACGTTGGCGAAAAACAATTAATGTAAAGCGTGGTTACTTCAAATGATTTGATATTGTTGTTCG
The DNA here is from genome assembly GCA_947359475.1 of Heligmosomoides polygyrus bakeri. Classification (NCBI taxonomy): domain Eukaryota; kingdom Metazoa; phylum Nematoda; class Chromadorea; order Rhabditida; family Heligmosomidae; genus Heligmosomoides; species Heligmosomoides polygyrus. The sequence goes on from OX375868.1 coordinate 16,054,343, forward strand.
TATGTTGTGATAATAAACATTTCATGCCCCAAATGTCCGAGAACTTATGCACCAATCCTACTATAAAAGAGTAAGCGGTTGTGTCTGTCCGTCCGTCTGTCCATCTGGCCCTTCGTAAACGCCGAGTAGTAGCCATCCGTGTTCAGGCGAGGTGTCACCTACGTCGTGTTGAAAGTCGTCGGAAGACGTGTCGCTGATGTCACGCAAAGGGCGTACGAGTTCCTGACATGTGTCATCGACGTCGTGAAAGCGAGCGCCCGAATCAAAAGAGATGTCACCGACGTCGTTCTCAGGTGCCTGGGAGGTGTCACCGATGTCGCGAAAGACCTGTCCGGACTCAGACGACGTGTCAACGATGTCGCGCAAAGCACGACCGGCTTGAGAACACATGTCACTGACGTTGTTCAACAAGGGACCTGGTGAAGGGGGGGGGGGGGGGTGGTCCAGTAAAGAGGGGACCGGTATAAGGTTGACCAGTGAGGAAGGAACCAGTAATGGGGACCGGTGAAGGGGGGGGGGGGGGAGGGGTCCAGTGAAGGGGGACCGGTAGAAGGTGGACCAGTGCAAGGGGACCAAGTGAAGGGGACCGGTGAGGAAGGTACCAGCAATGAAGACCGGTGAGGGGGAAAGGGTCCAGTGAAGGGAGGACCGGTAGAAGGTTGACCAGTGAGGAGGGGACCAGGTGAACGGGGGACCGGTGAGGAAGGGAACAGCAATGGAGACCGGTGAGGAGAGAGGGGTCCAGTGAAGGGGCACCGGTGAAGTGGGGACCGGTAGAAGGTTGACCAGTGAAGGGAGACCGGTGAGGAAGGTACCAGTAATGGGGACCGGTGAAGGGGGAAGGGGTCCAGTGAAGGGAGGACCGGTAGAAGGTTGACCAGTGAGGAGGGGACCAGGTGAACGGGGGACCGGTGAGGAAGGGAACAGCAATGGAGACCGGTGAGGAGAGAGGGGTCCAGTGAAGGGGCACCGGTGAAGTGGGGACCGGTAGAAGGTTGACCAGTGAAGGGGGACCGGTGAGGAAGGTACCAGCAATGAAGACCGGTGAGGGGGGGGGGGGGTGGTCCAGTAAACGGGGACCGGTAAAAGGTTGACCAGTAAAGAGGCACCAGATGAAGGGGGAGGGGTCCAGTGAAGGGGGACCGGTAGAAGGTGGACCAGTGCAAGGGGACCAAGTGAAGGGGGACCGGTGAGGAAAGGACCAGTAATGGGGATCGGTGAAGGATAGGGGGACCACTAAAGATAGGACTAGTAAAGGGAGGTCCAGTGAAGGTGGGAGCAGTCGTAGGTACCGTCGAAGGGGGGGGGGGGGCAGGGTCAAGCTTGAGGTTTGTGAATCGAAGGGGGGATCGTACTGTGGCCTCGTCTGGAGGGAGTCGTACTCTTCCGGTTTTTTCAGAGGATTCTCTCTTATTCACCAGGTTTTTAGGCGAGGTTTTTAATTCTTAATAAGTTGTTTTTTCCAGGAATGTCTACGAAGTCGTGGAGTCTCTCCTTTATTCATCGAAGTTGTAAAAATTAGTATTAAAAAAAGTTTTAAATAATGATTGTATTGCTTGTTAAAAATAAAGATTTTCTGCCGTCGGATTTGGAGTCAATGGAGGTTTACATTTTTTTTCAGATTTTTTTCAGTAAGTCATGGACACGACAGTTTTCTGCATTGGCGAGCGACATCTACGTCTTAAATTTCAGTCTATAAAATTTGAAGTGTCAATCACTAAGGAAAATTAAGTGCTTTTCCTACAAGATTTTTGGAAGCGCTCTTCAAAGCGATGATGGAATGGCAACTGGAGGATGGACTTGTCACGGAGCGAATTTTCTCTCCTCTGCAGGAAATAGCATCAGAAAGTGAAGTTGTACTCTACAAAATTTTAAGCCATAGTTTGACACACGGTAATAAACCTGTTTTTTCTGAAACGATACTCTTTATGAACAGACGCTCCGATTTGTATCATTTGCCATAAATTTTCGACACGGTTAATAACATGGAGGCCGCTAATTTTACAACCTGCTTTTTAAAGCGAGGATACACACTTTTTATAGTATTAAAAGCTCTGTGAATTTTTCAGAGACGTCGAACAAACTACGGAATATGGTAGGTTACGTGGAGCCGTTGCGTTCTCCGATATCATCGATCGCCACTGAGGATGGTCTTCTCGCGGAAAAATTTTCTATCTTCTGAGGTAAAAAAACACGAGAGTGGAATTGTGCTTCAAAATTGATTTTTAAGTCATGAGTATTACACAGTAAAAAGATGAGCTTCTTTGCAGCAATCTCCGATGTGATTACGGCGGATCGTATTTAAATTTTTCCTTTTTCAGGAAAAATTAATTTTTACCTGAAGCAGATCACGCACAGAGGAAAAATCTTGCAACAAAAAGTTTTAAGTCTTGTTTGATGCATAGAGTAAAAATCACAGTTTTCTGAAACGAATAGATTGAATCGACCCCTGGTCGATATGGCACCGACGTCGTAGGAGCGACGAAAATCGACGTTCACAAGAGTGACTATAACTCGGTAAGTTTTTGAAGATTTGAAAAAAACAATGGTTTTTTAGAAACCAATAGAAAAAAGATTTCATAAAGTACAAAAATTGGATTTCAGAAACTAGATCTTCATACGGGGCAGAGGATTTCGAGGTTTGTGCGAAAAAAATTGAAGTGATTTTATATAAATAATCGTAACTCGGTGAGGTTTTTGAATTTAAAAAAGCCAGTAGTTCTTTGAAAGTTAAAGAAATGCATTTTGAACCATCCAGAAATTAGTTTTCAGCAGGGAGGTCTTCATAGGGGCGAGGGGGTTCAATTTCTGGTCCGTTGTTGCAGAAATACGTGCCAAAAATCGAATTCCCCGCCACCTATGAAGACCTCTCTGTTGAAAACTACATAATTTCTATATGGTTAGAAACCATCTTTTCTAAAAACCTGAAGAATAAGAGAGAATCCTCTAAAAAAAACGGAAGACTACGACCCCCCCCCCCCTCCAGACGAGGCCACCGTACGACCCCCCTTTGATTCCCGAACCTCAAGCTTGACCCTGACAAAAAGATGGTCGGGGTGTTCAACTCTCCGGTTTGGGGGCGAAGCCCCCAACCAGCCGCTTGGCGGCCAGTATGCAGCTGAGCGTCTGGTAACAGACAACTTCGCTAGGATTTCTATGCACTCTAATTTGCTACCGGTTAACAATACACTAGTACGAGCGAGGTACACATAGAATTGGGCATAGAGTAGAAAGTACGCATTGAATTCCTCTCCAGGAAACATCAGACGTGGGTGCAATTCCTATCGGGGGCGGGGGGCCAGTCCACTTCAATTTTTAAAGTAATGCAACATGCACGGCAACATATAAATATATATAAATATGTTCACCTTATAAAATACTTTCCTTCCGAAACCAAAGTCGACTTTCTAATTTGCTTTCGTAGTCGGGGGGGGGGGGAGGGAGGGAGTAATAAAAATATAGTAAATTGAACAGAAACCTGGAACAAGTACAAGTACAATCACCACCTATATATAAAAGAGTTTGTCCGTGGAGTTATCCAACCTAAGTGAGGTACGCCGCTTCATCCACAGGGAGAGCGGTGGAGTGATCTAACCGAAGTGAGGTACGCCGCATCAACCACAGCGAGGGCGGTCGAATGATCTAACCGAAGTGAGATATGCCGCATTATCCACAGCGAGGGCGGTCGATGATCTAACCTGAGTGAGATACGTCTCATCATCTACAGCGGAGGCAAGTTTGCTATTGAACGTGAGATGTTGCTGCAGCAGGGGAAACGCAACCCTTTATTGCTTAACACAACAGCACCTAAGCGCATTTCTGAGCGTCCAGATTCAGAAGCCGACTTCGTGCCATAAGCATGAGAAGACTACTAGAGGGGTAAGGGTAGAATGGGGACTTTGAAGGTGGAGAACCGACGGCGATCAGGAGGCAGCGACCAGGAGGCAGCGACCAGGAGGTGCATCGTGATGGTCGATGGGGAGAGCAATGAAGCAGGCCATGAGGTGGCACCAAGAAGATTTTAGGCAATATGTAGGGATCATTAGGGAGTTACCAATCAGGGGAAGGGGACGTTAAGGAGGGTCAGCAAGGGGATCCATTACCATTAAGAGAGACCGGATTTAGAAGATGTGACACCGATGTCACACAATGGGCGTTCGCTAGCCGTCGTCGTGTCGTGAGCGGGGGAGGCCTACTTAATTGGGGTAGAGTAGTAGGGAGGATTCCGAGGGGGGGGGGGAGGAAGAATATACCTTGAAGAAGGGACCTGGAGGTAGCACCAGGACGGGAAATCGACAAGAAGGAAGCCGTAAGGGAATTCATACGGAGAACAAGGAATCTGCCATATGCATAGCCTCTTCATGCTCGACACGGCGGCGACTGCGCGCGCTTCTGAGCTTTTTGATCCAGAAAACAGGCCTCCTACGTCGCGCAGCAAGCATCCTGATTCTAAATACGGCTCGTGCCGTGAGCATGAGAGGACCACTAAAGTGGTGGTGGAGAAAGACAGTATGGGGGACCTTTAAGGTTGACCAGGAGAGCGACCAGGAAGGAAAGGAACAACCTGGAAGAGCGGTCAGGACAGGGAAACCAGCATGATGAGACCAGTATGGGTCAATAGTGGAAGCAGAGAAGTGGGCTAGGAGTTGGGAACAGGAAGGTGGGGAACTAAAGAGGCGGAGGGAAGACCAGTAAAGGCGGACCAGCAATTACATCCAGTAAGAAGAAACGAGTGAGGGGAAATCTGGCTTCGGAAGATATGTCAACGATATTTGGAAACTCTAGCTGTTGAGCATGAGAACGGTTGCGGAGGAGCAACCTGAAGGACAGAAGTACCGCGTAGCACAAACCAATGACGTTAATGGCCGGTCCGGAGAGAATGTCTATGATGAATGCACGGAAGTGGTGAACGGCTTAATACCGATAAAGCACGCACCAGGTCATAGATGCTAGCGAAATTTGTGTTTTGCAAAAACTACATTCCATAGGTCAGTGATGCTACAAAGTCGCGCGAAGCGCGCAAGTGCGAGACACGCCGTTAGGCGTGCCGGAGCACTTGTACTATAAAACCGCGAAAACTCGTTAAAGCAACGTTATTACCTCAATCGATTAGTGGATAGCGGTTCCCGATTTCTTTGCAAAGCAAATAGAGTTTTGGATCACAACCATGCTGCATGCATAGTGCCCCCCCCCCCCCCTGCACCGTGCATAGTCCCATAATGACATCTTTTCAATATTTCAGTGTAACGCTCGGACATTTCCAAGGGAGGGTACCAGGTGAGTTAAGGCATTGATATGTTGCATTGCATGTTGTGGTGGAGGGTTCGGCTCTCCGGTGTTGTGGCATACTTGCATTTTAGCCCTAATATCCTCGACAGCGACGATGGTTTCCTATCTATGCCCCGCCCTCTAGTTGGGAGGTCCTCATCGACCTTCATACAACACTCCTTTCACATCATTTGCCGAATACACACGTTTTGCCCACTTCTCTTGATTTTCGGTACGGTACAGTACAGTACATTTTGGTGCTCGGCCTAAAAAGCCTTGTATCATAAATCAGTAACTAGTTCTACTGAAACGTTCACATAAGGACGCTTAGTAGCAAATATGTTCCTCATCTTTTATAAAGCACTCATCAAACTGAGCTCTCAGTTTTTTTCTGGTGGAGAAATCAGCGACGTATGCAGGAGAAATCTCCTTTGCAGGAGACGACGAAGACCAGTTTGAAGAATACTGTAACAAGATAAATTTGCATCAAGGGAGCATAGATACGATAGTGCAGAGTAGAAATACTCTGCAAAACCTCGTCCAGGAGCTCAAAAAGGAATTCGACGATCCAAAGTCGAAAACCAGCAAAAAAAATCTCATCTCCAAGATTGAAGAAATGGAGAGTGAGGCAAAATATAGCGATAGAATCGCTAAAGCTAATGAATTAATAAGCATGCTCAGAACAAAAGTAAATAGAGCAAAAAATCAATTCAACAAACTAGCAAGAAAGTAAGAAAGTTGGGTAGAACCATTGCAGATGTAGAGCACACCTCTTCATCAGCCCAAAACGGAAATTCCACCAGGCAAGGGCATGAAGAAATTGGCGATGCTCTCAGCTGCTCAAACGAGGCGACTATGAAAATACAGTCCCCTCTCGTTATATTGTGTTTGAAGGGACCGGAGAAAATCCACGTTATAACGGGAGTCGCGTCCTAAACGGAGCTGACCTTTTTTCGACTTTCCTACGCGTACATTTGTTTGAAATCACATATAATACCTATACATAGCTATAGTGATTAAATATGTGACCATGGGGAGAGGTGAAGGTAAAGAACATCTTTGGATTACTAATGAAGCCCTGTCCTCAGAAATACTCTCTGCTATATGCTTACTGTTATAGATGCGTAAGGAATAACGGATACCAGAGGTAGGTTGGACATGTCCAACAACAAAGCCATTTAACCTGAGGTTACAATATCTTTTGACGTCATCAAAACTCTCGCGCCAGGCGGGACATGGGCCTGCAATCTCCACCTTCCAGGCAGGATATTAGCCCGTTACGCTGTCAGCGCTATTAAACCGCCACGCATTCGCCATATCCTAGCGACCTATCAGCACTCTCCTATGACATCGGGATGTTGCATGTGATCTAACAGCGCTGTTGCTGTAGTCCTGCCCGGAAAGCAGAAGGTGCACGTACAAGTCCTGCATGGCGCGATAAGCCGCATACACACTTTGCAGCGGGCAGCGGGCAGCGGAATATGGGCGGAGCTCGTCTCGCACACTGCGGCACTGTTGAACTGCGCCGCGGCCGCAAGCAGCGACAGTGAGGAATGCCCGGGTAATTCCTCGCTGCCACTGCCGCTGCGGCCGCGGAAGTGTGTACACCCCATAGTTCTGATCGGAACGAAACATCATGTAACAGCGAGTAGCCTCTTTACCAGCTGTTCTAGGCTTGAAACAAATGTGTGGGGAATTGTTTCGAATAACCTGAGCTTTAATCCACACTTTCCGTCATTTCTGATAGAGGAAACACTCCGATTTACTGCTGCTTCTAACGCCTACCGTGGTCTTATATAATGCTTGACATATTGCTGACTATGAACAATAACACGCTACCGTACCACTCATGCGCGAAGGTTTTATTTGACAGAGAAGGCCTACCCCACTTTGTCTGAGTTATGATTGTGGTGGAACACCTGAGATTATGTGGGGCACGCACGATTGAAAAACGTAAACATGCATCTAAAACATGCCACACTTGTACTCGTCAGGGCTGTGAACGAGGCAGTAGAAGGGTATATCTGACCACAAACGCAATCAGCATCTTGCTCGCCTTCACTTTCTGTGTGGGACCACAGTTGAGCCTTGCTCGCGTTATAACGGGAGTCATTTTGAACATAGAGTCCCTCCCAGAACCGCGCTATAACGGGAGTAGCGTTGTATCCGACGCGTCTTAAGCGGAGCTGATTTGTATTGGCGTAAAGGTAAGCTAGCCCGGGCCAGAGAAATCCTACGTTATATCAAGAGTCGCGTCTTATCCGGAGGCGTTATAACGGGAGGAGACTGTAGCCAATTTTGCCGGTCGGTAAAGCCAGAACAGCTGAAACTTCCCCGTTTCAGCGGAAGCGAAGACAAATTCGCCGAGTTCTGGGAAATATACGACACACTCGTTCATCAGAACAATTCCTCGAGTACAGTAGAAAGAATGCTACTGTTGAAAGATAGCCTTAAAGGGAGAGCTGAAATGACTATCAAAGGAATTCAGCTCATTCCACCCAAATACGCATGCATAGTTGAGGCGCTCAAGAAGAAATATGGCAACAAGTCAACTAATAGGGCAAAATTCGCCCAAGAATTGATACTGCCAAGAATGATGCGAACAGTTGTACGCAGACATTTGACCATATCAGAATGCTGATTATCCACATGGTCTCCACTTGTCATGATATCCGGCAGATTCAAGACGCATTTGTGGACGGACAAAATTCTTGAAAATTTCCGTATGAGGTAGTAAAGACCGTGTTGGTCGCTACTCAACATGAGGATGAACTCAAAATAGACCAACTCATGGATCATATTGAAAAGAGATCTACACTCAGAGAATCGTAGAATCACGCCTCAAACATCATGGTAGCAGTGATCAACTTACAAGGCGTTTTCAAACAACGAGCAGTACAACAGTCCTGGAACTGAGAGACGTTGTTATTTCTTTGATCTACCAAATCACAGTTCCTCTCAGTGCAGGAAGGTCTTCCACGTTAGTTCCCGGAGAGCATTAATCAAAGAGACCAAAAAATGTTAGAAATGCTTTTCGTGCGATCACAACAGTTATGATTGCCAAAAGCCCGACTGCCCAAAATGCGATCAAATGCATGACATAAATCTGCGTTTCTACCAGGCGAGTGAGAGCAACAACAGCTCTTAGTGCAACACTCACCTAAACAACCGATTCAGTGCGCCTTCCAGTGTTGAAAATCACTGGTACACTCATGTGATTTCCAGCAAAGCACAACGAGGTGCTCAATGTAATCGGTCCAGAGAAGGAAAAAGTTCGAATGGTGTGTATCAAAGACCTCGACAAAAATTTCCACATAGAAATGGGTACTCCCACAGCTCATGCGCTATTAACACATTGACGACAATACGCAGCATTTATGCTGCGTAAGCAAGCGGTCGCATGGGACAATACGCAGCATTTTTGCTGCGTAACTTTGCAACTCGATTTTCCTTCAAACTGAAGTTTTTTTGATCAGTTTTTTTCTGTGCACTTATTCACTATAGCATCAAGAAGCTCCAGCAGTCATGGGCAAAGAAATACTTTGATCAAAATCGAGGAAAGTCAAATAATATAGGGAACGATACCCTTGCGTTACTATACACATTTTTTAGACTGAGTGATGGATCGAGTTTATTGATCTTCTTGAAATGATGTCAGAACGAACATAACAAAGTGATAGGCTAAATCAAATTTTTTCTACAGCTTCGACAAAACATTACTAACATATTTCGGTTACTTCTCTAGACAGTACACTTCGTGTGAACGGTGTTGAAACATTCTAGACAAAAATAAATTTGACATCTACTGCAGCGTGTATTTACTTGGCGAGCCCTCTTGTACGCGGTCCTCGAGCCATTGTCCTTTGCCAGGGTATGGTAGCAGCCGTGACAGCGTTTCCTGGTTACTTTTGCTGGCCCGGCACGCTCCAGTTGATGACGGCGACTTGTTGTACGTACGTTATTCTGTGATAGAAGAGATACGAAGATTTTCCTCTTGAAATCATTGAATCGCATTTTGCCAACGTTGTCTTGGTACAGCTTCCATGCATTCACCATAATAGTTTGGGTCACAATGTGGAGGAAGAGTCGGATGTAGCACTTGCTTGTCTTCCTGACAAACGGACTGTAGGAGGCCATTTGGTCGCTAGTGTCCACAAACAGCTTGGCGTTGTTGTAGCCTTCTACCATATGGGGTTTCGATGATGATCCTATTCCATCGTCGTGTATAGTAGAAAGCATAATGATGTTACGTGTATCCTTCCACTTCATTACAACGATGCCATCTGCGTTCTGTCCTGCGATTCTCTGGCCCTTTTTGAGTTTTGTTCAAACGACATCGAGCGGTAGGCTTTTCCTGTTTCGTCTGCATGTTCCTACAAGGTTCGTACTCCTTTTAATCAACGTTTGGGCGAGAGAAATTCCAGTGTACAAATTGTCCACGAACAAATCACGGCCCTGGTCATCATCGTCTTCAAATATGACATGTCCTCGGCCTACTCTGACTTCTTTCCATTCGTCATCCGGATCATCATTATCGCCTGAATCGCTGTCGTCCGATCCGCCATCCTCGGTATGAGCTTCTACTAAGGGAGAACACGACTGATCCGATCCACTTCTGTTGTCGTCGTCCTCAGAATCGCTTATTAAAAGCAGCCTTTCCTAGCTGTTATCGAGGTCGTTATTCTGCTGCATCTTTTACCTGAAAGCTAAGAAACTCATTTTCTAAGCTGTAGGGTCAAAACATTGCAAAAATAGTTGGAAAGCGCAGACCACATTTTTGGCGTGGCAAAAAAGTGGTCGCGTGGGACAATACGCAGCATTTATGCTGCGTATGCGTTCGGTCCCGAAAAAATCGATTGTCCCACGCGCCCCGCACCCCACATCGCGCATTGTCGTCAATGTGTTAAGAGTCAACAACAAAGAGAGCAAATTGCTCACATGACAGCCGAGGGAAATGTCTGGAATAAGAGTACCGAACAATTCGAAAAAATGCTGTTCTTTTTCGATACAGGAGCTCAAAAGACAATGATAATGGAGCAAACTGCAAACGGTCTTGGACTTGAAAAGCAAGGTACCCAGATCGGTGGACACATCCAGAGGTTTCAAACCAGCGCAGTGTCTATTAAAGTCAGCACAGCGTACGGTGAAGAAACGTACCTAAGCGCGCAGACTAAATCGATAATAACCAACGGTTTTTTGTCCGCTCGACTTGACGAGAAAGACAAGCAATTCCTTGAAGAAAAGAAAGTTTGCATATCTAATCATAGACTTCGAGGAGAACACCATATCCTCCAGATATTGATTGGCCTTGATTGCTGCTATGCCCAGTCAATGCGGCCAATAGCACTGTATTGCCCTCAGGCCTACGCATCGTACCAACTGCATTTGGTCCTGCGACACAAGGCAAAGGGTCAACGCAATTACAGTCCCCTGAAGAGATAACACATCGCCTAAGCTTACTTTACGGTAGCAAACGCCGTCTGAAAAATGAAGCGAAAAGAAGCCCACTACGGCCTCTTTGCGGATCAAAAGTGACCCGGAATATTTCGAAATGTGTTCCACAAAGTTTGGAAGACTGCCGTGCAGCAATAATGTCGCCCACATCGCATGCCAAACAAAGCCTTCTATCAAGAAAGAAAGGAAGAAGCCACCACGAGCGTAAGTCTAGTGGTGAGGTCAGTGCTAGAAGAGCAGTGAGGCAATCAGAACGAGCCTTAGACACCCCACTGTCGTGCAGTTCAAAGTCATCCGGCTCTTGGACAGCACTAGTGTGTGCTTCGCTCCTATGTCCGCCTATGACCCCGGAATACAACCTGGTAGAGCTTGGCAGCGGATTAGATATACGTGACAGCGGTGGTTGCCAGTCCTCGGACTACTTAACCAGACTGTTAATTACTTCTTGCAGTTTAAGCGCATCCTGAGATCCCTCAATTTCCATATAAATTTTGAGATCATCCGCGAATTGCTTAGACTTAGCTTTGGAATCGACAAGCAGTTCACTTATGTCAGCTGAATGTTAAATAGGTGATAGAACTCCACCCTGTGGAGTTCCGCTAGATATTTCATACACATCGGAAAACGAGGAGTTGACCCTCACCTGAAAAGTTCTACCCGAAAGAAACCGTTCGAGCCATTTAAAGACTTACTAATGCAAACCTATCTATTCTAGTTTATATAAAAGCTTTGCACGACCCTATCAAATGCCTTAGCAAAGTCAAGATATATGACATCAATATCAATGCATTTTTTGCCTACAAGGGCGAGTGTCCAACCGTTAAGGGTCTCTAGCATATTAGTGGCAACAAATTTGCCTTTGGCGAGGCCATGCTGAGAATCGGGTATTAAACCATTAGTATCGAGATGGTTCAAAACATGGGCTTAAGAAGCCTCTCAAATACCGAATAGCGAGGTGATACTGACTGGTCTATAGTTAGCAGGATCTGACGAAGGTTTAGTTTTTGGTATTGGAGTAACGTAAGAACGCTTCCATAGTCTGGGTACCTCTGAAAACAAAAGGGACTGGTTGTATAGGTATAAAAGTGGATAAGGAATAGAGTGAGAAACATTCTTGATGAACACAAAAGGAATACTGTCTGGTGTAAACGAATAGGACGTGGGCCACTTTTGCAGAACTTCGTAAACATTGATTGCGTTACAAAGGGAAATGTATGCATTTTGGACCGAATTTTGGGAAGAACTCAGCCTTAATTCCGTTGTTCGTAATGAACACCTTGCAGAATTGAGAAGTCAAGGCACTTACCTTGTCATGATCTTCGAGTAATAACTTGCCATCTAGTTTTAGTTCAGAAAACAGTGTTTTGTCTTTCAATTTGGTTTTCATAAACTTGAAGAAGAGTCTTTTGTCGCGTGACTCAACCACCTTCTTCTCAATAGATCTATTAAACTTTAACAACTTGTCATTAAATCGTTTGAAAAATCTATAGTATTCCGTCCAATCTTCGCTGAGCCTAGCGTAAGTCAACAAACAGTTTTTGTGATCAAGCATGTTCTGTAGGTAAGTAGGAAGTTGAAACCTAGACGGAAAGTCGTATCCCCATGGAAAAAATGTATCTATAACGTCTCTGAGTATTGAAAGAAACAAATCATACTTTCCGTGTACTGTAGTAGCACACTCCATGGATTCTATCCACATGACTCTAAAAAGATAATTATTGATGACATTAAATTCTGCCATAGAAAAAAGCCTTTTGAGAATTGGAGCTGGTTGAATGCCACCTCCTGATATTCCAAACAAGAAGCTAAGATGATCACTTTCACCAATAGACGATAGAACTGCGACTCTATTTAGTAATGTCTAACTATCACAGAACAACAAGTCTAAAATATTATAGCCTCTATTGGGTTCCTTGATAAGTTGGACAAATCCGTGACATGAAAACATTTCAGATAGTGTTAGTTGCGTCTCCACCTGCAGTGCCCTCTACCCACTTAATTTCAGGAGGATTAAAATCTTCGACCGAGAAAACCGATGTATCAGTAATTGACAAGTTACTAATGGCTTTGGCCAATGGCTCAGTGTGATCTCTAGATACGGAAGGTGGCCTACAGACAAGTATGATTCGAAAAGCAGTATCGAGATAAGCTATATCCGCAGCCAAGATTTCATAACCATTGCCTATTGATTCGGAGAAGACCACAGAACACTTTAAATGGGAACGAAGGAAAATTGCTACCCCACCTGCGGATCTTCGTATTCTATCACAACGCAACATACCATAATCCTTAATTCATTTACCCATCATAGCGCTTACCGAGTGGTGACTCTTGAGCCAGGTTTCCGTGAAGAGAAGAATATCGCATTTAGGAGCGAATGGATAAAGGTAGGGGCATTCTTTGGGAAGGATCTAATAATCGCATACAAACAAGGGATACATAAGGAACATTAGCGGAGGACAGCGAACAAAGGCTTCGGAGAGAGGAAACTAGTTTTTCTTAGCGGAATTACTGTAACAGCTTCTGGAATTTGTGATGAGTGAGACGTAACATTAACACAATTAATACGCTCTTCCCGACGCCTTTTCCTTTTCTCGAGCGTAACGGATTCCCTAAGTAACACCCCACCTTCCAGAAAGTAGCGAAGCCAGGGGGCACGCATGACAGCAAGTTTTTGAAAACATGAAACTAGCAGTACAACCTTGAGAAGCCTATTATGACCAGCAAGTGGGTGACCAAGTCTGTATACAGCCACAGGTACGCACTCAACATTTAGGTGAGTTAGAACATTCATCACACTCTTATGATCATGTACGTACACATACACCCTAGAACATGTACGAGGCGTTCCCTTAAAACATTGCTCCTATTCTCAGGGATGCCCGCTATCATTATAGATCGACGCTTTTCTGCTCAGCAGGCTCATCACTACTGCTCACATGACGATCATCCCTAGAACAATCGTTAGTTACAGAAATCGAATTCAACTCATCGTGCGGAGAGATGCCGAATCTTCTGCAAAGTTCTTTGTTTTCGTCGCGGAGTTTGTCCCTCTCAAGTCGAACTTTCTCGAGTTTGCCAACCATCGCATTGAACGCCAATTTGACACATGACGGCACATCAATCGGCTCATTGAGATCGCGCAACACTTCCTCGAGGGATGGCTGTTCCTGGTTTGTCGAGACGGGCGAAGAAGATATGCACATCTTCTTAACTTCCTTAAAACCAGCACGAACGCTCATGTTGTTACGAAGATTGTCAAGAACTTGTACGAATACACCTGTCTCGGCGACCTCAGTAGCGAAATTCGATATCGGCCAGGGGTCGCACGTGGTCACCACAAACGAGAAATCGGTGCACAGTAGAATAGAACAATGGCAAGACGCAAGTCGTAACAGTAACCAGGGGAGCCGACCGTAGCAGCAGTTGACTCAAACTTGATTAATTAAACCAAAACCTAAAATAGATTACATCACCAAGGGAGATAACCAAACCCAGTGGGCAGAATCTCACCACAGGTTCAGAACCACACCACCGGTAGGACCCTCCAAGCTGGGCCTCTGTGGCCGCTGCCTGAAGGCCAAGCATCAGGGGGATATTGTGGTTACTTGCAGAAGCCATTTCGGCTCAAGAGAGCGATGCTGGCCATGTTTAAAGGATGTATCCTATGGAAAAATAGGGCAGTAGTTCCAAAAAAATTTCAGGTACAAGTGCTGGAAATTTGGCACAATAGTCATTACGGGCGTAATCGAATGATTAGTTTAGCCAGGACAAAGGTGCGGTTTCCCGGCATGGATGCTGCCATAGAGAGAGTGGCAAAAAGATGTAAGATATATGCAGCGCTGGCAAGAATACAGTTCGCACACCCCTACATCTATGGGAAGAACCGCAGAGAGTCTGGCAAAGATTCCATATTGACTTTTGCGATGCGAATGGAAGCAAATTAGTGGTGGTAGATACCAAATCGAAATGACCAGAAGTGATCCGAATGGGTTCCACCACAGCAGAGAAGAATACAGCAGTGTTGAAAGAATTTTTTCTGTAGGAATTGACTACTGGAACAGTTGGCTTCGGATAATGGCCCTCCGTTTACTTCAAGATTAGTGCGCGAATATTGCGAAGATAGGGGGATTGAACAGATATTCAATCCACCCCATCATCCTAACTCAAATGGCGAAGCCGAAAGATTTGTGCAACCATTCAAAAATGCTCCCTATAAAGGGCTTCCGGCAAATAAGAGGGAGGAAAGTGCGGTGCTAGAAACCTGGTATCGGGTGCACGCGACAGTCGCGCCTCCTCCGACTGCGCCACGCGCGAACGCGCTCGTGTCGCCTCCACGACATTATGGAAATACTGGACACAAATGGATTCCCGGAATTGTGTTGGCAAAGTTTGGTTTAAGCACCGACGAAGTCAATCTAGGGACTGAAAGGAAGGTTCAACCCGACAAAATGAAGGCAGGAAAGGTGTTGTGGGAAGAACTAGAGATACTAAATTAGTGGATAGAAGCGGAGAGAAGCCAAACCTGGGGCAAATTGAAGCGAAGAGTCAGGAGACGGCGAAAGTGAGGCGCTCGGAAAGGAAGAGAAAACAGACCGAAAGAATGAAAGAATTCATAGAGAATGAGAAAAGAAGAAAAACAAATCATGTGCGGATAAGGATTTTGGAAGTAGACAGTGATAAGGAATGGCTACCCTATAAAAAGGGGTAGGAAGAGGAGTGAGGTTCATTCATGTGGACCTGGCAGCCACAGTCTCCGGCAGCAGCACTCGTACCAGCAGGACGAGGAGTGCGCCAGCCCCAGACAACCACGGCGGTTATGGCTCCCCCTCCGGTCTTCGTCGGCGGTTGCGCGCTGCCACCCATCCCGGGGTGCACATAGGCGCCACCGTGGAGGGTGGGGCGCCAGCGACCATCCCGGGGGAAGCGTGGAGCTCTGGCGGCCCTGCAACGAGAGGTACAGAGGCTACGTCAGGCTCTGCGCTCCCGGGAGAGGCGTCGGACACGCAGCTCACGAAGCCACCAGTGAAGCCGAAGCCCGACTCAGCCACGAAGCCGCAGCACGCGCCACCGAAGACGGAGTTCAAGAAGCCACGGAGCTACAGTCCAAGAAGCCCACGAAGCCCGTGGGATCGCAGCGGACGTGATGGAAGTCCTCGGCATAGCGCCGAGATAGGAGCGGTAGTGGTAGAATGGTAGAATGAAAGAAGTAATAAATTGGTAAGCAAAAAAGTGTTTGGATTGTGTGTATGGATGGATCGGAAAATAAGCTAGTCGGGGTGGTGGAGCAGGCGACTGGCCAAACCCCACCCCGCTGTGACCCCTATTCTCCCTGTAGTGACAGGCTTAGTCACTAGGGGGATGTAGAAGGGTGAGGAGTGGGGAATGAAATGATAAGGGGGGGGGGGTTACGTGATAAAAGTAGAGGAGTGTATATAAACCCCTTACAAGAATAAACATGTTTACTCCCAGTGTGTTTGCATTGCAACTGGCGATCAGGCAGAAGAGCTCAATGTCCTGCAGCCAAAAGGACAGGATGCACTCTCAAGATGAAGATGGAAAGGAAGCAGGACGTCAATGAAGGAGCCGGCGAGAGTGACCGCCTGGGCAACCGTGACGCTAAAGCACCCCGTTCAAGAAGTGTACAGGGGTCGGTCCCGGGGCCGAACGTCCCGGGGACGTCATGGAGAACCTGGTGGAAGCTCTTCTCGAACTTCCTGACGTTGAGGAGAGCGACGGAGGAAAAGGATCAACGCCTAGCTTTCCTGCAAGAAGTGGGTAATTTAAATTATGAATCACTAGATTCTCTCTCGTTCTCTCGCGTGAGCGGCAGCGTTCTCCGTGCCATCCGGTGATCACTACAATGTCGACAGCTTGTTCGTCGCCACGCACGGTTCTGCTATTCTTAGGCATTGTCTTGTGTGGCAAGGAGGCAGTATTACGGGTTAACATCGATAATACTTGCCACCCTATAAGGTACTTTTTCCGAGCTAACTAAACTGTGGAGTCGTGATGGCCAAAAACGCTACAACAAACGGAGCGATGAACTTGCCGCCTCGCGGTTCTGCAGATCGAACGAGGTCATCTTTGGCTTCTGAATCGACGGATTCCCTTGATAAATTGCAATCCTTGACGGCCAAAGGGAAGGTTCCTGGGTGTGTCAAGCAGTTTGTGGATCTACTTAGAGCAACCAGAGCGGAGAAGAAGGAACTAAGGAGGAGGAACGAAGCACTGCTCGAGGAACAGCGGCGTTTAAGGGAAGAAAATATTTTTTGAAAGATAAGGTACTTGTTTGGAATTTGCTAGGTGCACGACGGCTGAGCAAAATTCTAATCCTGAATACGGCATTACCACTCTGAGAATGGACCACGAGAGGAAGAGATCTATTGTGCTCTGACATGTGCCTGAATCAGCTGCGTCCAAGCCATCTGAGAAGCAGTCTCATAATATCGATTACGTTATTGAGTTGTTAGATTTTCTAGATGTAGAGTGCACGCCGGTATCAGTTTATTGTATGGGAAAGCCAACGCAGAATAGGCCTCGCTTTATTAAAGTCGTAATTCCATCTAGCAAATACCAGCGTTTAGCAGTAAGGCGTGCCTCACGCCTGCGTTTCTCTCCGACTCAAAAGGGGGTTTATTTAAGACCCTCTCTAACGTAGGAGGAGAGAATGCACAGACGTGAGCAGGCCGGTAAGAGAGCGGAGATTGAGAGCTTTTCCCGAGCAACTCAGGCTCGTGGTGGCTCTCAGTGTCCAGCCCCTTCCATGGGCCCAATTTCTTTCCAGGTTACTTCAACACCGATCAGCAGTAGTCCTAAGGGAGACTGCTGAACGCTCGTCGGAGTAAATGCTTGGGCTTAGTTTTAAATGTGAGGTCTTTTGTGGAAAACTGCAGCGCTTTGGTTATGAATTTATGCCTCTGACGTGGTTGTTCTTACAGGAACATGGTTAAACAGCGAAAACCAGCTAAAACCTCTTTTGGCTGTTGCCAGTAACCATTACGTAGGGATTCGATGTGATTGGCTTTCAAAAAAGGGAGGCGGTATCTGCTGAGGAAGGCCTTTTCATACAAAGAATTCTTTAAGGAATCAGCAGAAAACTGCTACGAGATTTTAGTATGTGACATGAAACATGACATGGCTGAATTCCGCCTTATAAGTGTGTACAGAATCATTGATTGCTGCATGACTGGCTTATACCAGCTAACCAAAACCATAACTGATTTTTCCGCCACCAATTTGTTTGTCCTCTTACTTGGCGATTTTAACCTCCCAGACTTAACGTTACACAATAAAAGCAATGCGTCTAAGTCCTTTTCGGAGGTCTTTGCTTTCCGACGACTGGTATCAGCCCCAATCAGAGGGAATTCAATTTTAGATCTCGTTCTCTGCAATAGACAGAGAGCGAAGTTGAAGACACCGGTGAAAGAGCAGCGGGGAAGCATCAAAGACGCTGTGTTAACGCGGCAGGATAAAACACGTGGAGATGTAAAGATGACGTCAATCACACATGCGAAGGAGATTGAACTATTGGCGAGCGATATGGAAGGGACAACCGGAAACTCGCTCACCGGGATACACCTAGAATCTCTACGTATGTTGAACGTAGAGGTAAATAGGAAAGTTATCTCCTTGGTGTTAGTTACAGGAGCCTCTATGTCGATCATTGATGAAAGGACGTGGCACATATTAGGAGCGTTACTATTTGTGTAGAAGTGCATGATAGCACACCAGGAGATGCAGGTTGTTGTGTGCCCACCAAACAAATGCTATTGGTTCGGGTTCTGCCTACGCAGGCCAAGCAAGCCTTGCATCCCTTCGGGGTCACTGAATTAGTACCAGATTTTTCTTTGAAGGATAAAACACTGACCAGAAACGGAGCACTCAGCGACCATAGAAGAGCAGAAGAACAGAATGAGTAGCGTGATGAAAACCACAAGGCCGACTCCATGAGGCACTGTTCTGCACAAGGAGGAACTGGACGTGGCACAAGACCAAAGTGAACCCCTGTTGACCTAACTCCCATCCTGCAGACATTTGATGTCCTGTGGTCTCAGACTCCTAACTACAGCGTGATGAACATCGTTCGAATCACCATGCATTTAAGGAATTCTGGTATTCGTCGTCCGCCTTCCACAGGCGCAGTAATAAAAGAGGAATGCTTGGCACCTCCCGAACAAGAATTTACCCTTATCTTTGATTCTGATGTCTATCATCCTTTATCCTAATGCCTTTACAGCGAAAATAGCTTCTGAAGCAGCTTGAGTGGAATGTAAAATTGTCCAGATCAAACTAACCTTTATGACCATACTCTAAGGCGATCTGGGAAATTTCTCATACTACAGATGTATACACTACAGTGATAACTTCCCTCACAGCAAAAGTACTAAAGAAGTTAAGGGGTCATATAAAAGCCTAGATTTTCTGACATATGAGCAGTATGGAATGCGCCATGCACTCGTCTAAAATTAGCATTTTGCACTCAACTGATTGTGTTTCGCTTGAATACTTGCCATACTTTCTTCCAAAGGTGACCGTATCTATTGATTTGTGCTTCTCTCAAGAACTAAACCTTAAAAATACACTATAGCTTAAGAAGAATGCTACTGGGTATCCTAAAAAAATTCAGGTACTATCTGACAGGTACCAACATGGCCGCTAGTGAAAGTATTGAAGATATTTCAGACTCGTATGTAAGCATAGGGTAGCGAGATTTCTGCGGTGTGTAAACGGTCAAGATTGCTTCATGCCCCCACCCGAAACATTGCATTTCAGACTCGATTGATTGTGCATCGGCTGAATGTCCAAGAGTCCAAAAGACCTTCACTAGGCTGTTGTACTACAGAGTGTTTGCCAATGATGGTTATGAATCGAGCATTCCTGAGTATACGGTAAGGTGTATAGATCTCAACATGAAAAGTCTTTTCTATCGTAGAACTGTTTCAGACCTACTTCTTGCTTTCAAGGTCTTCAAAGGGGAGCTCTGCTTGAGTCCGTAGAAATATTGGACATTCCGTCCATCAAATGGCAGGAGAAGTCGTTTCAACGTATACAACTACAAGCCTAGTCCATTTCAAAAAGGGCTACGTATAAACTCGTTCTTTGTTCGTACTACGAAATGGCTTGAAAGCCTACCCGTGTCAGCTCTGTCTTGCGAAAAATCTTTTCAGTTCAAACAAGCTATAAAGAAGATTGATATTTTAAGTTCTCTTGGGATCCCAGATGTCTCCTAGTACTCTTGTAGACTTGTTCAGATAACTCGCCCAACTGATCCGAGTCGTATTATCCTTTATTCTCTAAACTCGTGGCTTTACAGTGATCGTGGCTTGCTTATACTCCATTTTCCATTTCCTTGGCATGCTGAGTGAAGTAAACCCAATTTCCTTCAAAAAGGGTTTTTTCTAGACTGCGTCCCTGCAAGGGTCATGCAATTGACCGGTCTCATCCTGTGTCACAACCAGGTAAAGTCCCTAGGAGCCACTTCCGGTGGGAAGGGCTTCACCTATTACGATTTCATGCTTCTTTGGCATAGGCGGCTCTCCTACAGCTTTTAAATGGTAAGGCAACCGTCTTCTATCCCTTCAGTTTTCTGCCGACCATCTAGCCTTTGGAAGAGCAGTAGACGTTGTCCTGAATACGCCTGCCTGCACCTGTGCTTAAGCCTGGTCACGCCCGAGGAGCCTCTACCAAGGGGAGGGCCTCACCTATTGCTATGCACGGTTTCGACTTTCGGCCATCACGGGTTGTTGCCGGTCTGACATTTTCCTCTCTTCTCCATCATCTTTTGTCTGGACTCAGCTTACACGACAGAAACGTTTTGTCAAATCATGGAGGATATTCTAACCTCGTTCCCGGGAAACCAAGAGAAAAAATCGTTACTAGAGGTGATCGCATTAGGACACCTGAACCGATTTAGTCCATTTGGCGAGTAATCTCCTTCATCTGCCAACTTGTTTTGAGCGCATGAATAGCATTATCTTAACATTCCATGATTGTAATTGTTTATTTTGTTTGGTCGGTTCGTTTGTCTAACTAGTTTAATCGTTTACCTTCGTTCTGTCCTCTGCGTTCTTTCTCTTGTTGTGGAGCCATGGATCACTTAAATTTAGCGTGCCCTCCATGGATGCATAAATAAATAAATAAATAAATAAATAAATAAATAAATAAATAATGTTTGTTACAATTTGTTACTACTTGGTCACATTAACCTGTGATGTGCTTCTTTCAACGTTTTGAACTTGACAACCTCGTGAAAGACACGTTACATGCTAGTTTACTGATTGCACAATGTAAATGTAAATGTGAGCAGGAGTTCCATTTTGCAAGAGGGATTCTGTGGACTGATGAAACCACATTCAAACTGAATGAAGAGGGCTTAATCGGCATAAGCTAGTGGGAAAAAGGAAAACATTATATGAAGCACAGCAAAGGTTAATGTGGCCAAGTAGTAGCAGGATTGCAACAAACATTCAGCCCATGCACAATCAATCAAGTCTGAATTGCAAGGTTTCAGGCGGGGACATGGCCCAATCTTGACTATTTGCACGCCACAGACATCACGTTACCCTGTGCGATACGAGTCTGAAATATCTTCAATACCTTCACTAGCAGCTATGCTAAAACCTTTTAAAGAGTACCTACATTTTTTAGGATACCCTGCATTTTTCGCAAGCCATAATGTGTTTTTAAATTTCAAACCTTAAAAGAAGCACAAATCAATCAAAACGACCACTTTGTGAAGAAAGTATGGCAAGCGTGACACAATCAATCGAGTGTAAAATGCGACATTTCAGACTAGTGCACGGCGCATTCCATACCGCTTATGTGGGATAAAATTTGTGTTTTCTTAAGGCCTGTTCATACTTCGCGACAGCAGCGACAAAAGTGCAGCGCGCGTGAGTGCGCGGCGTGCGCAGTGCGCGGAAGTATGAACAGTCGACTAGAGCGGCTGGAGCGACAACGCCGGCGCTCGAGTATGAACACTTTTCGGCACGGGCGCTCTGTTTTAATCGATTCGCATGTTTTGCACTGGCGATGGGAGCGACGAGATAGCGCGCGTGGCGCGCGTGGGTGCGCGGCGTGCGCAGCGACAAGAGCGACAAGAGCGACTGGAGCAACAGCGCCGGCGCTCGAGTGTAAACACTTTTCGGCGGCGCGCGCTCGGTTTCAATCGATATGCATATTTTGCACGGGAGACAAGTCGCTCTTATCGCGAAGTATGAACAGGCCCTTAGGATTTCATGTGAGTCCTTAACTTCTTCAGTGCCTTCACTGTGAGCAAAGTTATCGCCTTACAAACAGTGCGTACATTTTTTGAGACAACCCTGCATATAAGGATACGCTAAAGGCCCCCACAGAGTTCTGCTGCAACGCCGCTCGCCGCTATGGTTAAGGATAGGGCAAAGACGCCGCCGGCGGCGAGCTCTGCGTTTCTGCCCTATGGTTAAGCATAGGGCAGCGGCGCTGCCGCAGCCCTTAAGAGCTGTCGATCAGTCAGAAGTTACTGGAAGAAAACAAGAGCATGAAATTAGCGTGAACTAGGTTCACAAAACCCGGGAAAATATCCAGACGCCTCCAGCGAGCGCCGGAATTCAGAAGACAGTGTCACAGATAAATCAGGCAATCAATATCGATCGATGTTACCGAACTTTTTATCGGTGATATTGATTTTCTCACAAAGTTAACAGATAGGGCTGGGAGCAGGGTCAAGCTTGAGTTTTAGGAAGCGAGGGGGGAGGGGAGGTCGTATTGTGGCGTCGTCTGGATGAGGGGGTCGTACTCTCTCGGTTTTGGCAAAGGATTCTCTCCAATTTCAGGTTTTAGATGTTGGCATCTTTTAGTAAGCTATTTTTTCCACGTGTGGCTACGACAATGAGGGGGTATACAAGAACTTGCGTTTCCTGAATATCAAAATTTTTTAAATGCCGATTATTGTATAGGGAAAATTAAAGATTTCCTGTCCGCAAATTTAGATTCAGTGAGAGGTTTTCATTTTTCAGATTTTCCCAGGACGTCAGGACACGGAAGCTTTCTGCCCGAAGGAGCAACATCTACTTCCAATACTTCACTCTATAAAATTTCATGTACCAATTACTAAGGACGACCTAAGTACTTTTCCTTCAAGATGTTTAACATTGCAAGATTTTTGAAGCGCTCTTCGAATCGATGACGGAATGGCAACCGAAGGACAGACTTACCTCGAAAAGAAATTGTTTTCCTCTGCAGAAAACAGCATCAGAAAGTGAAATCGCAATCTATAGAACTTTAAGCCCGTTTGACACACATTGATAAAACGGTTTTTCTGAAACGATTTTCTATATGATCAGACTTCGATTTAGCGTCATTTGCCAAAAAAATTCGACCCATATCACAATGGAATATGTTACTATTAGAATCTCTTTGAAGCGTAGAAACCACGTTTACCAAAATTTTGTGAATTTCTCAGAAGTCCCAAGAAACCTCCGAGTTATAGCAGTTTACGGGCGGCTACTGCGTTTTCTGACATTATCGATCACAATTGAAGGATGGATGGACTACTCGCGGAAAAACATTTCTGCTTTCTGGAGAGAACGACAGAGAGTGGAACCGCATCATATAAATTTGCAAGTCGTGCTTATTACACAGTAGAAAACTAAGCGTTTCCACTGAGATGACGATATGATTAGTAATGGTCGCATACAAAATTCTCGTTTTTCAGGAAAAACTATTTTTTAGCCGAACCAGACCACCCATACGGATAAAATTCTGCCACAAAAACCTCCGAGTCCCGATTAATTCACAGTCAAAAATCATGATTTTCTGGATCGAACAGATTGAATCGACCTCTGGTCGACCTGGCACCAACGTCATCGGAGCATAAAATTGAACGTTCACAAAAGGTTCAAAACTCGGTTTGAAGTTTTTCGAAATTTGAAAATTCCGCTAGCTTTTTAAAAACTAGAAGAGAAGCGCTTTTCCACTGTGTAAGAACCATTTTCTAGAAAAGAGGTCTTCATACGCAGCGAATGGTCCAATTTTTGAACGAAAAAATTTAAGTGACTTCACAAAAATGCTCATAACTCGGTAAGTTTTTCGGAGTTTCAAAATTCCGCTAGCATTTCAAAGACTAGAAGAAAAGCGCTTTCTCATATGTAGGCATCGATCTTCAAAAAAAGGGGTCTTCATGCGCGACGGGAGGGGTCCAATTTCTGAAAAAAATCGAACTCTACGCTTGACACTGGTTGGAAGTTGAGTGATTATGACGGCCAAAGTTTCACAGCAAGAAAATTTTCCGTCAGAAAATCACTATTGGTCGAAATTATTGACTTTTTGAACGTAACCAGTGTGTTGATTCAGAAAGCGGGCGACAGATATTGTCTAACGCGTGTCTGGATTCAGAAGCCCTGCCGCAGATTTAAATCAAGACATGTCACAGATCAATCAGGCAATCATTTGATAGTTTTTTCCGTTGATGACGATTAGGTGTCCTCGATCGTGCATGTACCACTGCAGCGATTCTGCGTAGAAAAAAGTTTGCCGTTCAACATTGTGAGATGTTGTGGAGGTTCTCCCTTTTGACAGAAAGGCTCTTCGGGAAGTGATCAGAATCGTTGAGGCGCTCAGAACCCCAGCACCGAGCCACTATCGCACTAGGATTTGATTCACAAAAAGAACCGTTTTCGAGATTCTAATTACCCGAAAAATATAGCAAGCTTTTTCTATATACGCCGTTACATAAATTCTCGTTGGGCATCCGAATGACACTTTTCGAATACTCGAATAATTTTGGCTTCCTGGAAAGTTTTGAATATTCGAACGGTTTCGAATATCGAAAATTTTCGAGCTATCGAAATCGAATATATTCAAAAATGCGATTTTCCTGAATATTCGAATTCGAATACATTCTAAAAACAAGATTTTTTTGAGTGCTTGAATTCGAATATTCAAATTCTAATGAAAATCATTCGAATATCTTATCGAAAAGGCCATTCGAGCATAAGTATAGTAGAGAAGCGTTTCACTGATGACATCCACTGAGGTAGCACCGTAACTGACCGCACTCCGCGGGTTGTCAACAATGCACCAAACAGTTTAGTCTGTCTACTTGTGGGACTCTAAACGAAGAGCTTGACGCTCTTCTTGTCTCTAACGCGCATACGGGCGATTGGACTACTCTGGCACGCGATGAGAATGAACAAAGACGCAGGCGCAGGCGTCCGAAAATCTGGGGCGATCGGAAAGAGCCGCAATTTATGCACAACATTTATTTTTTTTATTTATTCATTTATTTGCACAATATAGTGCGCACAAAAAGAACACAACATGGACACGGCAAATCGCAGAAAACACAATGTGAGAAACCAGGGGCCGGATTCATCAAAGTTACTGCAGTAACTTTAACGGAGAATTGTAAGCGAAAGCTCAGATAACGCGGCTTATCGCTCACCATATCGCTTGATAGGCCGCGTTATCTGAGCTTTCGCTTACAATTCTCCCTTAAAGTTACTGCAGTAACTTTGATGAATCCGGCCCCAGAAATTAAAAGCCATCAGCGACACGAACAGAAATTAGTCACTAAACTACATTTCTACAAAGAAGTAAGAGCGGAACATCGAATAGGAAAAAAATCCGACAAATTCTCTGAAAAGTTTTCTAGAAAAAATTGAGTAGGATTGAATAGGGGCGAGGAAGGATGAGAATTTGAAGGAGAAGAGCAGTGGGCCGCCAACACTGCAAGTCGTAGGATCGGCTCCGGATACCAACAACTTGTTAGTAGGTCCGTCAACTCCAATAAATCTCATACCTTATGGCTGCTGGAGAAACAGGTTGTGTGCATGCTCAGTCTAAAACTCTGTCGAACAGTAAACAAATGAAAGTAGAGCAATCAGGAAACTAATCATAAGAAAACTGAACTAGGAAGAATAGCAGCTAGAAAACACCAAACAACTGATGGAAGAGCAAAATAAGAAGCTAAGAATATTTATAGATATATATGTATTTGGCGATGAAGCGCAGTCGGAGGAGGCGCCGACAGTCGCGTGCACCCGATACCAGGTTCCTGGTTCGGATTTCGCGCCCAGGCCAACCAAGCCTTCCATCCCTCCGGGGTCGGTGAATTGGTACCATACTTGTCTGGGAAGGATAGAGCGCTGACTTGTTCATCGGCTGGCCACCGCAAGTCATTGTATGGCCAAATTCAAATCGCCTCCACGATATCCCGTAGAAGTAGAATGCATGGCGCATCTCAAAAGGGATTGAACGCCGTCCTTTATCCTTTATCCTTTATATATGTATTTATAATAAAGGACCTGGTGATACTGCATGAAAAAACACATGAAGTGAAAATACGGAAAAATTCTAGAAAAAATTAAAAAAAAAATCAAAAATAGAAAATGCACTCACTCTAACTTAAGACAGGGATGTGGAGTGTGGAAAGCAGGCCAATTTTTTCCGTTTGCTTCGAAAAACCTTGTGATTGAGTGCTTCAAGCAAGGTATGAGGCAGCATCTACAACCAACGAGCTCCACAATAAAAAAGTGAATGGAAAACCTTCTGGAAAACATTAGCAGTTCTAATAATTTCCATGTTCTCTCATCTTGAAACCTCGGCATCTTTATCAGCTGTGATGTTTCTGCTTCTGTGCCATCGAGGTTGGTAGTCATTTCTGTTGGTCATACTAGGATTTCTGGTAGAAATCCAAAGTGCTTCGAGCGCTTTGCGCGAAGAAATCTCTGCCTCGAACGCCAAAATCTTGCACTATTTTTGTTGTTCATACTAGGGTTTCTGGTCTGGCCATTCGGCAGAAGTTTGGTGTCGTGCCGATAGCGGATAAGATGCGCCAAGCTCGCTTGCGATGGTACGGCCACGTTCTGCGTGGAAAAGAAGACGGCGTCCGCAATATAGGCCTAACTTCGAGGCAATTGGAAAGCGACCTAGAGGGCGCCCGGAGCAGCGCTAGTCTGATGCGTTACATATGGACTTGAAAGTAGCTGGTGTCCACTCTGATCTAGCGCTCCACACTTCTGGGTATGTGTGTATATAGTGTATGGTTTCTTCTATAGTAATAAAGTGTCAATCCTTCTGTCGATCTTCTGGTTTACTAAGTCTTTCTAAGCACACACTCAGAATGTCTACAGATAACCCTATCGGAACTAAGAGTGAAGTGCATGGCGCGCTCCGGAAGCCCAATCACCACCTCCACCTTCGTTTGCGTTGCAATACACCGCCTGGATTCCAGCGCGTTATCTGAGACACGTCGTCAACAAACAAACAGACACCTGGTTAACATGGATTTCGAGTGCTGGCCACTCGAATCTGACGAG
This sequence comes from Heligmosomoides polygyrus bakeri, assembly GCA_947359475.1. Classification (NCBI taxonomy): domain Eukaryota; kingdom Metazoa; phylum Nematoda; class Chromadorea; order Rhabditida; family Heligmosomidae; genus Heligmosomoides; species Heligmosomoides polygyrus. Next base: position 16,081,366 of record OX375868.1, read on the forward strand.
CAGTGTGGGTACGAGACTGGTCCACCACCACTTATCCCGCTTAATCGATTCAAGCACGTTCTTCCTGTTATTGATCACTGATGGTCTCGGTGGCTCTTCTGAATATCTGATTAGAATGCTCACGATGACAAAACGGCGGCATGTTGCGTCGTCTGCCAAGTTTATACAGCCCAATCTTCTCGTGGTCAGCACTTTGCGGCCGTCTCTACGTGGACATCGCACCCGCTCCCCCAATATTTTTCTTGCGAATAACCATTTTAAAATGATTTTAGTATTTCAGCTTCAGACAATCATTCTAAATAATTTGATTTATTTTTTGTAGTTTTGATCAGATGTTTGATCTTTATTGCCATTATTTCGTTATTGTAGGTGTACTGGAAATTAAGCCAATTCTTCCATTTTCTGTTTTTGTTTGTTGCTCGTTAGTAAGAACTCTTCCTCACCTTCCTGATCCTTCACATCTATTAGTGTATCTGTTCCTTTTTCTTCTTATGTTCTTTTTTTCTTCTTTTATTTGCCAGATTTTCGGTTATGACTGTTTTCGTACAGCCAAAAGGATCAAGGAAATGTATGTGCTGTGTTAGCGCAGCGGAAAGTGACGGTGGCTGACGCGTCCACTCCAATTCGTGACTCTTGGTACGGTTTCCGTGAATGGGAGTGTACCAGCGCGGACCTAGAAACATAGCAGGTCTATTGAAATGAGCGCCCGCTACTTTCTAACAAGAAAAGAAAGGAAGAGGGAAGAATATTCCGACCGCGTTTTGTTGAAAACCTTTCCTTCTCGGGCATTTCCAACAGCTCAAAGTGCTTCTGCTACCATACTGCGTGATTATGAGGGCATTTGGAACATTTGCTGCATGCACAAGCGATGGCAGAGACCTTATGGTAATCAAATCTGCTTTTTTTAGCCCTTTCGTAAGTAGCGGTCAGAAGGCATAAGCGAACTTTCATCTTGTTCACACTGTGCTCTATTCTAGCGTATTCTCATAACCACTTGCAAGCAGAATTTTCAGTTTAGATTTTCCCTACTCGTTTATGACCACGTTTGCGCATTATTGGTCAAATTACTCGTTAATTTTTTTGGCCGCGCGGTAGCGCTGTCAGAGGAGGCGCCAGCTGTCTTGCGCACCCAACTCCAGGTTCTTAGCTCGGTTTTCCTCGGGCCATCCAAACTTTTAATCCTTATAGGGTCGCTGGATTGCTACCAATATTGTCTGGGAAGGAAACCTACCGGCTCGTTCATCTACCGGTTGTCCCAAGATATATAGGTCAAATACGCATTCAATTCACCTCTACAAGATCCAGTAGAAGTAGAATGTCTGGCGCGTCCTAAAAGAGATAGATTAACACCGTTCTTTGTCTTTTACCATTACAATTATTTTTGGGCAAAAAAAATAAAGATTTGTGCGCGAAATTTTGCATGAAATTTTTTATGTGAAACAAGTGAATTTTTTCTAATTTCGTTATCGATAAGCGTATACAATATGGTATGGTTGTGCATAAAGTGCAAAAATAAAAGCTTGCAACGTACTTTAGAAAAACCTCCACAGCATATAGCTGGAAAACGCGCAAATGCTCAGGAAAGGGCTGAAAATTTTGAGCACATCAGAACCCTTCAAATATCAACCAGTTGAAAAGGTTTCTCGACCCAGAAGAACCGAACCCTTGACCTCTCTCGCATGAAGTAACGCTACTGCCACTGTACCCGAGACGCTCGACAGCAGCGGCATCGAGGCGTACAAAAGACCCAGTACTCGTTAAGCGCCGATTCTATTGTGACTTCAAGGACACCCTGCTCCTTGTGTTTAACGACGTAGCAAAAAAGAAGCACATTTTTATACTAATTGAGGGGTGGGAATTCTTCCTTGAATCGCTTTCCCTTTCAGACCAGAGGTGTGCGTTTAACGATTATCGATTTACCGGATTTATCGGCTTTTTCCGTTAAAATTTTTTAAACTCAACGGCGAAAATTTCCGTTAAATTGCATTCCCGACGCTTTACGCATTTTTAATTTTACTTCTTCTTCGTGTAAATGCATTTCGGATGTGCTCATTATATTGTTTATCTTTGAAGCTGTAGGTCTGGTTCTAACAAGGAAGCTCCTCTCTGTCTCTGAATTTTTCGTCTAATCTTCGAATTTATTGTAATAGCTTTCATGAATCTAAAATGTGCTCTACAAAAATAGGAAGAAATTGAGTAACCCAAAAAAGGTTTGAACTTCCAACAAGTGTGCGGTACTGTATGACACCAGGTGGTTCAGGAAGAAAATCAAAGTGGCCAATTGCTGAAATGTCGTAAAAGAGTGATAGACAGTGGCGAATTCTATTTGGAGGAATTAGGAAGGATAGAGGCAAGATGAACCACTGTTAGTATAGGACGAGAAGCGGCCGTTTAAATACGTCTGTTCCTTATGCATTTCTTTTGAAGGGCAGTAGAGAAAAGGCTTCACAGATAAAATCTTGTTTATTTGGGTAGTAGAGACGGAAATATTCAACGCAGTAGAACTCGATCCGATTAAAGTTTGGTCAAGGGTCCGTGGCTGTTCAGTTGATTATCTACTGTGGTTTTTAATAAGAATAGGCCCTTGTGAGACAAAAGCAAGCAACCACTATGTGAAACAGGAGATCTATGCATGTTCTCCGTAAAAATCTTCCAAAGAGGAGGTGTAGCAAAGAATTCGTTATGATTACTGCCTGACTTGAAATCTTCACTGAAACATTCGTTAGTTTTCCAAAACAATTATGGCGATATATAAGAATGTTGGGCTGCAAAGGACTGCCTAGCGAGCGCATGTCTTGAGAAGGGGTACATGTCGCGTAGGTGAGCAGCATTGGTAGGTGGGAGCGCGCCAGCCAATGATAACCAAACAGAGCACAGACCGAACACATGCCAGCCCATCAGGGTACCAGCTGTACATGCCCTCTCTAAATGGCATGCCTGTTCAATGCGATCTGATTGGTTTAGGCGTTCCCACCTACCAATGCTGCTCACTTACGCGACATATACCTGAGAATGTTTCATCAGTCCGAATGAAAACGCTCAAAAACGTTTAACCCTGCTTGGCGCATAGTACTTTGGATCTTTCCACAAGCTAAACGAACTAGACATAGTAAGAAATTTCTTATTTTAGAAGTCTTGATGGCATGTCTAGTTTTGGAATCTGAATGATTGTTCTTGTTTAGCGATTTCGTTGACAACAGATGGACTGTTTTTATCCTATTTGTTGTGGACAGGAAGACGCAGTCAGAAAATTGCCAAGTAGATGGAGTCGAAAAAATCAATAAAAATAGGTGTATCAATTTGCAAAAAAAAATCTAAAAAAATCTAAAATACAACCAAATTGACTGCATCTAAGGGAAATTTTATCTAGCAATTTTAGTGATTTTATCAATTTTAACGCAAAGTTTTTTCGTTAAAAAATAGCCGTTAAAAATTACCGAAATAAATTCAGCGCACACCTTTGTTTCAGACCTATAAAGACTTATAAATTATACACACAGTGCAGGTCCTACGTTTAATAACAAAACTCCATAAAAAATCAATAAGTCGAAGTCGGAGTCGAAAAAATCAATAAAAATAGATGTATCAATTCGCATTCTAAAATACAACCAAATTGACTGCGTCTAATGAAAATTTTATTTAACGATTTTACTGAATTTATCGACTTGAACGGAAAGCTTTTTTCGTTAAAGAAATGATCGTTAAAAATTACCGAAATAAATTTAACGCACACCTCTGTTTCAGACCTATAAAGACTTTTACATTATACACAGAGATTCCGCCTACAACTTTGAAGGCTAGTAGCAAGCTAGGAGCCCTATTCCATCCTAAAGGATTCTGGACTCTGGATCGTAGAAGAGTTTAGAATTAGAACATATTGACGCAGCGCAGAATAAGGATCGGGATAACGATGAAAGAAGGGCAGGGCGTTAGTCAACCTCTAGCACTGCTGTACTTCTACGGCATATCGTGGAGACAACTTGAAGCCTATCAAATTCCTTCGCGAAGTGGAATGCACTGCGCATCTAGAAACGAACAGATTAGCTCCGACCTCTATCCTTTCTCCATTGACAAGGAAAGTGTTTCATCTTTTTCTGACAAGTGCGGTGCTAATTTTTACCAACCTCAGAGCGATGGAAGGATTTGTCGGTGTTGGGCGGGACTTGAACCAAATACCTCTATGCAGAGTGCAGGCGACAGCCGAACCCACCTGTGGTTGCGCTACCAGCAGCCCATCGGGGACAATACTGCATATATAGACAGTAACTTGATCCAAATCCTCAGGGAGTCGACCATGGATCCGTTCCACATTTGGCAGTTTTACTTTACGCTAGCCCAATCAGGAGGAGATGCTCTTCTGCGCGTACACTCTACATTCTTCTGTGCTTAGCTTCTTTATTTTAAAAGCCTTTGAAAAAATGCCTTGCATTTTATGGCAAAAATGCGTGTTCCCTCCACTTTAGACTTGCATCTAATATTTGCCCGAATAACCCTCTATCTCACTACTATGGAGAAATCTGTTGCTCATTGACCGCTTAGGAACCTAGCCGAAAAGCAGTCCAACCTCTTCTCAAGTCGATGCAATTGAATCTCCGGCGTTGGTGATTTTTTTCAGCGGCCTTGCCCAGCGTCGAGGCTGCAAATCTTCGCTGCAGTGACGAGATGCTCAACACCTGTATGAATGGTCGTTGAGAAAAAATCGAACTCGATTTCTATCGTGAACGACGTAATTAAGCACAGCCATTCACTGCGTTTATTTCTTTCCTGCCGCTCTGAAAACCGATATCGTTAGTAGATTTCAGTTCGCACAGCGGAAGCGTTCATTTCCTTTTTTTTTGGAATCGTCACGGTAATGAAGTAGATGTTTTATGAGCAAGATCCACTCTACTAACTACCACTAGTTATACCTGTACCACTCGTATCACCAGTCGTCACTGTGGCGTGCCTGAGTGCCCCAACGGTTCCTTCCCGCTTGAGGGACACGAACAGCGTCGTGTCGCTCGTTCAAGGCTTTCACGAAGAAGACCGACAAGCGCGTTGATGCGCGTTCTGGTGCTTTCTTGACATGCCGCGGAATCCAGTCCGTAGCGGTTCTCGTCCAGCGGGTGTCTGCGAAGCGCATTACGTGGCCGGCCCACCTAACTTTCGACGACCGTGGCCCGTGCGAGAGCATCCCTGATCTTCGAACGTCGACGAGGCTCGGAGCTCCCGAGGCTTATTTAATCGTGTCACTCAGAGCATCGCCCTCTCGATTCCACGCTGCACGCTGGTCGCGTGTTCATCCTGCTTTCATATGGCCCAAGTCTTTGAGGCGTATGTTAGCGCATGAAAGCAGTGGAGTCAAATAGGTGGGCATGGAGTCGGACGTTCTTCGCCTTTTTGGTGAATTCATCAACGTTTTTGAAAGCTCCCTAAGCCGCTCGTTTTCTCCTGCTCAGCTCTGGCGCTAGGTCGTTGGCCATATTGACTTCGCAACAGATACACGATACACCAGATACACGTAGCTGGAGCATTCGGAGATGTTCGTTCCGTTGAGCGAGAATGGGGCATCAGAAACTTATCCGTTCCTCATGAACATCGTCTTCGTAAGATTCATCTGCAGTTCAACGTTCCCACATACGCGATCGAAGTCGGCCGGCATTTGCTCCGCCTGGCTGATGCTCGGTGCTATGAGCACGATGTCGTCAGCGAAGCGAAGATGGTGCAGTTGCCGGCCGTCGATCTTCACTCCCATGTCTTCCCATTCTAACTCTCGCAGATGACGTTTTCGAGGGTCGCGCTGAAGAGCTTCGGGAATATAGTATCCCCTTGCCGAACCCCTCTCTTCACGTCGATGACGAAGTCGTTGTAGAATGGTGAGATCTTGGTGGTATATCCATTGTACAGCTCTCGAAGGACTCTGATGTACTGAGTTGGAACACCGAGTGAGCAGGGCACTGATGACCGCTTCAGTCTCGACGGAGTCGAATGCCTTCTTCGAATCGAGGGACGTAAGGCACAGCGGCAGCTTGTACTCTCGCGGCACTTCGATGAGCTTCGTAATGGTGTGTATGTGGTCGATCGTGCTGCAACCTCTCCGAAATCCTGCCTGTTCAGTTGGCTGTCCTTCGTTCAGCGTTCTTCAGTTTCTATCAGTACGACTCGAGTGAACAGCTTGTAGACTACGCACAGCAGGCAAATTATAAGAATAATTTATTACGCTGTTTAAGACACACATTAGAAAGCGCGACGTATGGTAACACAGACCATTTAGAGAATAGTTCCTACAAAAGGAACTGTTAAAGCGAGACAATTGACTGAGGTGGAGATTGAGAGGTAAAAACTAGGACAGTGAACGTTTAAAAACTAAGGTTAAAAGGCAAAGGTTCGAGAGAAGAAGTCGCTCCATCACGTGTTTCTCGGCGAAAAGACCGCCGATAACTGGCGGAAGTACCAAGAAGCGAGGAAAGTTGAAAAGAGGCCGTGGCTGTCGCAAAAGCCATTCATTATGGAGATGTCAACGAGAAGCTCGGGTCAGGTGATGACGAGCAGTATCTGTACCGGCTTGCTAATAATCGCTATCGGCAGACCGAGGACATTGAAAAGTTTTTTCGGCATCAATGATGAGAATGGCCGTCTTCTTATGGACCGCAAGAAACCATTGAAGCGATGGCGCGATGATTTCGAGGAAATCTCTTCGGTAGAATTTCCTCATCCAGCCATCCCTTCAACGGCTCCAACCCACGGCCCCGTTCAGAAGATCACCGTGGAGTAGACTGAAGCGGCTTTGAAGAAGATGAGGCCAGGCAAAGCGACTGGGCTCGATGACGTGGCAGCTGATTTGTGGAAGTCGAAGTACTGGTACCCTGCTGAGTGGTTGGCGAAGTTCTTTAATCAGGTTGTGGCGGAGAAGAAAGTGCCTGAGTGTTGGCGCCAAAGTACGACGATCCCGATTTGGAAGAAGAAGGGCAGTCCTGCAGACTGCTCCAATTACCGTCCGATTCGCTTGCTTTCGCACAACATGAAGATCTTTGAGCGAATTATCGATGGTCGAATTCGGGACATCGTCCAGCTGTCCAGCAATCAGTGCGGCTTCGTGGCTGGCTGTGGCACCGTTGATGCCATACACGCCACTCGCCTCCTGATAGAGAAGCATCGCGAGAAACAGAAGGCAGTGCATATCGCCTTCCTCGACTTGGAGAAGGCCTTTGACCGCGTACCGCGTGAAGTGATATGGTACGCCTTGCGACATCATGGAGTTCCCGAAGAGCTCATAGAGTGGGTGCGAATTCTCTACTCTTGTCCAAAGAGTCGAGTTCAAGCTGCAGCTGGAACCTCGATGGAGTTCCCCATCTCTGTTGGGGTGCACCAAGGATCTGCGCTTTCCCCAGTCTTCTTTTTTATCGTAATGGACGCCATTACGCGAGATCTTCAGAAGCCAGTCCCCTGGACACTGCTTTATCCTGATGACGTAATGCTCGCTTGTGAACATAAAGGTAAACTCGAGCGAGAGGCGCAAGCCTGATGTGATCGCTTGGAGCGGTTTGGGCTCAGATTGAACGTGAAGAAGACCGAGTATCTAACGACGGACGTTAATGAGTCCAGCTCCATCAAGGTTAACGGCATCGAGCTCCCACGCACTTCGGTTTTTAAGTACTTGCAGTAGCATCTGATGGCAATCTGATGATTGATGTGAACTCACGCCTGAGTGCAGCTTGGTCCAAGTGGCGCTCGTTGACTGGCGTGCTCTGCGATAGGAAGATACCAGAGCGCTTGAAGTCAAAAATATATAGAACTGTCGTCCGGCCGGTAGCGATGTACGGTGCTGAGTGTTGGCCTGCGACCAAGGAGGTTGAAACGCGCCTCAGCGTCATGGAGACGAAGATGCTGAGCTGGACGGCTGGAGTCACCCGCATGGACCGCATCCGAAACGATGTCATTCGGCAGAAGTTCGGTGTCGCGCCGATAGCGGACAAGATGCGCAAAGCTCGCTTATGATGGTACGGCCACGTTCTGCGTGGAAAGGAAGATAGGCCTTAACTTCGAGGTAATTAGAAAGCGGCCTAGAGGGCGTCCGAAGCAGCGTTGGTCTGACACGTTATATATGGACTTGAAATATATTTGAGATTTATGGAGAAATAATATCAAACCTAAATGGGTTGTTTCGCCACCCCCCTTCAGACAAACCGTTTTATTATAACACCTCCTCGGTGGCTCATCAGTGAAGAAGGAGGTGGATTGGGGTTGAAGGTCGATAGTGTCCACCCTGATCTAGCGCTGGATCGGGAGAGGTGGCGTCATGACACCAGAATAGCGGACGCCGCTACAAAGCGGAACAGACGCTGAAGAATAAGAAGAAGAAGAAGAAGAAGAAGAAGAAGAAGAAGAAGAAGAAGAAGAAGAAGAAGAAGAAGAAGAAGAAGAAGAAGAAGAAGAAGAAGTGGACGTTTAAAAACTGAAAATCTTGTCAGATGCCATCCGCTTGAAGGAAGTTAAATTAGGAGGTGAATGAATTATCCCGCTTTTCAAAGATGCATACGTAGATCCAGCTCTTACAACAAGTGAATATGCTAGGATAGTAGTCCTAGGTCTTCGCTAATTCAATTTATAGCAGTTACCTCGTGTCTTCGATGCTATGTGACTGTAGAATGTTGCCCTATCAACATCACACATTCCAGACATTATCTTAAAAACCATGGAAACATCTCTTAGCTTCCTATGTGTCTCAGCTTCCTACGTGGCATGAATGAAGGCCGAGGAATTTGTTTCTTAATGTAGACATTGGTATGAGAGAGTACATAAATCCGCCATATCTGACAATTAAATTTCTAGCGAAATTATTCTGAATCTTCCTAATTGCTGTAATATCCTTCTTCTACTGTATGTATTATATTGTATTGTAATAGTATTATATTATAAAAAATTATCGCAGCCAGCATAGCGAAGGAAGCCTCTCCAGAAACCTTGGGTTACGTGTCTTATTCAGATTCACTTAATTTGAGGAAAAGATTGGGCACTTCTTTCGAAACCAACAAGGTAATCGACACTTGAGGTCTCACTCTCAGAATGCATTTACTGTTCGACTCTGATCTCAAGCTAAAACCAGGTCATGCTTTTCTCTATAAAAAGGATGATGGTGTACGACTGCGGTATGCTATGGATCAGGTGGTAGTGATGAACGGTCTGTGTGATGTTCTCCAGGCACACAAGAACAGATTGTACGACGAGTAGTCGAACGCATCAAAAGAACGGCCGTTATTTCCTCCCACCCGTCATTGTAGTGCAGCCACGTGAACGTCATTTAGTACTGCCCACCATTCGGCACTATAGGTCCTCAACGTCGGTTCTGCTCTACGGTTTTTAATAGTTCTCGATGTCCAATGCATTTTTTGTGAGGAAAATGCGTACAAATCAATACTTATCTTATCCGAGTCGGATAGATGCTTGCAAAAGATCACGTCTCAGGTGCAGTGAACATAAGTCCCTTGCCTCTTTCACACCAAGAATTGATCTTAAGTTTTCAACCTTTTTTCGTTCCATGCATAGCTAAGCTATCCTTCTCCAGGTTTTACATAAAATGACAATTTTTTAATTCCTTTGAACCATCATTGACGAGGTCCGGAAGAGGAAGCTCAGACTTTGCGTTCCCGCTGTTCAATTCCAGATTAGGATGAGGTCCAACTTCTTCAAGTATGGAAACTTGCGGACGTTCAACAAATTACTAACGAGAAGTGAAATGGGGGCTTCTTTGCTGTCTGTTGAAGGCTTTGAAAAGCTGATTGTTCGTCTTTTATGGATGGTACGATGTTCAAATACGTCAATAAGTTTTTTATGTAGAAAAGATTTCGTTTATTTCTCATTTTCGTTGTTTCAGTTTTGCCTCCAGTTTATTGTGTGTCTATAATAACGTCTATAAATAAATAAATAGAATGTTTGCCTGCAATAATCACATACTTCCTCATCGCTCGGTCAACTTAAGTCGTCGTTTAGGCAAAGGCCTACGATTGTTCGTAGAATTATAATGCGTAGCGTAATCCGCAAAATATTGATTATTTTTGGACCTCACACCCACTCTACAAATAATTCTATTAGTTAGGCAGGGATACAGATGCATCAACGCATCCAACTACTTCTTTGCTTTCAATAGCCGGTTCTGCTTTGGTTTAACAGAGAGCGCCTGTCCTTTCTGGATGCGGTTGCTGCAAAGTTTTCTGACGACAGCCTTCCCGACGATTTGCTGGACAGTTTTCCTCAAAACTTGGAGGTCAAAAGCGACTCGGTTTGGGCTGAGGGAGTTGTTCCGCTCGATTCCCTTCCTGATGATTCTACGAATGTTCCCCTTGTAGTTGGAGTATGGTCTTCCTGGCTGTGGGCTGTGGGGGTGCATCGATGTGTCTTCTCCCCAGGTACTGCTTATCGACTCGGTGTTTCGAGAAAGTTTCAGCTGCTTTGCAGTCGCTTACAGTGAGAGTCCTTCCTTGAGGCGAGAAATGCAGGCACGATTTGGATTTGCTCTTGGTCAAGAATTCACGGAAAGCGAAGTAGTGTTTCACACTATTTCCGAAGCAGGAGTAGTGCACACAAAGTTCTGTGCGTTCTCTTTACGAAGTTTTTAACGGAAAATTTAATTTAACTTTCCGGTAGATCGTTAGATTTTGTTAAAAAATGCAATTAGCCGCAAACTATTATTTCAAGTGAAAAAATGAAAGGAAACGTTATAATTGTGTTCCAACTTTAACAGACAAAATTCAAGTGATGAAGTGTAGCACTACAAAGTAAAATAAACAATTCAATATCAACAAAGTGTGGACAGCAAGATAAACAAGACCAGCAATAAATTATTTACTGGGTATGGAGTAAGAACAGGTACGGAATTATCATTCAAGGTAACGGTACTCAGTAAACGGGAACCGTTGAGCGGGATCCGGGCCTTTGCCACGCGGGTCTAGTGTATTGTTGAGTTCAACCGAACCGCGACTTCATCACACAGGAACAGTAGAAGATAGAGAACAAGAAGAATGAAACCAGTACCGCAGCCGACCCTATTTATACCACGGGCAGCTGCGATACTGATACAACACAGATCATAGTAAATACATAAAAAGAACTGATCCTCTATACTCCGGCCAGGCGATGTTCTTGAGGTTCTTTGCGGGTATGTCGCGATCGCAGGTTGTAGCGAGGCACTGCTTCATGGCTGCTTGAAATCTCTTCATCTCCATTGATGTCACTTCCGTCGTTGTCTTCTTCCAGCTCTAGTGGTATGAGGTAGTGGATCGGCATTCTAATACTTTTGCCGTTGGGCATTCGCAGTGTTGCTTCGCGGATTGTTCCGTAATGGTCCTCCAGGTCAACTATTCTGCTGATTTTCCAGGAGTTACGAGGTAGAACTGGCTCGGAGACTAGCACCACTGCATTTCTTTTCGGTGTTTGATTGCCAGCGCGCTTCTTGAATCTTGTGCGCTTCCCGCAGGCTAGTAAGATATTGCTGACTCCATATGTTCCAGAAGCGTTCTGTGAGTTCGCGGCTGGACTTGAAAGCGTTCTCTGCTTGAAGTCTTGTCTTAAATTGTACTGCTTCTTCTGGTAGCAAGTAGTTAGGGTCTTCGTGCTTTCCTCTGATGTTTTCGAAAGGAAATGCGATCATTATGTCACGCTGGATAAAGTCGATCGGTCGAAGAATTGGTGACTCGTCGAAGCTTTCTTCTTGGAAGGTAAGAGGTCGACTGTTGAATATTCCTTCAATTTCCACCAGCAGTGTTTCGAGCGCTTCTTTGGAGATCGTTGTTCTTTGCAAAGCCTTGTAGAGGGAATGTTTACTGATTTTCTCATCCGCTCATAAAAACCGCTCTGCCATGGTGCGTACGGTGTTATTGTCTTCCACAGGATTCCTTCATTGACCATCGCTTTAGGGAGAGATACGTCGTTGAATACTGGAACTACAGCCTCTCGCATAATCTGCTCCGGCAGTAGAAAATTTTGTCCGTTATCGGAGATTATGGTACGTGAAATGTCTCGACGGGTGAGGAATCTTTGTAATATTTGTAAGAATGTTGTTATTGACATGTCATGGACAGCCTCGAGGTGAGTCAATCAGCAGCGGTTGCTCAGTGGTAGAATGCTCGCCTGCCACCCGGGCGGCCAGGGTTCAATTCTCGACCGATGCACCACACAAACGGGATCCGTTGAACGGGATCCGAACCGTTGCCACGCCGGTCTTGTGTATTGCTGAGTTCAACCGATCCGCCACATCTTTATTCCACAGGAGCAGTAGAAGAATGAGAACCAGCTGCGATACTGATAAAACACAGATCATAGTTAACAAATAAAGACCATTGATCTTCTATACTTTGTGGGCTGATGCCAGCATCACACCGGCAAAGCATCTTAAAGCGTGCGATCAGGTAGACCCCAGAGTTCCCCCTTTGCTAGTTCTTTGCGAGCGGTTTTGTGCTTTGCGATAATATAATCTCGATGAGGACACTAGTCCACTAAGTGCAGAAAGAATGAATAAAATTACAATTAAAAGCCTATCAGTGGAATATTAATACGTTGTTGAATTAACGATCTTCGCGTGCATTTTGCGCGGAAGCAATCCATTTTTTGCCAAGCTCCAAGCTTTCCAAATTTTGGTTATTAGCGTATTTCTAAAATCGTTTAAAATACGTCCAGCGACCGAAAACATTCTCTCCTTCTCGACTGTTCCTGATGTCGAGGTAGGATAACGTTTTAGCACATTTGTTGAAGCCTTTTGTGGTTATTATAGAGGCTACATGTTGCTACAGGATGTTTTTTGCGATCAGAACTGCTACGCCATGCGGGAATCGAACCACCATCTTCTGATTTCCGGGCAGCGACGCTACCCCTACGCCACCGGCGCTGTTTGACCGCATGTGACGTGCGCGATATCCTCGAAGCGTGTCTGCACTCACCCGTCACATTGTTACTAGTAAAGGCGTTCAGCTTTGCCGGCTCCAAACTGATATCAGCGGCTGGCTCATCCCCATATAACGGGTGAGTGCTTACGCGCTTTGAGAATATCGCGGATGTTACGTGCGATCAAACAGCGCCGGTGGTGTGAGGCGTAGCATAGCTGCCCGGAAAGCAGAAAGTGCGGGTTCGAGTCCCGCCTGGCGCAAGAGTTTTGACTACAACTAGACACCCTTCTAACACCGAGTATCACCTGTATCACCTGTATCACCTGTCGTCCCGTTGATCATCGACTTGCTCGAGCGGGCGCCAGCAGCGTCTCCATTCGTCCCTGTCGCGTGCCAGAGTGGTCCAATGGATCCTCCTCGCTCGAGGGACACGAAGAGCGTCATATCGGTCGTTCAGGGCTTTCACGAAGAAGTCCGACCAACGCGTTGGTGGGCGTCCTGGTGCTCTTTTGACATCCCGCGGAATCCAGTCCGTAGCGGCTCTCGTCCAGCGGGTGTCTGCGAATCGCATTACGTGGCCGGCCCACCTAATTTTCGACGACTTGGCCCATGCGACAGCGTCTCTGATCTTCGAACGTCGGCGAAGCTCGGAACTCCGGAGGCCATCGTCCTCTCGATTCCACGCTGCGCGACGCTGATCGCGTGTTCATCCTGCTTTCGTATAGCCCAGGTCTCTGAAGCGTATGTTAGGGCAGGAAGAACAGTGGAGTCGAATAGGTGGGCACGGAGTTGACGTTCTTCGTTTTCTTCACGACTTCTTCGACGCTCTTGAAAGCTCCCCAAGCCGCTCGTTTCCTCCTGCTCAGCTCTGGTGCTAGGTCGTTGGCCATGTTGACTTCGCGACCCAGATACACATAGCTGGAGCATTCGGAGATGTTCGTTCCGTTGAGCGAGAATGGGGCATCAGAAACCCATCCGTTCTTCATGAACATCGTCTTCGTAAGATTCAGCTGCAGTCCAACGCTTCCACATACACGATCGAAGTCGGCCAGCATTCGCTCCGCCTGACTGATGCTCGGTGTTATGAGAACGATGTCGTCAGCGAAGCGAAGATGGTGCAGTTGCCGGCCGTCGACCTTCACTCCCATGTCATCCCATTCTAGTTCGCGCATGACGTTTTCGAGGGTGGCGCTGAAGAGCTTCGGGGATATGGTATCCCCTTGTCGAACCCCTCTCTTCACGTCGATGACGACTTCGTTATAGAATGGTGAGATCTTGGTCGTGAATCCACTGTACAGCTCTCGAAGGACTCTGATGTACTGACTAGGAACGCCCTGGGTGAGCAGGGCTTCCATGACCGCTTCAGTCTCGACGGAGTCGAATGCCTTCTTCAGGTCAATGAACGTGAGGCACAGCGGCAGCTTGTACTCTCGCGACACTTCGATGAGCTTCGTAATGGTGTGTATGTGGTCGATCGTGCTGAATCCTCTCCGAAATCCTGCTTGTTCGCATGGCTGTCCTTCGTCCAGCGTTCTACTTATCCTATTCAGGATGACTCGAGTAAACAGCTTGTAGACTACGGACAGCAGGCAGATCGGGCGATAGTTGCCAATGTCGTGCACGTCTCCCTTCTTGTACAGCAAGACGGTCTTGCTGGTCTTCCACTGAGATGGAACCTTGCACTCCGACAGGTAGCGTGTGAAGAGCCGCGCCAAGATGTTGATGAGCGCTGGCGGGAGGTTCTTCAGGTGTTCAGCTCTGATCCTGTCAGGACCGGGTGCTGTACGTTTCTTCACCGACGAGATGGCGTGTCGGATCTCGGAAGGAAGAACAGAGGGGATGACGTATCCATCCTGCGGAAGATGGCGTAGGGACAGGTGGACGTGGCTATCGAAGAGATCGGAGTAGAAGTCGTGGATGACTTTCTCCATGGTCCTTCTGGAAGAGGTGACGGTTCCGTCAGGACGTCGGAGAGCGGTCATCTTGGTCTTGAAGTTGGCGAAGTTCCGGCGGGCATTGCGGATGCTCAGCCCTGCCTCTGCTGCTTCAGCCAACACTTCCGCCCTTCTCTCCTTCAGATCTTCCTTTATCGCCGCTCTGCATAGCTTTGCAAGCTCGGACGTCAGTTGATAGTTGCCTGACGCTCGTGCCGCTCCACGCTGGCGTATCAGCTCGAGAGTTTCCGGAGACAGGCGTCTCTTGGTGGTCTTCAAGCTCTCGGCTCCCTTAGCACTATCGTGGAGATGGTGCACGAAGCGATCGTATTCCCCGTCGACGTTGTCCATGACGGCATCTTCCCAAAGGCCGACAAGAGAGGTGTAGAGATCCCAGTTGATGGTCGTTCTGGGACTCCTCTTCTTGAACTTCGCGGCCTTCTCTCCTTGACGCGAAAAGCGGAACCTCGCGCGAAGGAGGCGGTGGTCCGATCCCGTGTAGAACTTGGGGACAACGGAGACATCGGTCAGGCAATACTTGCGATTGAAGATGATGTGGTCGATCTCGTTGTGGAACTGGCCACCGGCTTATTCCCAGGTCCATCGTAGGGAGGGAGGCTTCTGGAACTGCGAGTTTCCATGGATGGTCTTGGTCGACATGATAAACTCAGACAGCCTTTCACCTTGCTCGTTCCACTCCAAACCGTGGGTTCCGATGTGAGGTTCTTCCGGCGACCTTCGTGGTCCGATCTTGGCGTTGAAGTCGCCGACGATCACCTTGTAGAAGGTGTGATCTTCCTTATAGAACTTCTCCAGCTAGACGTAGAAGGCCTCGACGTCTTCGTCGTCGTAGTCGGATGTTGGGGCATACGCGACGAACACAGTCAAGGCTGGCACGGAGCCACATCGCTTCAGTCGCAGACGTCCGATTCGGCTTGTCAGAGACTCGTACGAATCGATGTTCATGGCCAAGTGCGTGTTGACGAGGACACCAACGCCGCCTACTCCCCTGCTGTCGCATGTTCCGAGGAACAGTTCTTCTCCGGAGTCGTAGGCGGCGTGTAGGGGGTGGTGTCTTCTCGTCTCGGTCAGTCCGATGACGTCGTACTTGATCTTCCTGGCTTGCATCATCAGGTCCTCGACGGATGCTTCCGACGCAAGCGTGCGGGCGTTGTAAGTACAGATCGTCATCCTAGTCCTTCTCAATTTGCGCAGCCTGGTTAGGCCCTGAGATTTTAGCAGCCTCTCCGTACTCGTCCTTCCCATCGCTGCAGAAATGAGGGCTCTTTCGGGGTCAGGGGAATGAGGCCCTTTAGTGCTGCTGTGTTTGACTGGAATACAACACGGGTAGCTAGTCAGGCTCTGTCGTGCGGGCGGGGTACTCCGGGCAGCCAGCCAGACTGCCCGAAGGGACGGGGCGAGACTTAAGGCGGCCTCGAATCGCCTTACATGTACTTCCAGTCTACCGAGTGCAAGCTTTTGGCCGAGCCGACACAGTTACAATCCGCACAGTCACGGACACATCCACGCACACAGTGCACGAACATGCCGCTCCCACGCACAAGGAACGCATCGACCCGACACAGCAGGAGCAAGGAGTCCATCCCCTGCATCCCACCTGCGTCTCTGGGCAGTACACGGTCGCATTTGGTTCGCGTTAAATTCCCCTATCCACCACCCGGGGACGCGCCACGTGGCCCTGCGACAAGCGGCCCGATATCCCTCTTATCAAGAGAGCCCGAAGGCTCTCTATCGAGGGAGATCCGTGGCTAACACCGAGTAAATGCTTAAAATGTTGATTCAAAGACCTATGTTCCGGTCAGCGCTGCGGAACCCAAAGGTCACATTATCTATCGTTATCACGTTATCTGCTTCCGAAATATCAGGTAACAGCCAGTTTCGAGAACTTTCCGCTGGTCATTTCGGAACTTTAGTCTCAATACCTATGTGCCACCCTTCATATCCCTATCACGGAGAGGTTTCAAGAATGTCTTACAACTAGCACATGGTAGATCGTGACTGCTGATCAAAAATAGAAGGTTCAGGATTCTTCAGAGCATCGGCTTAAGTCTTTCTGTCAAGGCAATCTTTTTCCCTGATGTGACAATGAAGAATGACGTCACTTTCCATGCTACTCGGAATTTGACACGCATTCTGTTTCTGCAAGACATTGCGGAGGCTACTTTCTGGACTGCATAGTTAGCCTTTATTACAAAGTTACCAGCCATTGGATACATCGTGTCTCACGCCTCACATTGTTCGGTCTCAGTGCGGAGTCGAACTCGACTGCTTGGTCTGCATAGAAAGCGCCTCCCATCAGATCTTCAATGCCGTCCAACATTTCTGTTGAGAAATACAATCTTGAGGAGATATCTCCCTTCCCGTGAGACTGTGAAAACATAGGCGAGTGCTTCTGGAACACCACAACTATCATTTGGCTGTTTGTGTAATCTTACAACATCATCCATTCATAAGTACGATAGCCGTGCGACGCTGCTTCAGTTCAGAAGAACGAGTGGATCCCTAATCATGGGAAAAAGCGTATCACAACTGCCTTCTGAGAGACCGCCGAGGCGGTGAATTATTCCCATAGAATCTGCCAGTTCGTAATAAATTCATTCACATTTTTGTTGCCGACTATATAAGCAGTTGATTTGGCGATGTGAAATTGCAACCATGAGATTCAAAGTATTTAAGGGGTCAAACTCAAACTCCTTGCGGGTTGGCGCCACGCATACCACTTTTATGGAATATCATGAAGGCGATCTAGAAGAATACTTGAACCAAACAATCACTTGCAGCGGCCAGCTGGTGGACAAATATGTCCTTTTATTCCTCTCAAACAATCCTGGAGCCAATGTTTTAACTCCGAAAGGACAGAAGGTCTGGATGGCAGGGCGGGACCCTGACCAAGAACCGCTAACTCGAGAGCCGTCGCCTTCTCTGACTGCGCTATTTTGCTACTGGGTGACATGGTAAACGATATGGGGTAAAAGGCGATGTTGATACATTTCTTTATGGTATGAGCCGTGCACTCTGCATCGCATTTGAATGAGCATTTGATCCTTCCTACAGTATGGTTTGGCGTGGACAGTCGGTGGGACAAGTCCGTGTCTAGCCCTTCCTGCACAGGTTTGTTCGTTGGAGTTCTTGGTTGACCTGTGCGGTACCCAAATCTTAAGTGAGGACTGTGTACGAAAGAGCCGGATCCTTCTTTGTCTGCGTTTGTCTGTGTTTTAAGGCTATGAATGATAAATTTTTCATGCCGTTCTGTTGCATAATATATTGAAGCGTAGAATTTTGCCGTATTCAATATATTATCCAACATCACTATTTCTTCTTCTGATTTTTTCGCCAAAAAACTTCAAGTCGAAAGAGCTCACTGGCGCTGAATACTTTGTGAGTGTTGACCAGTAGGAGTCGTGGATGTGGCCTACATGGGAGGAGGGGAAGCGTTAGCCAGCCACAACTAATCAGAGCGTCATCCGAACACGCTAGAAGTCATCAGGGCGTCGGAAGTGAACCTCCTCCTCTGGGTGTTGCGCCCGTTCGATGCAGCCTGTCTGGTCTGGTTTCCCTCTTCATGCAGGCCACATTAATGACCAGAACCACACTCCCTGTCTGTCGGCTGGCTAATTCTCTATACAAGTTAATTACACTGTGCATCCGCCATGTCATGAGAAGTCGAATGCGCGGCGCATCCCGGAGCGCTAGAGCGATGCCGTTTCCTTGGTTTACAACCTTTGATGCCTTCTCCCTTAGGGATCTGGTCTGGTGGAGGCGATTGACCACTTCTATGTGAGGAGCTTCCGATTCTTCAGGTCATTGCTGGTCTCGCGCCGTCGCTGGTGTACGTCACTAGGATGCAGTCCAAGAAGAGCCAGAGGTCTCTAAGAAGTAGATCCGCATTCCGCCTTTCTTGGCAAGGCGATCCTACTTCTTCTGAGGTCGGAACTGAGCGCGCTAGTTTGCGTTACCCAACGAGGTGTAAGATGCGGCCAGTTTTTTGCCGTCGCAACCGGCAGCTACAGCAGCCAACCCGGCCGCGGCTGAATGACGCACACGTGTTCTCAGTCACAGGGCTGTTCTTGCCTTTTTAGCAGCCCTGCTTTTATGGTTCAGGTCTTATACTTATGGGCAGCCTACCTATCCAAGCCTATACCGATTACGCTAACATAGATTTTCTTCGAAGTACCTTACAGGAAACAAACTTGCTAAGTAGTGCGGCGGGAGGATCTGGTTCGCAGATGTTCCACGTGGTGCGAAATTAATGACCGTTTTTGAGCTGGTTGAAAGTCTGTAGTAATGCGCGGTTATCACCGCTACGAAACCGGCACGTTGTCTTAGGCCGTTCCGAAATTTTCCGCCGTTTTCGACTTCTAATTTGATGATAACTTCGTTCAGCCTCAATCATCTTAATCAAAATGCTGAAGGCCTGTTAAACTAAGAATTTAATTTTTTTCAGAGTTAAATTTTTCTAGTATTATATTCAGTTACGCCTCCTATGGCAGCTATCAACCTAGCGTTACCAATTTTTCTAGGCTTACGAACTATTGTGAACTTCAGTGGTAGGTATTTTGCGTACGGCGTTCCTTAGGGCCACAGGTGTCATGTTCTAATATATTCTATAGTCCGCTTAGAATTGTTTCGCATACTATTGAAAGCTATTTCTATAGGACTGCCTTGGCGACATGCTCTTCGTTGGCTCTCGCCGTCATGTGCGGTACCCGTTAAGGCTGGTTTATCTATACACAGTCTGCCAACTTCTAACGGAGGCTTTAAATCCACTCAGGTCATATAATTTTTTAAAATCCGGTACTTATTCGTATGTTTTACCCTTTCTTCCGCACTAAACACCTCCGATTCGCCCCTTTTCTTTGTTTTTTAATTCTTGTCAGAGTTTACTCTACTGGTGCGTACATGGATGTCGCTTGTTTCCATGAAAAATCCACCTAGATTAGCTAGGAATGTTGTCTTTTTTTTGTTCGCTTGTGTTTTTACCTTATGTGGCACGTCTTGGACGTATTCAATAAATAAATATAAATAAAATAAATAAATAAAATTTTTTATGCTTATCGTTAGTTCAAATTGTTGCATTAATTGTTGTTTCACATGCTGTTTTTTAACTGCATTTGAATTGTTTATCTGCGTGATTTTTCACTACAAATAAATAAACAAATAAATAAATAAATATCCCTTCCCAAAAACGCGCTATGTATTAGGTTGTCCCATAAGTCCCCGCCGTCTTTTCAACGATTCACTGCAGAACCGCCCAAGTAACGGTTAACGGCTACAACAAGAACAATTCACTAACGATTCACTGCAGATTTCGCTGGCGGTCTCTTGCATAGCTTTCGAAAGAGAATGATTTAGTCTATCAGAACGTTTATGGCATTTCTTTTTTCATCGTGAATTTTGTCAATTTTTAGGTCGTTGAAGTGAAAAGTGAAAAAGTGAAAAAGTAGCCATTGCGCACTTGTTCTCTCCGCTTAGGCTTGTAATTTTTTGCGCAGTTTTTTATAGTATTTGGAAGATAATGTTCTGTACTACAAGAATATATGTTGGTCCTATTTCCTCACTTGCCGTTTATTGATTTTTAGTCCATCAAATTGGAAATTCCGACTATTCCGTCCGATTTTTTACCAAAACTCCGGTTCTGTGGTTGAACTTTTTTGCTTGGTGTTATATGTCGTTTGGAAGAGGATGTCTTGCTCAGTAAGAATTTGTGTCGCGTTTATTGGCTCACGCTGATTTCTGTCGAATATCAACAACTGAAGAAGGAGAAGGAGTTGTTGGTGAAGACGATTTTTCTCTTTTTGGCATTTTGTTGATATTCGAAAGAAATCAACATGAGCCAATAAACGCGACTCAAATTCTTATAGGGCAAGACATTCTCTTCCGAACGACGAATAACACCGAGCAAAAAAGTCCATCCACAGTGCAGGAGCTGTCGGTAAAAATAAATCTTCTCCTTCGGACGTCCCAATTTGTTGGCCTAAACATCAATAAAGCACAAGTGTGCAGATAGGCGCAACACGTATTCTTGTAGTACAGAACATTGTCTTCCAAATACTATAAAAAGCTGCGCAAAAATTCTAAACCTAAGCGAGGGAAGCAACTGCGCAAATGGCTACTTTTTCACTTTTTCACTTTTCACTTCAACGACCTAAAAATTGACAAAATTCATGATGAAGAAAGAAAAGCAATACATGCTGTGATAGAGAAAATCATTTTCTTTTGAAAGCTATGCAGCGCTATGCAGGAGTCCGCCAGCGAAATCTGCAGTGAATCGTTGAAAAAAAACGACGAAGACTTATGGGACAACAAAATAGTTACGACCTTCTAGTTGTGGACAGTTTAGAAGTTGGAGGTGATAGACTGTAGGAGTGTACCAGAGTTGTCAGGAAAGAATAAAGCACTAACTTGTCTATCGGCTGGCCACCGCAAGTCATTGTATGACCAAATACGCATTCAAATCGCATTCACGACATCTGTAGAACCGTAAAAAGCAGAATGCGTGGTGCATGCCAAAAAGGAATTGCAGAACGCCGTCCTTTATTTTTTCGACTTTATTTTTGCTTAAAAATGAACAGTCTAAATTGAAAAGTGTCCAGTTTAATGACTACTTTGCCGTAATACATCTCATTTATCGATTTTTTGGGGACCGACAATTCAAGAGGATTCCGAACGGCGCTTTAATCTTAGCCAGATCCTTAGCTACTGCTCCTTCCTTTTGCCTATCAAGATCTCTATGAAGCCCCTTCTGTAGGCCGGCAACCGTAAAATTACATTTCTTCTCCCTAACAGTATACGTTCTTCATTAGCTGTGTCTCTACCAATTCATTCGCAGTTCTGTTCATTTCTGTGCCTCATTCAGCAGGAAATACTTTAGGTCTGCTTCAACTGTAGATTTTATTTATTGACGGCAAATACAATCAAACATTAGACAACATAACGAGAAGGACAATAATGCATTACATATCTCACCTGAATTCGAGTATGACTAGGCGTTGTCTGCGGAAAGAAACAGTCAGTATGAGATTATCATCATCGTCAATGCTATTGCGGCTTAGCAGGAGCGAAACGTCAGGCTTGGTGGTCTTCTTTTCTTCTATAGGTCTTCTTATTTTCACTACAGTAAAGAAACGATCTTACGTGGAATACGGAACAGGATAGCAGGTGTGCTAGTTGCTCCTTACTGTCGACGGTAATGAACTCGACCGACTACTGTAGAGTGGCGAGTATAGTTGTGCTCGAGTGACCTATTCAAATAGATATTCAAATAATTTTTATTTGAATTTGAATATTCGAATTAGAGTATGATGTTCAAAAATCGCATTCTTCTAATGTGCTCGAATTCGAATAAGGATAAGGATAAGGATAAAGGACGGCGTTACTCAATCCCTTCTGGGATGCGCCAGCGCATTCTACTTCTACGGGATGTCGTGGAGGCGACATGAATGCGTATTTGGCCTTACAATGACTTGCGGTGGTCAGCCGATGAACAAGTCAGCGCTCTATCCTTCCCAGACAAGTCTGGTACCAATTCACCGACCCCGGAGGGATGGAAGGCTTGGTTGGCCTGGGCGGGAAATCCGAACCAGGAACCTGGTATCGGGTGCACGCGACAGTCGCGCCTCCTCCGACTGCGCTACACGCGCCCTAATTCGCTCGAATTCGAATATTAAAAAAATCGAGTTTTTCGAATGTGCTTGAATTCGAATCTTTGAAATTTTCAGGCATTCGAAGAATTGGAATATTCGAAGAATTTTAAGAGCACGACTAGTATATAATGGCGAGTAATCTTTTGGAGAACGAAGGTTCGTTCTTCGAGCAAGAATTTGCTAGCACCTGAATCTAAATCCACATTTATCCTTTGTGAGCAGAGCTGTCGTCGATTCTGGTGCAAGGCCCTAAAAATCACCGGAACTAAGGCTGAAGAACTACTTTGTCTGGAATATGGTTGTGCTCTACCAAAAATTTCGAATACCCAAATATATTTGAATAGCGACGATTTTCGAACAATGGAACATCGAGTACCTTCAAAGAACGCGATTTTTCGAGCACTCCAATTCGAATACATTCAAAAACTGCGTTTTTTCGAAAGTTCGAGTACGAGTATTCGATTTCGAATAAAATTTTTGAATTCGAATGTACGAATATTCAATCGGGCACAACTATATGTAGTCTGGAGCTTTTTGTCACTAAAGGTCAAACTTCCATCAAAGCACTGGTTGTCTACCAGGAGAAGCCAGGAGTGTCTAACAAGGTGGACAAGGTGGGACGATGGGTTAGTCGCACGGTGAACCGAACTGCATTGCTCGTAGAACATTCCTAAGTTGTGCCTCGTTTACGTCACCGCATATCTGCCCCTCGGTTAGATGGAATTGGTGGTGTAGTATGAACCATTCGTGAGTGCCCGATTTTCTATTTCATTTCGAATCTTTCGATTGCGGCAACTGTCCAAGGTCATCTTCCGTACACCTGTCCACGTTAATACATCAGAGTTTTTGCTGTCTTCTCATCTCGAAACCTGCCATTCCTCGTACGGATGCAGCCGAAGGAATTTTGGGACCGGCTCACCTATGTGAATGCAGAGGCTTCGCAACAGGTAGCCAGTATCGATTGGCCGTTCGATATCGATCGATTCTTTCGAGTTTTGCTCGGCTCCGTTTGAGGTGGGAATTAATATGAATGATGTTGGCCGGTAAGTAGACGTCGAAGCAAATAAACAATATCGGCCCATCGCTCATCACCATCGCTAGATGTCGTCAATTTTTGGCCAACGTTGCCTATCTGCAGTGGACTTTGTTTGGTTCTGTTGGGCGGCGCTTCTTTAGCAGGGTTCAAAGGAGGACTCAGACAGGCCTCTAGGTCAGTAAATTGCCAGTGTATGGTTTTCGGTGTACAATGCTACATCAAGCCGCTGGATGTTATTCAATTTCCGAACAGATTTTCAGAGAAACCACCTTGCAGTAAGCCGAATTAGGGTCATCTGAGAACGATGATTAACAGCTGCAAGCAATGCTAGGTAACATACCTCTCTGGATCCTACATTCCAAGATTTAAAGCAGGATGAACCTCAAAAGTGCGCGTAGTGGCGCAGTCGGAGGAGGCGCCTGCTGTCACGTGCGCCCTTCTAGGATTTTGGTTCGGATTTCCGCCCAGGCAAACCAAGCCTTCCACATGGTTGGTGAATTGGTACTAGACTAATCTGGGATGGATAAAGCACTGAATTGTTCTCGGCTGCCCACCGCTGAAATTCCCTCCACTTCTACCCCGTAGAGGTAGAATGCGTGGTGGTTCTAAGGAGATGAAAGTCAACGATGACTTTCATCTTCTATCCTTATCTTCGCTGCCCTTAGTACAGAACATTTCCGCTGAGATTTCATTGCGTCACTCTACGACCTATGCGTCGGAAGGGTTTCGATGAGAGACGATGTCTAGCGACAGCCGACTGCCCCATGCTGTGAATCAGGCCCGTAATGGTGGCCGTGATGGTCGTCGTGGTACAGTTGCGCTCATCTTTCCTATTTCCTTTCGAATTGTCTCAACAGGAAGTCGATTCAATCTCCCATAACGATAGATGCAGTGCTATTTTGATGACCCACCTGATCGCCGCCTTTGCCCTTAATCTCGATCGTGGAACGGAAGAAAAAGAAAATCTATTTGCCAAAAACGTGATGCAGTATAAGATTTAAACGGATCATATTAGGTTGTAACGAAATAAATGGCACTGAACCACTGTAAATTTAAACAGTTAATATCTCGGCTTGTAGGCAAGTTTATTATTCGGAATAAAAACCTTCTGATTCTACACATCTTTGCCAACGTGACACAAGCTTTTTTATCCCAGTAGCATAAAAATCAGAAGTTCTGGAATTGACGAAATCTTCGAAGGCACTTTCGGCATCCTGTTGGTATTTGAATATTTTCCCTACCAAGAAGTCGCCAAGATGCTTGAAGAAATGGTAGTCTGTTGGGGAGAGGTCGGGAGAAAACGGAGGATGTGGTAGAGTTTCAATGCTCAGCTCATTCAATTTCTGCAACATCATTCGTGCTACATGGGGGCGAGCATTGTCGTGCAGAAGGAGAACTCGCCTTCAGTTTACCAAGGCCGGCCGGATATCCTTCAACTTTTTCATCATTTCTTCAACTTCAATGCAGTACTTCTCTGCCGTGATGGATTCACCGGGAGGGAGGAAGCTGTGGTGAATAATTCCCAGCGAACACCACCATACTGTCACCATTAGTTTCTTTTGGTGCAATTCCGGCTTCGCAAAAACCTTGGGGCTCTCATCGCTGTCCACCCACTGTGCCGATCGTCTCCTGTTGTCGTACATTATCCACTTCTCGTCGCAGGTTACGATGCGATCAAGGAATGGTCCGTTTCGTTCCGTTGAAGCAGTGCGGACGAGATCTCATATCGTCGGTTTCTTTGCTCCTCAGACAGCTCGTGAGGCACCCATCTTTCCAGCTTTTTGGTCTTTCCAATTTCCTTCAGATGCCGGGCAGCTGTGTTGTGACTGACGCCAAGAACCTTCGCTATCTCCCTGGTACCTTCGTGGGGATCCTCCTCTACCACATCTCTCAGCTTGTCCTCATCAACATCACTATGCCTCCCACGACCTTCATGTTCTTCCAAGCTCTCATCTCCATTCCGGAACTTCTGATACCAACGATACGCCGTCTGAATTGTGGAACATCCTTGACCGAATGCGGCGTTGATCTTCTCGTCCGCCTCCTTAGCTGTAGTGCCCAGCTTGAATTCATACAAGTAAATGCCTCGGATTACCCTTTTGTCCATCTGCAAAAAAGTCAATAAAACTCTAAGTTTTCCCACCTTTACATAGAAAATTTGGTACTCGCCGGTAGAGCAAAGTTTGCGCTTCTAAATGATATGCCACCTGTTACGGTTTGTTCTTGATCAAACGCGTAAAGACGCGCCAAAAAATGGCGCGAGCCAGTGCCATTTAATTCGTTACAACCTAATAGTTACATAGATTGGCTACTTGACCGATTCTGGTACGGGTTTGCTTAATAGCCGTTCTATCAGCAACTACTAGGATAACAACTCTACTCTCCTTTCCTTATTTTCATTCCTTCAAACTTTCCTTATTTTCATTCTTCAAGGCTCGTTTCATTGCACTTAATATGGACCTAGTTCTATTTATATAGTGTTCATAGTTTTTCGTTTTTCTATTATTATCTTCGGATCTATCCTAGTCCGGGGGGGGGGGGAGGGCACAGAATCAGAATTTATGCAACAAATTGACATGACACTCACTGAGCGGGTTGAAGAGAACAGAATAGGACCTGAAAAACAAAGAACGAACAAGCAAAAACAAACAAATAACCGCGGTTCTAAGGACGTCTCGGCGGGTAAAGGACATTAAAACACAGCTGACCACCGCCTGACGCACTATACCGTTTTCAGTTAAAATTCAACGTTTTTCAAACCAAATTCAACGTTTTTCAAATCCAATTCAACGTTTTTCAAAACAAATTCAACGCTTCACTGGAATCTTCTCTTGCATACTATAGGCGGACCTCTCCACTTTTTGTTGTCATTGGGCGATTTACCATGTCTGCAGGAAACATGAGCAATGATCAACAAGACGTTCAACAAAGCCAGCGACGCGGCCGATACAGTCGAGTGTCTCGCAGTCAGAAGGAAATCTTGGTCAAGTTGGTGTTCGTCGACGGAAGGAAGCTGCTCAGATTGCTGGTGTCAATGAGAACACGAAGCATTATCAACTCGTACAAAACGAGAAGGCGAAACATATAGTTGAAAAGGCGAAATTGTACTAGTTTTTTCCTAAAAAAATCGTTTTAATTTTCTAATAGTTCTAATGTTAGCAGAGAAGGCGAAATAGACTTAATTTTCGGCAGATAGCCCTTTTCTGCGGATAGCCTTCAGTTCTAGTTTTCGTTGGATGCCCTTCAATTTTAGTTTTCTTTCTTAAAAATTAATTCTACTTGGATCTCTTATCTAATTTTCTTCCTTTCTATGTTGGATAGCCTTCAGTTCTGAATTTCTTCCTCAAAAAACATTTTTAATTTTCTAATAGTTCTAATAGTAGAGGATGCGAAATAGTTCTTAATTTCGTTTGATAGCCTTTTCTGACATTCTGGACTTTTTTTGAGAAGAAGTAAACATTGAAACGTAGAACTTGCAACGAAGACGTGAAGTTTGACTCCAAAGTCGTTGAATTTCCTTTGAAAAACATTGAATTTGATTTTAAAAACGTTGAATTTGATTTGAAGAACGTTGAAAATGGTCATATCACGAATCCATCATAGTTAGGGAGCGCATAACGTTGTCTGTTTACAAACGCGGTGAATCGTATGTCATTTTTCTTTTTAGAATTTGTCAGCTTAGACCCTACTTTGCTCTCTTCAATCCGTTCTCTGAGTGCCAAGCCAACTGGTTGCATAATGTGTTAAACATTCTTGCCTAATTTTTCATTCTGTGCGCTCGCTCCCCCTCCCCGGACTGGGATAGATCCTTATCTTCTCTCTTTTCCCCCTATATTTCCACACATCTGGGCACTTCATAGCACACTCATTGTAGTGAAAAAACATATAAATAATTAGACAAATAAATAAATAAAAATTCTAAAAAAAATCGTTTTTTGAAAAGCCCTATTGGTTCACTTTTTGCAGATCTTAGTGCTCCTTTCGAAATGACCCGCTTCAATTGGAAAGTTCTGTTTTTATATACATCCTAGCGGCCTTCTTTTAAGGCAGCTAGACCAATTGAGTCGAACTCTGAGGCAGGTCTCTTCGCTAGGAGCCTCTTTTACATAGTTCGTCATTCACCCTGCTCTGCGTGTTCTACTACTTGACGAGAGCTTAGCAAAGTCGAAGCGGTTCTAAAATCCACGAAGGCTCATGTGGCGCAGTCGGCACGAGGCGCTGTTCTTGTCTGTGCAAGTCGATTTATTCTATTTAATCCAAGCACACCATCGTGTATACTCTGTTGGTGTGCCAAATGATATAAACAATTGTCCTACCAGTCGCACACATATGTGAGACTAGACACTCGAACTGGAGTGCCACTTTGCAACTTCGGGTGGAGGTAATAAACGCGGCGCATACCGTTCGACTTAGCCTTTTGCCGATTTCATTGTGCATCTTATCACCTATATCACCTGTCGCCCCGTTGATTATCGAGTTGCTCGAGCGGGAGCAGAAGCGTCGCCACTCGTCCCTGTCGCGTGCCATAGTGCACCAATGGATCCTCCTTTCTCGATGAACACGAAGAACTTCGCATCATTCTTCAGAGGTTTCACGAAGAAGTCCGACCAACGCACTGGTGATCGTTGGTGCATCTTATAAAGGATAAAAAGGTCAAGGGCAAAGGCGAGTAGGTCAAGACGTTAGCTATCCCTTTGTGAAATAAGCCACGCATTCTAATCTTCGGAACATCATGGAAGTAACATGAATGCGCCTTCTTCGTATACGTTGGCTTGGCCATGGAGAAGTCTCCATTTAACCCTTTTCGGAAAGGTCTAAAAGCAGTTCACGTAGCCGAAAAGATGGAAGGCTTGGGTGTAGGGGCGGGCACGAGTCAAGAACCTCTATTCGGAGCACACGCGACATTGGTGTAGCGCCTCGTAGTGTTCGGTTTTAGCAGCGCTACTACCTTCTCTTCCACTTTTCTCGCTTCGGAAAACAGCCCAGAGGACGCCCGAAGCAACGTTGACTAGATACGCATATGGACTTAAAAGTACCTGGTGTCCATCCCGACCAAGCGTTTGATCGGGAGAAATGACCGTCGCCAAACCAAAAGAGCGGACCCCGCCACCAAACGGGACAGACGCTGTTGAAAAAAACGAGATGCCAGTTACTTGTTTACCAGTTTAGTTAACTTAGTTTTTTAGGTTTAGTTCTTTATTTGGTATGCGGAAGAATGTCGCTGCAGATCGAGAAACTGATATCGTTGTGTTGTCATTTTATCCATTTTCTTTCTATGCATGGCCTGATTCTAATTTCACTTTTTTCCTATCGTAGAGCACGTCCTCTTGGATGTATAAATAAGTAAATAAATAAGTAAACAAACAAATAAATAAATAAATAAGGTGGTACCACTGGATATCGATCTTCTTGCGAGCATCCGATTTCTTCCTATTTGCACCTAGCAAAAGTAGGGGTAAGACTCTCCGACTCCGTAGCGAAAAGTCAGATCAGAGCGAGCACTTTTTCGATTCTATAATTTATTATTGTTTCTTTCGTTCATGAGGGAGCGAGCGCTGCAGATGTCCACAAGTCGGCTCAGAAGGCATCTTCATTACAAACTTCATAAATCTCAATTTTCAATCTCAGTTTGTAACTTCCCTTCCCCTCATTCTGACTTCTGTTTACTGGTTGTCTGCTCATTGCGCCTATATTTTGCTTTCTATTTACAGTTCTCCATTTTCCTAAATCATGCCTATATACTATATTACCCAATCATGGTCTTTCTGATCGTTGTGCTTGTTCCTAATTAATGTTAATTTCTTTTATTTCATACTTCTCTTCTGTTTAATACGCTAACGTTGTACGTTTAGATCCAATTAAGCAAAGTAAAGTAAAAATCTAATGACTTCATTTTGCCTGACAGTTGCGGGTACCCTATATTATACTACTGCTAGCGGGCGTGATAGCGCAATGGGAAAAGCGTCGGCTAGGTGCACACCGATTCGAGGTTCTTGGTTCGGATTCTGACCAAGTCAGCCAAGACTCTCCACACCTTCGGGGTCCGAAAATTGGTACCAGACTTGTCTTTGAAAGATATACCTCTGACTTTTTCATTGACACGGCACTACTGATCATTGTGGTGATTAAATGCGCATTCAAACTGTCTGCATTACACTATTTAAAAGTAGAATCCATGGCGCATCTTGAATAGGGCTGTGCCATGTCGTCACTCTTTATCCTTTAATTCCTTGCCAAGATTATCTATTAGGTTGTAACGAAATAAATGGCACTGAACCACTGTAAATTTAAACAGTTAATATCTCGGCTTGTAGGCAAGTTTATTATTCGGAATAAAAACCTTCTGATTCTACACATCTTTGCCAACGTGACACAAGCTTTTTTATCCCAGCAGCATAAAAATCAGAAGTTCTGGAATTGACGAAATCTTCGAAGGCACTTTCGGCATCCTGTTGGTATTTGAATATTTTCCCTACAAAGAAGTCGCCAAGATGCTTGAAGAAATGGTCGTCTGTTGGGGAGAGATCGGGAGAAAACGGAGGATGTGGTAGAGTTTCAATGCTCAGCTCGTTCAATTTCTGCAACGTCATTCGTGCTACATGGGGCGAGCATTGTCGTGCAGAAGGAGAACTCGCTTTCGGTTTACCAAGGCCGGCTGTTATCCTTCAACTTTTTCATCATTTCTTCAATTTCAATGCAGTACTTCTCTGCCGTGATGGATTCACCGGGAGGGAGGAAGCTGTGAATAATTCCCAGCGAACACCACCATACTGTCACCATTACTTTCTTTTGGTGCAATTCCGACTTCGCAAAAACCTTGGGGCTCTCATCGCTGTCCACCCACTGTGCCGATCGTCGCCTGTTGTCGTACATTATCCATTTCTCGACACAGGTTACGATGCTATCAAGGAATGGGTCCGTTTCGTTCCGTAGAAGCAGTGCGGACGAGATCTCATATCGTCGGTTTCTTTGCTCCTCAGACAGCTCGTGAGGCACCCATCTTTCCAGCTTTTTGGTCTTTCCAATTTCCTTCAGATGCCGGGCAGCTGTGTTGTGACTGACGCCAAGAACCTTCGCTATCTCCCTGGTACCTTTGTGTGGATCCTCCTCTACCACATCTCTCAGCTTGTCCTCATCAACATCACTATGCCTCCCACGACCTTTACGTTCTTCCAAGCTCCCATCTCCATTCCGGAACCTCTAATACCAACGATACGCCGTCCGAATTGTGGAACATCCTTGACCGAATGCGGCGTTGATCTTCTCGTCCGCCTCCTTAGCTGTAGTGCCCAGCTTGAATTCATACAAGTAAATGCCTCGGATTACCCTTTTGTCCATCTGCAAAAAAGTCAATAAAACTCTAAAGTTTTCC
The DNA here is from genome assembly GCA_947359475.1 of Heligmosomoides polygyrus bakeri. NCBI lineage: Eukaryota > Metazoa > Nematoda > Chromadorea > Rhabditida > Heligmosomidae > Heligmosomoides > Heligmosomoides polygyrus. The sequence continues at coordinate 16,112,229 of OX375868.1, forward strand.
CACTCTTACATAGAAAATTTGGTATCCTTCGATAGAGCAAAGTTTGCGCTTCTAAACGATATGCCACATGTTACGGTTTGTTCTTGATCAAACGCGTAAAGACGCGCCAAAAAATGGCGCGAGCCAGTGCCATTTAATTCGTTACAACCTAGTAAAAGCATAGAGCTGTGAATTCGAGTCTATTGTTCTATTTTCTATTGCTAGTCAGAGTTCATTCAACAATGCATCTCCAGGAATGCATAAAGAAGTAGAAAGCTTATCCTGTGAATATCCAATGACATTGAGTGCACTTCATCAGAAGTCACTTTGTGGGTTTCGATCAAATTCTAGAAAATTAGAAAAATAGGGTTGTAAAGTCTTGATCTACTTCGAAACTTCTTATTGATTCCGAAAGACCTTCCAAGGCTCATCCAAGCGCGGCTGACTCGTTTGCACTGTGACGAGAACTTGTCCAGATATCGTGAATGCGCGTTGTAGCGAAGCCGGAGAAGGCGCCGACTACATCCCGAACCCAGGCGTTTGACTCGGGTTTCTCGTCCGAGCAAGAAAGCCTTCAATCATTCCGGGGATGGCATGGAAATGGAAATGATGCCAGCCGCCGACCACCACAACTTTTGTGGTGGGATTTCGACCTTGGGAAATGCCTGAAGGGTTCGTCGACATCAATCCCCTGTCTGCTCGTCTTCGGTTATCGTACAGAAATCACTTCCATCACTTGTGACAAAGCGATCCAAAAACGGGTCCTTTTGACCCCAGAATAGCAAAGAGCAGCAGAGGTCGAAACGCGACAATTTCTGGCGATTACTCCAATCGTGGACTCTTCTCGCATTGCCTAGGCAATCCCATGGACTGTCTGCGATGGATCAACCCCTACGAAGGCCTTCAAAACGTCGTCCTGGCTTGCTGCAGGTCTGCCGCTTCGAGGGTGCACCTTCAAGGTTGAAATCTCCATAATGAAATTCTTCGAATCACCGTTCACTGTCCTTTCTTCAGCAACCTGCCGGCGCCTCCTTCCAACTGTGATACACGCACGTCGCAGTGTCTAGGAACCCTGAGAGCATACTAGTTCCAACCATGCCTTCCATAATCACCGACATCTCCGTGTTTCGACCATCGTGCCACTACTGCCGTGCCAGGGCAACGCCTCATTACCCTCGTATAAGTGTCGGTGTTGGAGATTCCTGATTCTTAAGCAAACAAGCTTTGTAGGATTCGCAAACCGGCAGACAAGCGAGAAGGTTAAGGCCTAGACCAGTTGCTGAGCAGAGGCAATAGCAGTAAGAAAGTTCTGACCAAAACCCGATATTGCGAAGAAGAAGAGTGCACGGCGCATCCCAGGGACGCCTTTATTGATGTTCTTGCACCTATTCGCGCAGCAGCGAAGGAGTGCCCCCAGTCGCCAGCCGGCTGCCTGGTTGATACGGTCGCTCATCGATGGCGTAATCGTATCGCGGTCGGATATGAGGACGACGACGACGCCGCCGCTGCTGATGATGATAGCGACCAACCGACCGGCGACGGTGTTGATGATCTGGTTCTTCTTCCTCCTCCTATTCTTCGAAGGCGTTCGAAGAAACCGGCCATCCACTGAGTGTCTGTGCGTGCGTGTATATTGACGACCGTTTGTTATCCGTTACGTACGTCTACATCTGAACGACGATAATGGCCTGCGCCGCAACTGTTCTCCCCTACCTTGTGGTCGTTCCTTCAAAGAATGCCCTACACTGATCGTATCAGTGCCGTTTTCGTCATCGGCATCGTCGTCTCGTCTGAATCGCTTCTTCTGCAGTTACCCATTGTCTATTGGTTTTCAGCCATCTGCTAAGTGCGTTACGGTTCCATTTCGTGTTGCAGTTCTAATGAATCGCTTCTCGACAAAATTAGCGTGACCTAGACGGTGAATCAAAGATAGTGGCTGTTTTTTCGCCAGCGCTTTATTAGGACTCATTGAGCGGCTAATTTTAGCAGGGCAAAAATGGTCACCGCTTCGGTCTCAGTGGTGACCATAAAAAATAATTTTATTACAATTATTTTAATATATCTGCTAAAGCCTGTGATGATATGCATAGAGGCTATATGGATGGTTTGTTGGGATCAAAACCGGAGAAGCGGAAGGTGCGGCTTGGAGCTTCGACTGGCAAAAAAGCTTTGATCGCAGCAAAACACCCTATGTCGACTTATTATAATAGAAACAGCAATGAAACATTCCGCTTTCAGTCAAATTGGACACCCTTCGATGCAGGCATGACGCTTTTGTAATCAAGCTGATCATCTTCAAAATCAAAACATTTGCCTTGCGAATTACACTAGAGACTCTATGAAGCGGTTAACATATTTTTATTAAAAGAGAATTTTGTAAAACGTTCTTTAAATTCCTCAAAATTCACCTGCCTCGTTAAGTGAACACGATGTGAAATTTTATAAAATTTTTAGTTTTTAAAGAAAAATAATGGTTTACGGCTCATTTTAAAGTGGAAGGCTGCCATTTTTTAGTGCCAAAGAATAGATGATTACGTCCAAGGCGTCGCGATTTTTATTCGCCTGATAGCAACATTTCTGTTTTCACGGTGTACCTGTAAACAATTCAACAAAAACAACAGCAAAAAAGGGCTTAAATCTTGATTTTTTGATTTTTCGCTTAAATTTTTTGATTTTTCAAGTAAGCAGCACTTGTACTATCAATCAAGTGAAAATCGCGATGAGCTAGACGAGCGCGTTGATTTTTCCTTCAATGTGCCAAAAAATTGCTGTCTGTCGGGACATTAGACTAGTTTTAAACCATTATTTTTCATTGGCCGTAGGAGTTTAGAAGCTCCTTCGCACTCAGTAGGGGCTCTTTCGGGGTCAGGGGAATGAGGCCCTTTAGTGCTGCTGTGTTTGACTTCTATACAACACGGGTAGCTAGTCAGGCTCTGTCCTCAGGCGGGCGAAAAACTCCGGGCAGCCAGCCAGACTGCCCGAAGGGACGGGGCGAGACTTTTGAGGCGGCCTCGGATCGCCATACGATGTACTCCCAGTCTACCAAGTGCAAGCTTTTGGCCGAGCCGACACAGTTACAATCCGCACAGTCACGGACACATCCACGCACACTGTGCACGAACATGCCGCTGCCACGCACAAGGAACGCGTCGACCCGACACAGCAGGAGCAAGGAGTCCATCCCCTGCATCCCACCTGCGTCTCTGGGCAGTACACGGTCCCATTTGGTTCGCGTTTAATTCCCCTATCCACCACCCGGGGACGCGCCACGTGGCCCTGCGACAAGCTGCCCGAGAGCCCTCCTAGCAAGAGAGCCCGAAGGCTCTCTATCGAGGAAAAGATCATCTCATTGGAAAATAAAATTTTTATAAAATTTCAAACAACGTATTGCCTCAATGGCGCAGTTGATTCAAAAAAGTCACACAATGTTTTCATCGGAGAAAAATTATTTCATTCTCCATTGAGTTTCTTCAGAAAAGCATTAGTTTTTACTCGGAAGATGTTCAGTTGTATTTGAAAAGCAACAAGCTTGCTTGTAAGAGTACTCAATTTGACTTGAAAAGCATCCGTGTTGAGTATTTCATGCGCAAATAGAAAAAGTAGTAAAGAGTAAATATGTTTTATGCGTATATTTCAACACATTTACTTGAGTTAAATGACACATATCGAAAGTTAATCAGTTCCTTCTTCGAATGCGCCACGCATTCTACCTGCACTGCATATCATGGAAACAATGTTCCAAGACATACTTGTGATCGCTGCTGTAGTATGACTTATGTGAATAGGATTCTTTTGAACCCAACAGAAGAACTAGCCCGAGAACGGCCACATTGTTTTGATTTCTTTTGAATTTCTTTTCGATTGAAAAGGACTGCTGAAAAGAACAGCGAGCACTCTTTTTCGTATTAGGAAGCCTACACCGTCCTACCGTCAATGAGATCTCAAATCATTCAGGGATCGATCGGCTTGTGAAACTTCCTTCCTAACAAGACGCTTTACAGTCATTGGCAAATGCTACGCGGACTGGTTCAGGTTGCCACGCTTTCAGGAGCTGAAGAAAGCTGCGGTTCTGTGGGCGGGTGAATGCAAGAACTTTACCCGACAAGAAGTGGCTGCAAGTCCAAACGTCGTCTGCGACACGCTCTTCTACACTTTGCGTCGTGGCGCTCGCTGTGTAGTGAAACCGCGGTGTGATTTATGGATTCCCATAAATCCTTCCTTCAAACCAAATCACCGCTTACTTCGTAGGCAATTAGATAGGCTTAATGACGCAAAAATAATGGCTGTTTTTGGTTATCACTTTCGGTAGTTGTCTGCAAAATGATACGCATTGGAAGCTTGAAGCACTCCAGCTAATCAGGACGTCGGCCACCGCGCCCCCTCTGAGCAACATTTCGGTTCGATGCGACCGAAGCTGAGATGCACAGGAAAGGTAGTGGGTCCAGGTAAACAACCCGTATTAAACTGTCTACAACCAGGATTTTTCACTTGGTTGGTATTTCGTCCCCTGCATGCAGGCCACATTCCCGACTAGTACTGCGAATTTAATTTTCTGCTGACATGCTCTTGTTGTTGCAGTCATATCGTGAAAAAATTTTGGGGATCAACCACAATATATTAGGTTGTAACGAAATAAATGGCACTGAACCACTGTAAATTTAAACAGTTAATATCTCGGCTTGCAGGCAAGTTTATTAATCGAAACAAAAACCTTCTGATTCTACACATCTTTCCCAACGTGACACAAGCTTTTTTATCCCAGTAGCGTAAAAATCAGAAGTTCTGGAATTGACGAAATCTTCGAAGGCACTTTCGGCATCCTGTTGGTATTTGAATATTTTCCCTACCAAGAAGTCGCCAAGATGCTTGAAGAAATGGTAGCCTGTTGGGGAGAGGTCGGGAGAAAACGGAGGATGTGGTAGAGTTTCAATGCCCAGCTCATTCAATTTCTGCAACGTCATTCGTGCTACATGGGGCGAGCATTGTCGTGCAGAAGGAGAACTCGCCTTCGGTTTAGCAAGGCTGGCCGGATATCCTTCAACTTTTTCATCATTTCTTCAATTTCAATGCAGTACTTCTCTGCCGTGATGGATTCACCGGGAGGGAGGAAGCTGTGGTGAATAATTCCCAGCGAACACCACCCTGCTGTCACCATTACTTTCTTCTGGTGCAATTCCGGCTTCGCAAAAACCTTGGGGCTCTCATCGCTGTCCACCCACTGTGCCGACCGTCGCCTGTTGTCGTACATTATCCATCTATCGTCACAGGTTATGATGCGATCAAGGAATGGGTCCGTTTCGTTCCGTAGAAGCAATGCGGAACGAGATCTCATGTCGTCGGTTTCTTTGCTCCTCAGACAGCTCGTGAGGCACCCATCTTTCCAGCTTTTTGGTCTTTCCAATTTCCTTCAGATGCCGGGCAGCTGTGTTGTGACTGACGCCAAGAACTTTCGCTATCTCCCTGGCACCTTTGTGTGGATCTTCCTCTACCACATCTCTCAGCGTGTCCTCATCAACATCACTATGCCTCCCACGACCTTCATGTCCTTCCAAGCTCTCATCTCCATTCCGGAACTTCTGATACCAACGATACGCCGTCCGAATTGTGGAACATCCTTGACCGAATGCGGCGTTGATCTTCTCGTCCGCCTCCTTAGCTGTAGTGCCCAGCTTGAATTCATACAAGTAAATGCCTCGGATTACCCTTTTGTCCATCTGCAAAAAAGTCAATAAAACTCTAAAGTTTTCCCACTTTTACATAGAAAATTTAGTACTCACCGGTAGAGCAAAGTTTGCGCTTCTAAATGATATGCCCCGTGTTACGGTTTGTTCTTGATCAAACGCGTAAAGACGCGCCAAAAAATGGCGCGAGCCAGTGCCATTTAATTCTTTAAAACCTAATATGTTAATAGGATGGTAGAAGCACAAGTGTAAATTAAAATGCAAAATTATAAAATGAAGAAACTAAATAGAGATATAGTATAACAAATATATAATGTCAACAACGCTATAAAAGACTAAGGTATGACCCTATATTTGAGTGAAATTAAAAATTAAAAACACTTGAATGAAATGAAATGAAAAATTTTCCGTAAAACTCGCGAAAATTTTTGGATTTACAAAGTTATTTTAAAACGTGCACCGAATAGAAAACAAGATGTGACAGTGTAGAGAGTTCAAAAGCACATGCCGCGCATGTGGGTAGCAGCATTAGGAACTGGGAGCGCACAAGCCAGTCTGATCCAATCAGGGGCGCCGACCAGATAAGAGCCGACCAATCAGGATACTGATCACACGTGTGTTCTCTTATTGGCACGCACATTCGATGCGACCTGATCGGCTGGCTCGCTCCCGCCTCCCAATGATGTCCACATTCTCGACTAGTACCTTTTCTAACCTATGTGGCTTACGACAAGAATATTTTTTTCAAAATGCTATGGTTCCGTGTTAGGCTCTATCTTGGGCTCCATCTTCTCAACGACCGCTTTACCGTTGACAATAGGTGAGATAACTGTTATCTGCAGTTTGCATTCCACCTTTAACGCTCATAAGTTTGTATGAAAGGGGACAAGAAGTAAACGGCGGCGGCGTGATCTCTCCTTTACTGCGACGCGCCACACTCTCTACTTCTACGAGATATCGCAGAGATAAGGTAATGTAACTTTGGCCTATACATGACCTGCGGTGGCAAGCCGAAGTCAGGGTTTCTCCTTCCCAGACCAGTGCGGTACAAATTTAACGACTCAATATGGGAAGGTTTAGCTGGCAGGAAGGGATTCAAACCTTGCCCTGGTTGGGGGTGCGTGCAATGCCAGCGCCTCCTGCTCCGGCGAGCTAATCGATATATAATCAATATCGGTCAACAACAGAGAGTCTCTTTGATCAAAGGTTTCATCTATTTTGAAAGATGTTTCATGGCCGAGTTGTCATTTTTTGCACCGTTAACGGGTTAAAAGAAATTTTGTTAGCCCATTTCTGAATGTGTGCACCTATCGATCACTATTCGATCAATGGTGTTCTATAGATTAGAGCACTGATCGATTAAAGTAAATAAGTACTTGTATGTTTACCATTTTCACGTTGAGTTGACACTGTTCTAAGCTGGCCTAAGACCTTTGAAATCAAAGCGAACTCTACCAAACCGAAATGGCCTTCCTACAGGTTAAGCTACAGACTCTCCAAGATGGTTAGAATACCCTTTTGTTGAAGAAAAATTTGGTGTAGCCTTGTTTGAAATTCTTAGTTCAGCTACGAGAATGAGTAATAACAAATAATTTGGTAAAACTTTCATTTCTTGAAAAAAAAATTAAACTGTGCTTAAGAACAACGAAAGAGCAGTCATGCAGTGCATTAAAAAACCAGATCGCGCCATGCTCTCAAAGAGCTCGCCGCAAGCTTTATTTGATTGATAGAGGAAATGCCACTTACATGAGCCATCAAGCTCTGGATATATGTGCTGTTTACAGTTGTTTTTGTTGCATGCTTAACAGGTGTGAAACTCCATGCAAGCAGACACCTCTCTATCGATAGAATACAAATCGCCACGAGGGTATGGCGCAATCTCTTCTTGGGACTGAAAAATAGTCGTTTTTCTGTTCTTCAGACAAGCTTCAAACCATCTTTTTTTTCGGAAACAATGAGAGTTTTGTAAAAATTCAAACAATGTGTTCACTTATTGGGACGGCCAATATAAGCATCAAAGAAATCATACTACAATTTTTCTTGAAGAAGAAATTATTCTAACCTTTCTGAAGAGGCTTTAGTTTGATGTAGAAGAAGCTGGTTTCAACTTGGAAAAGCGGAGAAGAGTGTCCAATTTGACGTGAAAAGTGCCCAGTTTGATTTGGGAAGTGTCCATTTTGAGGTGAAAATGGTGTATAACTGAATTCGTCCGTTGTCATGTCGTGAATCCGTCCAGAGCTAAAGGCGACTGGGCATGATTCACAGTTTTTCTTACAGCTGATTTTTTGCGACAGGAGTGATCTCGCTACAAGGCTTTGCAGAGCAGCCAACATTATCGACAGTCATCGTTGGTCGATATTATCGATTTCTGAGCAAGGCGAATCATTTGAAGTGGAAATAGCGACTGCTGAAACCACACCATGTTAAAAGCACCGATCGACCGAGCAACAGTTGTCAATATTAGGAATTTTCGACAAGACTACCCTTTCAAGTCTGGATCATGTGAATTTGAGAACAGTGGGGCCAGTTTCGGAACAATAAAGCAAAATGTATAAACTGACTTGTATTGATTGCTGCGATGTTCGAGCATAGCTTAAGTAGTGGCCAGTTCGGCCGCTGGGGTGGATGACTGCCGTTTTTTATAATAATAAATCAGCGTCAACTTGCAACGCTTCCTTGGATGGCAAGAAAATAACATTACCGATAAAATAGCGATTTTTGTAGTCCTCGAATTTTTTGTCTGGGTTTCGGCTGAAATAACGACGAAATATTCAACCCATCTTTGGATTGACAAACTTGTAAGAAAAGCGGAAATTATTTTCCCAACGCCCAAAAACCTGCGGGAATTCACTAAAAATAGTTGCTCCATTGTTAGCTATTGTCTATTTTGACCGTATCGAGAGAAGGTCACTGACACAAGGAATTGTATTCTACAAGCGTTACATAGACGATGTTTTCGTTATTGGCTCCACCGCTCTTGACCTGGATACGACACTTGATAATCTCAACTCTTGCGACCCTAATATCCAGTTCACGGTAGAGTCTCCCGATGAAAATGGATTCCTCCCGTTCCTTAATACCAAGGTTCGCATCTTCCACGGCAGCAAGGAATTCGTTTGGTACAAGAAACCTGCTTCCCAGAGTGTTTTGCTCCACTCCCGAAGTGCACATCCCTTGTACATGAAAGTGAATGTGATAAGAAACCTTATCGCCACGAAGGATAAAACGTGTACTAAAGAATCTATGGAAGCAAAGGCGAACATTTCGAGAATACTGGAAGAAAATGGCTACACCACAGCAGAAGCCAGGTCCTGGCGGCGACATTTCACCCCAGGGGGCGTACCGTTGGTCTTACCGTATGTTAACGAGCGAATTGCCTCGGACATTAACCAAGTTGTGAAAGCGTCAGGACTTCCAGTTAAACTCGTTTTTCGACCACCGCCAAATCTGAAGAGCCTGCTTACTGCATCAAGAATCTATGAAGAGAAATGTGGCCGAAACAACTGCCCGTATTGTACGACCAATAAAATCTGTTAATTACGTGGCACTGTGTATCAGGTCACATGCGAAGGCTGTGGTCAGAACAATATAGGAGAAACGATGCGGCCGCTTTACAGACGCCTGGACGAGCGTTGCGATTCCCCGCTTCTTACCCTACGAACAGCTTTTCGCGACACCGCACCCTCCACCACACTCATGAAGCCCCTCCTGCAATCAAAGTTAACGTATTGCACCGCTCACTGATAACCCCGCTAGAAAGGAAGCTGCTCGAAGCCCTTGCAATAAAGAGACTGAACCCCGAAATCAACAATAGGGATGAGCAGACCGAGGCGCTGAGGCTTATCATGTAGTGATTAAGAAGATCAGTGGCAACGTTGTTTACAGTAACTTTATTTGTAAGGAGCATCGCTGTGGTGAGGCTCTGTTAGCGAGGCCTGCTTGGCCTGAGGAAGCTGTTAAGCAGCGAAAGCTCGCCGATAAAGAATTCTGGAGTCTCAATTGTGCCAATTACATCGAATTACATATGAGGCTCAGGGATAGCTCCATTTTCCATTCTAAAAATAGAGTGTTGAATATGGACATGGCTACACCAGAAGCCATCTGCAGCGCCATCATCTGAAGCGGAATCGAAGACATCCCGACACCGTAGCCGCTGTCTAATGACTTGGCGTTGTCTTGAGCGCTATGTTCGGCGCGGGAGCGCTTTGTCTTTGATGGGCTTAGCCAAAACTGGCCGTTGTTCTTGGTCTTGTCCTCTGAGTGAGAACTGGTGACGATGATCGACAGCTGCTGTCGGAGAAATGCATGTGTCGACTGATGACAGCAGCTTCTGCAGATCTGTGGATTCTTTTCTTGCTACGTCGTCGATCCAAGAACCTACCGACTTTCTCCTATCAATTTACGATGTTCTTCCCTTTCCAGTGGTGGTGACTCCTGCCCTAGAGTCGCAAAGAGTCTATGCGCCGGCTATCTATCGCATGCACCTTGAACCAGGGCCCCCATCCTAGCGGGGTCGGTGAATTGGTACCAGATTTGTCTGCAAAGGATAAAGCGCCGACTTGTTCATCAAGTGGCTACCGCAAGAGAGTCACATGAAGAGTTTGCTCTTGTCAGTACCGCCGCTAAACATTCAAGCCATCTGAGAGCGGCCGGAATCCTGAATAGCAACAGTGAAATTAAGGCACTACTTAACTGCTTTGACACGACCGAAATCCGCCACCGTGTCTCGCTTAATTGGGCCCTATGGCAAAACTGTCTTCTTAATTCAATTTTTAAATTTTATATTTGTGCTTTAGTGTTGTCTTCTTAACCAAGGTTCGTCTTGCCGCGAGAACTCACCTGATACCAAACATGACCGGAAGGCACCCATTTTGACACAACTGCTACTTCGCTTTCACTTTCTTCTCACTTTAACGAAGAAATTCTAATACTTTTAGAGGGGCTTTTAGTCTGTTATCTATTTATTTTGAAGGCAGATTAACAATTGTAATCAATATGCGTTTTCAGTTCGTTTGAAGTACTTGAATGCGAGTTTCCGACCGTCAAATCTGAAGGTGGGCAAATGTGGAGAATACTGTATTTTGGCGACTTCAGGCTTGAATACCTATGTTTTGACTTCGCGAGTTAGCACAGGAATACAACGTCTAGTTGAATGGAGACTGTTTGAAACAAGCGCCAGTAAACCACGTGATCAGATGGCCGAATTTCTGCTCCTCGAAGTGACACCTTCTCTCAGAAATGTGACTGACCACTTCATGCGTTTATTACTCGCATTTCGCAAAATTGGGCCAGTTGGATGACCATACATTCCCTGTTTCGTCCTTCTCACCACTACTGAACCGTTTGATTCTATTTTTAAAAAATATAATAAAAAAAATAAAAAATATTAATAATATTAAAAAATAAATTATTATTATTTAAAAAATTAAAAATTTATATGGGATAAATACGCATTACATTCGCCTCCACAATATCGCACAAAACAAAAGTGCGTGGCGCATCCCGTAAAGGTTAAGTAATGCCGGCCTTTTTCCTTTGTTCACATTCTTTATCTTTTGCCCGTCACTATGAGTCGGTGCGACTCCATCTTGAAGGAATATGCCTTTTTTCCAAACTCTTTAGTATCCCAACGATTTGTATTGCAAACAGCTGCCTTATTTTGTTACTTCAGTCCGTGAGAATAGGGCGATACTACAATAATAAAGGATAAAGGACGGCGTTATTCAATCCTCTATGGGATGCGCCACGCATTCTACTTCTACGGGATGTCGTGGAGGCGTGTTGAATGCGTATTTGTCCATACAATGACTTGCAGTGGCCAGCCGATGTACAAGTCAGTGCTTTATCCTTCCCAAACAAGTCTAGTACCAATTCACCGACCCCGGGGGGATGGAAGGCTTGGTTGGATTGGGCTGGAAATCCAAACCAGGAAGCTGGTGTCGGGTGCAGGCGACAGCCGGCGCCTCCATCGACTGCGCTCCACGCGCCCAATTGTACAATACTGCTTATATATATATACATATATATATGTTTTAGTTTTGGGCGGAATAAACGCACCACCGTTTTCCCATAACTCCCTTCGTAGTGGCTGTTTCAAAAATAAATGTTAGCTCCTTTCGCTCGAGAAAACTCCACTAACAGGGTCCAGGTTTTATGGGCTTCAAATCTTTTTTTCTGGAACCACTGGATGACATCTAGAACATTGGATAGATCGCCCTCATTAAATTCGGATGGTAACTTTCGTTTTTGAATAGGCCCTTTGAAGAGAGTCAGGAAAACGGCGAAAAAGGCAGTTTTTTGCGCATATTCTGCCTAAAAACCAAAAGTTGGTATTCTATTGAATTCGACGCGGAATATGAATGCTTAAATATTAGGTTGTCCCATAAGTCCCCGCCGTTTTTTTCAACGATTCACTGCAGATTTCGCCGGCGGTCTCTTGCATAGCGCTGCATAGCTTTCGAAAGAGAATGATTTGCTCTATCAGAACTTGTATTGCATTTGTTTTTTCATCATGAAATTTGTCAATTTTTAGGTCGTTGAAGTGAAAAGTGAAAAAGTGCTTTAACACATTTGCTTAAGCCTAGAGCGGCTGGTAGAGAGGCCATCCCCGTATCACGGGTGGGTGCTGACAGACCTCGAGGATATCGCGGATGTTACGTGCGGTCAAACAGCGCCGGTGGTGTGAGGCGAACATCGCTGCCCGGAAAGCAGAAGATGCGGGTTCGAGTCCCGCCTGGCGCAAGAGTTTTGATCGCAACAAAACATCCTGTAACAGTGAAAAAGTGAAAAAGTGAAAAAGTAGCCATTTGCGCACTTGTTCTCTACGCTTAGGTTTGTAATTTTTTGCACAGTTTTTTATAGCGGTTTGAAGACAATGTTCTGTACTACAAGAATGTGCGTTAGTGCTATTTGCTCATTTGTCCTTTATTGATTTTTAGGTCATCAAATTGGGACGTCCGAAGGAGGGTGGTTATTTTTGCCGACAGCTCCTGCTCTGCGGTTGGACTTTCTGGGTTGGTGTTATATGTCATTCGAAAGAGAATGTCTTGCTCTATAAGAATGTGTGTCGCGTTTATTGATTTCTGTTGAATGTCAACAAAATGCCAAAAAGAGAGAAATCGTCTTCACCAACAACTCCATCTCCTTCTTCAGTTGTTGATATTCGACAGAAATCAGCGTGAGCCAATAAACGCGACGCGACACAAATTCTTACTGAGCAAGACATCCTCTTCCAAACGACATATAACAACAAGCAAAAAAGTCTAACCACAGAACCGGAATTTTGGTAAAAATTCGGACGGAAAAGTCGGAATTCCCAATTTGATGACCTAAAAATCAATAAAGGGCAAGTGAGAAAATAGGGCCAACACATATTCTTGTAGTACAGAATATTGTCTTCCAAGTGCTATAAAAAACTGCGCAAAAAATTACAAACCTAGGCGGAGAGAACAACTGCGCAAATGGCTACTTTTCACTTTTTCACTTTTCACTTCAACGACCTAAAAATTGACAAAACTCATGATGAAAAAGGAAATGTAATACATGTTCTGATAGAGCAAATCATTCTCTTTCGAAAGCTTTGCAGCGCTATGCAAGAGACCGCCGGCGAAATCTGCAGTGAATCGTTGAAAAAAAAACGGCGGGGACTTATGGGACAACCTAATATATCGGTAGGTCTTTTCCGAACTCCGAAAGTATAGCCTTTAGTCACTTATTTTTTAAGCTCTAGAGCACTGGATTAAGTGCTTGACATCTACGGCCAGGGCTACTGAAATCTCTTATAAGTTTCAGTACATGATTGTTATTTTAGCACTGCTGGGGGGGGGGGGTGATTCTTGCTAACAGTAGTTTTCATTTGATTTCGGTGAAGATGCATTAAAAGTGGTGGTTGTTTTAAGCGGCTGCCGGTTCCTAGTGCTCCATATTCGTCATGTGAACGTCGTTCTTCAATATGGGCGAAGAGTATCTCTCCTTCTGCATTTCTGGTCGTGAGCTATGGAACCAGTAGACGACAACTGCTTAAGCCAGTTCGAGCCAGGACGTGGTGTCACCCGAGGTTTGGTGACGTTCTAAACGTCTGTTGGTGCTTGACTGTTCCACATTTGTAGGCGGGGCCATACAAATGGGCGGGGAGCCTACAACGTTCCTGCACTCCAAGTTCTTCATGTACAAAATGGGCGGATCTTGCAGGTTTCAGTACGCAACCGAAGTTTAGCTTTACTGAATCGTAGTAGTCTACAGCAACTGAAGCCTTAATCTGCTTTCGGTCAAGGTTCATTAAAAGCAGATATGATTTTTATCCTGTGACCAACTGTGTCTCAGCCTGTTCAACATGTGGGTGTGGCTCTGCAAAGTGGGAGGGGAATATGAAGTGTTTAGCTCTCCACGCCGGATCTCACTGCCAAAAAAGTTCAGTTCAGTTCAGGCAAAAGGTTACTTCTTTATAGTTGTTATCACTAGTAAGTTTTTGTTTATAGTCGCTAATATGGACAGTGTTTGGTGGCGTCAGCAAATCAGAATGCATTGAATGGGTGTGCCAGGAAGGCGGAGGGCGTGCACAGTCGGTGTCTCGATTGGTTGGCTTTCGCTTGTTCAGTGCTCCGATTGGCTGTGATTGGCTGCGTTCCCACCTCCAAATGCTGCCCACATCCACGACATCTGCCATTTTGTAGCTGAACAACACCCTCCCCCTCTTTCCTGAAAGATTGTTTCTAAAGGGCGTGAAACTCTGAAGGAGTTAGAGACATTCTCGAGGACTTCGTTCTTTTCCACTGGAACAATGGGCTTTGGCTGCACTAATAGGATTGAGACGCGGAATTCCGGCGCTCCTAGGTCTTCATGTCCGAATGGATCTGTCCGGCTGTCACCGTGGTGTGCTGAAGAATGCGAACAACGCCGGGGAATCTGTGGGCGACAACAACCTAACAGATACAGCGCTGGATGTTTGCCTGTGTGCGTGGGGGATATCACTGATTGGGCTGGGTGGGTGGTGCACCACTGATTGACTGAGACGTTCTTTATCGGCGATCTGCGTCCCGTCGAACACCACCACAAACATTGGACGATCAGCGGCGGCCTTGTGAGGGCGATGCGTCGTCGTCACAACAGCGCCACCATCATCATCAGCGTCCTCGTCGTCGTTGTCGCTACCACCTCGACGACACTGTATCCGTCGACCGCTATCTGTTCACCGACGGCGGTGGCGGCAGCGTGGTGGTCCCCTGTCATATCCCCTCCACAGCCAGCCCCATAGCCCCATCCGTCGTCGTTCTCGGCGACGGCGTTCGCCAGGCCGAGAGGCGCACTACTGCGACTTTTTCCTATCAGTAATTAGGTCACACGCCAGCGACGACCTATCATGGAATTTCGACTTTATTACCCTGAACGGTCGCGTACTCTGCCTAATAACTTACACCATTCTTCCGAGATTATGAAGCCTCGTTCAAAGGTTCAAGGTCATCTATTTGACCCAGGCTCAACTTCCATATGTACTAGGTTGCCCCATAAGTCTCCGCCGTTTTTCAAAAATTCATTATGGATTTCGCCGGCGGTCTCTTGCATAGCGCTATACAGCGTTCGAAAGAAAATGATTTGCTCTTTCAGAGCATGTATTGCATATCTTTTTTCATCCTGAATTTTGTCATTTTTTATGTCGTTGAAGTGAAAGGAGAAAAAGTGAAAAAGTGGTCATCTGCGCACTTGTTCACGCCGCTTAATTTTGGAATTTTTTGCGCATTTTTTATAACATTTGGGAACAAAATGTTTCGTACTACAAGAGTGCATGTTGGTCCTATTTGCTCATTCGTCCTTTATTGATTTTTAGGCCATCAAATTGGGACCGAAGGAGAAGATTTATTTTACCGACAGCTACTGCTCTGTGGTTGGACTTTTTGCTCGGTGTTCTATGTCGTTCGAAAGAGAATGCCTTGCTCTAAAAGAAATTGTGTAGCGTTTATTGGCTGATTTCTGTCGAATATCAACAAAATGCCAAAAAGAGAAAAATCATCTTCACCAACAACTCCTCCTTATTCACTTGCTGATATTCGACAGAAATCAGCATGAGCTAATAAACGCGGCATAAATTCTTATTGGGCAAGACATCCTCTTTCGTTCGGATTTCATATAACACCAAGCAAAAAAGTCCAACTACAGAGCCGAGCTGTCGGTAAAAATTCGACGGAAAAGTCGGACGTCCCAATTTGATGGCTTAAAAATCAATAAAGGACGAATGAGCAAATAGGACCAACACGTATTCTTGTAGCACAGAACATTGTCTTCCAAATGCTATGAAAAGCTGCGCAAATATTCCAAACCTACGCGAAAGAAGCAACTGCGCAGATGGTCACTTTTTCACTTTTAATTTTAACGACCTAAAAATTGGGAAAGCTAGGATGAAAAAAGAGATGCAATACGTGTTCTGATAGAGCAAATCATTTTCTTTCGAATGCTTTACAGCGCTATGCAGGAGACCGTGGGCGAAGTCTGCAGTGAATCGTTGAAAAAAAAAACGGCGGGACTTATGGGACAACCTAATGTATCCTTCACTGCGGTTTCTCTTTTCTTCCACATATCATTGTGAAATTTTGGTGGATTTTTCCTGTTCGTTCTCCCTTCATCCTTAGTGGCGCTGGTAGCAAAGTCGGTAGAGGTGCCAGCTGTCGCGTGCACCCAAGTAGAGGTTCGAATTTCTATTAGGGCGGGCCAAAAGTAGTGAGACAAATTCAACAAAATTCCTTATCTCTCTATAACTCAATTATAACTCAACGATGTTGACGAATGTATTCGCCATTGAGGTCAATGACCTTGCTGCCATCGATCAGCCAACTTCCTGATCCCATCCTTCCAGAACTGCTTAGGCCTGGTGCTGATCGCTGCTCGTTATGGCTGTGGAGTTCTGCCTGGGACCTTGTGTCCCTTCCGACCATGAAGTTCTATAGGCTCATGAAATAGTGGTGGTCGCATAGAGAGATGTCCGGCGAATACGGTGGGTGAGGAAACGTAGCCCAGCTGAGCAAGCTTATCCGTGGTCACTTTTGCCCGATGGGGTGCGGCGTTGTCGAAGAGGAGGACCTTCTTGAACCGCTGAGACCGAATAAGTGCGAGTCGCCTGTCCATCTTTTCTATTTCGCTCACCATGACCTTGGAGTCCATCGTCGTGAATTTGGAAAACAGCTTCCAGTATACCGGTCCTTGGGCGCAGATTCAAAAGCTCAGAAGGTGCTTCTCGCCGTGAACATCCTGCCGAACGGAGGTCGGTAACAGGTCGCCAGGCATCACCCAGACTCGCTGGTTGGCAGGGTTAAGGTAGAAGACGTACTTCTCATCCTGCGTGAATATTGAGCCCAGGCTGCTCGGGGTTGGGAATTGGGCGAGATTTGCGCGACACAGGTCGACTCGTCAGGCTGGGGTTTCGGCGTGGGACAGACTAAGGGTTTTGGCATGCTTCTGTTAAGGGCGAAAGTGGTCACTTCTCAGATGGCTTCAGTAAGTAGCAAACAAGCACATAATTATGAGAAGCACAAAACCGGACTTCAGTCACGACATATATGGACACGACATGAAGAGTCTCATTACTTTTGGCCCACCCTAATAGCCCACGCCAACCAGACCTTACATCCTTTCGGGTTCGGTGAATTGTTACCGCACTCGTCTGGGAAGGATAAAACACTGGTTTGTTCATCTGCTGGACACCGCAAGCCATTGTATAGACTTTATATTATATTATATTATATTATTAATATTATTAATATTATATTATATATTATATTATATTATTAATATTATATTAATATATTATATTATATTCCTTATACGACTACCTCCACGACATCACGCAGAAGAACAATGTGTGGCGCATCCCAAAAGAGATTAAGCAACGCCATTCCTTATCATTTATCCTTAACATTTCACTGAATTCAAATCGTATTAATTGAAGCCTTGCAAGAATTTATAGCCACTTGAAAGTTGAAGTATAGAAAATGTCCTCAAATATCTAAACCGTCACTTTTTCAACAAAAATAGGTCACTGGTTTGGATTTCCAGCTTACGCCAAACAAACCTTTCATCCCTACGAGATCGGTGTATTTTATTTACTTATTTTGATACTTTGATGGTCCTTTTGTCGGCTGGAGGTCTTCTCAGCGGAGACTACAACCCATACCAATCCAGACCGCTCGATGTCTGGCAGCTTGCATCCAGTGAGTAGTGGACTTGTTTGGGAAGGATAAAATGCTCATCAGTGGCATTGACAAGCTGGTGGAAAGGCCAAATACGTATTCGAATTGCCTACACAATATCTTACTGGAGTAGAATGCGCGGCACATCCTTTGAAAAGTTCGACTAACGCCGCCCTTTATCCTTATTCTTATCGCATTCGTCCTGCTGCCTGTCATCTGTCGTCCAGTTATTATCGAATTGCTTGAATGATAAGCTGGCAACGTTCCCTTTTGTCCATATCGCGTTCCAAAATGACCCACTGGATACTTTTGAGGGACACGAAGAGCGTCATATCGTTGAGAGTCCACGTGCTTGCATGTCAGTGCTCTTCTTACAGAGTATGGTATTCAGTTAGTTACGGAGCTCGTCCAGCAGGTGTCAATGAAAAGTATAACTTGTAACTTCTTCTTCTTCTCCTCTTTCAGCGTCTGTTCCGTTTCATTTCAGGATCCACTTTTCTGGTGTCATGGCGCCACATTTCCCGATCCCGTGCTAGGTAGGGGTTAAGGCCAACCACTCTACCCTAACATCATTGTGCTACGTATGAGTTCAGCGCTGCCTCACCGCCCTCTAGGTCGTTTTCCAGGCAACCCAAAATCAAAGGCCTATCTCGTGGACACCGCCTTTTCTCCACGCAGAACATGTCCGTACCACCGCAAGCGAGCTTCGCGCATCTTGTCGACACCGAACTTCTGCCGAATGACGGAAGCTATCCATCGCAGCGTCTTCGTCTCCATGACGCTGAGCACTTCAACTTCCTTGGTCGCACGCCAACACTCAGCACCGTGTATCGCGCTACCGGCCACACGACTTTTCCACCTATGACTTTAAGTACATTGGCATCGGGTATGGCATACTCCGGGTTTGAATTGAGCCCAGGTTTATGGTGATAGTGAAGGCGTAGGGACGCCTTCGTTGAGGATGTAATGAAAGAAACAACTGCTCGCCATGGAACGACTCCTAAACTTAGACTCACCTGCGGCTGAACTTATAAAACAGGCGTTTATTGGTTTTTTGTTTGCTACTGACTATAGGTCGTCCAACCTGTCCTTCTTGTCGGGAGATATCGGGAAAGAGTGATTTTTTTATATTCTATACATGAATAGCCATGTGAAAGCAAAACAACGCGAAGGAACGTATGCTAAAATCATTGTAAGCGGAAAAAGCAAAGCAAGCAACAAAAATCAACTTACTGAAGAAGAAAAGTACTCTGAAGTTGCCGGTTAAGAAGTTTTTATGTTGCCGTTTGGAGTTTGAAAAGTCATGTTCCTTAGATAATTTCAAGAATTCGGAGCCAGCACGGCAGGTGATAAACTGAGACCTTATATTGCTTTTTGGTCTGGGAAACTGGATCTTCCACTGACCATCTCTTGTGTTCGATGAAGAAAAAGTATAAAAAAATCCGAAGAGGTATACGAGAAAACTGTTTGTTATCTTCGTAATTTTTTAATTCGTAAATTTTCGTAATTAAATCGCATCTTCCCTTGCGACATCCAGAGGTATGTAGATTGAAGAATCAGTTTCGTGAAGATGGAGGAATGATGTTGTAATCACACCCATGTAGTACGCATTGGATCCGAATGAATTATTTTCGGATAACCGATTCGAGGAACCGGATTCGACTAATCCAAATATCCAAGGTTCGCAAATTCGCCGTTATCCGAAGCATTCAAAAATTCGGAGTTCGCCATGAAAGCGTTATCCGAATCATCCAATTATCCGAGGATTTTTGGTCGGATCCAGTGTATACCATGTACTCGTATCAAGAGTTTTCTTGTGAAACTGTTCTGCACAGATTCCAGCCTCGCAATTTCTCTCTTATATTTCGGACGGAAAATTGTGGCGCCATATTCTAGAATAGGTCTTATACACATTTCATAGGTTTTATTTATTTATTTATTTATTTATTTATTTAAATACATCTTAGGGACGTGCCAGAAGTATAAAAAGAAGAACCAAACACAAATAAGCCGGGCGACTAAATTACGAGTCTAGAGAGAAGAGCAAGAAAAAAGTGAATAAGTCTACAATAAACAGGTAGTTACGGTACGCTTAGAAACGAAACAGAAATCACAGAATCGAATCAGAAAGACTTCAACCTGCAATGTAATTACCGTTTACATCTGCAACCTTCTGCCATGTGATGGGGAGGTCACCAATTCGTTTCTTCCAGAATGAAGTCAACTGTGACTCGAAGAGTTCTCGACCTCGGATTTCAGTTCGGTTCAGTTGTCGAAGCACCTATCCCTCAGATGTTGCTTGAGAGCTCGCAAGAGCTGGTATTCCGACGGCGCAAAATCTAGCGAATACTGTGGGTGGAGCACCACCTCTCACTCAAGCTCCTGCAACTTCTATCGAGACGACCTTCACGACAATGCTCGTCCCACGTCTCGAAAGAAGTTGCCGGAGCACAGGTGGGAGTGGCTGCTCAAGCCACTGTATTCCCCAGATCTTGCGCCATCGGACTATCACCTCTTTCGAGCCCTCAAACAACATCTGATGGATAGGTGCATCAACGACCGAACCGAACTCGAATCCGAGGTGGTGCACTTCTTCGACTCACAGCTGACTTCATTCTTTAAGAAGCGAATAGGTGATCTCTCCATCAGATGACAAAAGGTTGTAGATGTAAATGGTAGTCACTTTGTAGATTGAAGTAGCTCACAAAAGAAGCAATAAAATTTTCAGAAAAATACGCTGTGGTGCAAGACTTTTTCACCAACCTAGTACATCCCTGCCATTAGCCTAAATTAGTAATTGCTTACTCCATTAAACTATATATTAACGCCCATATCCACCTCTTAGGCAAAACGCTAATGAGCACGAGGATATTATTGCGGCAACGAAGCTCGCTTGTCCGCGTCAGCCAGCTATGACGCCCTTAGGTAGTTACCGGAGCTTCGGCACATTTGTACGCTGGCCGCCCCATGGAACCGGCAACTAGGACAAGAAGCCCGCAGCATCAAACTCAAAAAAGTTGTGAAAATGGATAGCTATCAAAGGACAGGAGCCCAGATTTGTTTTAAAAATGTTGGTTCTCACAACCCAGGTTTTGATTTGATTGTCGCGTTTGTGACGGAAGACAGAACCAAGGAAGAGTCTATATCATTCGGTTTTGCCGTTATGAAAGAAGAGAGATGCGCGGTAGCGCAGTCGAAGGAAGTGCTGGTTGTCACGTGCACCCTACACCAGGTCCCTGGTTGAAATTTCCCGCCCATGCCAACCAAGCCTCCAATTCCTCCGGGTCGGTAAATTCCTACAAGAATCGTCTAGGATGGATAAAACACAGACTTGCCCGTCGGCTGGCAAGCGCAAGTCATTGTCAACGCAAAACATTCTGGAGAAGTATAAGGCGTGGCGCATCCCAAAAGCGATGAGCGCTGTCTATTTTACCTTCTATAAAAGGATTAGCTTACTTCTGTAAAATCGCCTTCTGGGGCCAGACTCCTCAACCGATTACAGATCGGTATCGAGGAAAATTCTCGTCAAACCTGATGCTAGTGAAACTTGGTATCAGGGGATTTGGTGGTATTTTCATCGTTAGAGGGCGGTAAGCGGTTGATGAATCTGGCTCCTGTTGTATGGTCCAGAATGTAGCAGCAGACCGGCTCTTTGTTCGCATTGCCAACACCTTCATTCTATTCACAATTTTAAGGACTTCCTCTGCCTTCCTCGACTGCTGAAGAACCTTTTCAATATGGGTCGAATGAAATTTATCCCCCTTAGCTAGATATTCGGCTTCTTGTAATCCACTTACTAAAGGGTTTAGACAGGGTATCAAATTTTAGAGAAGGTTGGGTTGACGAACAGGGCGATAATTATTCTCCTTCTTCATGGGCCGGATTCACTCACGATTACTTACTTCCGGGGGTGTGCGGGCTAGAAGGGGGAAACATACTCACTGTGTTCATCATATACTTTACCCACCCATCCATCCATATACTACTGACGGAGGCTACTCGGCGATACTCGTAGGTATCTCTGCATACCGACGAGGTATGCAGAGACACATTAATTGTTTTCGGCCCGAGATTGATGATTCCGACCGTGTAAGCAAGTCGGAAACTTGCTTACTTTAGGTTCTAGCCATCATCTTGATATATGAGAACTTCCAGACTAATTCTGAGAACAGCTTTTCTCATTTCTCTCAAATCTAATAATTTTGGCTGATAATTGATAAAAATTTTGTGTATATGTCGCGAAGACGGGCAGCATTGGGAGATGGGAAAGCTCCAACAAATCAGACCGCATTGAACGGGCGTGCCAATCAGAGAGGACGTGTACAGCCGGTCGGTGCCCTTGCTGGTTGCGTTCGATCCGTGCTCTGCTCGGTTATTATTGGCTGGCGCGCTTCCAGCTATCAATGCTGCTCACTTTCGCGACAGGTACCAAATTTTGATAATAGGTTTTGATAATTTTAATCTTTTTCAATCCTAACGACTTTCTCCCGATGTTCTTTACAAACCCATCTCCGCTTTCCAATCCGAACTTCGTTCATTGATTCTAATCTCCATCGAAATCGAACCGCCTATTTAATCATGACGGGGCATGTTACGTAAAAAATGATCGAAAAACTGGAATTCTGAACTGGAAGTCATCGAGTGAAGACCGGAAAACGACGCTACTGAATGCGTGGCCGCGAGATCTGATCACGCGCACTCGAATAATGGCGGCCGTCGTCGACCGCATTGTGTTGAGGAAGCGAAGGATCGGATTATTTGCAGGCGTTGGCTTTCTGCCCATAAACGGCAGCAGCAGCGGTTTTGCCGACCGTGTTTCTAGCGCTCTCACCGCCGATTCGTCCATCTCCTTTTCAGTCACAATTTTTGTGGAAGAATTCGCCAAAAAAAGGTAGTGCATCCATTTCCAACCCAGCTAGACCGGGGTCTGATGTTAGTTATATATCAAAGGACCGGCATTCAGGCGATCAAACTACTGTCTGAAGCTTTACCATGTAATTGCTAAGAGAAATATGTTGTGGGAGAATTCGCCAAGAAACGCAGTAAGCCCGACCAATGCGGTTTTTTGCCTATGTCGCGAATGTGGACAGCATTAGGAGATGGAGCGCATCAACCAATCAAAGCTAATCAGAGCGATGACCGATTAACAGCCACTCAGGGTACCGATCATATACATCCGCTCTGAATTCCACTCCCTTTCGATGCGGCCTACTGGCTGGCGCTTTCTCACCTCACAACAGTGTCCATGTTTGCGAGTTGGACCCATGTTTTCTCTTGGTGTGAATTATGCTCACCATTCACCCTGCTGGCATGCTTCCCATCTGGGACGGTCGATTACACTCAAAAAAAAATGGAGAAAATCAATAGCTTTTGGTCGATCGACCGATATTGATTGTTTGTTTGTGATGCCTATTCTATGTATTCGATTTGTTCACACGATTCCCAATTTATAAGTTCAACCATGTAAAATCGATGAAATCGATCGATAAGCGTCGGCTGATTGTTTTTACTTGTTACGAACCCTTCATGAATTACATGTTCGTTTCACTTGGCCAAGTTAACCTTTAGTAGGGATCGATACGATCTGAAGCCCGCTCAAGGCGGATAGAGTTGGTCAGACAGACGAACAGACGGACAAACGTTTAATGGCTTATGTACAGCAGCATTAATGATTAAGGGTTACGATTGACGTCAATCAATATCCTGGGACGCGCCACGCATGCTACCTTCACAGCATACCTGGCTGCGTCTTTGGCTTCTGTAACGAGTCAAGGCGACTAGGCGGTAGAGTATTGAGTATGCTCGTACTAATTCCACGAAAAAATAGCTCAAAAAAGAGCCAGGAATTTGAAGTTATCATATAGTTTGGGTGCAAGACTAAAAAAGAAGGAGACCACCTAATTTTTATCCATAAAATCCTGAGAATTTGTCCAAAGAGTTTTTGGAATAAAGGGGAGAAGCATGGAACCACATACAGTATAACTGCAAGGAAAAACCCCTGCCAGATTTGGCTAGGGTGGAATTGGCAAACGTAAAAGAGATTCATGATGGACCCATTTTCTAGACTTGCACATTGTTTCAGTTAATCTTCCTTTCCTATGAAGCCCCAAATAGCCTAATAATCTTCCTCTACATACCTAAGAAAGTCGGGTGCACGGTATAGTTGCGCCAGAATGAATATTCGAGCATTCGAATTCGAATAATTCTATTCGAATTCGAATATTCGTATTCGAACGTCCGAAAAAACGCGATTTTCGAATGTATTCGAATTCGAATGCTCGAAAAAACAGAATTTTCGAATGTATTCGAATTCGAATGCTCGAAAAAACGCGATTTTCGAATGTATTCGAATTCGAATGCTCGAAAAAATGCGATTTTCGAATGTATTCGAATTCGAATGCTCGAAAAAATGCGATTTTCGAATGTACTCGAATTCGAATGCTCGAAACACTCGTGTTCGAATGTTCAAATTCGAATGCTCGAAACATTCGAATTCGAACGTTCGATTGCTACGAAATCTGCGATCTAACAAAATAATCTATCTTTCCTGCTTCAAGTATCCGAGAAGCAAATAATTTACAATCAGAAAAGCGCGCGCCCTGATCGGGAACTCAGGGGCCGTATGTTCTTCGAGCGCAGAAACAGGATAAGGAAGGGACTTCAGGGTGGGTGCCATCCAGGCTGCTCGTGTGGGAACTGCTTTCGTCACCCAGGGGAGTCAGCAGCTGGGTTCTGCGCTCTCGAGCGCGGAAACGCATACAGCTGGAAAATGCACAGAAACCGCCAGCGAATAATGTAGACGTTAAACACCTCAAATCTCAACCACTCCGTTGAAATGCAAAAATCTCGCAACGCAAGAGACCTCCCTCGCATGAATCAACGCCACTGTGCACCACAACCTGCCCAAACGTCTTCTGATTCCGCAGGCACGTTATCCACATCGGCGGCACATCTCCAGGGGTGGTTTTCTTTTATCGCTCAGAATGTGGAAACCAATGTTAAACTGGACACTTTTCAAATCAAAATGGACATATTTCACGACTAATTGGACACTCTTCTCAACAAGTGTAACTCTATTGGAATCAACGGAACATCTTCCAAATCAAAACGAGATTTTTTCGCATTAAACTAGAGACTCTCCAAAAGGATTAGAATAATGATTAAATAAAAGAATAGTGCATTTAAAACCTTCATCAGGAAAAATGTCGCCTTCGATCCGCCTTGATCTTGTCGGCGTTTTTCTAAATTTTATTTCGTTCCTTATATATGTATGCATTGTATAATGTATCATTGGGTGTACAATGCATGCCTTATATAAATAAATAAATAATTTTTGTTCAAGGAAATTTAGCATAACTTTTTGAAATTTCATTTCACTACTCAACACGTTGACACATAGGTTGAAATTTTGTAAAGCTGCTTTTTTTGGTGAGGGAGAATAATGTTAGACTGTCGCAAAATTAATTCCGTTTCGAGGTATGTATTTCGAGGTATGGTATGATAAATAAGTTTTTTTTACCCCAAAGCATCCCATCTCAGGGAAAGTCACATATACCGTTCGGTTGGTTTTTTCCTGCTCTTTCAAAAAATATATGTAGATTTCGCTCTAATTTTTCTAGCCGACTTTCTCCATAGCCCCGTAAAATCATGAACCGACGCGACTATGGAGTCATCATGCTTTACGAATTCAAATCGGGACATTCTGCGACAGAGGCATCCCGTAACCAAGAGAACAGATCCCGACGCCGATTCGCCTATGTACAGAAGCGGGATCGTTTGAATCCGCTCCCAAAAGAAGCTTTGAAGAGTCGACTTTGACCGGTTTTGATGAAATTTTACTTACCAAGGAAGGATCTCAGGCGTAGGTCTAAATGGGGAAAATGGATAGTACTGCAAGAGTTTCCACCCTTCATGCAGTAGAAAAGCATGTTTCGTCCAGTTCCTGAACCAGAAGAGCTACGGGTCCTCGAATGTGGGGTACACTATCGCATCGTCAGTGAGTGCCCACGTGAATACGTGTGCGCGCTGACGTATGGGAAGTGGCGGAAGGCTGTGCGGCGAGCAAGTCGGTGGCTCAGCAGGGTGCTACGTTGCTTCACAGGTGCTAGCCCAGATGCTCGACTCCGGTGCTGCGCACTAGTTTTGCATTTTTTCATGACCGCTGCCTCCTTTACCTATTTGCTTTCTACACATCTCATACATATTTATTTCATTATAAATTGTCAAACAAGATTACATTTTGAGCTCTGCTTCACTCACATCTCTCACTTTTTGTATTATGCAAGGTAATGTGTTTTTCAGCGAAGGTTAAACAGTTATCTCACAGCATGTACGGGTGACTTGGACTGTCAAGTCATAACCACCGATTTCGCCCAAACTTCTCCCAGGGGGGTTATTTGGGTGCTGACCACGAATCGTTTTTGGTATTACGCTGGAGTACGGGAAGTTACAGTAGGCATAGGTGACTAATGGTAAGGTCATGGTCACCGTTTTCGTCTAAACTTTGTCTATAGGGCTTATCTGGGGTGTTGATCACAAATCTGACCCTTTTGACAATTTAGGGTGAAATAAATATGTAGAAGATGTGTAGGAAGCAAATTGTTGAAGGAGGCAGCAGACATGAAAAAATGCATAAATTGTGCATAGCACGGGAATCGATCATCTGGCCTAGCACCTGTGAGGCAGCGTCACACCCTGCTGAGCCACCGATTCGTTCGCCGCACCGCCTTTCGCCACTTCCCATACGTCGACGCGCGCACGTATGCACGTGGGCACGCGCTGACGGTGCGTTACTGTACCCCACCTTCGAGGGTCCGTAGCTCTTTTGGTTCAAGGACTCAGCAAAAAGGAAACATGTTTTTCTACTAAACGAAGGGTGGAGATTCTCGCAGTACTATCCGTTTCCCCCGCTCAGACCTACGCCTGAGACCCTTCCCTGGTTAGTTGGTTTTGATGCATTGTCACTTCCGAAAGAGGAGTTGATGTTGAAAACTGAAATGGAGTTGTGCTTTTGACACCTTCTTCATTTCGAAGACAGATCCGCTTCCAAAAAAAGCTTAGAATACGCTGCGGTTAGTTTTCTTTTATCGCTCAGTATGTGGAAACCAACCTGATAAAACACATCTGGGAATACAAGCGGTAAGGGTTATGGCAGGTCTTAACGGCCGTTAATTTTAAATAAGGGTTAGAGGGGTGGCGAAAGGCGAGGTGTTATTCTCTCAATGTTTCGTATAAGATTGCTCACCGGACTGTTAATTTACAGTATAAATGAGAGGAAAGCAAGAGGAGCGGAGGCGAGGAAGCTGCCATTTATGGAAAAAATCTGATGATGTGACGATCGCATTGAGAAGTCTATTTGCCCAAACTTTGAAATTTGTAATCTTTACAACGGGTTCGAACGAACCCAAACCAAAAAGAACTTCATGGATTGCACGATACAATTAGTGTTGGTGATCTTACCCACATATTAGCGATTAATTTATCGCAGTGTATGAATATATTTATCTTATACATATATTAGCGACGGACAGCAAACTAGGCGAGCAAGTGCGAAGCCCACGTACAGATGGGGTAAGGGCACTTGTCATCAATATACAGGGTGTCTGAAAAAATGTGTACACTGTTTGAATAGTGATAACCTTGCTCACAGTGAAGGTACTCAAGAGATTGAGTGGTGTGGATTGCGCCAAGCACTCGTCTGATTTCTTCCATTTTACACTTGATTGATTGTGTTTCACTTAAATAATTGTAATTTCTTCTTAAAGGGGCCGTGTTGACTAATTTGTGCTTCTTTAAAGTTTAAAATTCAAAAACACATTACGGCTTGCGAAAAATGGAACTGTTAGGTTGTACGGAAAGTTCTCAGCGTGTTGAGTGCTTCACTTTGAAGTACCATGACTTTCTCAAATCTTATGGGATTTTGTCGAAATGAGCACCGTTCGAATCAACACACTTTTGCCAGTGGGCCACCTGTCGAATTATTTCATCAGCGAAAAAATTAGGCGGTCGAGACTCGACAAAATCCATGAAAGCTGGCTTGTCTTGGTCCTGATTGGTGGAGATTTTACCAGCGAGAAAGTTCTGAAAGTGTTTGAACAGGTGGTAGTCGGCTGGTGAGAGGTCTGGAGAATGTGGCGGGTGAGGCAGAACTTCAACCCTTAATTCATTCAATTTTCGAATAGTGATTCGCGAAACGTGTGGGCGGGCGTTATCGTGCAAAACAATCGAGCCTCTTCTGTTGGCCAATACTGGTTGAAGTTGATTTTCGTCAATTTTCGGTGCATTTCGTCGACTTCCTTACAGTAGGTCTCTGCTGTGATCGTCTGGCCTGTTGTCAAGTTGTAATGGATCACTCCAGCTGCCAACCACCCCACAGTGACCATTACCCTTTCTGAGGAGGTTCGCCTTTGGAAAATGCGTAGGGGGATCGTCGTCGTCCACCCACTCTCCGAAACGTTTCCTGTTATCATACAGGATCCACTTTTCATCACAAGTGATGACTCAATCCAAAAACGGATCGGTTTTGTTGTGTAAAAGTAGTGAAAAACAAATCTCGAAACGTTACGATTTTTGCCGATCACTCAACACGTGGGGCAACCACTTTTCGAGCGTTTTCACCTTGCCGAGGCGTTAGCAGTTTTACCGACGTCTAGCTCTTCTGCGATCCCGCGAACTGTTTGGGATGGTTCAGCTTCCAACAATTCCTTCAACTCGTCCTCCAGGATTGCTAAAGGTCGACCGCTACTGGGTTCATATACGAGGCTGAAACCTCCGATCCGAAATTTACTGAACCACTGGTACGCAGTGCTTTCTCCAACACTATTAGACCCCCACACTCGATTGAATTGTCGAGCTGTCTCTGCTACGGGTTGTCTCAATTTGAAATCGAAATAAAATATCGTTCGGATTTGCTCCTTCGACATACTTCAATAAGCACTTCAAGAACAGAAGTATAAAACAACGTTGAAACATAAATGAGATAGAAAAATTCTGTGCAAAAAGTAGCATTAACGCGCAATGCAAGTTGAATTTTTACTTAACAATAGATGATTGAAAAATAGTATCACATAACGCCGAGAACTTTCCGAACGACCTAATATTATATTTTAAAGTTCTAACATTTCTGCTAGTGAAACATTCGAAGCTGTTTTATTGATTCCACAATTTTCCGTTCTCGCTATTGCTCTAATAACGCTTTCTACACGTCTGAGCCCATAACAAGAGTCATGCCGGCCCTAGGGTTTCTTTCGAGGAGAAAAAGTTTATCCTGAAGTGCTTCTGGAAAATCGAAAACATCGTCGGAGTGCAGAGGCGATTTGGCGACTACTCCAAAGCAACACCTACTCGTTTGACCCATACACAGTCAATCAAGTCTGAAATGCAAGGTTTCTGGCAGGGTGTGGAACAATATGACTATTTGCACGCCACAGAAATCTCGTTACCTTGTGCTTTAGTATAAGTCTCAAACAGCTCCAAAAGCTTCACTAGAAGCAATGTTAGAATCTTTCAATTAGTACTTGCATTTTTAGGATACCCTGCATTTTTCGCAAGCCATAGTGTGTTTTAAAGTTTTAGACATTGAAAGAAGTCCAAATCAAATGACACGGTTTCTTTAAGGTGAAATTAAAACAGGTATTCAAGTGAAACACAATCAATCGAATGTAAAATGATGAGAATTCAGATGAGTGCATTGCGCAGTCCACACCGCTTGTATGTCAGAAAATTTTTATTTTATTAAGCTTTCATATGAGCCCTTAACTTCTTCAGTACCCTTACCTTGAGCAACGATATCACCTTTCAAACAATATATACCCCGTATTTGCCTTGATGAAATGATCCTCTCTCCCAAAACCCTAGTTGAGCCCGAATGATTATTCGAACATTCGAATTCGAATATTCGAATTCGAATGCTCGAAAAAACGCGATTTTCGAATGTATTCGAATTCGAATGCTCGAAAAAACGCGATTTTCGAACGTATTCGAATTCGAATGCTCGAAAAAACGCGATTTTCGAATGTTATTCGAATTCGAGTGCTCGAAAATCGTCGCTATTCGAATATATTCGGTTATTCGAAATTTTTGGGAGAGCACAACTATAGTGCACGGCACACGCCAAATAAGTAGGATTTCAGAAAGTTGCTAGGATTCACAGGAGAAGCAGTTTCTATGACCTGGGTGAACGCCTGGAGCCGGATTTCTTGACGATTAAACCGCGGTGTGCTGGGTAGGAGGTATAATAGAAAGATACCCATGATGTGGCGTTTCTCCTATAGCCTAGCCCATTCGCGGTTTCTTCGCCATGCTAGGTAGCTTGCTTTGATGCTGTTTTCTAAGCCATTGTAGAGTTTGTGTAAACTTAAAGAAGTTAAGCGCATGGCGCGTACTGGGTGACAAAAGCTCTGGCCTTACAATCCACACTACAGTGCCCTAAAAGGGAATAAGTACAAACGTTCCCAACCCCAGATACATCACCCCTTGCAGTCGGAGGTTCGGGCAGTGGGCGAGCTGCGTACGCTTCGTCCGCCTGTGTTTTTGCCTGATCGGCGTCGCAGCAGATCTTATCGAGGCCCATTTCTAACTATGCGGTCAGTTTTCTCGTATTCGGCGCATTGATCTGCACGACCGTCGAGTTCCGACTTCTATTTCATACATCCTTTGAAGCCTTGCAGCCTTATGCGTCTACGACCTCACAATCAGTGTGGAACCGGAGGTATTAGCTTGCTCGGTAAATATTGCAGTTTTTTCTCATAGATGGCGTGAACTGAGTATTTTATGTAGCAGTGGTTCCGTGTCTTACAGTATGATATACAACTTTAAAGGTTAGACTAACTTCTACCAAAAACTGGGTGTCATTAGCAAAAACAAATTGGTAAAAAATGAGTTGAATATGGAAGAGAAAATTATCAGCATGCTTTATTGTTCTGCTTCCGAAAGGGCAAAAATGAGGAGCCAGCTTGGAAGAAACTAGGGGGGGGGGAGAAAGTAATGAGACAAATTGAAAAAAGTCTTTATCTCTTTAACTCAATTACAACTCAACGTATTTGCTGCCATTAAGGGCAATGACCTTGCTGCCATCGCTCAGCCAACTTCCTGATCCCATCCTTCCAGAACTGCTTGGGCCTGGTGTTGATCAACTGCTCGATATGGTTGTCAAGGACTGCCTGGGTTCTTGTGTCCCTTCCGACCAGGAAGTTCCGTAGGCCCAGGAAGTGGTGGTAATAGCATAGAGAGATGTCCGGCGAATACGGTGGGTGGGCATGTGAACGTAGCCCAGCTGGGCAAGCTTATGCGTTTTCACTTGTTCCCGATTGGGTGCGGCGTTGTCGAAGAGAAGGACCTTGTTGAAGCGCTGCGAATGAATAAGAGCGAGTCGCAGGTCCATCTCTTCTGCTTCGTTCACCATGGCCTTGGAGTTCATCGTAGTGCCCCTGGGAGACAGTTTCCGGTGAACCGGTCCATGGGCGCAGACCGAAAAGCTTCAAAGGTGCTTCTCGCTGTGAACATCAGACTTGCTGCTTGGCAGGGTTAAGGTAGAAGACGTACTTCTCATCTTGCGTGAATATTGAGCCCAGGCTGCTCGGGGTTGGGAATTGGGCGAGATTTGCGCGACACAGGTCGACTCGTCAGACTGGGGTTTCGGCATGAGACAGACTGGGGGTTTGGCATGCTTCTGGAAAAGGCGGAAGTGGTAACTTCTCAGGTGGCCTTCAGTAAGTAGCATACAAACATACAAATTCGATAAGCACGAAACCAGACTCCAGCCACGAGATATATGGACACGGTATGGGGTGTCTCATCACTTTTGGCCCCCCCCCTTCCTAATATATGATGCTTATGGTGAGGACTGCCTTACTGAACGCCTGTGCCAGCGCTTTCGCTCTCGAAATTTTAATGTGCGGGATGCACCACATACATACTGGTCGGAACAATCACCACTGATGGAATTCGAATTCAGCGGTTCATCTAAAACGGCCAGGTTACCTAAACGAACTGCATGTTTGGGTTCCACACGAATTAAGGGAAATTCGCCTCACCAAGCGCATTCACGTATGCGAGGGTTGTGGTCTACTTTGAGCTGCTCGAGTATTCGCCGACAGCTCTTTCTCTCTGCTTACTTTTGAGATTTTTTTTTTGCATAAGGTGATGCACCATTCAAATTGAGATTTTCGTTCGTTTTTATTGTCGATAATTTTTATGGCACTAAAGTGAAGTGTCCAGGGGCTGGATTCATCAACGACTTACAGCAATTTAATGGATAAAACACAGCCGAAATTGCTGATAGCACGACTTATCAACACTCGCTTGCTAAGTCGAGCTATCAGGGATTTTGGATGTATTTTCTCCGTTAAATTGCTGTAATTTGTTGATGAATCTGGCCTGGAAGACATTTTTTAGCCAACAGCGCGTACTATTTGGTTAAATTTTTTGTTATAGATCTTTCAAAAGAAAATGTTCTGCTATATCAACACGTGTTGGGTTTATATGCTTATGCTAATTTTTGTCAACTTTTAGCGGATTGTAAAAAAGAGATAAATAACCTTTACCAATTTTTTTCGCACAGTGTCATATGCCATTTAAAAGAGAATGTTTCGTTCTATATGTTTTATTATTTGGTCACTCCGAATTTTGCTTTTTCAGGTTATTATATTCATATAAAAAATTAACCAAAGTGTAGGAGTTGTTGGTAAAAATAATGGATACTTCAATTTAATTCTCTGACAATAAAAAATCAAAATGGAGGAAAGAACTCAATAAAAGTTTCTGTGAAGAAAACCAACCTCTTTTGACTGGTTTTAACCTCGTGCAAAAAAAATTTGAACTTCAGCAGAGAGAAGGAGCTGTTGGCGAAGGTTATTATTTCTTTTTGACTTCCCTGTTTAATGACCTAAAAATTGACAAAAATTCAATCGAAGAAAGCAATACGTGCTTTCTGACAGAGCCTAATCGTCTTCTTTCGAATAGTGTACAACAATGTGCAAAGGACTTTCAGCCGAAGATATAATAGAATGAAATGTAACAACGGCAGGGCTAGTACTAGCTTGAGAGCTGGGCAATTAGTTCGAACTAGAAGTCGCAGAAAATAAAGCACCTCAGCTTCGTTAGCAATAGTTACATACATACATCAGATTGTAGGGTGTTGTAAGTTTGACGTATTATTTAGGTTGCCTACATATTCCCGGATCTATCCTACTCGGAGGGGGCACATAGTGATTTGCGTATTCAATCCCTTGCCTTCAGTTGCTGTCCCACGATGCGAAGGCTTTCCTTCAAATTTAGGGATATGGTTGTGTGGCATGGGATGACGTCCGCAACTGACACGTTATGATTACCCCTTCCGACAAGGATCGATAGATAAAGTGGATGTTTTGTTGTCGTTTTTGCCGACTGCCGACTTTTGCAATTTGCTCGTTTTTTCTTACCTGACCTCTCGGAATTTTATGTGCTACACATAGCGAGCACTTCTGGCACAATCCGACATAGCCGCCTAGATCATTCGCGTTCATCGTTTTTATTTTAACTCGGTTCCGTATCCTAGAATTACTCTGATGCCACAGCTCCTGTCACCCATGCCAAACGTGAGACGTGGACTGTCATACGGTGGCTCGTAAATTTGAGTCCATCGCTACTTTATTCTTTCGCTGCTAGGGGTAGCACATTACGAAGTGGCGGCTAGTCTCGCATGGACTCCGAATCAACGTTTATGGTTCGGATCTCGTTCAATCCAGCAAAGCTTTCATTTCTCGTGCGTAGGTAAACTGGTACCAAACTTTTTGTGGAGGACAAAACACTGACTTTTCCATCGGCTGCCATCGCAATTCATGCTATAGGCCATATATACGTTCAAATTGCTTCCACGGCATTCCGTAGAAGTAGAGTGCGTGGCGCATACCAAAAGAAATTAAGTAACCCGCATTTCACCTCTTATCCTTTAACTCTGGCCAACTCGTTGGTGCAGGAGCAATAGTTACACGAACGAACCGATAGGGAACGACTTCACTCCAAAGCCAAGAACCTGGCCGTTTATCTACTAGGGCTGATGCAGATAAGATTGAATTGCCTTGAGAAATCCTGGATTGTCTAGTGAACAAGCCATAAATGTCATTCTGTTGGTCGATTGTCGGGGAATCTCAATCATGTCTTGGAGAATCAGAGTGCAAGGCGCAACCAAAGAGGTCCAGTAATGTCATCACCTCCACTCCAATGGCCTGTACATGGCTGTGCCTCTCGCGTTTTTGTCTCCTCCTCTATCCGTACTCAGTGCTCCAGTTCCGTCTTCTTCTTATAAGTCGTTTCCCATTGTATTCTTCGAATTCTTAGTTTCGCCGGCGTAGTAGCCGCGGCAATCGGACACACACACGAACACCGCGACGCCCTACTTCTTGATAGTGCACACATTCATGCAGTTTGGGGTCGTGATCAATGTCACCATCATCGCCGGCGAGAATCCCTTAACATCCAACTAGGCTACATACGTTCGTGCTTCCCACGTAACTCACTGATTGTCGACGCCTTCAGGCCTACGGTCAATCGTGTTGGCCTCCGGATCTATCCTAGTGGAAGCACTTCAGTCTTCACTCACCTCCTGTCAATGATGGTATACCTGAGAGTGACCTATTTTAAAGGGTCCATTCACAGAGCTACCCTACTAAGGGACATTTCTATGCAATCTCTTACCGGTGATGCTCCACTCGGTTTGAGTTCGTTTCGCTTTTCTAGCGGTGCCCTTCCCCGACTAGGATAGATACCGGCCTCCTTCAGCTCTTTTTTGACTTCAGAAAGATTTGCAATCTCATGGAACATATACCAATTTCACGTCAAATTGGACACTTTTGACGTCAAGTCGGACACTCTTCTAAGCAAGTTTATCGCTTTTGAAATCAAGCTGAACCCTTCCAAATCAAAACGAGATTTGCCTATTAGTGTAGAAACTTTCCAAAACTAACCGATTTGAATATTTTTTTGCTTAAGGGAAACGTTAGTATGACTTTCTTCGAAGGTTTGAATAGTTCACCTACTCAACAAGTCTACACATTGTTTGACATTTTATAAAGTTCCTCCTTTTGAGGAAGAATAATGGCCTGAAAGTCGTTTTAGAGAAGAAGAAGATGGCCATCTTTTAATGTCAGAAAAGGAGATCGCGCCGCGCCTTCGTCTAAGAGGTGGCAATTTGTATTCGATCGGTAGCGAAATTTCCGCTTGCATGGTGTTGCACACCTGTTAATGATACAACAAAAACAACTGTGAAGAACACACATATCCTTTCTTGATGATTTATACAAACAGCATTTGCATTATCAGTCTAGTAAAAACCGCAACGGGCTTTTTGAATGCATGGTGCGACCTAGTCTTTTAACACATGATTGCTTGCGTTTTAAAACAAAATGTTATTTATTACTTTTCTCAAAAAATAAAAGTGGTGGAAAATCATTACACACATTCGGACAGCTGAACCAAAAAATTTCAAAGAAAGTTATGTCACGTTTTCCTTATATAAGAATTATTCCGACCTTTTTGGGGAGTCTCTTGTTCAGCACAGAAGAAGCTCCTTTCAATTTGAGGAACGTTGAGTTTGGTTTCAAAAGCGTTAGGTTTGTTTAATAGAGTGTCCAGTTTCACGTGCGAAGTATCAAATTTGTTTTGAAAAGTGTCCTATTTGACGACGTGAAAATGGTATATAATGGGTTGTTCCAAAAAACAATTGCGGGTTTGAGCCGCCACATTCAAATTAAATACCCCGCTTATAGAACAGGCACTTAGCCCAAATAAAAACTACCAGAATCTCTATCTCTCTTCTGATAAAGCGCTAACGATGGATTTCTCCGCGTATGAAGTCGGTGAATTCGAGGAGGTCGGTTTCGTCTCTGTGGTTCAGCATTTAGCCTATATATCTAAAGAAATGCTTGATTAGATGAGATTTATAATATAGTAGACAGATCAGCGGAATATACTCGAGACACAGGGCACAGGTTCTCTTCCGGTCCGAGACGTTTCTAGAGAGTCGGCTTCCAGAAGTATTATCATAGTAAGCGTTATAACGGAGATCTCCTTTGGAGCAGTGGCTACTCTCATTTTCGAGTGCATTCACCTTCAGAAATTCTTTATGAAGCCTATTGGTAACTATTTCTAAAATGTAACCTCTGTCCTCGCAAAACATCCAGTTTCACTAGTAACTGACAAAATGGCTGAGAAGTAGCTTCATGCAGTTGTGCAAATTGAGGACGAATTCCTCCTCCCAATTACCATAATAGTGCTTTAACACAGTAGCTTTAGCCTGGAGTGGCTGGTAGAGAGGCTATATGTTGTTACAGGATGTTTTGTTGCGATCAAAACTCTTGCGCCAGGCGGGACTCGAACCCGCATCTTCTGCTTTCCGGGCAGCGACGTTCGCCTTACACCACCGGCGCTGTTTGACCGCAGGTAACATTTGCGATATGCGCGATATCGTAACATAGGGCCCGTAGGTTTTTGGGTTCAAGGACTCATCAAAAACGAAACATTTCTATTATACTACATAAAGGGTGGAGATTCTTGCAGTGCTACCCATTTCCCCGTTCAGGCCTACGCCTGAGATCTTTCCCTGGTAAGTAGAGCCGCGTGGTAGCGCAAAGTAGGAGTATCCAGCTGTCATGTGCATCCTATTGCTTGTTTTTGGTTCGGATTTCATGTCCGGGTCAAAAAGCCTTCCATCTCTTTAGGTTTGGTGAGTTGGTATCACCTGCGAGTTGGTATCAAACTTGTTTGAGAAGGATAAAACACTGATCGACTAGCCACCGTAATTAGCTGTACAGGCCATATACGCATTCAAACCCCTTCACGACATTCCATAGATGTAAAATACACGGCGCATCCCAAAACGGATTGGCTAGTGCCGCCATTTGTTCTTTTATTCCAAAGTATAATAGGCGACTTAGTTGTATAGTAGTCCGAAATCAATATCAAATTAACAATAGCCCTTCCTGGCTTTATCCCAGTCGCCATCTTTACATGGAGCTTGCTAATATCAACCAACTAGATTCATATTACTTTACTTGTATTTGAAGCAGCGAAATTCAAAGAGAACTATTATATTTTAGAAGAGTGGCATACCTATCCAAAGAGAGGACCTTCCTTTGGCATTTCCAAACAAGAAGAGGCAACCCTGTTTGAATTGTTTCGGTTTTTAGTGGTGCCCCCTTGGATTAGAGATGCATTACAAGCAATACTTTAATAATTATTATTTAAGATTATAATAATTAAAGGTACTTATAGAAAAGTACTTTTAATAGAAAAGGGCGCGTGGAGGGCAGTCGGAAGAGGAGCCGGCTGTCGTCTGCACCCGATACCAGGTTCCTGGTTCGGATTTCCCGTCTAGGCCAATCAAGCCTTCCATCCCTCCGGGGTCGGCGAACACATATAAGACTTGTCTGTGAAGGATAGAACCCTGATTTGTTCATCGGCTGGCCACCGCAAGTCATTGTATGGCCAAATACGCATTCAACTCGCCTCCACGACATCCCGTAGAAGTAAAGGGTGCGTAAAAAATATTGACGCAGTAAATGACGGCTGTGGAAATAGTATTGCGCAGCAAGTTTTAAAATATTCACTTGAGAAATATGGAAAATGATCTTGCAAACACGATAGAATAACTTGTAATCGACATTAGCTCCTTTACTGTTATTACAGGAACGAAAACGAGGGAGAAATTCATGAGCACGCGCCGCAAGTACTCGCTTGGATTTCGTTCCGTGCTTTGAACAAGGTAGCCTTGTGCGACTGGTCACTTCTCTTGAAAGTAGCCCAGACCTCATTCTCCAAAATCGCCTAAAAAGAGTAATCCAGCGGATTCTTGTTTAAGCTGTGCTCGTCTGAGAAGCTGTTCACACCTGCGCGCGTTATCTGTTTGCCGTTATCGGACAGAGATTGAAAATTTTGGATTTGAGTTATCGTGCTTGAACATATTGTAATCATCATCTGTTATGACAGAGCCGTGGCTGACGTTTGGGTTGCTGGCCTCTTTCCTCACCAACCGTTTCGAACAGCGCCTAATTCTCTTGTTAAGGAAGTATTCAGCTGTCTGGGTAACATACAAAAAAAGGGCCACCGTAGCGATGACGATCATGTTTCTTCAGTTTTTTCGTGAGTGATTTTTGAGCACAACACAGACAACAAAAATAACACACAAAAACCTAGAGGGGTAGAAAGAGAAAGCTGGAGCTGAAACAAAAAGTAGGTGCGTCAATACTTTTTACGCACCCTGTAGAATGCGTGGGCATCCCAAAGAGGATTGGATAACGCATTCTTTCATTTTTTTGCTTATAGAAAAGCTGATGCGCAGGATAGCACAGCATAGATCATAGAACATAAAACATTTATTGAGCTAAAAAGTGATTCAAAATCATATTAGCTCAATGGATTTCGGGAGAAGTCGGCTTTTAAAGATTAACAAAGGCGGTTTCTGCCGTAATTTGAATAAAATAGAAAGTTTTTTAGAAGCAGCTTTGTAATTCATTCGCTAAAACACTATTATTTTTGAGGTTAACTTCTAAAATTTTCTTCCTGTTTAAGAAAGTTTTCTAACCTGTAGTTGAATGTATTTGCCGAAGAATTGAGAAGCGAGGCAGGAAAGTCATTCCAAATTTTAACAGTACAAGCCGAAGAAAGATGACCGAAACTCTTTTGAGTGTGGTTTTTGAATTTGAAAAGGCAACGATTTTTACAAATACAATTAATCAAAAATCAAAACAACACAACATTGGTTTGTAATCGCAATTAATTGTAATTTATAAAATACAAAATTAGTTCATTAGCAAGAGAAGGAACTCCACGACATGGATAATTTTGACACAGGTGTGGTAGATGGAGTCGTCTCTGTCGGAGTACATCAAGGCTCTGCGCTCTCCCCACTGCTCTTCATCGTCGTTATGGATGCCATATCGCGTGATCTTCAGCGGCCAGCCCCTTGGACGCTGCTTTATGCTGACGATGTAATGCTCGCTTGCGAAGATAAGGTTGAACTCCAGCGGCAGGTACAAGCTTGGTGCGATCGCTTGGAGAGATTTGGACTCAAACTTAATGTCAAGGAGACCGAGTATATGACGACTGACGAAAATGAGTCCACCTCCATTAAGGTAAATGGCATTGAGCTGCCACGTACTTCGGTATTCAAGTACTTGGGATCAGCAATCGCGTCCGATGGCGGTCTACTCGTTGAAGCCAATTCACGCGTGAGTGCAGCGTGGTCCAAGTGGCGCTCTCTGACGGGAGTGATCTGCGACAAGAAGGTACCAGAGCGGCTTAAATCGAAGATCTACAGAGCAGTCGTTCGACCTGTAGCTATTTACGGAGCTGAGTGCTGGCCCGTTACCAAAGAAATTGAAAGGCGCCTCAGCGTAATGGAAACGAAGATGCTGCGGTGGACGGCCGGAGTTACGCGTTTGGACCGTGTGCGCAACGACTCCATTCGGCAAAGATTTGGTGTCACCTCGATAGTTGAGAAATTGCGTGAAGCTCGTCTGAGATGGTACGGCCATGTTCTTCGTGCAAGCGGTGACTCTGTCCGAAAGACTGGCCTTAACTTCGAGGTGCCCGGAAAGCGGCCACGAGGGAGACCAAAGCAGCGCTGGCTTGATTCGCTGCACCAGGACTCGAAGATTGCTAGGTTACACCCTGATCAGGCATTTGATCGGGAAAAGTGGCGCCAGTATTCCAGGAAAGCGGACCCCGCAAGAAAGCGGGACAAACGCTGAAGAAGAAGAAGAAGAAGAAGAAGAAGAAGAAGAAGAGGGCATTAAGCGGTTTATGAGTTTGTTCCCAGCAACAGGACTTTTACGAAGAGGATGCGCCACTCACTCAACTTCCACGGAATATCGTCGAAGCAAGTTGAATGTGTGTTTGATACATTCAATGATCTGCGGCAGCAGACCCATAGGCTAGTCAGTTTTTTTCCTTCCCAGACAGTCAGGTACCAATCAGGCGACCCCGAAACGATGTAAGCCGTGATTGGCCCGGGCGAGATACTCGAAGCAAGCTCCTCGACGCGAGGTAGAGTCGGACTTTTCTTCGACTGCGTCAAAATACGCCTATTTATTTCTATACTAGAGATGTTACATCCTAATTATTTTATCTCAGAATATCTCTTCGGCAGAGGTGCTGGTTTACTGGGTAGTCATTAGCCCCTTTTGAAGAAGTGCTTTTGATAGGCTTCTTTAGGTTGAAAATGGAGAAGAAAGATCTTAGAAAATAGTGATAAGGACTACTCTTAAACCATCTCTTGAAATTGCTTGAGTCTTTCGCTTTTTCCTGACCTAGGAGATGGGTGTTGTAGTTCGAATTCGAGAATCTACCTACCAGTAGTGTTCGAAATCCCCTAATCGCAGTCGGACCTTCCACCTCGCTCTGCGGTCAACAGATTGTTATCTGGTGTACAAACTTTGATGGCCCCTAGTTCATTGTGATCAGGGACTCAGGAAAAACGGAACCTACGTTTCTACTACATGAAGAGTGAGTCTTTGTAGTAGTATTCATTCCAGCAGCTCAGATATAGGCCTGAGTATAAGACTCTTCTACCGTATCCTACAGAGCATCATGTTCTAGTGCACTTTGGGTTCCTTGATTTGATGTCGCAATTGTAGAGCCAGTTTTGAACTCATAAAAGAAAATATTGTGATTTGTGTATCTAAAAAAACACTAGAAATTGAAGAAAATATTTTCAAACGTCGTTCAACTATTTGTTTGAGCAATCTTTGCACTTTCAGAGAGTGTACCGTATGCTTCTACAAATTTTTAAAATCTTAGTACTGTAGGCAGCTCAACATAAAAGGCAGTAGATAGTGGTCGTATTCTACTTCGACTGGAGGATGTTTGTGTGTGTGTGTATTTGGTCATACACCGACTTTCAGTGGCCATTCTATTGACAATTCAGTGTTTTATAATTCTCAGACAAGTCTGGTGCCAATCTACCGATCCAGAAAAGGTCGAATGCTTGGTTGGCCTGGGCGGGAAATCCGAACCAACTGTCAGTAGAACGGCCACCGAAAGTCAGTGTATGGCCAAATACATACAACCAAGAACCTTGAACCAAGAACAAAGAACCGCAGTGCGGGTTCAAAATTGAACGAAGCGTCTTGTAATCTGCCATTATTCAATGCACTTTCCATAAGCATCAATTGGCTAGTAAACCGGTTATAAGCTCTCGTAACGACGTTTTGTTACGAGCGAAACTGAAGCGTCAGGCGGACCTCGAACCCGCTCCACCTACTAACCGGGCAGGAGTGCCCTTTTCCACTACACCACCAGCGCTGTCTGATCTACTATTGAATCCGTTCTATCAAGACTGTCAGCTTAACTGGTTCCATACTGATATTAGCGGGCGTGTCCTAGCGATATATCAGTGGGTGCTAATGGGTCCATGAGATGTGGACGTTGCGTTCGATCAAGCAGCTCTGGTGGTGTAATGGAGAGGGCATTCCTGTCCGGTCAGTAACCCGTGTTCGGGTTCGAGTCTCGCCTGATGTTGCAGTTTTGGTCCCAGCAAAGCATCGTTACAAGAGCTGCCATTATTTTTGGATCAAGCTAATACCTTCTCGATGTCTTCTCTGGAACATTGCCCAATGGACTACGGTAGCAGTTCTGCTTCAGCTCAACTCTGACCTTTCTCTCATGCCTTGATGCCTGTCGTTGCCGCCACCTATGGCCAGCCTTGATCGTTCGTGTCGTCGTTTTTCGGCCTCTCCTGGCCACTGTTCGGTCCGTTTCACATGCGGGAGGGGTATTGCGGCCGAGAAAAACGCGTCACACGTATCACTCGAATCGTTCGTCGTCGTCTACCGCCTCGCTTAGGACACGCCACGGCCTTGCGCGCTCGCGACGATGCGACGGACTTCGCTGGCACTTTGCCTCATCACTGCTCTGCCAGCCACCGCCATGGCCGACACCTGCCTCAGGTAAGCGCCCGCGTGCCTTCCACTTCAGAATTTATTTTTCGTATGTCTCTTCATCTATGGTACTGAAACCTACCACAGCGGTATAATCGCTGTATCGCTCAACCAGGTTTTTAAGTGTCGTCGCACTCAATACAATAGGCGTCTTATAAAAATGAAGCGCCATTTGGTTTTCAAAAAAGGGTTTCGTTCTTGCTTTTTCAAGAAACGAAGTGAGAATTTTCTCTCGTTGCTCCACGTAATGTACACGGAAGTCTTGCAGTCCCATAATTTGAAGCTGTGGTCGTAATTAGACCAACTCAAGGTGTGAACCGAGAGTAATTTTCTTGAATAGAGAATGCGATCGAAGTTGTGATCGAATTGCGGCTCTAGGCGTTATACGCAAGAGGCTTAAGATTCCCTTTAGTATAGGGAATGCGATCTGCAATAGATCAACTTGGGCTCTAGGCGTTGTACGCGAGAGACACACAATATGGCTTATTAGACTGATGCACCAAAATGTGCGGTTCAGTGAGTTTATGGGGATATGTACAGAAGCAGAGAGAAGAGGAACGTGTTTATTCCTTGGTATCAAGAAAGAGAGTGCCTTAGCGTGGGTGGGGAATAGGCCCCGCCCCTGCCATCGTCGTTGGCGGCGATATATTTATTTGTTTACTTAGATAGAGTATTAGGCGTATACAAGAGTCTAGCATCGTCACTTACACAATACAATACGATATAACGCTGAATCATGACGAGAAATCTAGAGTTCGAAAATCTCGCTATAAAACCTAACAATCAAAGATGAAATGTTTAACTCGTTTGAAACAACCCATAAGCCTGCGTAGAGAGCCTCGCCAGATCTTCATACCTTCCAAGCAGCAAGCTGAAGTTGTTCAGAAGTCTGTGTGCTAGAAAGTCACCCGAGAGCCGGAGTTTGAGCTTTCCTCTCATGGATCTTGACAGTACCCCATCGAAGGGATCAGGTGGATCAATAGGTAGTTTAATAGGTAGAATTCTGTACAACATGATGGAATCCGCAACTTTCCTTCAATTTTCCAGCGAAAGAGTTTGCAAATTTAGCGTATTTTGAGGCACCGGCGGGATTCGTACTACAATCCGACGAAAAACACCTCCTAATAAGCTTCCTTGTGAAACTGTTTTAGACACTTTTAAAGAGGGCGATATCTCTTTTTTTAGTCGGATTAAACACGGTTGTACTGGCTTCTACAACAGGGTACACATAGGCCTTGAAAGCACGAATGTAGATATCTGGATGTTTAGATATCAAAACCCTAGAAGGGTTGGATATGCGGTAACTGGTCTTCTTTACCAAGAGTCTGCAGTGCTTAGATAAGCATAGGTCACTCGATATGTGCAACCAAGATCACGCACTTCATCGACCTTTTTCAAGGGCTGACCATTAACTTTATATTCTGGTGAACGTCCCAGGGTTTTCAGGCCAACGTCAGAAAGTGCATCTTCTCTACTGCAAGCGGCAATTCTCATTTCTCCGCTCAACAGCTGATAAAAATAATCGCTGGCTGGAGGGACTGAGAATCGTACATGCACCAACTCTTTTATAAATTTTAACGCCATCCGCGTAGATTTTGCACGTGACACCGTCATTTTTAATGCAGGTAGGAAGCTGTAGGTATACAAAAATAATTCCATTATTCCGTTTGGCTTTCGCAGGGGTGGCTCCGCAACGGCGCAGATGCTTGTAGCGCTAAACGACTGGACTACTTCGCTTGAGAACGGCAGTGGGGTTGATGTTATTTATTTTGATTTCGAGAAGACGTTCGACAAAGTGCCTCATAGCAAACTTATCAAAGAGCTATCACTAGTAGGTCTCCACCAAAAAATAGTAAAGTGGATTGAATCATTTTTGGATCAGCGACTGTTTAGAGTTAACTTCAAAGGACAGCAGCTTTCCACTGTCCTCTCTCCAATTCTCTTTAACGTGTACACAAGCGAAATTCCCTTGCTTGTTAACAATACCGGGGTAACTTGCCAGATATTCGCTGACGACCTCAATGTCTATACCTGTGTCTCTGATCCTACTGCCGTGGATAAAGTTTAAGCGGCAATTTCAGAAGTAGTTGAGTGGGCCAAGTCCCATCAGCTACCTTTAGCTGGAGGTAAAACTAAAGTGCTGCATCTAGGTAGGAGCAACAAGAGAGCTTTTTATTTCATAGAGGGCCAACAAATTGTACAGGCTACAGATGTGAAAGATCTTGGCTTTCTCATCACCGAAAATCTAGAATTTGATAACCACTGCAATGATGTAGCAGTAAAGGCCCCACGTAGAGTGTGCAATCTCTTCAGAAGCTTGAGCACGAATGAAGAGCAAGCATTTCTCCGAGCATACAAAATGTAAATACGTTCGTCCGCTTCTTGAATATGGCACTCCTGTTTTTGGTCCTACAAAAGTGAAAAATATCGATGTCCTCGAAAAGGTCCAAAACAGTTTCACGAGGAAACTTTTCCTTAGATCGAGAAGATCTGGGTTTCGTACAGTCCCATCAAGCTCTGAACGGAATGCACAACTGGGTCTGGAATCATTAAACTCTCGCAGAAGGAAATTCGACCTTCTTATGCTATACAAAA
This sequence comes from Heligmosomoides polygyrus bakeri, assembly GCA_947359475.1. Classification (NCBI taxonomy): domain Eukaryota; kingdom Metazoa; phylum Nematoda; class Chromadorea; order Rhabditida; family Heligmosomidae; genus Heligmosomoides; species Heligmosomoides polygyrus. The sequence goes on from OX375868.1 coordinate 16,156,572, forward strand.
TAATACATGGTCTTCTCCATCTGGGCGGTCGCACTTTTTTCACATCCAGTAATTCCATTACCAGGGGTACTACAGTCAAGTTTCGGTTCCGGCGAGCCAGGAGTTCGGTCCGCTTCATTTTCTTCGTATGCCGAACGGGAGCTGAGTATGTCAAGTTGAGTAAGCGCATCCAGATTCCTCCAAGAATCGCGGCCTTCAAAAGGGTATTGAGGAACCACGCTTACCCGTTGCCGACAGTTTTGCTTCTTTTTTCTTTTTTGTGGTTACCTGTCGGGTGGAGTCGCCGATCGGTCCACCGTTGTTAAGTTGTTTTTGAACATAACTGATTTTTTGTTCCACTGTTTTAAAGTTACTTTACTGTGTTCATTGGTTGCGATGGTGAGCTCGCTCACGTGGATCGCTTTACATGTGTTGTATCACATGTCGGAATAATTAAATAAATAATTAAATAAATACAACAGGAACAAAATTAGGGATAGCACTCCTACTCGCGGAACGCAGGAAACACCTTGGAGTAATGATGTCCCACCCTAACTTGATCCGTTTTCTTCGGGAAGAGCTGCCGTGTCTAAATGATGACCATGGAATGAGGTCCTACTACTTTCATTTTGACCACCAACCTTTCCCGGGACTCTGTCAAATGCCTTTGAGAAATCAGGTTATACACTACATATGTGCATTTCCTGTTCTCAATGGTCCGCGACCAGTCATTCAGGGAAGTTAGCAGGTTTGTTTCTACAGACCTGCCATTCAGAAAACTATAATGATCGCTCAATATTATCCTTCTAAATTCTAGATATTTTACTATCCTTTGTTGACCTAAGCGGTAAACCCAAACCTAGAACCTGGGATCGTATTCGCGCGGCAGCTGCCGCCTGTACGTTGCGCTATCACCACCCTAGTCTGAAATAAGGATAATGGATAAAGGACGGTGTTACTCGATCCGTTACACATTTGAGATGAGCCACGCATTTTGCTACTACGGTATGTCGTGGATGCGATTTGAATGCTGTTTAGCTATACAATGACTTCCGGTGATAAGTCGATGAGCGAATCCATGTTTTATCTTTCCCAGACGAGGTCAATTCACCGACCCCAGAAAATGGAAGGCTGAGCGAGAGAACCGAACCAAAGAGAAGCGATAAGTAACACGCGACGGCTGGCTCCTCATACGACTGCGCCACACGTAGTCTGACATACTACCATTAATCTGTTGGGTTCTGTGACGTCTTTTCAGTCCGCTTTGATATAGAATCATTGCCCCTCGTACCACGGTCGTCTAGTAGAACTCCTTCCAATTTGGTGAATTAGTCCTATTATTCTTTCCATAATTATAGCTCCGTGCGAGAGCAGAATCAACAAAGTTGGAGGAGTAGCCTACTGTAGCGTGCACTCCAATTCGAGGCTCTTACCTCGGATTTTCTCTCCAGATTAACCAACCCTTTCTCCGTCTGTGGTCGACGAATACGTATCAGACTTGTATGTGAAGGATGGAACACTGACTTGCCACCGCAAGTCATTCTATGGCCAAATACCCATTCAAATTGCGCTACGATATCACTAAAATGCGTGGCGCTTCCCGCAAAAGGAACGGGCTAACGCCGACCTTCATCCGTTTTTACCCTTTATGTAAATATCGTTGATATTCTCTGTTTTTATCTGCTGTGAGATACCTCATGGTTAGTTAGATTTTGGTTAGAATCTATGGTCTAACTGTATAGACGGTGAGGTTTCTTCTAGTCGATAGGGAGAGCATTGCGAGGTTCGTCTGCAACAGAATTTTTCGGGCATTTTTTCCTGAAAATTGATTGGCGAGTGACTGCGTAACTTTGCATTTCAAAACAATCAATCAAATTGTACCAGTTCGCAAACTGTAAGACGTGATGTCCGCGACGAAAAATCGCAACACACATCCTCTACTTTCAATCTCAACCCGAGTGGATAAGGGGAGCTTTCTCGCTTACTCTTAATTTTGAAAATCAATATTGGCTGGTAGCGAAGGAAAGGATAAGATCGTCATTAATCTATCCTTTCGTGGGATGCGCTACGCGTTCTACTTTTAAGGGATATCAGTTTGAATGCGTATTTTGTATAAACAATGGCTTGCGGTCACGAACCATCTCGATTTTATATCCTTCCCAGCCATCTCTTGCTGCGAGCCATCGACCCCGAAGGGATTGAAAACTTGGTTTGCTTGGGTGGGAGTCCTATGATGGGCCGATTTACGGTGTCACCTTCACCAGCATAAGCGAGTTGGTCGACCGAGCACCGGCAGCGTCTCTATTCGTCCCTGTCGCGTGCCAGAGTGGTCCAATGGATCCTCCTCGCTCGAGGAACACGAAGAGCGTCGTATCGGTCGTTCAGGGCTTTAACGAAGAAGTCCGACCAACGCGTTGGTGGGCGTCCTGTTCTCTTGACATCCCGCGGAATCCATTCGGTAGCGGCTCTCGTCCAGCGGGTGTCTGCGAGGGTGGCCCACCTAATTTTCGACGACTTGGTCTATGCGACAGCGTCTCTGATCTTCAAAGTCGACGAAGCTCGGAACTCCGGAGGCCATTTTCTCATTTACGTGAGTCGTTTCACTCCGAGCTCCGACAGCAGAAAGTGACACTGGAAAAATTAGGTGCTTACTCGGTTATGGGTCAAGAAGGCATATTTTTTAAAAATATTTCACATTTCTCAAGGCATTCCTTGAGGTAGCGACGAAATGTTCAGCTGTGCTTTCAACTCCATTTTAGTCAAACTATAGTTCGGGGTTTCTTGTAGCTCAGCTCAGAATGCGTCGATTATCTCGTGAGTGCATCGTGGGTTTATTCCGCGACAAGGCCAAACAATTACATACAAACTCCATCCAAGTGTTGGCAAGTTGACAGCCCATGTCGCGAATGTGGGCAACATTGGGACGTAGAAATACGCCAATTCGCACTGAATGTGAATGTCAATCACATAGAGGGGCACTCTGATGCGCTGGAACGATATGATTGTCTGTAGCTTTCTTCCCCTCCCAGTGCTGCCCACATTCGCGACATGGTCTAACAAATATTGATTAAAACTACTAATAAATGCATTATGCAATATACATATCTAAATTGTTTTCCTTGCTTTTTGAACGTGCCATCATCATATAGGCTCTCGCAACACAGATGGATCGCTTCTGAAATTCCTGCTTTAATGTCTAACGTCGCCGCTTCAATCTTACGTATGGTATATTTTTAGCCGGTTTTCTTTCTATTTCTTAGTTGCACGGTCTATTTTTTGTTGTTCTCACATACACTCGCGCCCTTGAGACGTAGCTAAATTGATGAATAATACTAATACTGGCCAAATAAATGAAACGCCCGTAAAATTCTAGCGCAGACAAACCTATCAACTCCTCCTTACCGACAACAAGAAACCTTATGATGAAAGAAGATAAAACAGATTCTGCAAATAAAAAATAAAAACGCTCCAAAGAGAAGCCGAAACTTCAAGGCGCTCATACAGCTATGCCATAGATTTTAACGAAGTCCTAACAAACAGGTATCTAACCGTAAATAGTCTCTAAGATGCAAAAATAGCTACGATGTTGTAAGTGGTTTTACATAAAGGATAAAAACGAAGAAAGGCAGCGTTAATCGATCCCTGTTTGGGATTCTCCAGGCATTCTGCTCTTGTAGAGAAACGCATAGGCCGTTTCAATGGGCTTTTGACCCATAAAATAACATACGGTGCCCAGCCGGTGAACAAGTCAGACATGAACACTACTTTTTTCAAAGCCTGTTCGTGAACGTACTTTCCTCACGCCCACATACATCCTATGGCTGCAATGGGTATAGGTAGAGATACCGTAAGAGAGTCGTACCCACTACCAGCAGTGGATAGTGGATACGATTGGTATTTATGAAAGGAATCAACGGTAAGGTACAACTAGGCCTCTCGCGAGAACAGCTGATCTCACTGGAGCTCCATTTTGTCAGTGGGGCGCGAACGAGTAGCGGGTACAGGGATGTACCCACGGCGATCGAAGGGTTTTCTCTACCCACTGATATACCCACGATTTTGCGGGTAAGGTTTATCATGAATCGTGGGTATGTCCATATCGTGGGTATGTCCACCGCTATACCCAGCATACCTGTGGATATACGCGTTGATGAATCCGGGCCCTGTACATAAAGAATGGAGCCCACGCGCGCTCGAGTAGCTGCGTCCTTCATTTTTCACCCACTGAAAGGTGAACCACAAACAACGGCGTCAAGCAGTCCCGTTTGGGGACTGCCACGCATTCCACTTCATCATTTTGAATGCGTATGTTGCCTATACAATGGCTTAAGGTGGCCAACCAACAGTCAATTCAGTTAAAATCAGTTTCTTTAAGCCTCAAGTGGCTGGTATCGAGGTTGTAAGTTGTCACAACAAGATTTTGTTGCGATCAAAACTTCAGTGCTAGGCGGGACACGAACCCGCACCTCCCTCTAACCAGGCGGGAATGCTCTACGTCTTTACACCACCGGCGCCGTTTGATCGAACGCAACATCCACACCTCGTGGGACTGATCGGCACTCACCCGTATTCGGGACGGGCTGGCCGCTGATATCAGCATGGAACCAGTTAAGCTGATGGTCTTGATAGAAACAACGGCCTCAAAGCCTCCCACGCCCCCACGAGGTGTGGATGTTGCGTTCGATCAAACAGCGCCGGTGGTGTAAAGGCGTATAGCATTCCTGCCCGGTCAGAGGGAGGTGCGGGTTCGACTCCCGCCTGGCGCTAGAAGTTTTGATCGCAACAAAACATCGATGTGACAATTCAGTGTTTTATCCTTCCCAGAGGAGTCTTGTACCATGTCAAAGACCCCAGAGGGAAGGTTTGGTTGACCTGGGCGGGAAATCCAAAGCAGGAGCCTGGAATCATGTGCACGTGAAAGGGGCACCTCCTCTGACTGCGCTACGACGCGCCCTATTACCCATTACTCCACCTGAATAAGTCCTGTAAGAACTAGATGCTCCCCAGGAATAACAAGCAGCGAGGTACATAGCACTGCTCATGAGACTGCCGAGATCTAAGAAATTAGTGAAGTGAAAAACCCCGTAAGGCGGTAGCCGAAGAAGAAGGCGACGCCCTTGCATATCCGTTAGCTGCTCCGTGTTCGTCTCCGTCACGGGTCTTCTCTTGATCAGTCTGACAACTGTGACTGGGTCGGGGACCTTGTGCCTCTTCAGTGTACTCCGCAAGGGGACACGCTCTTATGTTCAGGAGAAACGCTGTAAAGACGGAAGCGTAGGCGTAGATGAGGAAATCGACCACTGCAGGTTGCGCCACACACTAGAATTCTTTGCTGCGACGTGAATAAGGTTTATACCTACTGCTGTGTGGACGAGATGATTGCTTGGAGTTGGAATTTGAATTAACTCGAGCAACAATTTGGAGGCATGCTGACAGCGTTTTCTGTGATTACGCTACTTTCTTCACTGGCAGTGGTTAAGAGAAAGCGTAGGCTTTGGTAGGACTCAGTTCAGGCATCTGCGTTTGCTAGCGAAGAGATGAATAAAGAAAGCAGAAAAAAATAAAAGGGTAAAGGTTCACTTTTTTCCTTTGTTTCCAGACTACATAAGTTCTATTTGAAATTATCGCAGGTCTGGATGCGTTTCTTGCCTCTCAGTATCCTAACCGAACGGGCATGCGTCGTAGTTTGTACTCTCGGCGACTAAGTCTAGAAATTCAGGACATTCTTTGCAGAACTAGGCTTTGAGAGCATTTACAGCTCACATGTGCATAGTCGTTCTCCATAGTGGGCTCTTGTAGCGCAACAGGAAGCGGTGCCGGCTGTCGCGTGCACCAGATACCAGGTTCTTGGTTCGGATCTCCCAACCAGGTCCCATCCCCACATGTCGGTGAATTGGTACAAGACTTGTCTTGGGAAGATAAGGCGCTGAGTTCTCCGTCGGCAGGCCAACACAACTACATATGGCCAAATACGCATTCATATCACCTCCACGACATCAAACAAAATTAGAATGCGTAGCGCGTCCCAAATGGGATTGAATCACGCCGTTCTTTATCCTTTTATTATCCTTTATGTACACGGTACAAGGAGCCACTCTGTGCTGAGAATAATTTTGACATGGCTTTGGTCTGATTGTTTAGCTGAGCCAAGATTGTTACAAATATTTATGGCGGCTGACGTTTCGGTGCATTTTTCCGAGCCTGGAAAGGTCGAAATTATTTGAGAAACTACTCTCCCAAATGCCACTTCGTTCTGCAGAAAACCACCCTGAAGGCCGAAAGACCAAGAAAATGACAACGTAGAGAATCAAGAAAAGGCTAACCTTAAGCTGGTCAGCTACTGATAATTCTGACATCATCGGGGGGTGATAGGAATTTTGCCAACTCGTGAACAATATTTTTCTTGTAATTCAACGGGATGTGAATAGTCGTGGCCCTTTTCATATGTGCGGCTCTTTCGTGAAAGATTTAGGCGTTCACTGCGGGATTACACCGCCATTTCAAAGGGTTTTCAAAGGGATCCCATGGTCACCCACAGATGACCCACCAAAGCCTTCCTCGCCACAGCTTGGTTCTATTGTCCTTAAAGAACGCTACTTTGACGACTTCTACGGCGAATTTCCATTTATAATAAGAATTCCGGATTAATGGTAGCAACCAATCGCTCTCATATTGTAGAGGAATTTGCGATAAGATCTCCTTCTAGACTTCGTTTTCGCCGCTGCGCCGCTATCGCACTTTGTCGTCCTATTCACGGCGCCTCATCGGCCGACCCATCATACGTATAGAAATTTTACTGGCTCTGCGCTTGGACTTTTATTCTCGAGCAAATTGAGAGCGGTCTTATGGGACAATCGCCTTGAGTATAGGGCAACATAAAGATAAAGGGATAAAAGCCGGCACTAATCTATCCCTTTGTGGAGCACAACATACACTCTGCATCTAGAATATCGTGGAGGCAATTTGAGCGCATATTTCGTCTATAGAGCGACATGCGGTGGTAAACTAATGAAAGAGTCACTGCCTAATTTCTCCCAGACAAGCTTGACATCAAATCACCGATCCTGGAGGGAGGAAGGCTCGGTTGGCCTGACTGGGAACTCTCTCACTACGCTCCTGGTGCCTTACTTGTCCTTGAGCTTAGCATTTGAGAGTGCCGAGGTCAAACAGATTGTTCACTTAGGATAACCAAGGTAATAAAGGATAAGGATAAAGGACGGCGGTACTCAATCCCTTTTGGGATGCGCCACGCATTCTACTTTTACAGGATGTCGTGGAGGCAATTTGAATGCGTACTTGGCCATACAATGACTTGTGGTGGCCAGCTGATGAACAAGTCAGCGCTTTATCCTTCCCAAACAAGTATGGTATCAATTCACCGACCCCGGAAGGATGGAGGGCTTGGTTGGCCTGGGCGGGAAATCCGAACCAGGAACCTGATATTGGGTCCAGGCGACATTCGGCGCCTCCTCCGACTGCGCTACACGCGCCCAACCGAGGTAAAACTATACGAAAAAGTCCAGTAACTGATATTTTCACTACCAATCAGTTAATCATCGAGCAACATTAGACGAGTGCATGGCGCAATCCCAAGCCTGAGCTGCCGCAATGTTTGCTCTTTCAAATAAGCTATAAAAACTTTCACTATTTCTAAGAGGATGAAGTAGTCCAATTGCATTTGGTCCGACTTGGCTTGTTAGTTGGCGCGTAGTAGCGCAGCTGGAGGAGATGCCAACTGTCGCGTAGACCCCAGTTGGTGGTTCTTGGTTCGAGTGCCGCCCAGGGCATCTACAGGCCTTTCATCAGTTCGGCGTCAGTTAATTGGTGTCAGACGAGTTCGGGAAGGATAGTGCACTGACTTGTCCTTCATGTGGCCACCGCAAGTGTAGGCCAAATACACATTCAAACGGACTCCACGCATTCCGTAGAAGTAGGATGCGTGGCGCACCCCTCGAAGGGGTGGATTGATCCACTCTTTATGTTTAGGCCTCAATCTTGTTGCTGTCCCCTGTAGAGTTACTACATAAATAAACAATAAATAAGAAATTAAATAAAAGCCTTTTGATCAGTCGAATATGCATGCATTTATTACATACGTTCGCTGTGCTATGTACCCTCTACATTGTGCCATTTAAATTGAAATGTTTAATGTGAAAGTAAATCAGTGATTAATAATAAATGACGAAATTCAACAAGGCCACGTAGCGCTGCTGAAGGAGGCGGCAGCTCTCGACTACATTCAAACTAAACTTCAGGTTCAGATGCCACTTAATCCAAGTCTACCATTGGGCCGAGGTATGTAGGAGATCTGAAATATGTCTCATAGAGGTAGAATGCTTGGAGCATTCTATCAAGGAGTTGAACATCGCTGATCTTTATACCCTATTCTTTATCGTTTATCCTTATTTTAAGGGAGAACACAATGTATGAGCCCTTGCTCTTTGAGCGGGGAGCGCTCCATGGCTTTTTCAAAAACCTGTATCACCTGTCACCTGTCGTCCCGCTGATCATCGGCTTGCTCGATCGGGCTCCAGCAACGTCTCCACTCGTCCCTGTCGCGTGCCAGACTGCTCCAATGGGTCTTCCTCGCTCGAGGGAACTAGGAGCGTCATATCGGTCGTTCAGTGCTTTCACGAAGAAGTCCGACCAACGCGTTGGTGGGCGTCCCGCTGTTCTCTTGACATCCCGCGGAATCCAGTCGATGACGGCACTCGTCCAGCGGGTGTCTGCGAAACGCATCACGTGGCCGGCCCACCTAATTTTCGACGGCTCGGCCCAGGCGACAGCGTGTTTGATCTTCGAACGTCGGCGAAACTCGAAACTCCGGAGGCCTTCTCTCGCTTGCGTGAGTCATGTCACTCCGAGCATCGTCCTTCCGATTCCACGATGCGCGATGCTGATCGCGTGTTCATCCTGCTTTCATATGGCCCAGGTTTCTGAGGCGTAAGTTAGGGCAGGAAGAACAGTGGAGGCGAATAGGTGGGCACGGAGTCGGACGTTCTTCGTCTTCTTCGCGACTTCTTCGACGCTGTTGAAAACTCCCCAAGCCGCTCGTTTCATCCTACCCAGCTCCGGTGCTACGTCGTTGGCCATGTTGACTTCGCTACCCAGATACACGTAGCTGGAGCATTTGGAGACGTTCTTTCCGTTGAGCGAAAATAAAGCGTCAGAAACTCGTCTGTACCTCATGAACATCGCTTCGTAAGATTCAGCTGCAGTCCAATGCTCCCACATACACGATCGAAGTCGGCCAGCATTCGCTCCGCGTGGCAGGAGCACGATGTCGTCAGTGAAGCGAAGATGGTGCAGTTGCCGGCCGTCGACTTTCACTCCCATGTCTTCCCATTCTAGTTCGCGCACGACGTTTTCGAGGGTGGCGGTGAAGAGCTTCGGGGATGTATTATCCGCTTTCTGATCGTTTTTTTTGAAACAATATATCAATAGTAGGAGGCGCAGGTCCTGGAGTGCAGTCGAATTGTTCTCAGGAGGATCGGTTCTCGCCGACACCAACGCTACCATTGCTCTTGGATCAACGAACTGGTAGCGAATTTGCCTTACAAGAATCACTCTGAAAGTTGGCTAATAGGTCAACCATGCATCTAAATTAAGATAAGTAGGGCGCCACTTCCGCATATGTTATTTGGGGGGTGTACGTGACAGCCGAGGCCAGCGAGGCTGTCGCGTGCACCACGAATTGAGATGCGTTGGATCGGTTCTCCCTTTCCCAGATCATCAACCCTTTCTTCTCTCCGGGGTCGGTAAGTTAGTACCGGACTAGTCTCGAAGGATAAAGAACTGATTTGTCCATCGACTGGCTACCGCAAGTCACTGTATGGGCTCTAATACGCACTCAAATTATCTCAATGAGTTGCCGTTGAAGTAGAATGCGCGGCGCGCCCCATAAAAGGTCTGATTAACGTTTTTGGAATTTTTATTGTCCTTGATTAACGGATGCCTCTTTTTAATTAGTTGCCATGCCCTGGATCACCTCTAGATCCATTATAGGTTCTAGTAAAAAAAAACACCTCGAGGTTACCCAATAGAAGTAGAATGCGTGGCCATCTCAATAAAGATTATTTATTGTTTTTATTATTTAAGCGTCTTGTTAAACAAAAATGAAAATGAAAATAAGGGAAAGGAAAATGTCGCGAACTCACACTAAAGAAGTAGAATTCGTGGCTTGCCCTAGAAATGGATAGATTTTGGATCCGCTAAGTGGAGCTTGTGTGGAGCGTGGAGCGGAGTCGGAGGAGACGCCGGCTGCTGCCTGCACCCGATACCAGGTTCCTGGTTCGGATTTCCCGCCCAGGCCAATCAATCCTTCCATCCCCCGGGGTCGATGAATTGGTACCAGACTTGTCCGGGAAGGATAAAGCGCTGACTTGTTCATCGGCTGGCCACCGCAAGTCATTGTATGGCCAAATACGCATTCAGCTCGCCTCCACGACATCCCGCAGAAGTAGAATGCGCTGGCGCATCCCAGAAGGGATTGAATAACGCCGTCCTTTATCCTTATCTTTTAAGTGGAGCTTAATTCCATAGTACGTATTGGTAGGTTAAATTCTGCTGCTCACCACCAGCCCAGAGCCATCTGTGCAAGACATTTCTCTTTCTGACAAATTACCTTACAGCGAATGCACATGCGGACTTCTCTCACTATCAGCCGCACAACCCAGATATCCCGCGGTCAATACCCGACCTTCGATCGAGTAGCGTTGGTGGCGAGACGTAAAAAGAGGTCGTCGATCAATTGATCGCCTTCTATCCGATATCTTTTTTCGAGACGAAATTCAAGGCTTAGCGACAACCGACACGAGGAAAGGTCATCGAAAGCAGCGAGGAATTAAATCCGATGGGTTTATGGCGTTACGCGATAGATTTACTGCCGCCAGGAAGCGGTGATGTTTTTCGCCCGGAAAGTGGAGAATCTTGGTTTTTAAGAGGGGGATCGTGCACTGCAAATGGGGTAGATATCGCTCCACGTTAGAGGTTAAGGGCGATAAAGGTTGACGGCGAGCTCAAGGCGGAACGCGCCACGCATTCCACATCTATGAAATTTTGAAAGGGTGTTAGGTGTATTCATGGCCTGGTTTCACCAAAGAAGGAGTCGGTAAACGCAACCACAGGTTTATTTAACCGGCTCCTTGCCAGAGACTTACTGGCCACGAAGGACGAGGTGAAAGATGACGAGCCGGTAAATTGACGGCCGTTGTGTATTGGCCGCAGCCACACTAACCACCGCACGAAAGGCGTTACAGTGTTACTGTCAGAGGCGAAAATCCTGCAGAAGTGCACTACTTCGACATTTCGACGCCTTTCGAGGGCATGAGACTGTGCGATAGTGCACCATTTCGATAGCTTCCTATGGATTCTTGACACCATTCGAAGCGCAAGGTTTTCTAGCGCATTATTTCTTCCCGTATTATTGAAATTTATTAGTACTCGAGTACATAGGTTCTTCCCTCTCTAGCCAGTGCCTGTTTTTGTAGTTTATTGTGTGACAGCTATTTGCACATTCGTATTTAAAAGATGGAATATGTTTCTGTTTCAGATCTCTTGCCGTAGACATGTCAGTGCCTTCCCCCCTATCAGCCCGGTACAATTCACCATCCGGGTCGGATAGGGATAGGAGGCATAGTTAGCTTGGGCTCTAACATAGCAAGGAGGTAATGAAAAGCGCAAAAATCAAGGTGGAAGAAATAAGGAGCCACATCAAGCTCCCTAGAAATTTTCGCTCAAGGGTGATTTCCCAGTTAATGTAAGTTTTTAAACAAAGCTGGAGGACGATGCAATGACAGGATGAATATATCCACGTACAAGCTTCAACTTAACTGGAGAAACGAAAAAGAAAATCTCGCACTCCCCCCCCCCCCCCCTCCATGCGCATGCGTCCAACTACTCCTGGGCTAGATTCATCACCAGCGATACCACCGGTATCATCTCACCGCGGATTAACCATACCGGCCTATGTAGTAACCGATACAGAGAGTTTGACACCAAATTTATCAAACTGCATGTTGAAGAATCGCGGTGTCAATAGGCTTAGCGGTACTTTTCACCGCTACCGGCCGGTAAACGGTTAATGAATCTTGCTCCTGGTAGATGAATCCGGGCCCGTGGTTACTACCCCATAGATATTGCAGTTTTCTATCGACATTATACATACATGGCTAGTCACATGTGCTAAAAACCTTCCAACTCTACGGAGATGGAAGACTTGGCTGGTCTGGACACGAAACGAACATGCAACCGACACGTGTTACATACTTGCTGCCCCGCCAACTGTGCCACGGTAGGTAACGGTAACTAAGGGTGGTGTCGAAGTCATGATCACCGATTTCGCCCACACTTCGCCTAGAGGAATTATTTGGGGCGCTGATCGCGCATCTATCATCCGTCTTTCGTTTTACACTGGAGTACAGTAGGTTACGGTAGGTACCGGTGACTAAGGCTGTCGAGGTCATAATCACCGATTTCGCCCAAACTTCGCCTAGAAATGTTATTTGGAGCGCTGATTACGCATCTGACATCCGTTTTCCGTTTTACGCTGGAGTACAGTAGGTTACGGTAGGTACCGGTGACTAAGATATGGCAACCGATTTCGCCCAAATTTCGTCCAGTAAAGAACGCTCGAGAATATCTGAACAAGTATCTTAACTTTGCACAGCAGGTGGCATCTAATCGGCTTCTAAGGGATTTGCGTCAGCAAGCATCGCGGAAGTGTTCTACCGTAGCCTACCGTAATCAAAAACCGATGTCAGATTCGTGATGAGCACCCCAAATAACCCCACTAGGGGAAGTTAGGGCGAAATTTTTTTTTTCGACCTCCCCTCGACCTCCCCTCGAGCCCCGAAAGTACAACAGTGTCGTATAAACTAGCCATTGTGCTTGTCGTACACAAAAACAGGATCGACTCCGTCGGCAAACGAGACCAAAGACAAGACAGACGTTTAAGCACAAAAAAGTGAATATGAGTCTATCGGAAGCCGAATATTATCTCTGACAAATTGCAAATTAATTTCAATAGCCTCCTTGGAGAGGATAGGTAGCCATAAGTTGAGGGCTTCATCGGAAGGACTTGATTAATTTGCGATCTGATCCTAAGAGGGGAGCAAATACGTCAAGTTGTGCAAGCGTTTTCAGATACCTTCTAAACTTTCGGCTTTCAAAACAACCATAAATAAGTTTCTGAAACGTTCTTAGTTTCCCGCATTCTGCTCTGAGGCAGGGTCACTTGGCAGCATTAGTTCCTTTCTTTTTTTTAGTTTTCCTGTTAGTTGTTCCTTCCCCGTCGTTTTCTTATGTTATTTGGATCAGTTACGCGTAGGCCCGTTATTGTTTCATACTCTTTTCACAAGGTTGTTGTCTTGGAATCTCTACCGCCATGTATCCTTGTCGGTCGCAGTTGCATATGTGCATAGTATCATATGTCCCAATAAAGATAAAGATAAAGATTTCATTGCTTTCTTATTCAAGGAACGGTTTTTTAATCCAGCGTCTAGCAAACTCGTTCATTTTAAAAATTCAGAAATCTGCCAATTCCATGGATGCGAAAATGGAGTTCTGGCGTTGAAAAATACTTGCAAACACGTAATGTGTTGTATATCTTCCGTATTCTATTGTGCTTGAACCAAACACTTCTATAGTAATTGTCGAACGTACTACGGAGCTTTGTTTCCAGTCAACCTCAACTCGCCGGCGTGATATTCGGATCTGTGGGCGCCACACTGGCCATATGCGTTGCCGTAGCCACCACATTTTGGATGTGGATAAAGAGACACGGTGGGTTCGCGTTTCTTGAGTCTTGCTTAGCAGCCATTATCGGCCGGTATTTTAAAAACAGATGTCAGGTTCGTCATCAGCACCCCAAATAACTCCTTGAGCTAAGTTCCGGCGAAATTTTTTCACCGTTCCTCGACCAAGTACATACGTGCTAAATATGTTTTTTTTTCAAATGATTACGGAATTGTGAGCCGACTATACGAAGTAAAGCCTTTTTTAAGCAAAAAATGCAGAAGAGGTCAAAATTTTCTGGCAATAAGGAAACTCGATCGTGACTGCATACAGGGTGCGTAAAAAGTATAGACGCAGTAAATGGTGGTTGTGGAAATAATAATGCGCAGTCAGTTTCAAAATGTTCACTTGAGAAATATGGAGAATGGTTTTGCAAACAAGATAGAATAACTCGAAATCGACATTGGCTCCTTTACTGTGAATACAGGAGCGAAAACAACGGAGAAGTTCATGAGCATGCGCCGCAAGTACTCTGCTTGGAATTTGTCCCGTGCTTTTAACAGGGTAGCCTTCTGCGACTGGTCACTTCTGTTGAAAGTAGCCCAGACCTCATTCTCCGAAACTGCCTAAAAAGAGTAATCCAGCGGATTCATGTTTAAGCTGTGCTCGTCTGAGAAGCTGTCCACACCTGCGCGCGTTATCTGTTTGCCGTTATCGGACAGAGTGATAATTTTGGATTTAAACGTTATTGTGCTTGGACGTCTTGTAATCATCATCTGTTATGACAGAGCCGTGGCTGACGTTTGTGTTGTTGACCTCTTTCCTCACCGACCGTTTCGAACACCGCCTAATTCTCTTGTTAGTGAAGTATTCATCTCCTTTGGTAGCAGCCAGGAGAGCGTCACCCTAACCACGACGGTGTCATGTTTCTTTAGTTTTTAGAGGTATACTTTTTGAACACAATATAGACAACAATAATAACCCACAAAACCTTGAAAAGTAGAAAGGGAAAGTTGGAGCTGAAACAAAAAGTAGGTGCGTCAATACTTTTTACGCACCCTGTACATATCGGCAGCGACTGACTTCAGCAAAATAAATCAGTTTCAGATGAAAAAGAGAAAGTCGCAGATAATGGAGACGTACGAAAGGACAAGGACAACAGTGATATTGAAAGCAAGACATATGACAACATTGCACCGAAATCTCCATACAAAGATCAGGTTGGTTTCTTTCTAGCCTTCATAACAAACGGAACTCATACCGCTGGTCCCTTTTGATGGCTTTCCAATCAGTTCGAATGCGACAGCCGTTCGTTGAAGGCTCGGGATTCGAGTTCCTATGTGTTTGAGCTTAACCTACGTTTTTTATTGTTGCAGACGGGAAGGCATTCCATATCAATTGTAGATTAGACGGTGTACACACAATTATACAGGCTGTCTCAAAAAAATGCATACACTGTTTGAAAGATGATAACTTTGCTCATAGTGAAGATATTAAAACAGATAAAAGCTCATATAAAAGCTTAGGGACATGGAAATTCTCTGACATATGAGCGGTGTGGATTGCGCCACGCACTCGTTTGAACTTTTGCGTTTTACACTCGATTTATTGTGCTACGCTTGAATACTTGTTTTAATTTCTTCATAAAGTGGCTGTATCTATTGATTCGTGTTTTTTAAGATTTGGAACTTAAAAACACACTAATGCTTGCGAAAAACGCAGGGTATCCTAAAAAAATGCAGGCCCTGTTTGAAAAGGTTCTAACATTGCTGCTGGTGAACCATTTGAAGACGTTTGAGACTCACAGGAAGGCCAGGGTAACGAGATTACCGTGGCGTGCAAATAATCAAAATTATGCCATGCTTCCGTACGAAACCTTGCATTTTATACCCGATTGATAGTGCATGAGCTGATTGCCTGTTATAATCTTGTCACTACTTCGCTAGATTGACCTGTGCTGTGCTTCTTTTAACGTTTAGAACTTGAAAATTATGAGAAAGACACGCGACATCCGAGTTTGTTGATCGCACGATTTAAATGGGAGCAGGAGCCCTATTTTACATGGCGCACTCTGAAGACTAATGAAGAAACATTCAAGCTGAATGGAGAGGTTAATCGGCATAATGGCAGCTACTGGACGACGCATAACGTTAAAAAAGCAAAGCACAGGTTAAAGTGTCCAAGTATTAACAAGATTGTAACAGACATTCAGCGGATGCACAATCAATCGAGTCTCAAATGCAAGGTTTCAAGCGAGGGCATGGCGCAATCCTGACAATTTGAACGTCGCAGAAATCTCGTTACCCTGTTCTTTTATACGAGTTCCAAACGTCTTCAAAAGCTTCACTAGCAGCAATGTTAGAACCTCCCAAATAGTACCTGCATTTTTAGGATAACCTGCATTTTTCGATCTCGTTAGTGCGTTTTTAAGTTTTAAACCTTAGAGGCACAAATCAATCGATACAGCCACTTTGTGAAGAAACTATAATTAGTTTTCAAGCGGAACACAATCAATCGAGTGTAAAGTGCAAGGTTTCGGACGAGTGCATGGCGCAATTTATACAGCTCATTCGTCAGGAAATTTTCATTTTCTTATGCTTTCATACGAGCTTTTAACTTGTTCAGTACCTTTACTGTGAGCAAAGTTATCACCTTTCAAACAGTGTATACAATTTTTTGAGACACCCTGTATTAACAACTACACGTGCTACATTCTTTCCTCACTTAATTTCAGGTGATAGAGTCACTGAAACTTCCGCCACGGAAAGTGTTGGACACAGGGACGCAGAAGTCCTATTCCGTGGAGAACGTTAACGAGGTAAGTACTTTGAGAACTTCTTCCCTTTGTACTATAAAGGAAGCGAAACAGGCAACGAGCAAGGATGCGCCAAAAATGACAGTTTGTAGCTCCTTGAGAAATCTATAGAAATCCAACTATAGAGACTTCATCGGTCGTATTAGTGTGCGAAAGGATGAGCAGGTTGGAATTTCAACTGAAGTACCTCTCTGATTATCTTGCCGTTCTCTAGACGTGTTTTCCTTTGTGTAGAAGCGAAGTGATAAGGATTGGTCCCAGTTTATACTTCCACCACCGGGCTACACAATTCGAGCGGTGCGATGAGTGCCATCGCGTCGCGAATAATGGTCGGAATTATTCGATCATTCTATATTTCTTGATTTTCAAATATTCGTTCCAGCCCGAACATCGATGATTTCAAAAGTCGAATATTCGTTCGAAATTCGAACATCGAAGATAGTCATATTCGAAAATTATTCGAAAATACGAATAATTAAGCTTTATTCGATCGAATAATTGTAATCAAATATCGAATAAACCTGAAGCCGGAAGGATGACCTCCACCAATATTCCTTATAGTACTTCATGTTGTAATACCTTCTATGTACCTGCTTCACATCTGGGTCCGGATTCATCAACGAGTTACAGCAATTTAGCAGAGAAAATGCAGCCGAAATCACTGATAGCACGGCGAAATGTCTGACCGTATCGCTTGATAAGCCGCGTTATCAAGAATTTCGGCAGCATTTTCTCCGTTCAATTTCTGTAAGTCGTCGATGAATCTGGCCCCTGGAGGGTTTACTCTAGTTGAAACGGGCTTGCATTAGCTTCTATGGCTTTAAGATATATGTGCTTAAGCTTGATGTCTCCGCTTTGAACGACTTTGAATAAATTCCTACGATTGTATGGAAGAAAACGAGGTTCACGCCCTCTGCTAGAGCTGTACTGGAATATTTTTCTTTCAATTCTGACACATTTTTATCGCTCTCCTGGGTCTAGAAAAGCAGATTTTATGATGAAAGATGTTCAAACATCAATGACCAAACAGAACTGAAGAAGAAATATTCTTTCCAATAATATTTTGCGCGCTTGTAGTAAGTTGGTAGTCAAACCGGCATATAATAGATCGTAGTTTTTTCAAAGGCAAACATTTTTGTAGTTTTGACCTTCAGCATTAGATTGCGAATAACCTTATGAAGGAACATTGAAGACTACTTAGCGAAGTTAGATATTATTAGATATTAGTTTTCATATGAAAGGAATTGTTGCAAGTCGGCGGCCCCAGTGCAGCGGCTGTGCCGTATACACGTGGGACACCAACCTACCCCATGGGGCACCCGAAGCTGCCAAGGCCCAGCACCCCGGGGAGGTGAAGGGTCCCATGCCCTGAAGTGCCACTTCTGAACTGAGGATTCCCCGGGTCCGTCCCTTCACTCCCCGCTGAATTGTATCCCTTCAGCCCCGGGCTGCAGCCAGCCTAATCCCCTGGGGGACACTACACAACCCCTGAATTGCCAGCTTGTTCCCTGACAACACTGCCCTCGCGACGTCCATGCAGGGGGCCAGAATCTGCCCCCTGCACGGACCCCGCGAGGGGCTTTACAGGCTTTCCCCGGCAACCCAGCAATGACATCAACAATAACCACAATACCAGTAACACTGCACGAACGGACTCACCGCATTCCCTCGATCTGCACACCGAATACCAGCATAGATTTATCTCAAAACCACACGCCGACACAGTAGGATAGGAGGATAGGCCGAACACGCAATGATGAAATCATAGTAGAGCCGGCAGAGTATAGCGGATAGGGACGAGGAGTGGGCCGGGCGCTTCACTGTGCGGAGCACTCAGCGCCCTCAGCCCTGGCGACCCTTCTAGGAAGGGTCGCCTCCCATCCGATCGGCAGTCGACGCCGAGATGATCAGGGACGACGAGGCCAGGCCCCTGGCTGGCGCGGCTGAACTGAAGCTGGCTGGCGAGCGCAGCCGCTCGCGGTCGCTGCAGGCGTCGAATGGAATCGGCGGCTTGGCGGGAAACGGGTTATACCCGTTCCGGAGCGCGCGACCCGCCCGCGGATCAATGCCAGCGGAGGCGGGGACACTCCGCGCGAGGGGCCGCTCGCCGACGCGCCGCGAGGTTGGAGGGGAGCGCCGTGGTCGCGAGGCGCGACAGGAATTGTTGTGTGTAATTTATACGTGAACGTTTTTCTGAAGATATGTAGTTTTCATGAAGGAGTAACTTAGTAGTGTCATGCTAAACTAGGTTTTCAATTCGTTGAAAGCACAATTTTACCATTTTATTTTGTATACTGCTGGCTTCGCTTTCGCAACACGTAGGCGAAGCAGAAAATGCACAGCATACACTGCAAGTGAGATGCCCTTGACAATGGGAGTACTGGTCGACCCGCCCTAACAAAGCTTGTACTTGCCTGTGCTATCTTACTAGGATGGACTAAGGTTTGAAAGGAAAGGCAAAAAGAGAAGGCCGTTATGTATGGGATCTTCATATGGTTTTGGAAAAGGCGAGTACTTTAACTTTTCCACGATACCATGTAGAACTAGAATGCGTGGTGCATTGCAAAAGGTATAGCAATTTCATCTCTTACTCCATTAACAGTTTGTAGGATTGAAATATTAATCGGTCTGCTTACCATTATTATTACCATTGCTATTTTATTTAAGCCAATAACAAAACAACAAAATCAACAAGCAAAAACATGACAACTCTACGATTGGCTATATAACACGGAAGGAAGCATGCTATTTCCGAAACAAATCTGCTAGCTGAGAAGAGCCCATGATTTGGATTCATGTATACCACCAATTAAATTCATTTGGTCAATATTGCTCACTGTGTATACACTGCAAACTCTTCATCCCTCTGAACATTGATTCCATTAAGGTCGTCTTGATATAAAATTTCTGAGAAAGTAAAAGTATTATCTTTTTCATTTCTACACAGCCTACACAGCCTGTGTCCCAACGAGTTGTTAGAGGGCAAATGAGAGCATTTCATAAAAGTGTGACACAAAGTGGAGCGTTTTGTAAAAACCAGCCGAGTTATAGTGTGGTTTGTATGAAATTAATTACTCCACTCTCGAGCAACATTCGTGGCATCTCACACCTAAGAGTAACGAAGTACCCTTTCGAACCTAGACGAGGCATTGCTTCTTTCAGTGACCGCCTTTGTTGCTTCTATAACTACAGACTGGTCGACCATAACACCGCGGCAATTTGTAGAGTGACGAAAGTTTTCAGAATGTTTTTTGCCTTATCGTTTTTGCCATCCAACTTGTTATCCCTAAACGCCCTATCTACGGTTTCTCTAATAATTACAGACCAATAAGCACAACATCCATATTTGTTCGATTGGCTGAAAGTTACCAAGAAGAAGATTGTCGAACATCTGGAAAAGCATAATATAATTAATGAAAATCAGCATGGGTTTGTTAAGGAAAAATCAACTGAAACTCAACTTTAGAAGCTCTGAATGATAGGACCGATACGCTTGACGCAGGGACGACATTTCATGTGGTATACTTTGACTTTATGAAGGCGTTTGATAAAGCTCCACAAAATAAGCTTTTGCTAAAACTGGAAATGATTGGCGACCATGGAATGCTGCTGAAATGGCTTTCTGAGTTCCTTACCAAATGAATCACGTATGCCGACAAGTAGGGTGCGCCAAGGGGATATATTGTCGCCTGTAACCAACCTGGGTGTATAATCTAAGGTATTTGCTGATGATGTCAAAATATATAAGGTAAGTGAAACTGAGGAAGATAGGAGACCCTTCAATGTGCCATAGATGCGATATACAAATGGTCGGTTGAATGGGATTTGCTGCTGTCGGCAGAAAAGTCCTAGCTCTTCCCTCAATCTCATGTGGGGAGCATAACTATCGATAAGATGAGGATTTTGTTCAGAAGCTGTGTAACCTTGGATTGATCATCACCCAGAACTTGAGTTTTGAGGATCACATCAGCGAGATAATTAGAAAGGCTGCACGTAAAACCCATAATTTGTTTAGAGCGCTAAAGACCAAAAATCCATTAGTGCTGATCAAGGCCTACAAAACCTACATTCGCCCCATTCTTGAATATGGCACCTCAGTTTACTCACCAGGTAAAAAGATTCTTATTACAGCTTTAGAAAAATTTCAAAACGACTTCACCTGGAGGTTAATGTTTCGAGTCGACGGACTTAGCTATAACCGAACACCAAACAGCAGCGAAGGAAACAAATTTTTGGGGCTGCGCACTTTAGGCCTCAGCAGAAAACGCAATGACCTAATACTGATTTTTAAAATTTTACATGGATTGGTACGCATAGATAAGGGGAAGCTGTTTTCATTTCAAGTTTCAGCGACGCGAGGGGACAGTTTGAAAGTTGTCCTGACTAGATCTTGATCAAACGTCAGATTGCATTTCTTTTGTAATCGAGCTGCTTCAGAGTATAATAAAATTAAAAAATGTTTAAACATTCCCGATACACTTCGACGATTTAATAGACGAGCGAACCTTCTTCTGGTCGAGCCATAGTTGCTCTTATCGTTACTTCTGTTTCAATCTTGTTTATGTGAGTTTATTGTTGCTATTGATGTTCTAGTTTACGTTCACATGGTGGTATATTGTTATGCTGTTCATGTAATAATAATAATAATAATAATAATAATAATAATAATAATAATAATAATAATAATAATAATAATAAAGTACATTTCATCATATAGGCACGCTTTATTGCTCCCCGAAATGCGGTCATTCGTTATTCGTTCATTCGAACAAATTATTCGACTATTCGATCATTCGAAAATTTTCGACACCGAATAAATTCGATCGTTCATTCGATCGGAAATTTTTGACATCGATTTTTTTGTTCATTCATTCGCTCGATAAAATTTCGCAAAAGCACAACTATGTGTACTCAACAGCCGGCGACGCGGTCACGATTACCCACCATTGCGTATTTGCGCACAAGTAATTGTGCACACATTTTCGGCCCCACTGCAAAGGAGAATTGGAGCAGTAGTACCATGTGAACCGAATATAAAATCGATTCTACATATGAGCGAAGACAGGCGCTTTCTACCTGTTGCGCCATACACGATGCTGGACAAATGAGTCAGCGTGACATCATTAGAGGGGAAATGTGGCTCTGAAAATATGAAAGGATGCTTGTGTATGAGGATGAATTTACGGTCGTTACTCCAGCTTTTGCAGGCAAGCAACAATGTGGGCGTTCTGCTGAAAAGCGACAACACTACCGGCTTTGGTATGAACATTCAAGGAAACATGAACGAGGGAATCTACGTGAAGACGATCGTCCCCATGGGCGCGGCCGATCAGACCGGCAACATTCTACCTGGTAAGTGCCGCTCTTCAAGCCCTAGCTATCTTGACTTTACTGAGAAGTGAAAAAAGTGCGAGGTAGAGCTCGATGACGACGTTTGCAAATTGAAAGGGTTTTGTGTTTTGGGCGGCTTCAATAAAGTAAGGCTAGGTGCCTGGATTTGCAGCCTAAATGCAATGCACAGCGAGCAGTTAGTTCACTTAAAATGGCAATATTCAATATCAATAAGAAATAAAATCAAAATTGTTTTAATAATAAAATAAAAATAGAAAATAAAAGAATTCACATCTGTTTACCGGATGCTACCTGGCAACGACGCGTAGCTGGTAGCGTGGTAGCTCAGTCGGCAGGATTCGGCTGCTATCATTTAGATCCGGTTCCCCGTTCTAGGTTCGAATTTTCCGCCCCGGCCAACCAAGCCTTCCATTCCTCGGGGTCAGTGAATTGGTAGCGGATTTGTATGGAGATACGCATAGATACTGACCCGTTCATCGGCTGGCTACCGCAAGGCATTGTATAGGCTAAATATCCATTTAAATTACAGGATAGCCATAGTTGTAGAATGCGTGGCGTATCGCGCGAAAAAATTTCCCAACGCCTGCCGCTGCCGCTTTATCCTCTATCCCGAAGAAGGAAAATTTGGGTAGGTGCATCGGTGCTGGGTGTGCTCTCGAAGAATTTCGACACAAGTAGCTAATGTGGCCCACGTAAGGAGGAGAGAGTAAGGGGGAGAGTGAACACCCAGAGTAACAAACATACGCCAGCCAATGAGGGCACCACCGACGGCGCAGTCCCTCTCAGTGTGTCCGTGTGAATGACCTCGCGTCCCTCCCCTTAACTATGCAGGCCAAATTAACGACCAATACCGTCCTCCGTTTTCTTTCACTGAATTCTTGACAAAGACATTAATCCACTGACTCTAGGCGATCGGATCAAATCGCTGACGATCAATTTCGACAACATGGTCTATGAGGACGCGCTAACGTTGCTCAGCTACGCATCTCCGTACAAAGTCAAGTTCGAGCTTGAGCGAAAAGTGGAGACGCCGCCGCCGATGGATGGAGACCCGAGTACGTTGCATCACAGAATGTGGCATTCACCTTCCATAGTGTTGTTACTTTAAGCTAATTTAAGTTCCACTTATTTGCAGCGAACGCTCGAATCCATCCGTTGTTCCGGAGCAACACGCTGACACACATCCAGTTCAACGCCGTCGGGTTCGTAGTTTCTCCTATCCGGTTGAACACAGAGCTCGTCCCAACACTTCTGTTCCAGCTCATCAAAGTCCTCCGCCGAGAGCAAAACGCGAGCACCAGAGCCGTTGCCGCGCATAGAAGAGGCCGTTGTTAAAGAAGCTGCTGCCGAGGAAGCTGAGCGGCCCCCTCTGCCCACTCCGGAGCCACCGGCGAAGCCGCAGGAGGTGAAGGTGAAGGATGAAGAGGAAAAACCAGCAGAGGCACCTCCGCCGCCGCCATCGAGTCCTCCAACGGAGCCCATCTCTTCTGAGGTCGTCACGTCGGCTGTCATCAGCGAGGTGGCCGACAGCACAACGATCGGTGAGAGCATATCGTTACGTTGATTTTGTTCAGTCTTTTACGGGAAGCCCCCTTTAGTTCGGCAAATTCGTCTTTATATCTGTTGTAGTTTTTTCTTTAAAAATTGCATATTGATTTACATATTTACTTTGCATTTGGTGGATTCTATTTGCTGCTAATATCTATTATAAGGGCACATGTAGCGCAGTTGGAGGAGGTGCCGGCTGTCGCATGCACTCAATACCAGGTTCTTAGTTCAGTTGTCCCGCCTAGGCCAACCAAGCTTTCCGTCCCTTCGAGGTTGGTAAATGGATACTACACTTCGTTGGAAAGGATAAAGCGCTGAGTTGTTCATCGGCTGACCACTGCAAGCTATTGTATGGACAAATACACATTCAAATCGCCTTCCGTAGAAGTAGAATGCGTGATCCTAAAAGGAGCGAGTAACGCCGTCCTTGATCTTTTATAACAAGCGAAGAGTTTAATCTTAATTTGGCTTGTTGTTGTCCTGGGCGCGTGGTAGCGCAGTCGGGGGAGGCGCCAGCTGCGGCGGACATCTTATACCAAGTTCGTGGTTCAGATTTACCGCCCAGGCCAAGCAGGCCTTCCACCTCTACGATGAATTGGTACCAGACTTCTTCGGAGAGGATGAAACACTGATTTTTATCATCGATTGGCCTCCGCAAGTAATAGGTATAGGACAGATACACATTCAAATCGCCTCCACGACATCCCGTAGAAGTAGAATGCGCGGCGCAGCCCAAAAGGGTTAGAATAACATGAACCTTTATGCTTTAAAATCCTCATGTAATTGTCATGTTTTCTTTCTATTGCCAAGACTTCATGAAGTAAAGCCAAGCAGTATAGTTCTAGAATTGCATCACGGTTCCATAAGACTTGGTGGATCTTTATTATAATAAATTACTCTTAGTTTGCAAGTCAAATATGTAAAAAAATGAAGGTCGGCTGGGATCCGCCACATAATCTACTTCTACAAGATGTAGTGGAGACAATTTGAATTCATGTTTGGCCTATCCAACGTCTTGCGGCGGCCAGTCGATGGACAAGTCAGTGGTGTCTCCTTCCCAGACAAGTCTGTTACCAATGCACCAACCCCGGGTGAATGGAAGGCTTTGTTGGCCTGGGCGGATATCCGAACCAATCGGGGGGACGCCACAGCCGGCGCCGTCTTCGATTGCGCTACAAGCGCTCATTTTCTTCCCTAGTCTATATTTCCCATTTTACTTTCGAAAAAACTCGGAAAACCTACATATACTGCTACTTTTTATTTTGTTTTTTGCTAAAATTGAAGTAAGTGAAACTAGTTCCTGCTTTGACTACTGCTTCTGCATGTGCAGATGGGAAACGAGCAGACTGGCGGATTAGCTGTGTTATTTTATTAGGGCTATCAGATGAGGAGTTTTAAGATCTAAATCAGCCGATACACAGGACGTTCTCATACGACGTTTTAAACAAAAGCTTAAAGCAGTTCTGACAGATTTTTACGCAGACGTGGAGTAAAAATTTTATTTTCGCAGCAAGCGCAAACCGGCTCGGGGGAGAGGTCAGAATTTAATGCAGCCCTATACATACGTCGTTCTATGTTGCGCGAAATGAAAAATTCTATACAACACTGGTGTATTCAACCACAGTGGAGAACTGATCTACATAGGCCGCTGATGAGGTAAAAATTAGCATTCATGTGTGTTTTTATTATACCAAGACAGATAACCATTTGAGACCCTAGCCGCTTTGCTCCTCTTCGCAAGTGGAGTGCCAAACATCTTCTCGTCCTGCATGGAAAATTGATCACTTTGCAGACACGGATCTGTCGAAAATGGAGAGCAGTGACTACGCATCGGACAACACCTCAGAATACCGTAGTGATCCCGAGTGTGGCAACGGAAACCAGCCGTCTCCTACTGCTGCGCCGGCTCCCATTATTCAGGACCCCGTCTCCGAACGTGTGGAGGTGAGGCATTGTCTTTCTACCAGAAGTGAGCTTGTTCCCTAAGCCTTGTGTGGGAACGTGCACCATTTTCACGTCGGATTCGGCACTTTTCAAATCAAATTGGGCGTTCTTTTAGGCTTGCCTAAGACTTTTGCCAACTCTTACAAATCGGCGTGAGCTTCTTCTACATTAAACTAGAGACTCTCTAAAAAGGTTAGAGTAAACTTTTGTGCAGAGAAAATATTAGTATGACTTTTTCTGAAGTCTTGAATAATTCACGTACCCAATAAGTGGACACATTGTTAGAAATTTTATAAAAATCCAATTTTTTAGAAAGTAATGGTTAAAGGCCCCCATAACTTCTGCAGCAACACCGCGGCGCCCTATCCTTAACCATAGGGCAGGGACGCAGAACTCGCCGCCGGCGGCAATAATGATGTGAATCATGCAACCGATTCACATCATTATTGCCGCTGCCGCTGATTTCAGTGCGATTTAGCGCCGGCAGAGACCGTCTGCGCTCTAGCCCTACTCGACAGGAAGCGGTCAGAGGGTGGACGGAAGGGGGGAAGGGGAATAGCAGCAGTAGCTCCCGACTAGAAACACTATACCTCGATGCTCCCTGCCTCTGACGCTTGCCGCCAGCAAGACTACGGGAGCGGTGTGACTCATCGTATTTACTGCCCGCGGCCCACCGCTCGCCACAAAAGTGTGTGAGCTGGTTTTGAAGAGCAGGAAGGCGGCCATTTCTAGTACCAAAAAAGAGATTGCGCCATGCTCTCGTCCTCGACGTCGCGATTTTTATTCGATTGATATTAGAATTTCTGTCTGGAATTTGACACTGTTAACGATGGAACAACGGTAAACAGCACACATATCCTCACTTTGATGGTTCACGTAAGTAGCATTTACACTATTAATCAAATAAAAGTTGCGGCAAACTTTTTGAGTGCATGGCGTAATCTGATATTTTAGCGTGCTACATACTTGCTTCTTTGCTGTGTTTAAAACAGAATTTATCATTTTCTCTTTAAAAAATAAAAATTTTATAAAATTATTACACTTATTGGGGCGGGTGAACTAAAACTTTTCGAAGAATGTTATACCGAATTTTCCTCGAACAAAAAATTCTGGCGGCGTTTACGCTGCAGTCAACTGCATTTACAACGTCAGTCAAGTAAAAGTTGCCGCGAACTTTTTGAGCGCATGGTGCTATATTTTTGCGGCTTTGCTGTGCCTTACGACAAATTTTATTTTATTATTTTTCTCACAAAAAATTTATAAAATTTTTACCCTTATTGGGCATGTGAACTGAATAATTTCAAATAAAGTATTACAAACTATACTTGTGCCCTTCCAAGAATTTTTCGAATAAACGAATAATCGAATATACTCGGTTTCATGAAAAACCGAATAGTCGAATGATGAATATATTCGAACTTTGGGCCTCATCGAATAATCGAATAATGAATATTCGAATATTCGTTCGAAATTATTCGATTCGGTCGGAAGTATAATACGAACGTTTCCTTGAGCAGGAAATTATTCTAACCATCCTATTGAGTATTAATTTAGCCTGCCTGAAGATAATTTCCATTTGGAAGATTTGGGTTTGTTCAAAAGTCAAACGTCTTAAAGCAAAGGTAGCTTAGAAGAGTGTCTAGTTTGATTTGAAAAGTGTCGACTTTGGTTTGGAAAGTGTCCAGTTTGAATAGGAAAGGGTCCAATTTGATTTAAAAGTGTGAAAATTTTATATTTTGCTCTTAGTGTTGGTAGCGTAGAAAACATAATCTTTTACGATGACTTCTGATTGTATAGAAACAAACAGCTCTAAACTTCACACGTGAGACATCTGTACTAGTCGAGAAATTTCTCAGTTCCTGATAAACATGACTACATAGTGCGGGTTTTTCTTCATGAATCTAGCGGTCTGCTTTTAAGGAGTGAGAAGCTACTTCTATCAGACATCATTACTCATCCCCTGCTTCAGCCTCCGTTAATCTTACAATTAGCCAGCGGACGCCTTCCAAACAGGTTATTACGCTGTGGTGATACGTCGTCTATCTCACGTGGTCAGCAGTCGGATTCCGCGCCTTGGCTTCATCTCGCATTTTTCCACTGTTATTTACTCTATATCATTATCACTGAATGGGATCTCGTAGTCAAACTCACGTTTCCTTTTCCCTCTCTCTCTTTCATCTTTCATCATTCCCCTTTCACCTTTCTCTTTCAGAAGGCTGACATTGCGGTAGAAACAGTACTTCCTTCCAAGAAGCCTACCTCGCCAGTGATCGAGTACTGCAAGGCACTACCTCCGAAGGCGAAGACGTCAACCTTGTCACGCGTGGGTCTTTAATCCTTATGAGGCCTAAGAAATCTGATATGATTCTGTTTTGGATACCAAATCAAGTTCTATTCCTGATAATTACAATGTTTTCGAGTAGATAAGGTTGGCAGTGAACAACGTGCTTTCCAGTCTCCGTCACCTAAGGTGTCGAAGCCCATGTCGAAGTCTCCATCGCCGGTGCCATCCGTCAAGGCTGGTCTGCGGACTAGCCGAGAGGACTGCAGCAAACCCCCTACACAGATGGCCGCGCCGATAAAGAGACAGATGTCAAACGGGAGAAGTGCGAGCGTAAGTTCGAGCAGTCTGCTTCAGTGTGGCAACAACACATTTATTTGTTTATTTGTTACATTTTTGATACACCCGAAGCTGCACCGCATATGGACAGGAAGAACAAAACTTACGAACCAAATGCAAAAAAGCCATTCTGAATTATGATTAGATTGTACCAAGCAAGTTTCTCAGCCCTATTATATTAGGTAGTGTCCAGATGTTCATGAGGAACGACAAGTTTCTGATGCCCCATTCTCGCTCAACGGAACGAATATCTCCGAATGCTCCATCTAGGTCTATGTATCTGGGTCGCGAAGTCAATATGGCCGACGACCTAGCGCCAGAGCTGAGCAGGAGGAAACGACCGGCTTGGGGAGCTTTCAAGAGCGTCGATGAAGTTGCGAAGAAGACGAAGAACGTCCGACTTCGTGCCCACCTATTCGACTCCACTGTTCTTCCTGTCCTAACATACGCCTCAGAGACCTGGGCTATACGAAAGCAGGATGAACACGCGATCAGCGTCGCGCAGCGTGGAATCGAGAGGACGATGCTCGGAGTGACACGACTCACGCAAGTGAGAGAAGGCCTCCGGAGTTCCGAGCTTCGCCGACGTTCGAAGATCAGAGACGCTGTCGCGTGGGCCAAGTTGTCGAAAATTAGGTGGGCCGGCCACGTAATGCGCTTCGCAGACACCCGCTGGACGAGAGCCGTCACCGACTCGATTCCGCGGGATGTCAAAAGAACACCAGGACGCCCACCAACGCGTTGGTCGGACTTCTTCGTGAAAGCCCTGAACGACCGCTATGACGCTTCGTGTCCCTCGAGCGAGGAGGATCCATTGGATCACTCTGGCACGCGACAGGGACGAATGGAGACGCTGCTGGCGCCCGCTCGAGCAAGTCGATGATCAACGGGACTACAGGTGATACAGGTGAAACAGTGTCCGGAAAATTATCAGCGTTTTGTGTTACTATTTTTTTTTCATTCATCTGTTATTAAGTAAAAATTCAACTGCCTTGCGCACTAATGGTACTTTTATATTTCTGTTCTTGAAAGGCTTACTGAAGTATGTCGAAGGAGCAATTCTGAACGATATTTTATTTTAAGCTCAAATTGGGACGATTCGCAGCCGAGACAGCTCAACAAATCAATCAAGTGTGGGGGCCCAAATAGTGTTGGATAAAACACTGTGCGCCAGTGGTTCAGTAAATTTCGGAGCGGAGATTTCAGCCTCGAAGATGAACCCCGTAGCGGTCGACTTAGGGCAATCCTGAACGACGAGTTGAAGGCACTGGTGGAAGCTGAACCATCCCAAACAGTTCTCTGGATTGCGGAAGAGCTGGACGTCAATAAAACTGATGTCGCGGATGCTTTGAAACGCCTTGGGAAGATGAAAAAGCTCGAAAAGTAGGTGCCCACGAGTTGAATCGGCGGCAAAAATTGTCACGTTCTGAGATTTGTTCTTTTCTACTTTTACGCAACAAAACTGACCCGTTTTTGGATCGAATAACCACTAGTGATGAAAAGTGGACTCCGTATGATAATAGGAGACGTTCCGGATAGTGGCTGGACTCCGACGAGCCCCTAGGAATTTTCCAAAAGCGAACCTCCACCAAAGAAGGTAATGGTCACTGTGTGGTGGTCGCCGGCTGGTGTGAAGCATTACAACTTTTGGCACCAGGCCAAACGATCACAACAGAGTCCCACTGAGGAAATCGACGAAATGCGCCTAAAATTGCGTCAACTTCAGCCAGCATTGGTCAACAGAAGCGGCCCGATTCTTTTGCTCGATGACGCCCGCGCACACGCTTCACAAATCACTGTTCGAAAATTGAAAGAATTCTGCGTCACCCGCCATATTCTCCAAACCCCTCACCAACCGACTTCCACCTCTTCAAACACTTTCAGAACTTTCTCGCTGGCAAAACCTTCACCAATCGGGATCAAGCCAAAACCGATTTCGTGGATTTTGTAGGATCTCGACTACCTATTTTTTTCGCTGTTGGAATAAGCCGACTGGTGCCCGTTGGCAAAAGTGTGATAATTCGAACGGTGCTTACACCGACTAAATCCGATAAGATTTGAGAAAGTTATGATAGTTCAAAGTGAAGCACTCAAGACGCTGAGAACCTTCCGGACAACCTGATATATACAGAAATAGGCTATAGAAATCAGATATCAGTCACACTCAGATGCACGCACCCACTTTCCCAACCCCTTGATCGGAGGTGATCATGCGCGGACGGGCAGACCAATATAAGCAGAAAAGCTGCAAAAACCGTAATACGTACCAGTGGTTAGTGAAGCCTACATGGAGAGGCGAGAACGCCCCACACAGATCAGGTCGAAGAGAATCGAATGGGTATGACAACCAGAGGGGTGTGCATGGGGTAGTCGACAACGACACCAACTTTTTTGCTGATGTCGAGTAAATGAGTTCATTCAGGCGACGGCTCCAACACGACTCACAGAAGCGTCCAATGGACCACCGGAGATCGTAGAGGCACGAGTGTCACGTATTCCGAAGCGAACAGACAGCATCAAGACGCCCATCATCGAGAGGAAACTGCCTCCGCTACCGAAGTCACTGAACCAGCGTAGTCACAGCGCTGAGGATAAGGTTGGGCCTTTCTTAGAGATTTGTTTAATTCATGCAGTATTTGACGTCAAACGATTTTGGATCCTTTTTAGGGTGACGTTTGGAGTCGTCTCTACACGGACAAGAGGAACATGCTTCGAAAGACACGCGACGTAGAGCCAGTGACGAGGACGACGGCAGAGACCGACGTCACCTCCACGATACCTTCACCCCAGCTGTCTCCGAGGCAGATTCCTCCACCAACTGACTACAGGTGAGCTGATCGGACAGTGGCTGTTGCACAGAGCCGACTAGTACCGCTCCATTTCCTGACGTGAAAGAAAATCTGGAATGGGTATTTATTAAATAAGAGGATAGCACGATTTACGTTCCTTGAAACTTTTTTAAGTCGACGTCGTTGATCTAAATAAGTTTTAAGGATTTTTTGAAGAATTTCCTCATCACGTAGCTTCTATACGTTAACAACAATATCATAGCAACGATTTTTCCAGGTTCAGCACGTTGGACAGCGAGCACAGAGAACGACTCGCTGCCAATCAAGAAATACTCGATCGGCAAACAGAAGAGCTAAGGAAACTGGGTATACTGTAATCAAGCGAGAATTCCCTCAGTATATAAATATTTATTGATTTGAATCTGTCATGTTATAAAACTTGTACGTCTATGTTTGCATGTGTTGTTGAGAAGCATTAAAACGGAGATAATAAGCAAAAAAAACAACTGTAACACAAGGAACACTTGCGAACAGAGAAACTTCACTATTACATACGGAGAGAATTGCATATCTATTAGGTGCGCAACTACGAAGGTTCGTTTTTTACGGGTTAAAAGAAAATATAATAATACCAGACTAGCGGCCGCCAAACGTCTGGTTGGGGGCTTCGCCCCAAACCCATGGAGAATAGAACATCCCCAGTCCTCCTCCATTCTTCTTTAGGCTTTCTTACTTGTATTACAGTAAAAATAGTTTTAATATATAGATTAGTGCAGCGGGATATGGTAGGCAGAATCTTCACTGTTCCTATGAAGCCCATCCACCCTCAATCGTATGCACGCGATTTATCCTCCGAAGTGCCCGTTCTCTACGTGGCGAGAAACAAATCATGAGAGTCCCAATCCAAAGTGCTTAATCTGAAAAATAATTAAAATTGATATTGGTCGACAGGTCGACAACGTTTACTGTCCGACGGTAGTAATACTCCTCCGAATCCCATAAACACCCTCCCTACTTCTTCCTCTCCTCTCCTCGCTAATACTTCCTTACCTATGTGCTGACGTGAGTGATAGTTAGTCAAGCACTCACATGTAACACTTAGTCACGACTCACATGTCACGACGTTACCACGACGTCTATGACATTCCTTCTGCACCCCGACACAGGCGCCACAACTTCTATGACGCGTCTTCAGAAACCCAACGCACATTGGACGATATTGAGGGGAAATACTGGTCTCCCCTTATTTCCCCAGTGGTTCTTCTTTGTTGATTCCATCTTTACTGATCCCTTTCCTATTGGTTTCCCTTACTTGGAATTCCTGCACAAGTTAGACGTCCGCGGCACGCCTTCTGAATCCCTACGCACATTGGATGACACCTTCAGCACGTCTTGTGGATCCCGATGCAAGTTGACCGACGTCTTCACCATGTTTTCTGAATCTCTACGCACATTGGTCGACGTCTTCAGCACGTTTTCAGAACCCCAACGCACGTTGGATGACACCTGCAGCACGTCTCTTGAATCCTGACGCAAGTTGAACGGCATCTTCAGCACGTCATCTGAATCGCATCGCGCGTTGGACGACGTCTGCGGCACTTCCGATTCCTCGCGCTGGGTGATCTCCATCTATACCCTGGCGCGTTGCCCGCTCAAAATATGGTAAACTTGGGCGATCTGCCGTCAAGGATATAGTTCGCCAGCAATCGCCCATGGTTAAGCTCAAAGAAAGCCCGGCTGGCATACGCCGCAGTGCCGTAGGCATCTCTTGGTTTCACTCCCCTCCCCGTGACGGACACGTGACATTAGCCGATTATATATATAGTAGGATTTTCCCAATTGTTTTCAATAACTTTCACTAGCTAAAATCACCGTGCATTTGCAACAACATTATTCCAATTTATAGGCAGCCTGTGGATTCCATCGTAATGAATTGGAATTGTTTGAGGCGACCTATTCATCAAGCCATTTTTTGATCGGATTAGTGTTTGGTGAAATTCTTCTCCGCTAAATCATGAGCAATCGATCTGAACAAGTGATAGTCAGATGGTGCAATGGGACGGGTGAGGCAAAACTTCCCACTGCATTCCTTCCAAACCTTCTTTTACAAAAATTCCAGCATAGGCCTGCAGATATGAGCGAATAATGAAATTTTGAAAACCGGATAACGGATAATTCTGCGCGAACATGACCGGATAACGAATAAACGGATAACGAATAAACAACAAAAATAGGCTCAAACAACAAAAATTAAAACTTGTTTTAAATTGTATTAATTTCAACGACAGATCAGGGTTTAATTTATAAGCCATTTCTAGACATTTTAGAACTGTTTTTAAAAGTTTTGCAGTCGCCACATTAACAACGCTCTACGGGGTTTTCTGCCCATCCGTAGGAAGACAAACGCACAGCAACATACCCGCCTTTCACCTGTTTCTAAGGGGTCGGTTGGATTGTTTTATTTATCAGCCTTACTCTGCGCTTAACTTTTTTTCAAGTAGAGCACTGGAAAGAAGAAGAAGGACAGGAGACATCCAGCCAAACAAACTTCACATAACGATCTTGATCCTGCACATGCTATGAACCGTTATTGTTGTTGCTGCTCGATAGCATCCCAAGATCCAAGGTACTTCAACGTGGAATTATCTGGGATGGATAAAATACTAACTTTTGAGTGCAAGCAATTGTGTACGGCAAACACACATTCAAAGAGTTATGACATTCAGATCATCTGGATCTGAGGAAGAATATCCGACCCTGTTGCACCGGTGGTGGTCAGTTAGGTGGTGAAAACCGTTAGTCTTAAAATTTATTTTCTTCGCTTTCCTAAGGGTTCGGTTGACGGGCCCATTATGGCGGGACGGCGGACGGCGGACGGTGAACGGGGGTATCGGCGAGGAGCAAGTCGAAGACGGGCGAACCAGGATTTAGGCCCGAGGAGATCCACTGGTGCGTGGTACGGTAGTCGAACGGGCGGTCTTCGAGACGGTACGGCGCGAATTCCAAATTAGTCGTGATCGTCACGACACTTCGGGCGCTTAGGCGATTTTTATAAACTTTGCCAGTCGAGTGGATATGAGAGCGGCGAGTAATTCAAGACGCGGAATGGACATTTTTTTCTTGGGATTGAGGCGACTTTTTGCCATGACTAAGTGAGAAGAGAATATAGTAGAAGAGCGACAAACCAGGTAGGCGCAGCATGCGTAAATCTGCGAAGACGCGTCTATAAAAACATGAAGCTCGAATGAAACATCATGTGAAAGTGAGACAATGAAGCGTGGAAGACAGATACGTGTGGTGCTGACTGTATTAACAAGCTCTGTCCATCTGGTCATATCGTCGTCTGACAGCGGATCGTCCCAGTCGTACGACTTTGAACATAGCTCTTGCACGAAAACTTTGAACTTTACTAGGAAAGGCGTTGCTAGTCCAAGAGGATCAAACGTAGAGGCTAGAGCGCGTAAAGCGGTGTGCTTTGATGTTACCTGTATGTGGCCTATTTTGATGTTAATGCGAATTGAGTCCTCATCAACGTCCCATTGAAGTCCTAATAGGCTGGCTTTACTTGGGTTTTTTATGCGATCACATATCGGAATAGCGTCGTTCACTTCCTTCCTGCTGCACAAGAACTCTCGTAAATTCATGTTCATTGTGGCGAAAAGCGACTTCGATTTCCGATATCGATTGATTGCGTCGCATACGTCAGAAGCTCCTAAGAGGATATTATCGACAAAGATATTCCTGCGAATGTCACTGTGTAAAGGATCATTTGGTGACTTATTGAGGTAATAGAGGATTGAGATGGCGAGAAGAAAAGGTGAGGCGTTGACACCAAATGGTACACGCGTGAAGCGAAAACAGACGAGATTGTCATGAGTAGGCGGCTTCGTGACATCCTTTACCCAAACGAAGCGAGTGACATCACGCTGGTTTTCATGGAGTCGTACTTGATGGAACGCTTTCTCAACGTCAGATATTAACAAAAGGCGAAATGAAATGTGTGAAATGCGCATTAAAATTCCCACGAGATTTGGCAGCATGGTAGGACCTTGGTATATACAGTCGTTTAAGCTAGGCGCGCCCTTGCAATGAGAAGAAGCGTCGAATACCACTCGAATCGGGGAAGTTGCGCTATTTTTGATTACTGCTTGGTGCGGCAGGTAATAACATCGACCTTGACTGGGCAAGTCTTCATCCACTTCTTCGATGATGCCTGATGCGAGCTGGTCGTTGAATACCTTCGCGTACGCAGCTAAAAGGTCGGGTCGATCAACAAGGCTTCTGTACTGACTTTGTAGGCGTTTATATGCTAGTTTTTTATTATCAGCCAAAGGTGGATGATTTGGTTTCCAAGGAAAGCGAACATGAAGATATCCGTTTATCACTTCGGCTGTTTCGTAGAACTCCTTGATGATGCGCTCGTTTTCTTTGGCGTCGAACGCAGGATCAGGGTCATCGGTGATGCCTATCGCTTCCAGTGACCAAAGCCTGTTGACCTCCTCGTTTAGGTTATGGTTTCCTTCTTTGTCGCTTGGAATTCCGGCACATTTTGCTGAATGATACGCCGAAAACGTTTCTTTACCTGAAATAACAGGCCCGAATCTGGGATAGGTGAGCACCAATCCTGACGGCAACATTACTGAAGGCTTTCTTGTAAGGATATTCTAGTAGTGATCCATGCCTATGAGGATATCAGGCGTTAAGAGTTGAGCGTCTCCACATAGCATGTTGTCATTGATGCCCAAGCTTGCTAGAAATTCTCTGTCCTTCCTTCCAAGTGCTGCAGTAGATTGAGGCGCAGTCAAAACATCGTTAACAAAGAGCGATAGATAGAATTCTTCACCGCACATGTCCTTGAACCTTGTGTCAACTATGCCTGAAGCTTCTGATGACGTGTGGCCTCCCAGTGTAACTAAGGTGATGCTTTGACGGTTGCTGACCGATAAGCCTAGACGGTACACGGCTGATGCAGTGATGAAGCTTGGCTGCGAACCTGAGTCCAAGAAGACGGTGAGCGCTTCATATGCTCGTGTCCTAGCATTGTATACGTTGGCGTTAACGAGCATGAGCCTAGATGAGGACGCAGATAGCGAGCGTGAGCAAGAATTAGACGACGATTCTGAATTTCTACGAATGTTTGTTGCAAAACAGTTGAACTCGTCGTGTGATTCTTGCTCGGAATCATCTCTAACGTCGCGAATGTTAACGACGTTTGACGTTACATCACTCTGGTGATCATTTTTGCGCGCATAAGAGCCGTGACTTCCTTTTGGGAAGTGATTGCGGCCCGGTGAAAATGATACCGATTTCTGCGGTGCTGGAGAGAACGATCTCAGTGAGCGGAAAGGTCTATGGTCCTGGCTGAAGAACTTCTATTAACGATTAGGCGTTCGCGTTGGTGAGCGTCTGCGTTCACCATCGCGATATACACGAGAAGATCGTTGCTCGTTCCCGCGACTTGGTTTATTTTTTGCATCGCCCAACAAAACGTTGGGGTAGCTGCTGTCCCACACCCCTCGTCTGTCCTGCGCTGCTTCCATTGGTCCCTCGGTGGACTACGGTCAGGTACGGCACTGGAACTCTCTCTGTATTGGTCCCATCTACTAAATGTGGCACTGAACTTAGTAGGGTTGAGGAGACATTTGGTGGGATAACTTCTTATTGATTTGGTCCCTTTCAGGCTCTGAAGAAGGTGATCTCGCCGAAACGTTGGCCAGTAAATAAATCCGTCTACCAACCTCGTGTAGAGCTCAACACGCACAACAGCAATCGTGTAACCACAAATGATACGGTGGAAATATTGGCGATAAAAATTCTTCCCAGGATGCGGCTCTCCACTTTTGAGGATTGCTAGTGGCAGTTTGTATACCTTTTTGGTCAGCACATGACTTGAGAATGTTATGCTAAGTGGCCTCATATAAGTATGGTGCAGGCTAAACCGGCCTTCTGTAAGGCTGGGAGTTAGATATCTTTAAAACTATGTAGCCAGTCCCCAAGTTAGGAAAGTTCAATTAACCTTTCTAGATTTGAATACTTCTGTTGTTTCTGACGACCACCCTTACGACCATGAAGGATCCTGTACATAGTCCACCCATCATCACGTCAAAGCTAAGATTCAGCTAATTTGTTGTTCGTTATTCGGCTCAACATCGCCGGATAACAAACAACACAACGGATAGGCCAAAACCCCCGGAAACTGGCTAACGGATAACGGTTAATCCACTTATCCCTGGAGGCCTGGCATTGTCATGGAGCAATATTGGGTACTCACGCCTAGTGGACCATTCTGGTCGTGTCCTGGCTACTTATTGAGTCAGGTTGATTAGTTGTTACTTGCAGTGAGTAGTTGCTACCGTTTCCCCATGTTGGAGAGCTCGTAATACAGAATTCCTTTCTGATCCCACCAAATACAGAGGACACCTTTTTTCCGAAGATATTGGGCTTTGAGGTTGATTTTAGTGCCTCTGCTGGATCTGACCATGACCGTGGCCGCTTCGGATTGTCGAACTAGATCCATTTCTTATTCCAGCGATGATACGGTGCAGAAGTGACTTCCTTCATTGTCATTCCATCAAGATTTCGCACGTGGTGGTTCTTCGGACTTCTTGTTCATGTTGCGGCAGTTGATGTGTCACCCAGCGTCCCTCCTTCTCAATCTCGCCGATTTCATGCAAACGTTTCGAAACTGCTCGGTAAGTTACACATAGGGGGTAAGCAAGCTGTTGTTCCGTTTGAGCATCGCCTTCGTCGAGTAAAGCTTGCAGTTCATCGTTTTCGAACTGTTGGGGTGGTCTTCCGCGGTCCTTGTTTTTCAGGTCAAAGACTCCTCTAAATCTCTTAAACCAAGGCAAGCTCCGGCAGTTATGACATCTTGCCCATAGACTTTGGCGAACATGTTATGGCCTTCAACGGCGCTTTTCTTTCTTTTGAAGATAAACAATAGAAATTCCCGCAAATGTCCCTTTGTTGGCGCTTCGGTCGTCATCCATAAAATTGTCGTTAATTTGTTATATTTGGACCTTTTCCAACTGCATCAGTAGCGCACAAAACGCACTACAGGATAGATGTAAACAAAAGTTTTGAAAACTGTCGATCCATGAAAAATCTAACCAGGGAAGGCCTCAGGCGTAGGTATGAACAGGGAAAATGGATAGTACTGCGAGAATCTCCACCCTTCATCACCTGTCACCTGTCACCTGTCGTCCCGTTGATCATCGGCTTGCTCGAGCGGGCGCCAGCAGCGTCTCCATTCGTCCCTGTCGCGTGCCAGAATGGTCCAATGGATCCTCTTCGCTCGAGGGACACGAAGCGTCATAGCGGTCGTTCAGGGCTTTCACGAAGAAGTCCGACCAACGCGTTGGTGGGCGTCCTGGTGTTCTTTTGACATCCCGCGGAATCCAGTCTGTGACGGCTCTCGTCCAGCGGGTGTCTGCGAAGCGCATTACGTGGCCGGCCCACCTAATTTTCGACGACTTGGCCCATGCGACAGCGTCTCTGATCTTCGAACGTCGGCGAAGCTCGGAACTCCGGAGGCCTTCTCTCACTTGTGTGAGTCGTGTCACTCCGGGCATCGTCCTCTCGATTCCACGCTGCGCGACGCTGATCGCGTGTTCATCCTGCTTTCGCATAGCCCAGGTCTCTGAGGCGTATGTTAGGGCAGGAAGAACGGTAGAGTCGAATAGGTGGGCACGGAGTCGGACGTTCTTCGTCTTCTTCGCGACTTCTTCGACGCTCTTAAAAGCTCCCCAAGCCGCTCGTTTCCTCCTGCTCAGCTCCGGCGCTAGGTCGTTGGCCATATTGACTTCGCGACCCAGATACACGTAGCTGGAGCATTCGGAGATGTTCGTTCCGTTGAGCGAGAATGGGGCATCAGAAACCCATCCGTTCTTCATGAACATCGTCTTCGTAAGATTCAGCTGCAGTCCAACGCTTCCACATACACGATCGAAGTCGGCCAGCATTCGCTCCGCCTGGCTGATGCTCGGTGTTATGAGCACGATGTCGTCAGCGAAGCGAAGATGGTGCAGTTGCCGGCCATCGACCTTCACTCCCATGTCATCCCATTCTAGTTCGCGCATGACGTTTTCGAGGGTGGCGCTGAAGAGCTTCGGGGATATGGTATCCCCTTGTCGAACCCCTCTCTTCACGTCAATGACGACGTCGTTGTAGAATGGTGAGATCTTGGTCGTGAATCCACTGTACAGCTCTCGAAGGACTCTGATGTACTGAGTAGGAACGCCCTGGGTGAGCAGGGCTTCCATGACCGCTTCAGTCTCGACGGAGTCGAATGCCTTCTTCAGGTCGATGAAAGTAAGGCACAGCGGCAGCTTGTACTCTCGCGACACTTCGATGAGCTTCGTAATGGTGTGTATGTGGTCGATCGTGCTGAATCCTCTCCGAAATCCTGCTTGTTCGCATGGCTGTCCCTCGTCCAGCGTTCTACTAATCCTATTCAGGATGACTCGAGTGAACAGCTTGTAGACTACGGACAACAGGCAGATCGGGCGATAGTTGCCAATGTCGTGCACGTCTCCCTTCTTGTACAGCAAGACGGTCTTGCTGGTCTTCCACTGAGATGGAACCTTGCATTCGGACAGGTAGCGTGTGAAGAGCCGCGCCAAGGTGTTGATGAGCGCTGGCGGGAGGTTCTTCAGGTGTTCAGCTCTGATCCTGTCAGGACCGGGTGCTGTACGTTTCTTCGAGATGGCGTGTCGGATCTCGGAAGGGAGAACAGAGGGAATGACGTATCCATCCTGCGGAAGATGGCGTAGGGGCAGGTGGACGTGGCTATCGAAGAGATCGGAGTAGAAGTCGTGGATGACTTTCTCCATGGTCCTTCTGGAAGAGGTGACGGTTCCGTCAGGACGTCGGAGAGCGGTCATCTTGGTCTTGAAGTTGGCGAAGTTCCGGCGGGCATTGCGGATGCTCAGCCCTGCCTCTGCTGCTTCAGCCAACACTTCCGCCCTTTTCTCTTTGAGATCTTCCTTTATCGCCGCTCTGCATAGCTTTGCAAGCTCGGACGTCAGTTGGTAGTTGGCTGACGCTCGTGCTGCTCCACGCTGGCGTATCAGCTCGAGAGTTTCCGGAGACAGGCGTCTCTTGGTGGTCTTCAAGCTCTCGGCTCCCTTAGCACTATCGTGGAGATGGTGCACGAAGCGATCGTATTCCTCGTCGACGTTGTCCATGACGGCATCTTCCCAAAGGCCGACAAGAGAGGTGTAGAGATCCCAGTTGATGGTCGTTCTGGGATTCCTCTTCTTGAACTTCGCGGCCTTCTCTCCTTGACGCGAAAAGCGGAACCTCGCGCGAAGGAGGCGGTGGTCCGATCCCGTGTAGAACTTGGGGACAACGGAGACATCGGTCAGGCAATACTTGCGATTGAAGATGATGTGGTCGATCTCGTTGTGGAACTGGCCACCGGGGGATTCCCAGGTCCATCGTAGGGAGGGAGGCTTCTGGAACTGCGAGTTTCCATGGATGGTCTTGGTCGACATGATAAACTCAGACAGCCTTTCACCTTGCTCGTTCCACTCCAAACCGTGGGTTCCGATGTGAAGTTCTTCCGGCGACCTTCGTGGCCCGATCTTGGCGTTGAAGTCGCCGACGATCACCTTGTAGAAGGTGTGATCTTTTTTATAGAACTTCTCCAGCTCCACGTAGAAGGCCTCGACGTCTTCGTCGTCGTAGTCGGATGTTGGGGCATACGCGACGAACACAGTCAAGGCTGGCACGGAGCCACATCGCTTCAGTCGCAGACGTCCGATTCGGCTTGTCAGAGACTCGTACGAATCGATGTTCATGGCCAAGTGCGTGTTGACGAGGACACCAACGCCGCCTACTCCCCTGCTGTCGCATGTTCCGAGGAACAGTTCTTCTCCGGAGTCGTAGGCGGCGTGTAGGGGGTGGTGCCTTCTCGTCTCGGTCAGTCCGATGACGTCGTACTTGATCTTCCTGGCTTGCATCATCAGGTCCTCGACGGATGCTTCCGACGCAAGCGTGCGGGCGTTGTAAGTACAGATCGTCATCCTAGTCCTTCTCAGTTTGCGCAGCCTGGTTAGGCCCTGAGATTTTAGCAGCCTCTCCGTACTCGTCCTTCCCATCGCTGCAGAAATGGGGGCTCTTTCGGGGTCAGGGGAATGAGGCCCTTTTGTGCTGCTGTGTTTGACTGGAATACAACACGGGTAGCTAGTCAGGCTCTGTCGTGCGGGCGAAGAACTCCGGGCAGCCAGCCAGACTGCCCGAAGGGACGGGGCGAGACTTAAGGCGGCCTCGAATCGCCTTACATGTACTCCCAGTCTACCGAGTGCAAGCTTTTGGCCGAGCCGACACAGTTACAATCCGCACAGTCACGGACACATCCGCGCACACTGTGCACGAACATGCCGCTCCCACGCACAAGGAACGCATCGACCCGACACAGCAGGAGCAAGGAGTCCATCCCCTGCATCCCACCTGCGTCTCTGGGCAGTACACGGTCGCATTTGGTTCGCGTTTAATTCCCCTATCCACCACCCGGGGACGCGCCACGTGGCCCTGCGACAAGCGGCCCGAGATCCCTCTTAACAAGAGAGCCCGAAGGCTCTCTATCGAGGGAGATCCGTGGTCCACCCTTCATAGAGTAGAAAAACATGTTTCGTTTTTGCCGAGTCTTTGAATCAAAAGAGCTAGGGGCCCTCGAAGAGGGGGTACAGTAGCGCGCCGTCAGCACGTGCCCATGTGCATGCGTGCGCGCGCTGTTGTATACAAGAACGGTTACCATGACCTTACCATTAATCACATGTACCTACTGTAATTTAACATACTCCAGGGTAATACGGAAAACGGATGTCAGGTTCGTGATCACCATCCCAAATAACCCCCATGGGGGAAGTTTGGGAAGTAAGCTGATTTAGACTGCCATGTCGTGCCGACTTTCACGACACTACTTTCACGAC
This sequence comes from Heligmosomoides polygyrus bakeri, assembly GCA_947359475.1. Taxonomy (NCBI): domain Eukaryota; kingdom Metazoa; phylum Nematoda; class Chromadorea; order Rhabditida; family Heligmosomidae; genus Heligmosomoides; species Heligmosomoides polygyrus. The sequence goes on from OX375868.1 coordinate 16,198,287, forward strand.
TCCAAAGGTCGAGGAGAGGTCGAAATTTTTTTGCTCAAACCTCGCTCAAGGGGGTTATTTGAGGTGCTGATCACGAATCTGACATCCGTTTTTCAAACTTCGGCCGATTACGGTAGGTTGTGGTGGGTACGGGCGACGGTGCAATACTGTACCCCCAATTTCGAGGGCCCGTAGCTTTTTGGGTTCAAGGACTCAGCAAAAACGAAACATGGTTTTTTACTATAAGAAGGGTGGAGATTCTCGCAATACTATCCATTTACACCATTCAGACCTACGCCTGAGACCCTTCTCTGGTTAGATAAGTGAAGCGAACTTTCATAGCTGCATTGCTAATACGTATTTGGCTTCAAGGAAAGTTCTGCCTGTTTTCTCGCACTTATGATATACACCAATTTCACGTCGAATTGGGCACTTTTCAGATCAAACTGGACACTTTTCACGTCAAATTTGACACTCCTTTAAGCTAATCTAAAACTTTTCAAATCAAAGAGAGCTCTTCCAAATCGAAATGAACTTTTCCTACATTTAGGGAGAGACTCTCCAAAAGTGTAAGTATACATTTTTGTTCAAGGAAAATTTTAGTATAACTTTCTTTGAAGTTTTAATTTACGTCCCAGTAAGAGAACACATAGGTTGAAATTTTATAGAATTCTATTTTTCGAGGAAAAACAATGAATTAACGTTTGCCTAGAGGAGCAGGTAAAAAAATTTCAAAAAAGTTGTTCTGAGTTTTCCTTGAACAAAAAAATATTCTAACCACCTCAGTGAGTCTGCAGTTTAACCTGCCTAAAGGTCGTTTCAATTTGGAAGAGTTCGCTTCGATTTGAAAAATCTTAGGTTAGCTTAGAAATTTGACGTGGAAAGTGTCCTAATTGATTTGAAAAGTGACCAATTCGACGTGAAAATTGTATAAATGAACTAAATTTAACCCCTAATCATCCACTCAATGTTTTGTGATCGTTGGAAAGCAGAAGACTTAGGCAGTAGACTTCCAATAGTGTTTCTTCACAAAGTATCCGTGACATCTTTGAATGACATGCGCGTGCAGAGCACTTCCACTAGATGATGACGATGGGCTCATAGCACTTCAACTACACTTAAACTGCCACTTTGAAGCTGCAGACGCCAACAGTGGACGTTTTCCGCGCTGTTAAGGCCCCTCAACCCTTTGCGGCCAGGGCAGGCGACAGGCGGCGAAAATGATGAGTCATGCCGCTCCCGCAGTCTTGCCGGCGGCAAGCGGCAGAGGAGCGGCGAGGTGCTGTACTTCTGGCCGGGACCTACTGCTGCTTTTTGCCTTCCCGCCCTCCTGGGCCGTATGCTATTCTCTCACCAACCGTCTCCGTCCGGGTATGAGGCGGTCACAGCCCACCTCCCCGGTGTGCACATCTCTCCCCAAGCGCTCTCGGGGCAGGGTCAAGCGTGGCTTCGATTTTTGCCGAAAATTTACGACCTCCTCTCCCAGAGTGGATCTGGTACGACCCCCCTCCCTTGTGTAGACCACCGTCTTATTTCCTATCCGCATCGAATTTTTTAAAATTTTTATGCGATTTTTGTACCGTTTAATAGTTCCTTCTTCCAGGTGTAGCATCGACTGTGTCAGATCAGTTCAAGAAAAAGTGCTACTGAATAAGTGTTTAATTTAGTAATTTGTTAGAAAAAACGCTGATAAAGGTTTTGTGTATGTAATCTTTTGACAAGAATATTTTGTTTGCTTACAGTTGAAAATAAAGCACTTTTGAGAGCAATTGTCGATTTATTCACAACGAGTTCAACTTTTCAGGCTTCCCGAGCATCTCGTGGACACGGCCCATTTTTGTACTTGAAGGAGCAACATATGCATTCTAAATTGTATTTTATACAATGCCGAGTGTTAATTGCTAAAGCTGACTTAAGTGCTTTTCCTACGAAATTTTTGGAAGCGCTCTTCGAAGCGATGACGGAATGGCAACAGGAGGATGGACTTGTCACGGAACTAATTTTCTTTCTCCTGCAAGAAACAGCATCAGAAAGTGGAGTTGTACCCAATAAAGTTTTAATTCACAGTTTGACACACGGTTGTAAAACCTGTTTTTCTGAAACGATCCACTGTATGAACAGACGCTCCGATTTGCATCATTTGCCGAAAATTTTCGACACCGTTAATTATATGGAGGCCGCTATTTTTACAACCTGCTTTTCAAAGCGTAGAATCCACACTTCTTATAGTTTTAAAAACTCTGCGAATTTTTTAGAGTCGTCAAACAAACTCTGAAATATGGTAGGTTACGTGGAGCCATTGCATTCGCCGATATCATCGATCGGCACTTAGGGTGGTCTTCTCGCGGAAAAATTTTCTATCTTCTCAAGGAAAGAAGACGCGAGAGTGAAATTATGCTTCATGGATTTTTAAGTCATATGCAAGGATAGCGCAGTCGGAGGAGGCGCGACTGTCGCGTGCACCCGATACCAGGTTCCTGGTTCGGATTTCCGGCCCAGGCCAACCAAGCCTTCCATCCCTCCGGGGTAGGTGATTGGTACCAGACGTGTGTGGGAAGAATGAGGCGATGACTTGTTCATCGGCTGGCCACCGCAAGTCATTGTTTGGCCAAATACGCATTCATGTCGCTTCCACGACATCCCGTAGAAATAGAATGCGCTGGCGCATCCTAGAAGGGATAGAGTAACGCCGTCCTTTATCTTATCTTATCTTATGCAGGGATGTGCGGAAATTTTTCTGGGAAAAGCGGAAGACGAAAGATGGAACGGAAACGTTCAAAAATGGCCGGAAAGCGGAATATGAAACCCGGAACCGGAAATGATCCTACTACAAGAGGAAAACAGAGCTTGCAGTTGGCTCCTCTGTTTGCCGAAGTGTCAGTTCTAGAGCACAAATCGAACTAAATTTCTTTCTCCGATGCAATGACGCGTAGCTACGCGGCACTTCTTTCTACTTGCTCCTCGATTATCTATCCTGAGAGTCTATCCATTATTTTCCCACCTCTAGTTCACATTGTTCCGTATCAGAATATACTCCGACTTAGAGTTCCAGAAATCCTACTATAAATAAAAGAGTAGTGTGTGTGTGTTGTGTTTCTCCGTCACAACTCGAGTGGGGGCACGGAGTATTGGTGATACTCAACGATTGATGGCGATCGACAGTGGTCCGAAACTTCAGCCCTGGGGTAGTCGAGTCGCTGAACACGAATATGAAGTTCGTTTTTGATGTATCGATCGCCGTAAATCGATATTGATCAAATTATTGATTTTTAGTGGATGCCATTCAAGCGGCTCGAAACTTCAGCCCCGGGGTAGCCGAGGTCGCTGAATGGCAGTCAATAAATGTCTTGTATCTATAGTCTCTACAAGCATTTTAATATCCTCGCGGTTTAAGTCAAAAAGCTTAATAACACGAGATTCGGTGTTTTCTGCTGTCACGTAAAGTGTACTGAACCCTTCAGTTTTTTGCAAGCCCCTTGGCTTTATATTTATTTAAACTGCATGTTCTGCTTCTGTATGTACTATTGGTTCTACTTTACAGTAGTTTCTCGCATGTGAAGCTAGCGCGGAAGTAGCCCGATAAATATTTAATTTCCACTATTTCGCATTGCCATGCCATACCGTTACTACACATAAGCATTACCATATAATTTTGGCTTATGCCGAATCTCGAAGTTTGTTCAACAAACACTTCATTAAAACACCTCCCATCACTTTCGACAAAGTTCTTCCTTATTCGCCAAAGACTCGCCATACCGCTGCTACGCAGCATGGTGGTATTGGAGTAGTTCTGATGTCATTGTGAATTCGTAACTCCTGGAAAGACGCAAATAGTTTCGCCGCTAGGCAGTGTTGTATTGTCTAAAAATCCAAAGTGTGAAAGTTGTTCCCGGCCTATTTTAAGGATGATCCATTCCAGTTGCTTCGCACTGTCTCCCTGTATCATGTTGAGGGCGACAGTATGTCCGTCCCATTATTCAAAAAATGGGTCTGATTTATCAGTCGCAAAACTCATACTAATCAGATTTTGATGGTGATCTTTGAGTAGAAACCCCGAACAAATTCCATAACTTTCTACTTCAGCATTTTCTATGAATGCACAATGGAGCGCAGAGATGGAAATTTCCAACTTGGAATCATGACCATCACTTTCTACAGGATCTTGCCCACAAATCGCCTTGATCGGCAGCAGTGTCATTTTCTTGTGCCGTTTGATAGAATTTAAATGTCAAGAAAAATATTCAAAAATTAAAAATAGAATTCAAGTGAAGGATCATTTAGATAAATTCTGGTTTTAATCTTTAAGTTATCTTCTTAACACTTGAATTCTGACATCGTGACACACTCTCATTTTGACATCCAATGAACAGGCTGCTGATTTTCAGCAGCCTTTTCCTTAGGCGCTGCTTTATGGTGACGATATAATGCTCGCCAGCGACGACAGGATTGAACTCCAAGCTAGGTAAGGTAAGATACAAGCTTGATGCGATCGCTTTGAGAGATTCGGGCCTAAGCTTAACGTAAAGAAGACCGTGGACCTGATCACTGATTAATTAATGGAGCGAGACTCCATTACCTTGGCAAACTGCATTGAGCTTCTAAGTCTTCTTCTTCTTCAGCGTTTGTCCCGCATCGTAGCGGGGTCCGCTATTCTGGTGTCATGACGCCACCTTTCCCGATCCAGCGCTAGATCAGGGTGAACACCAGTAATCTTGATGTCCGCATGTAACGTATCTAACCAGCGCTGCTTCGGGCGCCCTCTAGGCCGCTTTCCTATTACCTCGAAGTTAAGGCCTATCTTGCGGACGCTGTCTTCCTTTCCACGCAGAACGTGGCCGTACCATCGTAAGCGAGCTTCGCGCATCTTGTCGGCTATCGGAGCGACACCGAACTTCTGCCGAATAGCATCGTTTCGAATGCGGTCCATGCGGATTACTCCAGCCGTCCAGCGCAGCATCTTCGTCTTCATGACGCTGAGGCGCGTTTCAACTTTCCTGGTCGCAGGCCAACACTCAGCTCCGTACATCGCTACCGGCCGGACGACTGCTCTGTATATCTTCGACTTAAAGCGCTCTGGTATCTTCTTGTCGCATAGCACGCCAGTCAACATGCGCCACTTGGACCAAGCTGCACTCACGCGTGAATTCACTTCGACCATCAGTTTGCGTTAGACGCTATTGCTGATCCCAGGTACTTAAAGACCGAAGTGCGCGGGAGCTCGATGCCATTAGCTTTGATGGAGCTGGAATTGGTAACGTCCGTCGTTAGATATTCGGTCTTCTTCACGTTCAAACCGAGTCCAAACCGCTCCAAGCGATCACACCAAGCTTGCACCTCTCGCTCGAGTTCATCTTTGTCTTCGCTAGCGAGCATTACGTCATCAGCATAAAGCAACTTCCAAGGGAGGGGGTTCTGAAGATCTCGTGTGATGGCATCCATGACGACAACAAAGAGGAGTGGGGAAAGCGCAGAACCCTGGTGTACCCTGACAGAGATGGGGAACTCCATCGAGGTTCTAGCTGCAGCTTGAACTCGACTCTTTGGACAAGAGTAGAGAATTCGCACCCACTCTATGAGCTCTTCAGGAACGGTCAAAGGCCTTCTCTAAGTCGAGGAAGGCGATATGCACCGCCTTCTGTTTCTCGCGATGGTTCTCTATCAGGAGGCGGGCGGCGTGTATGGCATCAATGGTGCCACAGCCAGCCACGAAGCCGCACTGATTGCTGGAAAGCTGGACGATGTCACGAATTCGTCCGTCGACAATTCGCTCAAAGATCTTCATGCTGTGCGAAAGCAAGCGAATCGGACGGTAATTGGAGCAGTCTGCAGGACTGCCCTTCTTCTTCCAAATCGGAATCGTCGTACTTTGGCGCCAACACTCAGGCACTTTTTTCTCTGCCACAACCTGATTAAAGAACTTCGCCAACCACTCAGCAGGGTACCAAATCTTCGACTTCCACAGTTCTGATGCCACGTCGTCGGGCCCAGTCGCTTTGCCTGGCCACATCTTCTTCAAAGCCGCTTCAATCTCCTCCACGGTGATCTTCTGAACGGGGCCGTAGGTTGGAGCCGTTGAGGGGATGGCTGGATGAGGAAATTCTACTGTAGAGATTTCCTCAAAGTAATCGCGCCATCGCTTCAATGCCTTCTTGCGGTCCATAAGAAGATGGCCGTTCTCATCATTGATGCCGAAGAACTTCTCGATGTCCTCGGTCTGGCGATGGCGATTCTTTGCGAGTCGGTACAGATACCGCTCAACTCGACTCGAGCTTCTCGTTGACATCTCCATAATGAGTGGCTTTTGCAACAGGCACGGCCTTCTTTGCAACTTTCTTCGCTTCTTGGTACTTCCGCCAGTTATCGGCTGTCTTTTCGCCGAGAAACACGTGATATAGCGTCTTCTTCTCTCGAACTTTGGCTTTCACGTCATCTATCCACAGCCATGCCTGCTTGTTGACCTTCCGTCTTCCAGGCTTCGTGATGCCGAGCTCCGACCGTGCAGCGTGACGAATCGCGTCGGTGGCCTTCTCCCAAGTTTCTTCGACAGTTGTCACTGTCGGTAACCGCACGCGAGGAATCACAGCTGCTTCCTTTTCTTTCATTCGCCACCACTTGATTCTTGGTGCACCGCATCGCTCGACCTGCTTCATCCTCGGAGGAGCGATCTTAAAGGTACAGATCAGCGGTCGATGCTGTGGGACCTTCGCGTCTGTGACAAGACTTCGGTCTCGATCCTTCACAAGGACAAAGTCTATCTGAGTCCTGCTGTTCCCGCTACTTGCATGCAGGACCACCTCGCCTCCTGCACCTCACAGAAATCAACTCTTCTTCGCTCCAGTGCTTCAACCAACTCGCACGCGAGCGGCCCGTCAACGTACCCACATTCAGCGTTGCCACGCAGGTCTTGGTTACGTTACGGGAATTTCGGACTAACTCAGTTGCCCCCCGATGCCGTCCTCGCATCAGGGACCCTCGCATACTTTCGACACTCGCCGGGCCTTGCGAGTGCGCGTCGGCTCCCGCGGACGCCGTAGCATTATCTCGCGATACACGAAGCACCATCAACCATGTGATGTGACAGGGTCTTCGTAGGCCGGCCTGTCACAAGGGCCTGTCGCCTGCAATCGAATGTCCGTGATCGGTTAGCTCGCAGAGCGAACAGTTTCCAGTGGCACCACGAGGAGGAACGGACATCGCCACCACGACTATCACATCCTTACTTGTAAAAACCGAGCTCTTTTAGGCTCTATAGTTCAAAATTCGTCGAAAAACTTGGTGGCTTTGTGTTATGTACTAAACAAGTCTTGTGGTTTTACCAGTCTATGAATGAGTGATCATCGCATGCAAGAGTAAAGCGTACAACCACGTGGGAAAACTGGGAAAAAAAGTTTCAGAACCAATTATCTAAGGGTCCAGCAACCAGACTGTGTACGTGGAGCGCAACGAATAAGCAGCAATTATTACGACAAGAATAAAAAGTGGGCCGGAAAAGGGACGAACTAACTTGCTCTGATCGAAATTGGTCAACACTAGAGGGCACAACTCTACCGTTCCGGATACGACGTCCCTATCGCGAGACATAAAGATTGGGATACAAAACAAAAAATACAACAATTATTGGGTACGCCCGTATGGCATAGCAAAAGCCAACACGTAACGAGCAAAATATGCACGATCAACGTATCGTGTGTGTTGAAAGCCATACTATGAAGTAGAAAAAACTAGAGATCGACTATATGTCCAAGAATAGTGATAGGAAGTAAAAGATCGAGTTCTTACTAACAGAATCTATGGATGCCGAATGCCCACTTGTTTTGATAGAGAGTGTAACGACTTCCACGGTTGGTACGTTCATTGAATTGTCCTCTAGCACAGTTTCGATTTCCGCAGTTGTCGTTGCCACGATACATCGTGTACTCTCCAAAAAGTTGTAATAAATCACGCCAGCCCCGACTATAGCTGTGCTCGAATGACCTATTCGAATAGATGTTCGAATAACTTTCATTCGAATTTAAATATTCGAATTCGATTAATCAAAAAATTTCGTTTTTCGAATATATTCGAAATTCGAATGCTTGAAAATTGCGGGTATTCGAAACTATTCGAATATTCAGAAATTATGCGAGAGCACAACTATACCGCCGACTACCACACACCTTGACCACTACCTTTTTTGGTGTAGGTTCGCCTTTGCAAGATGCCTAGGGGGTTAGTCGGAGTTCAACCACTGCCGGGGAATGTTCCTGTTATCATACAGAATCTACTTTTCATCAAAAGTGATGACTCAATGAATGACGATTTGGTCAGTTTTGTTGCGTAGACGTAGAGACAAACAAATCACGAAACATGATAATTTCTATCGCTCACTCAACACCCACTTTTCGAGGTTTTTTACATTCACCCACTTTTCGAGGTTTTTTACCTTCCCAAGGCGTTTCAAAGCATCCGCAACAGCAGTTTGACTGACTGTTTGGGATGGTTCGGCTTCCACCAATTCCTTCAACCCGTCGTCCAAGATTGCTCTAGTCGACCACTACGGGGGTCATCTTCTAGGCTGAAATCTCCGCTCCGAAATTTACTGAACCACTGGCGCACAGTGCTTTCTCGACACTATTACCCCCCCCCCCCCACACACACACACTTGAATGATTTGTGAGCTGTCTCGCTGTGGATTGTTCCAATTTGAAGTTAAAACAAAATATCGTTCGGAATTGCTCCTGCGACATACTTTATAAGAAATACAAAACAACGTTGAAAATTGAATTATTTAGTAAGATAGAGCGAAAAATTCTGTACACAAAGTGGCACTAATGCGCAATGCAAGTTGAATTTTTACTTAATAATAGATGAAGAAAAATAGCAACACTAAATGCTGAAAACTTTTCGGACAACCTAATAGCTTGCCACACTATTCATGTTTCTGCATACAGTCTCTAGCTATTATTATTTGGGTTATCCTCTTCTTTATCATGTTCTCTTTTGTTTGTCGTCATTGCTTTAGCCATGCGGCATTGTTCATGTATAACTAAATAAATATCGAGGGAAGAACAGACCACCTTTTTAACACCTCTAGAGGCGATAAACACAGTGGAAAGCACTATTTCAACCTTCGCCTGGTGCCTTCTTAGTGTGAGAAAGTTAAGTATCCACTTCAAATGAATGTATTACAAATGAATGTATTACAGTAAAGAATAAGGTTGAAGAAACAAAGACAATAGACAGTCACAGGTCGCTTCAAATGGAGTTCTGTTGAATGCGATTCTGTCAAACGCCCACAAACCTGCTTCAAAACATGAGATGGATCAATGCTTGACGATTTGGAGTCAAAGCTTGCTGACACAAAGGAAGCTATCGCCAATGTAACGGCATTCAATTTCTGCAGTTATGAATATCTAATTGCAATGACATAATACATTCAGCTTTTGCATTCGTAGAATTCTAATAGCATTGAAATATCAACACAAGACACAGTGACGGCAGTAGCATATATAAAAGAACCACATCTAAAAGAGCACTGACTTGCCATTTCACATAGCATATTTATTTATTTATTTATTTATTTATTTAAAGACGTGGAATGTGATCACATGTGTAAGAAGAAAACTTCTTCTTCTCCTGAGGGTTTAGTCCCGCGCAGTCGCAGGGTCCGCTGTTCTTGCGATCCGTCGCTACCTCATCCTATCAAGGGCGTCGTCTGGCTCGGCGACGATTTCGGCGAGATCTCTCTTAATGATGTCCTCCCACCTTTTCTGGTGCTCCTCTCGGACGCTCTCCGGGTGCCTCGAAATTTAGGGCACACTTCGTGGAATGATGCTGTGGTCTTCTAAGGACGTGTCCCTACCACCCAGGCGCTGCCCCATCATCTTCAGCTGGGTCGGAGCTGTCTTCATCACTGCCCTAACATCCTCATTTAGCTCCCTGTCCCGTCGGGTCCATCGAAATCCCATCTGAGCATCCTCATTTCCGCCGCGTGCAGTTGTCGTTCCTGCACCCTACACAGAGTTCAGCACCCAGAACCATAGAGGAGCACAACTGTTCTATATAGCCTGCCTTTAAGTGCTCTGGAGCACCTACGGTCGCCAAGGATTCCTGTGAACTCTCTCCATTTGAGCCATGCTGCATTTATCGGTCCCCTAACCGCCTGATCCACGGTTCCTTCCTCGGACAGATCGCTTCCGAGGTAGCAAAATTCTTCCACCTTTTCGATCACCTCCCCTTGACAGTCTAGGATCGGTCCGGTGCACTGCTCAGTACTGATGAACTTCGTCTTCCTCACGTTGAACCGCAGGCCGTTGTCAGCGAGGACTCCTTGCCACAACAACTGCACCTTCTCCTCCAGCTCTTCCCGGCTGGCTCTCAGCTACTAGGGCGATATCGTCCGCGTAGAGGATGGTCCTGAGAGGGCCTTCGTCGAGGTGATTCACTATGCAATCATCTTCTTTGACATCCCGTGTGGAGTTCATACCTTCGCTTTCGAGCCTTCGTCCATGTCCTTTATTGCCGAGGTCTGACGCGCCGAGACACCCCTCCCTCGAAGGGACTTTCAGAGCACAGCGCGGGGTAGCCTGTCGTAGGCTTTCTCCAAGTCCTGAAATGCCAGGTAGCAAGGCTTTCGTTTCTCATGATACGCGTCTGTGGTGGACCTCTCAGGCATGGAGCACCACTGCTTCTGGGAGATAGTGACCATCTCCCTCAGCTTCGAGTCGACCAGTCGTTCGTAGACCTTCATCGTATGTGAGATCAGTTTGATCCCGCAGTAGTTGGAGCACTTGGACGCGTTCCCCTCCTGTTTGAAGATGAGAACTATGATGCTGCCCCTCCAGTCATCCGGCATCTTACCCTCCATCATGACTGTTGAAGAACTGTGTCAGCCAATTGACTCCACAGTTCCCAAGCACCTTCCAAGCCTCTACTGGCACCTCATCGGGCCCAGCTGCCTTCCCGAGCTTCATCTTCCCTATGACGTTGCGAACCTCTTCCTGCGTCCAGGACGGGCTGGATTCTTCCGTTGGCTGTTCTTCTTGGATTTCTCGATGCGGAAGTTTCTCAATTCCACACGTGTAAAAATAAACCAAATGAAAATAAACATAAACAAATAACTACACAGTAATGTCTGGACAAACAATGAACGAAAACTACAAAGTGATGTCCGCTAAATGCAACCAAAACAGTACAATCAGGGACATGTTCCAGGAAAAAGACTAAAAATTTACAACAACAGGTCACTTCTCTTTAAGTTTACGGAAAGCCTTGATAGGCATCCCCAACGACATTTTTTCATCACTTTGTAACTTGTTGAATTGGGTGAGGTTCTCCTATAGGTGAAGAAATTTGTCCTAATCTTCGTCTTTGCAACAGCGACGTTAAGCCGTAGTTTACCTCTCATAGATCTAGTCAACGGTAAACCGAAAAACGAAATTGGATTTATGGAGAGCCTCTGGGTTAGAACTTTGAGCATTATGGTGAGATCAGCCTTTCTTCATCTACTTGCCAGCGTTGGAGGGCCAAGTGCTTTTGCCCTTTCTATTAGGTTGGTGCATAAGTTCTCGGACATTTGATCCCTCCTGAATTGAAAGCGCATTTTCCCGCCAAATTTCTCATATGTATCAGCGCGTAAATGATCGGTCGATAGAGAAAGGAAAGGGCTACAAAACTGTTCCTAGCATTTACTTCTGCGCTGTTAACGTCAGCTATTATGGCTAAGCAATTCATCCCAATTGAGACGCATATTCGGCACGTCATGTTATTCCTGCATCAATCTGGCCTCAATGCCAACGAATCGTATCGTCGCCTGAAGGATGTTTACAACGAGAGTGCTCAGGCTCGAAGTACTGTGTACCAGTGGTTCTCGAAGTTTGCATTTGGCGAATTCTCCGTCGATGATAATGAACGAGAAGGGCGTCCGATGACACTGGATTTGGATGGCCTCCGGAGCAGAGTGGAAGCGGACCCATACCAAACCACTTGCGAACTATCAAGCACTTTTGGTGTCAATCACTCAACAGTCATTCGAGGATTGAAGTCGATTGGCAAGGTGCAAAAATTGGGTCGCTGGGTACCTCACGACTTGACACAACATGACATGGATCGCAGAGCCGATGTCGCTCTGTCTCTCCTTACCCTCAGCCGTACCCACGGATGGCTGGACAACCTTGTCACCGCGGATGAGAAGTGGATACTCTACTCTAATTAACACCGGCGTGCACAGTGGGTTGACGCAACTGGAGAGGCAGAGGACTATCCGAAACCCGACCTTCACGTGAAAAGGTGATGCTATGCATTTGGTGGAGGGTTCTTGGCGTAGAATACTGGGAGCTGCTGGACGAAGGGATAACAGTGACGGCAGAGGTTTACGTCAACCAACTGAGGAAGTTGAGGGCCACCTTCAAACTACACGAGGAGAGCAAGTGAAGGTGTATTTTCAACACGACAACGCTAGACCGCATATTGCAAGAGCGACGGCGGCTGAGTTGGCAGACTACGGATGGACCGTTCTTCCACATCCCCCTTACTCCCCAGATCTCGCTCCTTCTGATTATCACTTGTTTTCAAGCCTACAACGCTATTTGGACGGCCAGCAATTTAGGAACCGAGAGGATGTCAAGGAGGCACTGCTCACATTTTTCGAACCACAACCGGCCACGTTTTGGAGAAAAGGAACCATGCCTTACCAGCACGTTGGCGAAAGACAATTGATGTAAAGGGTGGTTACTTCAAATGATTTGATATTGTTGTTCGTATGTTGTGATAATAAATATTTCACTCCCCAAATGTCCGAGAACTTATGCACCAACCTAATACGCCATTGGGCAGCTGCAAGTAGTTGATATCATCTCAAATATAGCTTTCGAGTAAAACTGTTCTGAACACTTTCCAAGAAATCGATATACGGCCGATTGCTTGAACAGCCTATCATTATTGATGCTATGACGGTAATGCTGTCATAGGCAAGCAACGTATTCTGGTCTGGCTATCGAAAACGACAACGAAGAAAAAAGGAAGAACCGTGCGTTCGGTATAAATGGAGCACGAGTCGAAGTGATCAACAGGACAGCTTAGGTTTCCATATTACAAACCATCCTTGTTTTTACGTTCTGTTCCCGTTATCTAAACTGCCATGAATTATAAAATACCGAATAAGTTGATTCTTCATCTGCATCTGATTTGGGTAGTAAGAACTGTTCTTGAAACTAAATTTTTTTTGCGCTAAATTAAAACGTGTAGAGGCTAAAACCTCTTGGTAGATACCATATTATCCAAAACCGGCTCCTTGCTCATGTAGGTGACAGTCGAATTCAGAAAACGATAAAATCACTATGGGGAAGAATAGTACTGTCACCTCTATTATTTTTACAATTTACTCTTATTACAAGGAAAATGTCTCAGGCAGTCTCTCGGCGTATTTTCAACGAATGAATACCTCTGAAAGAATCTCCACCCTTCAAATTGTAGAAAAGCGTATTCCGCTTTCGTTGTCTTTGATCCTACTGAATGGGCCCTGAAACGTCTTCTATAGAGTATCGCAGAAGGTAATACTCTCCGTAGTGAGAAGCAGTATGATTGCAATTTTCTCTATATTAGACGTTCCCAAGGAACCGCCTTGAGCGACAGTGCGATTCCACTGCAAAAATTCGGAGCTCTTAATTCCCCAACTCAGTGTTCAACGACTTTGCAAAAGTCGAACACACTCTTCTACAATTTGAATGGCATAAGTTCTCGCGGTGGTGTGCATTCTCCTCAACGACATATGCCTGAGACACTTCTCCAGTTAGATTGAAACTGGGTGTTTCAATCTGAGATGAAAACAACACTCGTCAGTATCATAACGATGATTTTTTGCGATTGAAACTCTAGCGGCAGGCGGGACTCGAACTCGCACCAAGGCTGACCGGTCGGAAAGGCTCTACGCCATTAAAACACCGGGGCTCTATGTTTGATTCTTTGTTGCTTTTTGTTTGCTTGCTTGTTCGATATCAGGGGCCGGCTCATCCCGACGTACGGGTGTGTGTTGACGGGTCCGATGGGGTGTGGATGTTGCGTTCAATCAAACAGCGCCGCTGGTGTAATGGCGTGGAGCATTCCCACCCGATCAGCAAGAGGTGCTTGTTGGAATTTCGTCTGGCGCTAGAGTTTTGATCGCAATAAAACACCGTTATGAGAGCTTACAACCTCGATACCAGACGCTTATGGAGTGAAGAAAATGAATTGAACACTCGCAGTCTTAAGTTGTCTACAATGGAAAGCTTGTAACAATCGATTTAGATGGCAACCTCCATGATTGTTCTATTTGTTGGCGTGGTCGCCTTTCCAACAGCATGGGCAGGTAAGACCAACATTTAGCTCCTGTACTCTCTTAATCTTCTTATCCATCGTTCTACGCTAGTTGTCGCCTTCTCCTTGTGACAGATTGGCAAAGTTGTTGCAAAATATACCTGAAATAGAAGCTTCAAAAAATCGAAGAGGGAGATTAGCTTCCAAACAAGCAATCACGATTACGGTAACGTAACGCACACCCAGTCACCATCCTTCGTTTGTCCTAAAATCAACCGATAAACCCGCGGGTATGACGGCTATAAGGGTAGATAGGGTAAGGGATAAAGCTGAATGCTTCACCGTGGGTATCTATAGCGTTTACTATAGCGGTGGAGGTCACTGTCCCGTGCGGCTACATATCCGTTCGTCTGCACCTCCACCTACAACCTAGTTTAACCCGGTTTTCTTCTGTACATGGGATGTTGGTACTTCCGCCTCCGGCTACTCCTATGAGTTCCCAGCAACTGATAGTGGACGCAGCATAGCTATCTGTATGTTCTGTCTGGTCATGGAAATTTGCACACTTTTTTTCGCCAGCTTTTGTACAGTTAAAAAGATATAAAAGATATATTTGCCAACTACAATGAAACCTATTCTGAAAATCGTCATACTCTTCTGTCATTCCGTCTAGTGTTTTACCAGGCTGTCCAATAATTCTTGTCCGAACATTTCACCATTTTTAATTTTTTTCAACTTTATTGAAAAACAAGTCTAATCAACAATATAATCACCACAGTCATCCACAACAGTGGCCCATCGATTGGGCAGGTCGCTGATGCCCTTCGCCCAGAAGTCCGGGGGCTGCGACTCGAAGAAGTCCGCGATGTTGGATTTGAGGTTGTCGTAGTTGGTGAATTTTCTTCCGGCCAAATGGTGCTTCAGCGGGCGGAACAAGTGGTAGTCGGAGGGGCGAGGTCCGGAGACGGCGGCTGGGCAACCACCTCCCAGCCGAGCGTCGCCAACTTCTGCTGGGTCTCCTTCGCCATGTGGGGGCGCGCGTTGTCGTGCAACAGGTGGACCGAGGCCCGTCGGGGACGCTTTTCTCGGATGGCGGCGGCTGATCTCGAGCTGATCGGTGCAGATGGAGGCGGTGACCGTCCTGCCTTGCGGGAGCAGCTCGAAGTACAGCATGCCCTTGGCGTCCCACCAGCAGCAGAGCATGATCTTCAGCGGGTGCAGGTCAGCTTTCGGCGTCGTCGGCGGCTCTTCTCCGCGTGGGATCCAGACGGCACGGCGGGCGACGCTGTCGAAGAGGACCCAGCTCTCATCCCCAGTGACCAGGTCCTTGAGAAACTCCTTGCGATGCGGACGAAGGAGGAGGGACTGGCAGACGGCCACGCGGCTCTGCTTCTTAGTATCCGTCGGACGGTGGGGGATCCAACGGACCAGAACTTTGTGGTAGCCGAGTAAGCTGAGTCGATTGTGGATGGTTGACTTGCTGCAGCGGAGCGTCGTCGCCAGTTCACGGGTGGTGGCTTCCGGCTTCTCATTGATACAGCGACGGACTTCGTCATCATCCACCGTAGAAGGCCTCCCACTGTGCTCCCTGTTCTCGAGGCTCGTGTCGCCGCTCTCGAAACGACTGAACCAGCGCCTGACTGTGCATTGGGACACTGCATCCTCCTTGAAGGCTCTGCAGATATTGGCGACCGCGGTGCCCGAGTCGTTGCCCAGCAGCCATTGTAGTACACGAACGTACGAATTCGACCTTGGTCCATTTTAGCCTGTACTGGTAGCTAGACGCGGCGACTGCGCCTTATATACCCCTAGCGTGGAACTCTGGAGAACCTTCTAGAAGGTTTTTACACTTGCCTGATATGATAACACTACTAAGGAAAATTATAGAATTTTGAAAATTTTCGTACAGGAATTATTGGACAGCCTGGTAATTTCGTTAATTTGTTTAGTTTTGCGCAATCATTACAATCATTACTGAAGGGAGAAGATAACTGAATAATATTTTCAGAAAGTTGAAGATATTTTATGTCACACAACTATATTTCTCAAGCAAAATTATGGCAATTCTGCCGCTTTGTTTTCAGCTTGCGAGTGCGACTCTAACCTCTACGATAGCAGCCTGTGCTCTCCTTATTCAGAATGTCAAAACACAGGAAATGTGGGTTTTCTGCATATATGAAGGAGAATCTTGTTAACGTACGAAGTACGTTTACGACTGCTGTACAAGCAGAGCATATTTTAGTAACAGACAATAAGAAATTCGTCAGATGCCACAGTACAGAGCACATATTATAGCTAATAGTTTATAGGAATTCACTACCAAGGAAGAAGGAGATAAATGCGTCGGCGTTGTGGAGTGTGATTCTTCAGCTAAAATTACCATACGACTGAAAGACGGTATAAGCTTGAGAGAAAGTACGTCTGCTATTGCGGTTTTTTTCTTTTTGTATTCCTGTCCCAAAATACAATTCTATCCTTGTCGGGAGGGAGTAACCGTAAAGTGTCAGTTTCGTATGTGATTCTGTGCCACACAACCACTTCTCCTAGATGTAAATAAAAGCATCATGAGACAGCAGTTGAAGCTCTCGTAGGAGTGCAAGCAAGTGATTAGATAGGCAATTACTATATATCCCCTATGATTAGGATCAGTCCCAAAATTTTTCTAAGTCTCATAGTTCTGTGGCAAATTCTGTCGGTTTTTACGTTTTATGCTCGAGGAGCAATATCTGCATACGACTTTGCCATCTAAATAGGCAATTTATTCTATAGGCAAGATATTTGGCTTTGTAAGCCATATCTATATATGTAGTTTGACTAGCCTTGAAATTCTGAATTCCGTACCCTGTGTCGTCTACACTACGAATTAAGGTGCTTGATTCGGGTTTTCCGTCCAATTCTTCCTAGAGTCCCCCCCCCCTCCGGGGTGAAGGAAGTGGTGCCAGACTTGCCTCGAAAATAAAGGCTGACTTGTCTATCGGCTGGCCACTCTGAGTTGACTATAGGCCAAATACTCATCAAAGTTGTTTCCACGACATTTCGTTAAGGTAGAATGAGTGGCGCTTCCCAAAAAGGGAATGACTAACGCCAACCTTGTCCTTTATTCTTTGTGAAGACAGGTATTTAAAAAAGGTAGTTGGAGCCAGAATTGCTACATACACTGTGCGATATAGAGCAGAGAAGAAGGAAGAAAATAAGAAAAAGAAACGGTCTTGGTGACCTTCAGCCGAAACGAATAGCTATGCTTTTTCAGTTGCTCAGGAAATGTTCATGGAGAGCTTCTCAATCTATTGCAAGGACCGTAAGTGGAAGACGTATTCCGAGTATTTTTATGAAGAGGAGGAGCTGTCAGGAATTGCTTGCGAAAAACCGAAGGCGACATAGATTCACACTCGACATTCCACGACTCAGAATTGGTTAAATGGTCGTGTTTGCATGAAATATAAAGCTTTCTGAATGTGCTGTTGTTCGTGAATCTAAGGTTTAGGGAGACCAGCAGTGTTTTCATCCATGTTCATCATCTAAATATCTGCTCAGTCTTGCCACTCTTCTATGACTTTTCACAATTTATTCGAAAACACATTGTCTCAGTCGACGGCAACCGCACAGAGGTACACCAAAGGTCGAAACTTCATTTTCGAACATAACGTTTGTAATTGTTTTTCGCATCAAAACCATTGCGCTCCTTAAACTTAAAAGCTGACAGGTGGTTGCTTGTTATGACATTAACGAGATTATGACAAAGCAGATTTCACACACAAACGACCTGGGAAGGATTCATCAACGACTTACAGCAGTCTAATCAGAAATTGCAGCCGAAAATCCTGAAAACGCGACTTAGCAACAATTTTTACGTGAAATCTCTGTGAAGTTCCCTGTAAAAGATACGACGTAGCAATCTCAGGCTCTCGGTCGAATTCTAGACTTCTTTACTTTCACAGCGTTTTTGATGAACCAGAATTCGCGATAGTTTCTCTGTAAGGCCGCTTATTTGTGACTCCACTCCAAGGGGCTTCTCCCACTGAATTTGCTGTGATCAAAAATCATACCTGAAAATGAGTCAGAAACCTTTCTTGGATACAAAACTTTTAAAGAAGAAATCATTGGTTTTCCACTGTTTCGAAGGTATATTGCCACCACAGAGACACTTCCGTTTGATTACAATCAATAATCAGCAGTTAAAAATACTAATGCAAATTAAAAATTGACAAGTTCGCCGTGATTGGAAATAAGTTTAAAAATTCTGTCTTGCACACTTCCAGCCATTCTTCAGGATATTAGGGTCCAAATGGTTCCATGCTGTCTCGACCGCTCTGCGCATTCCTCGACGTTGTTGAATTGCTTTCACTTAGCATATATCTGTCGTTCAATAATTCCACAGGCCTTCTCAATCGGATTGAGATCTAGTGAACAAGCTGATCACTCTAGCTCGCGGATATTTTTGAAGATCAACCAATCTTCTGGCATGTACCGAAGAATTATGCAGCATAAATGTGAATTTCTGTGTAGGTTGTTCGCGAAGAAATGGTAGTAGATTATCTTGAAGAATATCCTGTTAGTCCTTTGAGCTCATTCCACTCGTGTTGAATGCAAGTCGAAGAACACCAGAGCTACAGAAGACTCTCCAGACCATCTGGGAGCCATCACCAAAATTACGTCTGCAGCAGATCCCGCCAGTAACAGTGAGATCCATCAAGGCCGGCAAAAAATGGCGTACCGTGTTCCAATCAGTCCTGATGTTTCTACGCGCAAACTGAAAGCATCGGAGAAAGCAATTTGAATGCGCAGTTGGCGTATACAACGACTTGCGGTGGCCAGCCGACAGACAAATCAGTATTTCATCCTTTCCAAAAAGGTCTGGAAGGATCCATCTACCCCGGAGGGAGGACAAGCTTCGTTGGTCGGAGTAGGGGCCCGAACCAGGACTTGGGTACGCGCGGATGTCGGCGCCTCTTCCAACTGCGCTACCTCGCACTGCATACTTTTCATACCAGTAAATAAGGATAAAAGATTAAAAGACGGCGTTATTCAATCCCCTTTGGGACGCGCCACGCATTCTACTTCTACGGGATGTCGTGGAGGAGAGTTGAATGCGTATTTGGCCATACAATGACTTGTGGTGGCCAGTCGATGAACAAGTCAGTGCTTTATCCTTTCCAGACAAGTCTGGTACCAATTCACCAACCCCGGAGGGATGGAAGGCTTGGTTG
The DNA here is from genome assembly GCA_947359475.1 of Heligmosomoides polygyrus bakeri. NCBI lineage: Eukaryota > Metazoa > Nematoda > Chromadorea > Rhabditida > Heligmosomidae > Heligmosomoides > Heligmosomoides polygyrus. Next base: position 16,217,744 of record OX375868.1, read on the forward strand.
GTCTGGGGGGGGGGGGGAATTCGAACCAGGAACCTGGTATCGGGTGCAGGCGACAGCCGGCGCCTCCTCCAACTGCGCTCCACGCGCCCGTACTTAAAAATACAAATGCAAATTTATATCGTCGCCCGTATGCATCCAACGATAAGTGTGTCTTAACTTGGTTGATCGACGCCGTCGAGTTGGATAAGAGTCGCTGAATGTGTCGAACGTCCTGTCCAAAGAGCACAGAATAAATGAAAGTGCATCTCCCAAAGGGTAGGGCTTGTTTAAATTACATTCTCTGCATAGCAGGGGAGGGAATATGTCAAGTTCTGGTCAGCAGTTCGAAAGCTCTGTGAATAATTTTTTGTTGTCTAAGTCTTCGGAGTTTTTCGCCCCAAAAAATTGGGTCTATACCGGAAAGATGGGAATATGTGATAGAACATAATGGTCAAACAGCGCCGGTGCTGTAAGGCGAACGTCGCTGCCCGGAAAGCAGAAGATGCGGGTTCGAGTCCCGCCTCGCGCAAGAGTTTTGATCGTAACAAAACATCCTGTAACAACATAATGGCAATATTTTGCTGAATGATATCGCCTGATAGTAACGTTGTTAACGAAACATCTCACTGGTAATTGTGGAAAAAATTCGATGGCATCGATTTTTTGAAAGCGGCATATCGACGTCGCGCCTACGCAGCTGCGAGTTCGATGAGATTTTTCGTATTCGCAAAGCTCTAGGATTCGGGATAGTGGACCTGTCTGTGTGTCCGAAATAATTCGTGGGCCTGACCTTGCGCTACAGTTTCTTCTACTGAAGTTGCGCGAGTATTGCAAATACAGGGCGTCTCAAAAAAAATGTATACACTGTTTGAAAGGTAATAACTTTGCAGACAGTAAAGCTGCCGGAAAAGTTAACGGATCGTATGAAAGCTTAAGAAAATAGAAACTTTCTGACATATGGGTGGTATGGAACGCGCCGTGCGCTCGTCTGATAATTTGTATTTTGATTTTACACTGGATTGATTGTGTTTCGCTTGAATGCTTGTTGTAATTTCTTCGCAAAGTAGCCGTATCGATTTGCTTGTGCTTTTTTAAGGTTTAAAACTTAAAACCATACTGCAAAAAATGCACGGTGTCCTAAAATTAAGGTGCTATGCGAAAGGTTGTGAAAGTGCTGCTAGGAATATGTTTGAGGCTCATAGGAAACCACGGTGTAATGAGATTTCTGCGACGTGCAAAAAGTCAGATTGCGCCATTCCCTCGCCTGAAACCTTGCATTTCAGACTCGATTGATTGTGCATGGGCTAAATCCTTGTTACAGTCTTGTTACATCTTGGCCAGGTTAACTTGTGCTGTGCTTCTTTCAACGTTTAAAACTTGAAAATCGCGTGAAAGACACGTGACGTGCGAGTTTATTGATTGCACAATTTAAATGTGAGCAGGAGCCCTATTTTCCAAAACAGATTCTGTGAACTGGAAGCAACATTTACGCTGAATGGAGAGATTAATGGGCATAATTTCAGCTATGGGCGACGAAACGCTTTAAAGGAGGCACTGCACAGGTTGATCTGGCCAAGTAGTAACAAGATTGCAACAGGCATTCAGCCCACGCACAATCAATCGAGTCTGAAATGCAAGGTTCAGATGGATGGCGGATGGCGCAATCTTGACTATTTGCACGCCGCAGAAATCTTGCTACCCTATGCTTTCATATGAGTCTCAAACATCTTCAAAAGCTTCACTAGCAGCAATGTTAGAACCTTTCAAATAGAACCTGCATTTTTTAGGATACCCTGCATGGTTCGCAAGCCATAGTGCGTTTTTAAGTTTTAGAAACTACAAAGAAAAAGAAAAGATGTCCGTTCCTCCACGTGGTGCCACTGGAAACTGTTCGCCTCTGCGAGCTAAGCTAATCACGGACATTCGAGTACAGGCGACAGGCCCTAGTGACAGGCCGGCCTATGGAGATCCCATGTCGCATCACATGGTTGATGACGTTGAGTGAGTATCGAGATAATGCTACGGCATCCGCGGGAGCCGACGAGCACTCGCAGAGCCCGGCGAGTGAGAAGTATGCGAGGGTCACTGATGCGAGGACGGCATCGGGGGGAAACTGAGCTAGTCCGAAAGTCCCGTAACGTAGGCAAGACCCGCGTTGCTACGCTGAATGTGGGTACGTTGACGGGCCGCTCGTGCGAGTTGGCAGAAGCACTGGAGCGAAGACGAATCGACTTATGTGCGGTACAGGAGACGAGGTGGTCTTGTTGTAAGTCGAGGGACATAGGCCGAGGCTTAAAGACCATTTTGTGCGGCAGTCCCAGGACCACCAGCGGAGTTGGTGTAATCGTCTCCGAACGTTTCCGAGACGCAATTATAAGCGTGGAACGTTTTAATGACCGCTTGATGAAGGTCGTAGTCGCTGCTGAACAGCGTATGTATCATTTCTTCTCTGCATACGCTCCGCAGGCAGGCTGCTCTGAGAGAGCCAAGGATGAGTTTTGGACCCTGCTTGATGAAAAGACAGCAGAGGTACCGTCAGAAGACGCTCTCGTTATTGCAGGTGACCTCAACGGTCATGTGGGGACTGCTAAAGATGGTCGCAGCTGTCACGGCGGTTTCGGATATGGAGCACGTAACGCTGATGGTGAGCGAATTCTTGAGTATGCGGACTCGCATAACCTCATCATCGCGAACACCGTATTTCGAAAGCGTGACTCCCATCTGGTGTCGTTCTATAGCGGGAGCATCAAGACACAGATCGACTTCATCCTTGTGAAGCATCGCGATCGAAAGCTGGTTACAGATGCGAAGGTGGTGCCGTACGAGACTGTCGCCACACAGTCCGCTGATATTCACTCTTAAATTCGCCCCTCCGAGGCTGAGGCATGTCGAGCGATGCGGTCCACCGAGAATCAAGTGGTGGCGGTTGAAGGAAAACGCTGCAGCTTTTGTTTCTCGTATTCGGTTACCGACGGTGACAACCGTCGACGAATCATGGAAAGATGCAACCAATACGATTTTACAAGTTGCATGCTCTGAATTAGGCATGACTAAGCCTGGATCCGCAAGATCGAGAAGTTGGCGTGGCTGTGGACTAACGACGTAAGAGAAAAAGTCCGAGAGAAGAAAAAATTATATCACGCGTTCCTGCGCGACAAGACTGCAGACAAATGGCGTATGTGTCTGCAGTCTTGTCGCGCAGGAACGCGTGATAAGTGCAGAGATGTATTAGGGGGGGGGGGGCAAAAGTAATGAGACAAAATGAAAAAAATCTTTATCTCTATATAACTCAATTACAACTCAACGATGCTGAGGAATGTATTTGCCATTAAGGGCAAGGACCTTGCTGCCATCGCTCAGCCAACTTCCTGATCCCATCCTTCCAGAACTGCTTGGGCCTGGTGTTGATAAACTGCTCGACATGGTTGTCAAGAACTGCTTGGGTTCTTGTGTCCCTTCCGACTAGGAAGTCCTGTAGGCTCAAGTAGTAGTGGTAGTCGCATGGAGAGATGTCCAGCGAATACGGTGGGTGAGGCATGTGAACGTAGCCCAGCTGAGCAAGCTTATCCGTGGTCATTTTTGCCCGATGGGGTGCGGCGTTGTCGAAGAGGAGGACCTTCTTGAACCGCTGAGAACGAATAAGTGCGAATCGCCTGTCCATCTTTTCTATTTCGTTCACCATGACCTTGGAGTTTATCGTAGTGCTCTTGGGAAACAGCTTCCGGTAAACCGATCCATGGGCGCAGACCCAAAAGCTCCAAAGATGCTTCTCGCCGTGAACATCTCGCCGAACGAAGGTCGGCGAGATGTTCACGGCGAGAAGCAAAAAAAACCAGACTCCAGCCACGAGATATATGGACACGGCATGGGGTGTCTCATTACTTTTGCCCCCCCCCCCCCCAATAGCTGCTCACTAAAGCACAGTCCTGCAGCTTATGAAGACACGAAATCAAAGCGGTGTGATGCGTGTGCTATCAGAGAAACTAGCACGATCCTGACGAAGACACCCCCGAATGGTTACCGTACCTTTTAGGCGTCAGGAAAGCGCGTTCTGCAATTGCAGACATTTGCTACCAGTGCTTTCGTGCCGAACACGTCGGCCAACGTGCCTAGGAGTTCAGTAGCCGTGCCGAACACGTCGGCCAACGTGCCTAGAAGTTCAGTAGCCGTGCCGAACACGTCGGTCAACGTGCCTAGGAGTTCAGTAGCCGTGCCGAACACGTCGGCCAACGTGCCTAGGAGTTCAGTAGCCGTGCCGAACACGTCGGCCTACGTGCCTAGTAGTTCAGTAGCCGTGCCGAACACGTCGGCCTACGTGCCTAGTAGTTCAGTAGCCGTGCCGAATACGTCGACTCAGGGGGACTCCGCAGCTGGATTCTGCAGAATCAGGCTAGGGAAGGGACTCCAGGGTGGGTGCCATCCAAGATGTTCGCGTGGAAACTGCTTTCGTCGCTCAGGGGGACTCCGCAGCTGGATTCCGCGCTTTTCGAGCGGCGAAGCGCATACGGCTGAAACAATGCGCAAAAAATCCTCAGATCTTAGATAGTCAGCTGAAATGCAAGAGTGCCACGACGCATGGGAACCGAACCCCCACATCCCTCCCATGAAGTAAACCCGTTACCCACTGCACCGCGACCCACTTGCCAGCGGTGCCATCGCGGGCGCACAAGACATCGATCGATCAATCGAGAACGTGGACGCCGACGCGCCATCTCTAAGCAGGAGGGCGCAGACAGCCGGTATACGGTAACCATTCGGGGGTGTCTTCGCCGGAATCGTTTCTCAATCAGAGAATGCTCTCACAGTAACTAACAATCGCACTATCTTTATTGGCAGTACTCCATCAATGGCAGGGTTATTGTAAGCGATGAAAAACAAGGTTTTAAGCAAACAGGCTTGCATCACCATATATGAGAGGTTTTCTACAGTGAGCACAGTAAACCTACTGCACAACATGGCCACGATAGGTTTCCAGTGGCAGAGGTGGAATGTGAAGGAATTCATCTCTCACACCGGTTCAAGCACTATGACTACCTAAACTGTTTTTATCTCAAAACTGGCCACTTCTTTTCCTTGGCCATTGTACAGATGGGTGACGACATGACTACCAACACCCCATGTGCTTTCACGCTCAAGCGTGAAGAAGTGGGAGTGCTCGTTTTTGTGCCCATGTCCATGGGGGGAAATCTGTAAAGAAAAGCATGGTCCAGGCGCATAGTAGCAGTATTTATAGTAGAGCTTACCTGTACTGTTTGTCCAGGGTACAGGACAAATAGCGCAGGGAATGTGAAGGATCGTTCAATTCCAGCGACCGTTCTGCTTAGTCGAAAACCACTCAGACGATGCTGAAACTTGATTCGAAATGAAGCTGTGAAACACATTCATCTTGTTCGCTTAGAATGCTGTACGTCACACAGTGGCTGATAATCCTAGCTAGTACTTTTGAAGAACGCGTTGATTTTCGATGCTCATGGATTTTTAAATCACTCGACTACTGTGATAATAAGAGCTCAAAAAACTTTTGTTGGATTCATATAATTGCACCTCTAAGTGGTGCTGCCGAACCACAAAGGATCAGCGTCTACGCTAATCATCATTCTCTTCATCATTTAAGCTTCTGATTTACCTGATTTGATCGAAAGACATGGCGTGAAGCTGATGATATAAAAATATCCTACTATATATAAGCGAGAACGGTCGTTTGTCTGTGGGTGAGTGCGTGTGTGTTTGTTTGCGCAGAAGTGCTGAAGGAGTGTGTTGGGAGGAAGTATGGGGAAGGGCGGGAGCGGGTTGTAGTTGTCACCAGTTGTCAACTGTTGTAGTTGTCGACAGGCGTCCATCTTCAGATGACATGTCACCAATGTGGCGCAAAGGAAGTTCAGGTTGAGAGGAGGTTTCACCGATGTCGCGCAAGGTGTGTTCGGATTCAGACGACGTGTCACTGATATCGCGAAAGGCCTTCCAGATTCAAACAACGTGTCAACGACGTCACGCAAAGCACGTCCGGCTTGCGAAGACATGTCGCCCACGTCGTTCATCAGGTGCCTGGGTTCAGAAGAGGTGTCACCGATGTCGCTAAAGGGCTTCCAGATTCAGACAACGTATCACCGATGTCGCGCAAAGCACGTTCGGGTTCAGAACACATGTCACCGACGTTGTTCAACAGGCGTCCGGGTTCGGAAGAGGTGTCACCGATGTCGCGCGAGGATTCCGGATTCAGACGACGTGTTAAAAGTGAAGGTTGGACCAGTAATGGGGGACGGTGAAGGATGGGGTTCCAGTAAAGGGGACCGGTAAAGGGTCGACCAATAAAGGAGGGACCAGTGAAGGCGGGACCAGCAATGGGGGATCCTGTGGAGGGGAACCGGTTAAGGAGGGATGAGGGGTCGAGTGAAGATGGGACCGATGAGGAAGGGGCCAGTAATGGGGACCGGTGAAAGGGGGGGGGGGAGGGGTAGTGGTCCAGTGAGGGGTGGACCTGTGAAGAAGGGGAGGGTCCAGTGAAGGGGGACCGGTAGAATGTTGACCAGTGAAGAGGGGACCAGGTAAAGGGGGACCGGTGAAGTGGGGGAGGGGTCCAGTGAGGGGGGACCGATAGAAGGTTGACAAGTGAAAGAGGGAGCCAGGTGAAGGGGGGGGGGGGGATAGGTGAGGAAGGTACCAGTAATGGGGACCGGTGAATGGGGGGTAGAAGAGGTCCAGTGAAGGGGGACCGGAAAAGGGTTGATGAATAAAAGGGGACCAGTGAGGGTGGGAGCAGTAATGGGGATCGGTGAAGGATAGGATGACCAGCGAAGAGGGGACCAGTAAAGGGAGGTCCAGTGAAGGTGGGAGCAGTAGTAGGGACCGACGAAGAGAGAGGGGGAACAGTGAAGGGTGAACCGGAAAAGGGCTGACAATAAAGGGGAACTAATGATAAGGGACCTGTTAAGGGGGTCCAGTGAAGGTGATGGACCTGTTTTGCCCTATTCCGCTATACCATTCTATATAGCAAAACCAGTTTTTTTACTGTAACGAATGAGAGAAGGCCTAAGGAGGAGATGAAGACGTTCGGGGGTGTTCTATTCTCCGGGTTTGAGGCGAAGCCTCAACCAGAGGTTTGGCGGCCAGCAGGCCGTTGAACGTCTGGTACAGAAATACTACTAGAGCAGAGGATCATTTGGCCTCCAATGTGCAGCTTCGGGTGAGGGACGATATGCCGGACAGCGGCGCATGCAATGAACACGGACAGCGTCGACTCGTGTTGTGACACCCTTCGCTTCGCGATGAGGCCAAGGCAGCTCTCCCCACGGAGGCGACGATGACCTAGCCGACCGCGTAGGCCTTACAGTCGATAGAGAGCTAGGAGGATCAGAGGGCTTGTAGTGGCAGTCGAGAGATTGCGAATAATGCGAAGCCTATTAGATTCTGTATTAGAATTTCGAGCTCTATCGAGTGAGCCACAAAAGTCAACAGTCAACAACCCTTAGGGCGAATTTTTTTCAGGCACTGTTCATTATTCGTTAAATACCAGTTTTTGTTTATATCAAGATTAACTGCAAGGCATGCTTCCAGGTTGAAATTACACGAAAAATCCAACTAGATAGATGAGAGAACGTTTGACATATCTCTTCGTAATATATTCCTAACTGATTTTTCAATGGAACTTTATAAGCCACAAAATCATATCTTTCAAGACTAAGACTGTATAGGTAGCTCAACGAACCTAATGTTAAGCGAATATAAATTATATCGCACTATGCTTCAATTGCTCGTCCGGTGACGAGCCTTGATATTTTGCTGCAAAATTTTCTTATTTCTCCGGGACTAATTCGTCTCGAATGATACCTTCTGGCGAACCTATAGAAGACAGTTGACCTTAATTACTCAATTTCTCTCTCCTTTGTGCAATTTTAGCCTGGAACCCGCCTCGCAGTTAATCCTAATATAAAAGAAAACTGACATTTAGCGAAAATAAGCAACACCTGAAACAAATCGCCTTTGAGGCAGGATCCTTTTCTGGCTCATTGGATAGAGCTTGAAATTCTAATACACGAGATGGTAGGGTTTCAGACCGAATTTCTGGTCTGCTTCTGCAAGCCCTCTATGTCTCCTAGTAGTTGCACCAAATCTGGTCGACGTGCGGGCTCCCTGGTCGGCCGGATCATCGTCGCCTCCGCGGCGTGGGCTGCATGGCTCATTGCGAAGCGAAGGGTGTCACGGCACGAGTCGACGATGATTGGCTTCGCGTTCTTTGCCCGGCAGATCGTCCCACTCCCTGCAGCTTCGGATGCTGCCGATTGGTCGTACAGGCAGAAATTACCTATCTCAGCATCAAAAACTAGGGTTTTCACCTGGGCAAATTTCAAATTCGTCAGAGCCCACTGACAACCATAGAGGTAGCAGCCTACTCAGTGAAAGTAGTCTGCGGGATCTGAGCTTCATCTTGGATAAAAACTTAATTTTTCCGAGCATTGCAAGATGAAGGCAAAGAAGGCTGAAGGGCGGAGAGTCGTTGGATACACCGCCCTCAGAAAGGGGCGGGGCGAGGGGCGCGTCGAGGACAAGATGTCCGAGTCCCTGCCATCACAGGGAGGCACCGGTTTTCTAATCACTTCCCTTGGCCCTGCAGCTCTATCCTGAACTGATTTCGTTCTTGAGACAAAGTCAGATTCTTGTTCACCACATTTTGGAGGAAAAGAGCTTTCAGCTGCAGCGCCAAGGCTCTCTTCAGGTCCCGCCACATTGCAGGTTTTCGGACGACGTCATGTCAATCAACGACGGTTTCGCGCGCAGCAAACTTGTCCAAATAGGGTGGCGCGGGCAGGGCGGGAAGTGGGCGGCGGGTGGCACGGTGTACCGAACGACTGCCGCCCAAGCTGAAGGAATCACAATATTTTTTATAGCTCTTTCTACAAATTCCGTAGCTCACTCACTTCTTGCACACAAATCATATGTTCACGATATGCAGCAATGTTCCACTTTCCCTTAGCAAACGCAAGCTACCACTCTGTGAAAACCAGTCAGTAGGTATGCCCTGAAGAATATTAGCAGCAATGACGCTCGTCAACACCAACCTCGACGGTACCAGCGTTTTCAACGACGACATGGTGGCCGTTTTCATCGCAGTCCCTGATTCGAATGTCTCCCTGAAATGAGTTAGAGCATTTAAGCTTTCACGCAGTGAAGACTGATCCCAACTAACCTCGTATGTTCGATGCTTCGTGATCTGCGAAAACGACTCATGGAGCTTGGTCACTTCGCGATGTCCCCATCTGAAAATACTTACTTATACGCACTGGCAAATGCACGCATATTGCAATTAAATCAATTTTTGTTGTTAAACGAGGCCATAAAGGCAGCAGTGAACGGACATGAAACGCAGAGCTAATTGTGCGACTGATAGTTCTGTAGCTTTCGGTAAAGTTTCATGCAGCTTAAACCGAGGCGTCAGATTTGTCCATGCCTCCCGTTGTTCTTCGTGAATTTTTCGCTAGTCTTCGTATTTTTGCATAAAATTTTGTGCACTTTATTCCACTTTTCAATATTCTTAATCGTTTAGGCACATATTATTTTCATATTCACATGAAGTGTTTTCATCATTTGTTGCCCATATATACCACACCAGACTTGTCTTCACGAGCTATTACTAAATATTTGAGCTAACGAGTGAGTCCAGGAATATCATTAGGGACAATGGCTGAGGAAAATGCTAAAAAATATCGTTTTCACGTTGCATTGGTAATTTTAAGATTGTTGAAATCAGATCGAACTCTTCCAAATCGAAAACACCTTCAGGCAGGTTGAATTACGGACTCAATAGGATAGTTAGGATAATTTTTGTTCTAGGAAAACTTCGTATAAATTTTTTTGAAATTTTTTAAGTTCACCTGCCCTAATAAGTGTGATACGTTTACAAAATTTTTATTTTTCGAGAAAAAATATTGAACTAAAATTAGACTTAGAGCACAGTAAAAAGCAAGCATAACTGAAAATTCACGTGCACTCAAAAAGTACCACTGCAACCTTGATTTGATCAAAGGTGCAAATGCTGCTTACATAAATCATCTAAATGTGTGTTCCTTACAGTTATTTTTGTTGTATCGTTGCCAGGTGTCAAACTTTATGCAAATAGAAGTTCAGGTATCAGTCGAATAAAAATCGCGACGTCTTAGACAAGAGCATGGCGTAACATTTTTGGCACTAAAAACTGGCCGCCTTATTGTTTTTTAGAACAAAAAACACTGCCCCATCAAGGATAATCTTTAAATTTTATATTTTAAGAGAAAAAATAATAAACTAAAATTTGTATTGAAGCATAGCAAAAAAGCAAGCGAGCATAGCGCATTAAAAGATCAGATCGCAGCATACACTCAAAAGGTTCGCCGCAAATGTTATTTCATTGATGGTGTAAATGCAGCATATATGAAGCATCTAAATGAGTATGTGTATGCTCCTCACAGTTGCTTTTGTTGTATCGTTAGCAGGTGTCAAACTCCATGCAAACAGAAATTCTGCTATCAATTGAATAAAAATCGCGACGCATTCGACGAGGGCATGGCGCAATCTCCTCCTTTAACACTAAAAATAGGTGGCCTTGCTGCTATTTAAAACAAGCTCTGAGCCATTATTTTTTCTGAAGAAAATGAGATTTTCATAAAATTTCAAACAATGTGTTCACTCATTTGGTAGATGAATTGAAACTTCAAAGAAAGTTATGCCAAATTTTTCCTTGAACAAAAAATTATTTTAACCTTTTTGGAGAGTCTCTAGTTTAATGTAAAAGAAACTCATTTCGAATTGAAAGTCTTCGCTTTGATTTCAACAGTCTAAGGCATAGGCATAAAAAAGTGACCAATTTATCTATTTATTTATTATTTATTCGAATTTGATTTGAAAAGTGTCCAATTCGACGTGAAAATGGCATAAATAAACTATGAGCGGTATACCAATTCAAGCCAATTCTGTGACGAAATACCGTAGTTTAGTGTAGATCCTCAACGAATTGGCGCCGCGCTTGCTATCAGAGGGATCAACAGCGGAATTAGCGTAGAAGATTCTGGTTCTTCACCCATTTCTTGCTTTTCAAATAAATTCTTGCTGGATTGTGAGTTTTTTCTAATGGTTTTTGCGCCTGGTTGCTTTGTTGTGCTCTACTTTTAATGAAGCATGTTGATTGATTTAATTTCGATATAGGCGTGCGAATGGGCGCGGGTAGCGCAGTTGAAGGAGGCGCTGACTGTCGCCTGCACCCGATACCAGGTTTGTGGTTCGGATTTCCCGCCCAGGCCAACCAAGCCCTCCATCCCTCCGGGGTCGGTGAATTGGTACCAGACATGTCAGGGAAGGATATAGCGCTGACTTGTTCATCGTCTGGCCACCGCAAGTCATTGTATGGCCAAATACGCATTCAAATCGCCTCCACGACATCCCGTAGAAGAAGAATGCGTGGTGCATCCTAAAAGGGATTAAGCAACGCCGTCCTTTATCCTTTATCCTTTAATGGTGGGAATATATAGGCGCGTGGAGCGCAGTCGGAGGAGGCGCCGACTGTCGCCTGCACCCGTTACCAGGTTTCTGGATCGGATTTCCCGCCCAGGCCAACCAAGCCCTCCATCCCTCCGGGGTCGGTGAATTGGTACCAGACTTGTCAGGGAAGGATATAGCGCTGACTTGTTCATCGTCTGGCCACCGCAAGTCATTGTATGGCCAAATACGCATTCAAATCGTCTCCACGATCCCGAGTAGAATGCGTGGCGCATCCCAAAACGGACTGAGTAAAGCCGTCCTTTATCCTTTATCCTTTATAGGCGCGGGTAGCGCAGTCGGAGGAGGCGCCGACTGTCGCCTGCACCCGATACCAGGTTTCTGGTTCGGATTTCCCGCCTAGGCCTTCCATCCCTCCGGGGTCGGTGAATTGGTACAAGACTTTCCTTCCAGATGTTCACGCTTTGATGTTATCTTCGTGTGAGAAATAGAATGGCACTGGCAAGAACCGAAACTATTGAGGACCTTGCCTTGCCTAAATAGTGTTCTATTGTGTGAGACCAGCAATTCTGCGTCAGTTCTTTCCCTATTTCGTCGCCTTTTCGCGTCTCCCTTTTCCCGTCTACTCGCGAATTTTTCCTCAAGTGAGCACAAAGCTTAATGCGCACAAGAATGAAGCAACATGCTTTCGCAAAGAGCTGACCTCTTTTCCTCGCATTCGATCATCTTTCTGTAGATCTCCAGCTCCAGTATGGAGATTTCCGTCATCGATCCTTGCTCAACGAGCTAAAACGTGAGCTGGTTCATTTGATGTATCATCATCAAGCTTCACTAGAGAGAATTCATGTATCTTCAAGCCCAAACTCACCAGGCGTTGATACATGGCCAGAGCGTTTCTGTATTCTTCGTCGCGGCGTCGTTTCTCTCTCTCGTAGCGGTCCTCGTCGTTCTTTATCTGGAGTAGGATACATTATATGCAAACTGAAGGCTTGTCTTCCAAAAAAGCTCAATTGACGTACCGAGTTTTGCAGCTGGTTGTACTCCTTCTCGAGCAGGTGATTTCGGTCTTCCAATGGACGGAATTTCTGCTTAAGGTCACCGATAGTGGTCTCCATCTTTGAGATCTGGCCGAGTCTGTGCTTAATCTCGTCGGCGTTCTTCGCTTCAGCCATTCTCCGCATCTCATCGACCTAAGAATATGTATGATTCATTTGCTTTTAGCTCCACTCTTGCGTCTGGCCAGTCGGTTGCGAACCTTTTGATGGTAGTAGCCGGTGACCTTGGAGCGGACCATTCTGTGAGATTCCTCGTATTCGAGCTTGATGTCCCTGAATATGACTGGATTCAGTAATGCATCCGCCATGGTGTGTCAAAGGTAGTGTAAGACCTTACCTGATGGCTTTAGCAATGTCGTTCTCGAAGAAGGTTCTGGCGTCAAACGATGACTCGGCGAGCAGGTTGTTGATCTCGAAGACTTCACGCTCTTGCACCCTGAAGAGAGGATACGTTAAAGTTGGTGAAACTAAGAGAACAACCTACGGTCGGCAGGCGTGACTTACTTCATCAGGAACTCCTTCTCGGCATTCAGTCGTTCTTCTCTGGCTTGGAACTCGGCAAGCTCAAGACGCACGCGATCGATCTCCTAGAAGATCCTTTTAATTAAGATATGTGCTGCATGTAGAAAAGAAACACATGATGATGCTGGTTTCTATGCTTACATCCCAAATTCTCTCATACTCGCCGTAGAGGTTAGCATTCTGAGCGCTGAGGTGAGCACGCTCATCTGCCAGGCGACCGTTCCTGAAATGCTCATAATTGCTGTAGTATCCGACATCTTACCAATATATGCTTTAACACATTTGCTTATGCATGGAGCGGCTGGTAGAGAGGCTATCTGTTGTTACAGGATGTTTTGTTGCGATCAAAAGTCTCGTGCCAAGCGGGACTCGAACCCGCATCTTCTGCTTTCCGGGCAGCGATGTTCGCCTTACACCACCGGCGCTGTTTCACCGCACAGTAACATCCGCGATATCCTCCAGGTCTTTCAGCACCCGTGATACGGGAATGGGCCGGCCGCTGATATCAGCATGGAACCGGTTAAGCTGAAGACCTTACTAGTACGAATGCTTGACAGACCTCGAGTATATCGCGGATGTTACTGTGCGGTCAAACAGCGCCGGTGGTGTAAGGCGAACATCGCTGCCCGGAAAGCAGAAGATGCGGGTTCGAGTCCCGCCTGGCGCAAGAGTTTCGATCGCAACAAAACATCCTGTAGCAACATACTTAGCAATATATCTAATTCGCTTAATACGTGGGTCACGTTGTCAGTCACGGGGAGGGGGACTAAAGCCAAGGAATGCCTTCGACAGGGCGGCGTTGCCAGCCGGAGTTTCTTTGAGTTTAACCATGGGAGATGGCTGGCCAAATAGTCCATGTTTACGATATTTTAACCGGCAACGCTTCAGGGTATCGATGACAATCAAGCGCGGAGCGCCCGGAATCAGAAGACGTGTCATAGGGAGCGTCCAACGTGCGTCGGTATTTTGAAGACAAGTCGAAGACGTCCAACGTGCGTCGGGCTTCAGAGTAAGCGGTACCAGTAAATGGGATCAGGGAAGAGGAGACCAGTAAGAGGAGGGTTCAGTAAAGGGAGAACAGGGAAGGGGAACAGTAAACGGTATCGAGTAAAGGGGGCCACTAGCGGGGGGTGCAATAAGCTAACCATAAGACCTGCATTTTCCCTCAATATCGTTCTGCGTGTGTCGGTTTCTGAAGACGTGCTACAGACGTCGTGTCACGTATGCCTGGATGCAGAAGGGTCATGGTAACGTGACACATGCGTCGGAACTCAGCAAATGTATCACATACGTTATGCAGTATGCGTCGGGATTCTGAACGACACGTCGTATAATGTGCGTCCAGATCTAGAAGACGTGCCACAGATCAGACTTGACGCGGCATGCGTTGGATTTTCAGAAAAGCTATTAAAGGCTTCGTGCAACGAGCATGCGCTTGCGTGATTCTCACTCCGTTTCTCTTCCGGCACATGGATAAGAAGGTGTTTGGGGAGTGAGGATAGAATAAATACAGGAATTATAGGAGTATTATTGCAGTCTGCGTAGAATGTGTATTTCGAAGAATGAACCGCGCACATGAGATAGAGGGTGAATAGGTCCCATACGAGCATTTCTGGAGTTTCTGCCCCACCAAATCCAGCTATGCCATTCTATATAGTAAACCTGATTTTTACTGTAATCAGAGTAAGAAGGTCTAAAGAAGGAAAGAAGACGGGCGGAGGGTGTTCTATTCTCGGTGCTTGGTGGCGAAGCTCCAACCTGACGTTAGACGGCCGCTAGGCCTCTGAAGGGCTGGCTACTAGATAATCCGTCAAAAATGTCTTGTGGTGCTCACAGGTCTCCCTATTTCTATTCTGAGCCTTATTCGATAAGAAAAGCATTATAGGCAGACTAGCATCCAGTCAGAATATCTAAGGCGCAGTCTTCATAGTCGTATATGAATTCTCAGAGCGATCTTTTAATAGGGGCGTGTGGAAGCGCGGTTGGAAAATTTCCAGACACAAGTTGGCGCCTTCACCTGATTCCCATGTTCATGGTTCAGGTCTGCTACCTAGTCCAACCAAGCCTTCTATCCTTCTGGAGTCGGTGACTTGGTACCAGACTCGTCCAGGAAGTATAAAGCGCTGGCTTGTTCATGGTCTGGCCACCGCAAGCCATTGTACGGCAATATACGCATTGAAATCGCCTCCACGACATCCAGCAGATGTAGAATGCGTGGTGCACCTCAAGGGGACTTAAAGAAGAATGCATGGCGCATCCCAAAAGGGACCGTCCTTTATCCCTTATTACCCATATGGTCCAGAATTGTCCGTTTAAAGTAAGAATGGCGTGGAAGTGTTGTAGGAACGAACAGCCTTCACAACCAGAAAGAATAAGCTTCCATTTAGTAATTCTAATAGGTCGGTTAGCATAACTCCTACCCAATGGTTGGGTAATCGATGTATCATTCTATTGGATCGCCTACATAAAAATTAAAAGAGCTATATTACTTACTAAAAGCATTAATAGTCTACAAATTGAATCCTTTGATCACGCAAACGAACAATAATGACTCAATGTGTGCAAAAACGCTGGCGGCACAAGAGATTGAGCCATATAATCAACCCTCTAGAGGAGACATCATCACTCACTGCGCCAACCGCCCACATTCGGTGGAGTGCAGCAGCGCGTGATGAACTTTCCGCAAAAAGCATTCCGAAAAAATTAACTACGGTTTTGGACTCATCACACGACACCCTGCAATTGCATCGCAAACGCTTACCACTTGTCAGAAAAACTCCAGCGTTTCAGATGGCATGTTCTGGCGCACCTACAGTACATATTCATCGGGTCTTGCTCCAATGGACTACTATCTGTTTCTTTCGTTCTCGAAACATTTGCAGGAGAAACAGAAACAAACAACAGGGAGCAATTTGAAAAGTGCCTCGTTGAGTTTTTTCGTCAAAACCCCAGGAATTCTATAGAAGAGGAATACACAGATTACCCAACAAAGGTTCATGAGGAACGGACAAGTTTCTGGTGGCCCATTCTCGCTCAACGGAACGAAAATCTCCGAATGCTCCAGCTACGTCTATCTGGGTCGCGAAGTCAATACGAACAACGTCCTAGCGCCGGAGCTGAGCAGGAGGAAACGAGCGGCTTGGGGAGCTTTCAAGAGCGTCGAAGAAGTCGTGAAGAAGACGAAGAACGTCCGACTCCGTGCCCACCTATTCGACTCCACTGTTCTTCCTGCCCTAACATAGACCTCAGAGACCTGGGCTATACGAAAGCAGGATGAACACGCGATCAGCGTCGCGCAGCGTGGAATCGAGAGGACTATGCTCGGAGTGACACGACTCACGCAAGTGAGAGAAGGCCTCCGGTGTTCCAAGCTTCGCCGACGTTCGAAGATCAGAGACGCTGTCGCGTGGGCCAAGTTGTCGAAAATTAGGTGGGCCGGCCACGTAATGCCATTCGCAGACACCCGCTGGACGAGTGCCATCACCGACTGGATTCCGCGGGATGTCAAGACAACACCGGGACGCCCACCAATGCGTTGGTCGGACTTCTTCGTGAAAGCCCTGAACGACCGATATGACGCTCTTCGTGTCCCTCGAGCGAGGAGGATCCATTGGACCACTCTGGCACGCGACAGGGACGAATGGAGACGCTGCTGGCGCCCGCTCGAGCAAGTCGATGATCAACGGGACGACAGGTGATACAGGTGACAGGTGATGCTCAACAAAGGCAATATGTTGTAGATAAGAACCAGTGCACCAGTGGCGGAACGCTTTAATTACCACCTAACATAAAATGAAATCTGGTAAGGTATACAAGAAACCCAGTCGTCACCTCGTAAGAACAGCTGATCTCAGTGGAGCCCATTTTTGTAAATGCTGCGAGAAATGGTAGCGGGCATGCGGATGCACCAACGACGATTGGCGGATTTTCTCGACCCACTGGTATGTATACGAATGAATGATGTGGCGGATAAGAGGTCTATCATAAATGCCACGTTGAACCCCAGAAATTCGCCTCCTGGAATCGGTTGCACACGTAACAGCCGGCGACTCCTCCAACTGAGCTTCCACAGGAGCAGGACTGGACGCAAAAATGTCGTGCTCTGTCTTCTTAGCGAACCGCATTATTATAAAACAATCTGATTCAAAAACTCACTCTCGAAGCTGAATCTCGAGGTCGGCTTCAGCTTTAGAGATTTGTGATCGTAGTTCGGCGCATCGGGCTCGGTCTCCCTGCTCGGCCAGGCGGATGAATTCTATTCTATAAAGATAGGAGAGGTTTCCTCGTTCTGGTCTGTTGAATCAACGGCAGACCTACCTTCTCTGAAGAAGAGCAATCTTCTCATTGATGCGTTTGGCAGCAATGGCTTGCTGAGCAGATTTCTTAATGGCGGCCACCGATTCGTCTCTGTTGAGGAGAAGAGACTTGGAGATGGATGACTAGAAGAGAGAATGTTGGATGCCCTGACCAGTGACCAGCTTTGTGGACAACATATGATACTCCAATTGGTCATCCTGCGTCAAAAAGGACCCGAACATGCACCCTCTTCTTGAAATCTGTAACAGCAGCTCTGCATTTAACAGAGCTTGTAAAACATTATTGCTGAGAGGCTTCACCGAAAC
This sequence comes from Heligmosomoides polygyrus bakeri, assembly GCA_947359475.1. Lineage (NCBI taxonomy): Eukaryota > Metazoa > Nematoda > Chromadorea > Rhabditida > Heligmosomidae > Heligmosomoides > Heligmosomoides polygyrus. Next base: position 16,235,388 of record OX375868.1, read on the forward strand.
TCTAGAGTTCGAAGATTCTAAGCAAACTACTTTCTATTTTAATTAAACCTTTGTAGCGCGTGCGCGCGTGTAGCGCAGTCGGAGGAGGCGCCGACTGTCGCCTGTACCCGACACCAACTTCTTGGTTCGGATTTCCCGCCCAGACTAACCAAGCCCACCATCCCACCGGGGTCGGTGAATTGGTACCAGACTTGTCTGGGAAGGATGAAGCGCTGACTTGTTCATCGGCTGGCCACCGCAAGTCATTGTATGGCCAAATACGCATTCAAATCGCCTCCACGACATCCCGTAGAAGTAGAATGCGTGGCGCAACCCAAAAGGGATTGCGTAACGCCGTACTTTATCCTTTATTCTTTTATTTCATTTTCCTTCTTTGTTGGTTTTTCTTTTTTTCGCTCTGTGTCTCTATTGGCAACATTAGTAGTTCCGTATTCTACAGGGTGCGCCAAAATTATGGCGACAGCACATGCGCAAACAATTTGACCTTTTATTCGGAGCGTCTGCTTTTTTTCGTGCTCTTATTGTTTTTATTGAGTCAATTAGTTTATGCCTACCTCAGTCGAACATAACAATAAGTCGTTTTTCAAGATAGTGGAACGTTTGTGCCACCGTTCTTAAATCATTGAGCTTTACCGTCAAGGCTTCTCGGCACGCTACATTCACCACCGTCTTGGAGTTTATCAAAATATTATGAACAGGTCCATCAGACGCTAAGAAGACCTGGGAACCGAGGATGATAGATCCGGACGGGAAAGACACGTATCTGTGACAACTACGGACAACATTAGGAAGGTAAGTGAATGGATTCGGAAGGAGCCGGCGCGCTCGGTCCGCCGGTTGTCGGGAGAAATGGAGATCATGGAGAAGTCGTTGAGAAGAATCTTCCGTAAACTGGGACTTAAGGCCTACAAGAAGACCCACGTGCACCCTCCTGGACCTTCAAACAGGAAGGAGTTCCAGCTCACAGAGCAAGAATGCTGCAAGACTGGTGCAAAGGCAACTTTCCGCAATTCATCGGCTTCCACGAGTGGCCAGCTAACTCTCCGGATCTGAATCCGATGGATTACACGGTCTGGTCATCTCTGGAAGCCAAAGCCTGCGGGAAACCTCACCGCCCCGTGGATCCTTTGAAGGAAGACGTGGGATGAGCTCAACGCCCCTTACTTGCGTGCCGACGTCGATGCTTTCCCGAAGCGCCTCAAAGTGTGTATCGACGCCGATGGAGATATCTTCGAATCTCCATGTTGCGTATAGTTTACAATAGACTGATAAACATTATCGCTTCGTTGGTTTCTCGAAAGTACCGCATTTTCTCTTTCGGCGAATTGAAAACCTTGTCGCCATAATTTTGGCGCACCCTGTATATCCAATTTTGTGCTATACATACAATCGTAGCCAATAGTAAATAAATAAAAATTAAATAAAAATCTACACGGAGACTACAGGGCAGAAATGAGAAAGTTCCCACAGTGGCCCTCATGGTGTATGCTATTTACATGTTAAAATAAACACTTTTTAAAGCAAATTGGACAATGTTCTTCCTTTTTGGAAGTTTTGGGCCAGACCACGTGCCGCCTCTTAGATTACAAAGAGGAAGGAATTGGGGAAAGGAGCAGCACATCAAGTTTCTTCCCTTTCTCCATTTCCTTAATCTACAAAAGCTTCGCTCATGCCATGTACTCCTTTCGGCTTTTCCTACATGCTTTCTTTTGCTTTTTCAATAGTTTTCAGCTGAGTGCAGTCTTTACTAGAAGTTGGCTAATTCGGTCTTTACTGCCTTCGCTAAAGTGTATTATAAGGCGACCCCCTCCCCCTCCCCGCAAAAGGAATCACCCAGAAGGGCGTATGATAGCTAGAAGAACACAGAGAAAAAAGGACAAAAAACGAATACACTCGTCAATCACTATCCTACGACAGAAAGTCTGCTCCGCAGCGCATGAGCAGACATACGTCATATCTCGTCTGAAGCGGGCTCGACTTCCCTACCGTGACCGGGGGAGGGGAAATTCCGTAACTCAGGGAAGCACACCAAAGTACCGACCCAGAGTTCCCCCCCCCCACGCAATTGTCGTTGCGATTTTAATTTGAATAATGATGTATAATCATACAGTTTATCTAAGAAAGCGAAGTGAAGAAATGTGTGTTTTTACAGTTGTTCTTGATGTAGGTTAACATGTGTGTAACTTCGCGCCACAGAATTTTCTATCAATCAAACGAGAGTGGCGACAAGCTAGGGAAGTGCATGGCGCGATCCCCTTCTTTGCTCTAAAAATCGCGGTCCTTTACTTCCTTAAAATAAATACTGAACAACTATTTTCTTCAAAAGGATTGCGATCGCACGCAAACAGCTGTTTCGGGGTCGCAGTCACCGTCCTGGCGCGTGAACCCGACATCTCGGCGCGGCGAACCCTAGAAGCGCTTTGGATTGCGGCCAGGTCACCTGGAATCAATAGGAAGGATGAGTGTGTAGCAGTGACGCAGGAGCTGGCACCATTCGTGGACATCTGTGGGTTTTGCCCTACAAGGTCATGACCCAAGAGGTCCACCAGGCGGGTAGTTCCTGGAGCTTTAGTACGAGGTCATGACCCTAGAGGTCGTCTAGGCGGGTAGTCCCGGGGGCTCTAGCTTCAGTCACCCTCGCTAGACTTCCAGCTGCGGGTGCCCGGTGGACGTCACTAGTCCACTTGCTAAAGGTTAGCCATCCTGGTCTCTATTCACCGTTTCTTTGGTCTAGTGGTCTCTCAAACAATCTCCGTAAAATGAAATGGCGTTTGGGGGGATAGTTTCTCAGATTGATTTCGTCTCATTCCAGGCTCTGAAGAAGGCGAGAACGCCGAAACGTTAGCCTGAGTGCTGTCTGTGTTACCAATCTTGGAGTGGCTTGAGATAAATATTATTTCTCAACATCGTGGACTACTATGCCAAGATTTATCGAGAGCCGAACGTGGAATGTTCTTCGAAAAGGAATGTTGTTATTAAATTGTAGACAGCACGTATACTTATTGGGGCAGGTTTATTTTAAAAAATTCCAAGAAAAGCATAGTACATTTTCCTTAAACAAAAATTATTCTAAACTTTTCAAGGAGTCTTTACTTAACTCTGAAAGACTTTGGTCTGGACGATGTCATGATTGATTTCAAAAGACTCACGCTTGCTGTGAATAGTGTCCAATTTGATTTGAAAATGTACAATTTGACTTTAAACGTGCTAATTTGATTTAAATTGCCTTCGGTTTGATAAAAGGGTATAATATAATCTGAAAAATGTCCGGTTTAAAGTGAAAATAGTGCATAGTACTCAGCACACCCCACGAGGATTTTTTGTTACCCCGACATTGGTGAATCCGACCCCGAACTGAGGCTTCCCATACCCACACCGCAAATATTGACATGAAACACTTCCGAAGGAAGAACTCTTCGCTCTCCCACGTCACGATCCAAATCAACACCGACTGCGGTGAATTCTTGCCACATTGGCGGTGACTGCTCTCATGGATGGAACACGATAAGATAAGAGCAACCGCGCTGGTTTAGTGGGCTGGTCGTAAAACATTGTCCCCTACTATATGACGAATACACCGCACAGCCTTCTGTAAGTGCTTTGTAGTATGTGTAGGACTTGAAACAGCGGTGAAAGCACTCTATCATGCTCCGTGAGCTGGTATTGGACGGAGATGTGTGTTCATATTTATAAAAGTCAAAAATTAAATAAATTCATAAATTCGCAAAAATAGAGTGGAATTTTATATTTTGGAAGAGACATGTGTTATTTTGTGTTCATTTTTGTGAGCTAAATGGGGTTTGTAAGATGAATCGTTTTAGACGGCCTGATTTTATAATTTGAAAGAGACATGTGGCTATTATGGCTAAGCAATTCATCCCAACTGAGACGCATATTCGGCATGTCATGTTATTCCTGCATCAATCTGGCCTCAATGCCAACGAATCGTATCGTCGCCTAAAGGATGTTTACAACGAGAGTGCTCCTGCTCGAAGTACTGTGTACCAGTGGTTCTCGAAGTTTGCAGTTGGTGAATTCTCCGTTGAAGATAACGAACGAGAAGGGCGCCCGATGACACTGGATTTGGATGGCCTCCGAAGTAGAGTGGAAGCGGACCCATACCGAGCCGCTCGCGAACTATCAAGCACTCTTGGTGTTAGTCACTCAACAGTCGTTCGAGGATTGAAGTCGATTGGCAAGGTGCAAAAATTGGGTCGCTGGGTACCAACATAACATGGATCGCAGAGCCGATGTCGCTCTGTCTCTCCTTACCCTCAGACGTACCCACGGATGGCTGGAAAACCCTGTCAGCGGGGATGAGAAGTGGATACTCTACTCTAATTATCACCGCCGTGCACAGTGGGTTGACGCAACTGGAGAGGCAGAGGACGTTCCGAAACCCGACCTTCACGTGAAAAAGGTGATGCTATGCATTTGGTGGAGCGTTCTTGGCGTAGAATACTGGGAGCTGCTGGACGAAGGGATAACAGTGACCGCAGAGGTTTACGTCAACCAACTGAGGAAGCTGAGGGCCCACCTTCAAACCACACGAGGAGAGCAAGTGAAGGTGTATTTTCAACAGGACAACGCTAGACCGCATATTGCTAGAGCGACGGCGGCTGAGTTGGCGTACTACGGATGGACCGTTCTTCCACATCCACCTTGCTCACCAGATCTCGCTCCTTCTGATTATCATTTGTCTTCAAGCCTTCAACGCTATTTGGACGGCCAGCAATTTAGGAACCGAGAGGATGTCAAGGAGGCACTGCTCACATTTTTCGAATCACAACCGGCCACGTTTTGGAGAAAAGGCATCTATGACTTACCAGCACGTTGGCGATGCGTTAGCCAATCAGATCGCTTCAACTTCGCGTAACATTCATAGAGAGCTTGGACGTTCGGTACTCTGATTGGCTGGAGTATATTGGCTCGGTACTTTGCTTGATTATGATTGGCTGGCGTGCTCCCATCTCCCAGTAATTCTACCGTTCAAAAGGAAATGAATATGTATATCAGACAATGACCTTAGATTTTTTCCACCTTTCGAGTTCGTCTTTAAGTTATTAAACGGGGAAGTCATACAAAGAAAAGTGACCGTTGTCAGCTCTTTTTATCGGCTTACACGTATTTTTTGCAGAACGTAATAAACCACTCGAAAGGCCATCATTTCTTTTATAAAATTGTTTGTTAGATGTTGTCATTGGTCTTGATTTTTCTCAGTATTTTAGGGCGTTCAAGTGGAGTGTCCGGAAGACATACATTTGTAGCCGAGAGCTCCTACTTGTTGGCAGTTTTCTTTAAACATGAATCTGATGACCTAAAAATAGGCAAAATTTAAAATGGCCAAACAACAAGATACATATCCGACAGAACAAAACATTTCCTTTCAAATGACATACGACGCTGTGCGAAAATGTGCTTTCTCTCTTTTTTAAACACCCTGCTAAACCTTGACGAAAGTCAGCATGAGCAAATAAACACAGCATTTTTTGAATATGACGGTAAGGATTAGTGCTTTGTTGCATTCAAACTTGCCATTGAATTGTCATCTTTCCTCATCCGAGAAAGCACTGTCACCCCACACCAATTTCTGAGGATTTGGAAGTATTAGGGGGGGGGGGGCAAAAGTAATGAGACAAATTCAGCAGATTTCTTTGTTTCTTTATAACTCAATTACAACTTAACGGTGCTGAGGAATGTATCCGCCATTAAGGTCAATGACCTTGCTGCCATCGATCAGCCAACTTCCTGATCCCATCCTTCCAGAACTGCTTAGGCCTGGTGTTGATCAACTGCTCGATATGGTTGTCAAGGACTGCTTGGGTTCTTGTGTCCCTTCCGACCAGGAAGTCCCGTAGGCCCAAGAAGTGGTGGTAGACGCATGGAGAGATGTCCGGCGAATACGGTGGGTGAGGCATGTGAACCAGGGATGTGCGGAAATTCCGTTTCCGCGTTCCGAATTCCGGTTTCCGACCATTTTTGGATCTTCCGTTCCGTTCCGTGTTCCGCCTGTTTTTGGACCGGAAAGCGGAAACGGAAGTGGGCACTGCTCGACGCTAGATTTCTATTGAATACAATCTGCTTATCAATTAAAAAGGTTTCTTCTTCATATAATTGTGAGAAAAATACTGTTCAACTCTAGTATTTATATTCTTGGAATTGGTTAGACTACCAAAAAAAGGTACTCAAAAATGGCAACGGCTGAGTGCAGGGCAAAATTAATGGACCAGCAAAGGCTAGGTATGCATTGTATGCTAAGAAAGTGCACTCAACAATTGAATGATCATAAAATACTTGATCCGCTAGTTACAAATGGCTACAAAAACTTTGTAAGCATATAGCGCAGTGTCATGAAACAAAGGGTTCAGTAGAAGTTGTGCCATGTGGTTGTCTGCCCCAAGATTACAGCAGTATTCCTGATCGAAGGTGTAAATTTCATTTTTTTTAATTTCGTTAGGTGTTATATTCATCCATATGAAGTTATGCAATTAATTTTTAATAAAGGAAGCATCACGAATATCTACCATGAGCTGTTATTTTGATTGACTAGGGTGACTTGTTGAATTCTGACATAACCATTGCTTCGAGAACCATCTAGGAACTTTCCAGCTGTGTCACCTTGGACGTATGTAGGGGTTCCGGGCTGGCCCGGACTGAATATTCCTGTGGAAGTGTGGTCCCCACCATGACTAATCAGTCATCCAGTTATCATCTTATTGTTAGATCCCAGAACTAATTCCAAGTACTAGCTTTGGTGACTGTAATGTAATTGCTAATGTTGAGTATGCAGATATTTGTGCAGATATCACGTCGTCTATGATGCCACAGGTTTCCAAAAATGTTGAGAGGAATCTCTTTACTGGTCGGAAAATGATCTAGGTGGCTACTCCTGTTTTAGACTTTACCCGAGTCAGTTTTTTTAATGCGGGTCTGTAAGTGGCCTCAATTGTTAATTCAGTTAAGGTTCAGAAAATTTCAGCATCAAAAACGTCAGCGAAAAACCCGTCGTAGGATCTAGATATGGAAACAGCAGAGAGACTGTATGCTGAACTAGTAAGACCCTAAATTTGTTTTCGCTTATTGCTCTAGCCATAGCTAAAAGATTATCATAACAATATTATGAATTCATGCTTCGTTATGCTATGTTATGATGAGGATAAGCATTAATCTGTGGGAGATTCTGCTGCTCGCAAAGTTCTGAGCAAGAAAGACGCAATGGAAGCCGCTTCTGACGCCGTTTCAGATGCACTTTAGAAAAAATGGCGATTATGTGTCATTTCCGTTTCCGCGTTTCGTATTCCGGTTTCCGGCCATTTTTGAGCGTTTCCGTTCCGTCTTTCGTCTTCCGCTTTTTCCAGAAAAATTTCCGCACATCCCTGATGTGAACGTAGCCCAGCTGGGCAAGCTTATCTGTGGTCACTTGTTCCCGATGGGGTGCGGCGTTGTCGAAGAGGAGAAACTTCTTGAACCGCTGAGACCGAATAAGTGCGAGTCGCCGGTCCATCTCTTCTATATCGTTTACTCGGCTGCTTGGCAGGGTTAAGGAATAAAACGTACTTCTCATCCCGCGTTATGATTGAGTCCAGGCTGCTCGGGGTTGGGAATCGGGAGAGATTTGCGCGACACAGGTCGACTCGTCAGGCTGGGGTTTCGGCATGAGAGGACTGTGATTTTGGCATGCTTCTTGAAGTGGTAACGTCTCAGATGGCCTTCAGTAGGTAGCATACAAACATACAAATACGATAAGCACGAAACCAGACTGCAGTCACGAGATATGTGGACACGGCATGGAGAGTGTCATTACTTTTGCCCCCCCCCCCCCTAATAACAAAGCATGAATCCTTACCGTTATGTACATAAAAAACATTTGCCGCTGTTCCAAACAATTTCTGCAAAGAATAGAAGCTATTGGTTAAAAAATGCTTGTCCTCCAGACACTACACTTTAATACTATCAAAATTAAAGAAAATCAAAACTGTTGAAAAATCTAACAAATATGCTTGTAGAACGAATCTTTGCCTGTCAAATAGTCAATGAGGACGCGCAAAAATCTCAAACGCAAGCAGAAAGAAGGTGCTGTAGGCGAAGGCAATTTTTCTTTTTTTGGTTTGACATTTATCGACTTGAAAATCTGCAAAAAAATCTGCAAACAAAATAAATTGGAAAAAATATTTTCTGAAAGATCAAATCGTTATTGATTTTGAATGGCCCATAACCTTATGCAAAATCTTCTAGCAAAATTGCGTAAAATGTTTTAATACGGCGGGACTTAGTTTTCCTTTTGCTTTTCTTTTCTTTGACACAGGTTTGGTAGTTCTTTCTAACTTACGGGTAGAGTCCTATAAAAGCCTTTCAATGTTATGAAAAAGATAATTTCACCGAACCCTTTTGAGGATGTTACCTTGTATTCGATGTTCTGCTGTCCCCATGATTCGTGAAGGTGACGAAGTTCATGTACCAGCTGAGCGTTGTCCTTTTCAAGACCCTTTACCAGCGAGATGTATCGTTCCAGACGAGAGTTGAGGTCCTGAAAATGTGCTAGTATTTTGGCATATTTGTAGAATTTTTCCGTAAACAGTCAGACTTATGAGGAAATGATGTTATATCGAGCTGCCTAATTGGCCGGTCACCGCAAATCATTACATGGGCTAGATATGCATTCAAATTAGCTCCACGACATCTCCTAGAAGTGGTCTCCTAGGCGCATTCTAAGGATAGCTTGAGTAGCGGCCTTAAACCTTATCCTTATCCATTCGGTAGACAGCCGATGGGGAAGTCAGTGTATTGTCTTTCACACACAAACACAATGGCAGCCATTGACTGACCTCGGGGAGATGAATCACTTGGTTGGGTCCTGCGTAAGTCGTAAGTTAGAAGCGTAAGTAGGTTTGAGTTGATTCAGAATTAGCGCCTCCTGCTTCTGCGCTACCTGCGCCCCTTTACCAACAAGGATGAGCTTTCTCTGAGCGAAGGAAGTTCCTCCTATCTACTTACCTGCAGCAGAACACGTTCTTTTAATGAAAAGGATAAAATCGCTGTTTGCGGCCGATCCTATCAGTAGGGAATAGAACTTACACGACCAAGGCGAACGGAAAGTGAACCCGTTCGAAAAGGCTGTCAGTGGGTCGTATTCCTCCTGATGAAGAACGATTTGTTTGACCGTGTGGCGAAGTCGAAGGTGAGTCAACGTTTCCGTGAACAACTACATTTGTTTTCCTTCAAGATAACGGATGTCGACTCATACATTTTTAGCGTTGTCATCCTTTCAGCGGAAGGGAGGATCGCTTATGTCTGTCTTCGCGCTTTTAGAGAAGGCCTCCAGTGTTTCGACCTTCGTCGTCGTTCGAAAATCAGAGATGCTGTCGCATGGGTCAGATCGTCGGAAATTAAGTGGGCCGGCCATGTAATGCGCTTCGCAAACACGCGGACAAGAGCCGTCACCGACTGAATTCCGCAGGATGTCGAACGAACACCAGGAGGACCACCCACCTTCTTCGAGAAAGCCCTGAACGAACGATATGATGCTCTTCGTGTACCTCGAGCGAGGAGGATCCATTGGAGCACTCTGGCACGCGACAGGGACGAATGGAGACGCTGCTGGCGTCCGCTCGAGCAACTCGATGATCAACGGGACGACAGGTGATACAGATGACTAGATCTTGAACGCAAAAGCAGAGAACTTAAACCAAATGCACTTTCAATTTGCCTTCACATCACTCGGTAGAAGTGGAACGCGTGGCGCGTCCAATACTGATAGCTTATCACCACCTCTATTCATTTGTTTTCCGTTTCTAACAATAGACGTAGAGCAATATGTATGCGGCTAGGATCTATGTGAACCAGCAGCCCTGAGAAGGTCACCCAATCATGCTTCAAGGACGCGTTCATGAATACTGAAAAGTACGATGCGGAGCGGAATCCACTAAAATTGGGCGTTAGACAATCACTTCAGGCAGTGCGCCACGCATTCTACTTCCACGAGATGTCGTGGAAGTGATTTGAACACGTGGTTAATCTATACAACAACTTGCGGTGGCCAACTGATGGCCAAGTCAGTGTATTATCCTTCCCAGACAAGCCTTGCGCCATTTCGCCGATCCCAAAGGGATTTCTTGCTTTGGCGGGAAAATCGAACCATGAGATTTGAACTGGAGTGCACGCGACAGCCGGCACCTCCTCCGGCAGCGCTATCACGCGCCCTTAGAACCACTTAGAACACTGTAATGCAGATAAAAAGGAGGTGAGTATCTAGCAGAGGAAGAGAACTACTGTAGAACTGCTATACACACAGATAAATAGACACAGCACACTTCCAAACAATGTTGGGAAAGAAATTTAAATCCGCATTCCACCTATGCACGGGCAAATTATGGCAAGCCAAGTAAAAAACCAGCATTTTTCTAAATTCCAAATTTGGAATCCATTCAGATACTTCAGAGGGATGGAAGGATTGGCTAGCTTAGGCAAGAATCAAAACTTGGATTAGGTCATGATGCACACCCACAGACAGCGATCTGCACTACACTACTACAATTTTCGAGGAGCAGACAGTCGTTGCAAAGGAGCTACATAGATTATTCAAGAAACGACAGCAGGAAGCTCCCAATACTTCTTGATGAAATGAATCAACGAAGAGTTTCGAAAGGGAAAAAATGGAAGGCTTGGATAGCCTGGGCAGGATGAAAAGTAAAATTCAGAGTTGATCAACCCTTCTGCTAGGTGCGCTACTAGCCAGGACCCGAACCACGGATCGATTTGTGGTGCACGCGACAGTCGGCTCTTTCACCGGCTGAGCTACCACTGTAGCGCATTCGGATGCGATAGCCGATGAACGGGCTGAGTATGATCAGCCGAGGTGCTTCTCAGAATTCTGCTCACCTGGAATTCTGCTTTCTCGTGCGGGTAGAAGGCATTGATATCGCCGAATCGACTGCGGCCTGACGGGAAATCGTCTGAAACTTGAGGCATTATGAAATCCTCAAAAAGTGTTAAGCTTCAAATACAACTGCCAAAAAAATAAACTTGAAAGCGTGCGTAGAGCAGATGGGAGTTGTAAAGTGTCTTTTAATTTAATCAACAAGGGAATCTTGATGCAAGACGACCAACAAGGCCACTAATCAGAAGGGTTACTTTACATTTTTGCCTACGCCTATAGCGACGGTCAGGTGACATATACGCTGTCACGGTGTTAATGGTGTAATGACGTAGCGTACTGCTTGGAAAGCAAATGGTGTTGAGTTCGAGTCCCGCTTGATGCAAGAACTTCGATGGCATCTAGACATTGACAACAGTCGCTGTTCTATATTGTTGGATAAGCTTTTCCTAACCATAGTCGAAGGTTGGTAGTTTTTAAAGTGGCCAGAACGCCGATGTATGTATGTCGTCCTGGTTGGGACTTGAACTGGCATTCTTTGTTTTATCGACTGTGAGGTTATGTTGCCCTGCACCAAGTCGTCTATCTGTCCGTCAGATACACAAATTTTCGCCATTTTTTCTTAATTTCTTCACATTTTTCATGGCTTGCCTTCAGAAGGGATATCTATATAAGGAGCTGAAATTTCTTCAAAATCATCCGAAAATCATACTTAAGGCAGAGCCGGCCTTGAAGAGTGTGTCGATACCGATTCTGACTGAAACGACGGAGCAATTCTGATTAAGTTGAAACATGCAGAAAGCACTTACGATTCATGGCAGGCGTCGGCTTCCACACTAAGTCGTTCTTATCAGAGCAGCGGCACGCGGGCCGGCCGGGGTTTTATCTAAGAATCTCTTCTTACATTCTCAAACGACCACTAGGCGACTGAAGAAAATGTCGAGCGGAGCGATAAGTCGTTACTCTACTATGATAGCTGTTTGCGGCGATGAGCTGCTGCCAACCGACGACATCAGAATGTGACGATTGCCGTTGGGAAAGACCAGATAACACTATGGATTTTTTTCGTTCTTCACCTTATTCGGATGCGAACAACGAAAACATTCACGCATGAAATGACACAAAATAAATGTATTTGATCGTGATCAGGCTCCTCAACACTTTCCGAAGCCAAACCTCCACAAAAGAAGGTCATGGTGATGTGTGTGATGGTCTACAGACCGTCTCATCCATCATAACTTCCTGGATTCTGGTAAAACGATTACAGCCGAGAAGTACTGTCAGCAGATCGACGAAATGGACCAGAAGCTAAGACGTATGTGCTCGGCATTGGTTAATAGAAAGGGGCCAATTCTTCTCCAAGACAACGCCCTACCTCACGTACCATCCAAAAGCTGAACGAATTGGGCTACGAAGCTCTGCCCCATCCACCATATTCGCGGAGCTTTCGCCCACCGACTACCACTTTTTCAAGCATTTGGACAACTTACTGGAGGATAAATTCTTGAAAAGCTAATATGACGCCTAAAATGCCTTCAACTCTTTCATCGCCTCCAGAACTCCGGATTTCTACGCTACCGGCTTAAATAAACTTGTTTCTCCTTAGCAATGATGTATTGGGTCTAATGGTTATTATTCTGATTGAAAAGATTTTTCTGAGTTATGACAATTTGAATATTCGAATTGGAAGCACTCATTTATTTGCAGACAACCTAATACTAACCATGGACAAGCACACCGACAAAGGTCTTAAATAGGCGAAAAAACTAGAACTATAAATGGAAAGCAAAGCAGAAGGGCACTGAGCAGATAACAACTAAAGAGAAATCAGAATGAGGCGAAGGAAATTTATACACTGAGGTTGAAAATAGAGATTTATGAAGATTGTAATCGACGGCCAAGACGTTTTCTAAAACGACCAACGGACGTCGGTAGCGCTCCCTACCTCTAGAAGGGAAGGAAGTTCTATGGGAAAAATCGCTCCAATATAATTTTTCGCTGTGGACTTGGAGAGTATTACCACTACTTCGTGACCCCCTTTTCATCTTACTTTGGAAGTGAAGTCGAATATGAAGAGTCATTCAAAGAGGCCGCTATTGAGCATTTCTTCAGCATAAGGCCGACAATAGATAAAGCCTGAGTTCAGCCTCGGAATGGGACGTGCTTTCAATTGAGACGACTCTGATTTATACATAAAGGATAGAAAGGATAAAGGACGGCGTTATTCAATCCTCTTTGGGGTGCGCCACGCATTCTACTTCTACGGGATGTCGTGGAGGCGACATGAATGCGTATTTGGCCATACAATGATTTGCGGTGGCCAGCCGATGAACAAGCCAGCGCTTTATCCTTCCCAGACAAGTCTGGTACCAATTCACCGACCCCGGATGGATGGAAGGCTTGGTTGGCCTGGGCGGGAAGTCCGAACCAGGAACCTGGTATCGGGTGCACGCGACAGTCGCCTCCTCCGACTGCGCTACACGCGCCCGCTCTGATTCATACATAGAAGACTTAACACGTTTCCGATAGCGATAAAGGCAGCCCCTTCAGTCACAGTCTCGTGCTGTTCTGTGAAATATCCAGCCAGTGCACAATATCATTATTCTGCCGTGAGTTGATCTGAAAACCGCCAGCTATGCGGAAACAAGGCCACTTTCTAGGAAAGGTGTTCTTGAAGAAGAAGGCGAACTAGGAGGAGAACTTCTTAAAGAACTACACCTTCATTTTGGACCGCATCAATGAGCCTTTAACCGCAATATTTTAATATGAATCTGATAGGTGAAATTCATCATTCATAAGCCACACTTTTTTGTATCTTTCCTTCGTACAATTAGCCAACAACCTCTGAGCTAATGAGTAATGTTGCATACTTCAAAAGTCGAGATTCCTAGCATCAATATTTACAACTTACTGATTGTATTGAAATTGAGCGCACCATTTTTATAAACGCTAGCAAGTTAACCACCTGTCCACGACTAAATTTCTAGTCATAAAAAATCATTTTCTACTACCGTTATTCATTCTGCCCAAAGATCCATTTCTCAGTATCAGCTTCACGGAGCGCTGAATCGAGAAGACTATGCTCGGAGTTACACGATTCAAGCAAGTAATGGAACGCCTCTGGAGTTCCGAGCTTCGTCGACGCTAGAACATCAAAGTCGCCGTTGAATGGAACGGCGGACCCATCAAAAACTAGGTGGGCCGGCCGTCTCTCAGGTATCCGCTGGCTAAAAGCCGTTACCCACTATATTCCGCGCAATACCGAACTAACACCAGGAGCCACCAAAACTAAGTCGGACTTCTGCGTGAAAGTACTACGGCGCTCTTTGTGTCCCGAGGAGAGTCGCGACGAGAGTCCATTGGAGCACTTTGGCACGCGAGAGGGACGAATGAAAACGATGTTGTCTGCAGCTTGGTCAGTTCGACGATGAAAAGTCGACGGGTGATAAAGACAGGGCGAAAAGTTATAGTCTACGCGACCATAGGTAAGCTGGTTCTTCACTGACCATGAGCTGTCATCCTCAGCACGTCTGTACGCCTATGTTGACTCCTGTAGACCATACGGCCTAGAGGAATCGAAAACAATTGTACTTTCGCGACTTCAGAGGTAACAAAAACATCGCCCAGATTTCGCCAGAGAGGTTATTTGGAGTGCTGATCACAAATCTAACATCCGTTTTTATGTATTACGTTGGAGTACAGTAGGTTACGGTAGGTACCGGTGGCTAAGACTGTTGAGGTCATGTTGCCCAACCTTCTCAAAGACGTCTTTTAGCTTGAAGTCGCGCAGTTCTTCTTGGCGTCGGATGTGGAGGAGTGCTTAGAGAGCCATGATGCTTATCTGCCTCTCGATTAAACCTTCGTCTACTAAAGAGTTTCCCGCAAAAATTGTGCAGTCTTTCAGGCCATCGCTATGGGACCTCCGACATGCTGTACCACAACCGTATCCGCCCATTCTGTAAGATGTCAGATTCGTGATCAGCCCAGATAACCCCTATAGGCGAAGTTTGCCAAATCGGTGACTATGACACCGTCGGGCGTACCCACCCGCACCTACCGTAAAATGACGGGCACTAAGCTGGCTGGTGCCCGCTGCATACCAGCAAGGTCTCTCAAAACGGGTAAGTTAGCCGAAATTTCATAAACGGATCAGCACCTCAAATAACCCGTGGCGAAGATGGGAGATAAGCTCTCCTCTACCTCTGGATTCCTGAAAGTACAATAGTGCCAAGAAGATCCTTGATACGGCCTATGTTTCGCCTTCTTCAATGTCTTAAGGTCCCACACTATTTTGCGGGCAGCAGAGGGCGGCGGGCGGCGAAAACGATGAATCACGCCGCTCCCGCAATCTTGCCGGCGGCGAGGTTCTATATTTCTAGGCACGATCTACTGCTGCTATTCGCCATCTCGCCTTCTCTCCGCGCTCTGGCCGCTCTCTGCCGGGAAAGACTGGAGCGCAGACAGTCTCTGCCGCGTCGAATCGGCGCGAAATCAGCGCGAAATCAGCGGCGAAATCAGCAATAATGATGTGAAACGTTATTGCCGCTGAAGCTCCAGCGGCGCAGCGGCGGCGAGGTCTGCGTCACTGGTTAAGGATAGTGCCGCGGCGTTGCCGCAATAGTGTGTGGAAGCCTTAGGCTTATGGTTTACTCCGGTTCGCCGCGGAATTGCACAGCGACGCGCGTCGCCATCGATGAGGCTGTTATAGTTCGCGCAGTTTTGCAGACGGAGACCTTTGCAGAATTTTATACAAATCAGCTAATCCAGACAATTTTTCTTGTATTGCTTGTTGACTCGACCACTTCGTTCGTGTTTTCGCTTTTTTCCCGTTGTATGGCCTCCTCATCCGTATATCCAATGGATTAATGTGATGTTGAACTCGAAATCGAGATAAAAAGGATAAAGGACGGCGTTACTCAATCTCTGTTGGGATGCGTCAGCGCATTCTACTTCTACGGGATGTCGTGGAGGCGATTTGAATGCGTATTTGGCCATACAATGACTTGTGGTGGCCAGCCGATGGACAAGTCAGCGCTTTATCCTTCCCAGACAAGTCTGGTACCAATTCTCCGACCCCGGATGGATGGAAGGCTTGATTGGCCTGGGCAGGAAGTCCGAACCAGGAACCTGGTATTGGGTGCACGCGACAGTCGCGCCTCCTCCGACTGCGCTACATGGTTTATTGACGACTAACGTTTCGGCGATGTCGCCTTCTTCATAGTCTGAAAAAGTCCAAACATATGTTGAAGCTACCAGGCCACGAACCTTGCGAAAATTCAAAGACCCCCGAACAGCAACCCTTCCAGGAGAGACAGGTGACAGCAGCCCAACATTTAGAACACCCGAAGAGACCCCACAAGGTGAAACTGTCTGAAAGGCGAGACTGGTGTAAGGAGTGAGCTCGCGGGTTATATAGACGCATTCCCCCGCCGATTCAACCTCGGGCTCTTGACCTGTATCCAGAAACCCTCCTGGATTTTGCGTGCGGCCGTATGGGCCTTCCGTGCTAGAATTTTGAAAGTGACCCCAAAGTCCGCGCCGTTATGGTCGTTTACCCTATGACAGCCCAGAGCAGTTGATGGTCGTGACCTGCTCCTCCCTCCCAGGTCTTCCTTAGCGCGAACTTAGAAGGGGCGAGCTGTTTCATCGATATATTCACCTCCACAGCTGTTGCACCTTATTAGGTACCCCCGAAGTCATGCAGTCTCCTTCGTTACCTGCAGGACAGATGGTGCAATTTGGGGTTGCGCAAATTCTGTCGTACAGCCGGTCGCGCACTAAGCGACCTTTTCAGTTAGCAGGAGGTGTATTTACCACTTTGACATCGTTTTCTAATCCCGCCCTTCTAGCGCACTTCCTAATAGAAGTGCTGACACCGTCTGAGACGAAAGGGATAATAAATGGGATTTTGTCGTCAGATGAGGAATTACGTGAGCGATTGCTGGTGCTACTTCGTGATAGCCAAAGAATGTATACTCATTTTTGGAAGCGATTTGATGAGCAAGCCTGGCAGCTACTTCACATTCGTATATCGTTGAGTTCGGCCATTTCTGTGCTCACTCATGCATTTCTTTCGATTCTGATTCCGCTTGCAGGCATGGAAACCCACGTTTCTGTTTCAACAGGACAACCTTGTGATTTGTCCAGACGAGGGATTTCGAAAAAGGAAATGGAATCGGCACGCAGTTAAGAAACGCTGTAGGACAACATCTCCTTCAAGAAATAGGCGTTCAGTTGGCCCATTTCTGTGTCGGACGTCTCATCAGAACCCTCTGGCTTATGCAGCACAGAAATGTGGTTTCAATACCGGCGAGGGAAAAAGCAGAACGAAGCCCGAAATGAGCCTAGCCAAGAAGAAAACCCCACAAGGAGAACAACAAGAACATCACCAGACGCGTGTTAGAATCGTTGTGGAACAGTCACGAAGGATCGAAGTGACGAAATAAGTGTAGGGAAGCGCACAGATTGGGCACGACGAGCGCTCCCCTCCTGGACCGTCGCGCGGGAGTGTGCTCCGCTCCCACCACTCAGAGTTGTCACGCCGTCTGCCAGCGAAGACGCATTCGAAAGTTGCCCCGAGCCCGTCGCTGGCCCAACGCGGAAGTATATATCATAGGCCTAAGGTCCAGATCCGGAGACTTGCGGCGCTCTCCCCGATCTCGTCATTTTCTCGGTTCAATCATAATCGGGGGTGGGCACTCCATAATGACATGTAGATTGCAATACATTCAGCATAACACAGGAACGACCTTACCTGATCCCCTCCCTCGGAAATCGTCGATCCTAACGTGAAATAATAAAAAATTCATTACAAAACCGATGACGAAGAGGGACCGACGCGGACCACAAGCAAGAAAAAAATAGACGGGGGTGATGCGTGGCCATGTTGACTTCGCGACCCAGATACACGTAGCTGGAACACTCGGAGATATTCGTTCCATTGTGCGAGAATGAAGCATCAGAAACTCGTCTGTTCATGAACATCGTCTTTGTAAGATTCAGCTGCTGTTCGACGCTCCCACCTACACGACCGGAGTAGGCCAACATTCGTTCCGCCTGGCTAATGCTCGTCGTTATGAACACGATATGTCAGCGACGCGAAGATTGTGTAGCTGCCGGTCGTCGACCTTCACTCCCATGTTTCCCTATTCTAGCCCACAGGCGTCCCTCCATGTGTTGCACATGATGAGTGAGTCGACGCGCACGCATTCGGTGCGCGGGAATTTGAATGCGGGGATTACCTGCAGCACCGCTGCAGCCTGTTCATAGTTTTGTAACGATTTTTTTTATATTTTAGGTCACGATCGACGATTTCCAAAGGAGCGGGATCAGGTAAGGTCGTTCATGTGTTGTGTTACATGTATTTATGCGTAAACTGGTGGCATTTACATGCCATTATGGAGTGCCCCCCACCGATTAGGACTGCACCATTTTCTCTATTATCGTCGAGTGACCGACTCATAAACATCTATGCTTCCATTCCCATCTCTACTTATGCATTTCGTCGTTATTGGAGCATACGGTTGCTATTAGGACGCGATATCTTCCCCAGCATATTCCCATCTACCCAGTTCGCATTCACACTCTTTTGAAGCAGTGCAGAGTTTTCGTTTCCTTTCCAAGACTACGTTAGTTATACCGTTCTCACGTCAAATTGGAAAATTGAGGAATGATTACAGGGACAAACGAAAGTCAACAAGTTTCGCGAAATCCACATAAAAACTAAGTCATAGGAGTAGAATTGTACACATTTTCGCACCACCCGCTAAAAATACGTAGTGTTGTGTACAGTAAATCCACTGCGGCGCTTCTAGGCTACCGAAAGTCGCCAAATTAGTGGCACCGCAAAGCTCTGCTGCCACCCTCTGGCTCAAAAGAAGGCGCCAAATTTTAGGTCGTACTAAAGACCTGTACCAATCTTCGCTACGCTGAACGAACTCTTCGTCAAATACAACATCAAATATGTCGGGATTCAACAAGGATCGGACGTGCATAAGTGTCCATACTTCAATAGGGGTATTGAATTGAAAAAAGGTAGCGGTGTTGAAGAATGAGCCAGTATTTTTCACGATGCCGACCCTGCAGCTATCGCTCCGCCGTCTTATCATTGGTGTCAGTCGCTACGACAAAAACAGAAAAACCTCAAGGAATCCAGGGAATGTTACTTTTGCTACCGATAACAAGGGAGTGTTGAAAAGGATCGGTCAATATTTACCATTTTCACGTCGAATTGGGCACTTTTCGAATCAAATGGAGAATTCTCATGTCAATTGGACACTCTAAGGTGACATAAGACCTCTGAAATTGAAACGAACTTCTCCAGCAAGCTTCTTACAGGTTGAACTACAGACTCTCTAAGATGGTTGTAATATTTTATTGTTCTAGGAAAAATTGAAAAATTATTGATTGAAATTTTTTAGTTCAGCTGCCCTAATGAATAGAATTAGATCAAATTTGGGTCTTTTTCATGAGAAAAAGTAATAATTTAACTTTTGTTCCGAAACACAACAAGTCAGCAGGCATATAATGCATTAAACGACCAGATCGCGCAATGCACTCGAAAATCTTGTCTACTTGATTGATAGTATAAATGCTACCTACGTGAAGTATCAAAGGTAGGGTACGCGTGCTTGTTACAGTGGTTTTCTATGCAAACAGCTCGTTACAATGGTTTTCTTTATTGATGCAAACACAAGGAATTATGTTATTTGAATAAATTAAACATGATAATGTTAATTTCGAACAAAAATCGCCACGTCTTGGACGAAGACATGGCGCAATCTCTTTATTTCTAATCTCTTCTTACTTAAAGCTGGTCGTCTTCTTACTCTTCAAAGCAAGTTTTAATTGACTACGGTGAATTGAAACTTCAAAGAAATCATACTAAAATTTCCCTGTATCAAAAATAATTCTAACTTTTTTAGAGTCTCTAGCCTAATATGGAAGGGGCTTGATTTAATTTCCATAATGTTCAGTATAATTTTAAAAGCGTTAGGTTTGTAAAAAAGGTGTCCATTTTAATTTGAAAAGTGTCCAATTTTATTTTAAAAATGCCGATTTAAAAAGCCATACCGTCTTCTCCGAACGAAGGTCTTACAATTTCTCCTCGGTCCGGAACTATGAGCTCAGTCTATGGTTCGTCCTCTACAGTCGAATTTACCTCATCATCAACGGAAATGACTATATTTGACGCAACGAATGTTTACCGATCTTCCCTAATTACACCAATTTTTCAGCCCAATTTATTTAATTTTAGTGTTGATATTGATGTAGTCACATCCAACCACAGGTATGTATCACACGGTTGATGAATACGCTAGGCTACCAGTTACAGCGGAATCTTCAGAATTGAGTTTAAAAAAAAACTTTTGCCGGCTGAGTCATCGGTCGACGTGAGATAACCTGGTTCACTCATGCACTATCAGCTGACTCATTAGCTTAGTTTAGGAGTGATAAGACACACCAGAGAGTAGGAGGTATTCGATTGTTCATTGAGTTTTCTCGAGAACGTGACTTCTATTTTTAAGAAGACGCAGTAGGTACCAACTCAGTCGTGTCCACCACAATCTACACATTTTTTGCCGTTGCTCACACAGATCTAAAACGATCTCACTTGAGCTGCTAAAGTCAGAGTGAACAAACGAAATCACCTTTCCCTGCCATATCGGAAGTGAAATTGGATGTATAGCGTGTTTAAATTGATTTCTTGTTTATTGTGTTCCGTGGTGAGTTAAAACTGAAGGTGAATAGCTATGGGGCGTCAGAGCTCAAGGTGTAGATATTATTCATTCTTCCATTTTTTATACTTGCGCTAAACTGTGCGCAATAACAAATAGTTAATTAACATAGACACAGCATAGACAACATACTGTTTATAAAGAAAAAAGTGTAAATTCCCGAGCAACTCAACATTTCACATCGACAAATGGTAAGGGCAAACTTTAAGCAAGAGAGAAAAGAAGAAGAAGGAATAAACAATATTGGATTACCCAGCAGACCTGGTTTCCAATTCAGAAACTGAACTATTAGGTTGGTACATAAGTTCTCGGACATTTGGGGCACGAAATATTTATTATAACAACATGCGAACAACAATATCAAATCATTTGAAGTAACCACCCTTTACATCAATTGTCTTTCGCCAACGTGCTGGTAAGTCATGGATGCCTTTTCTCCAAAACTTGGCCGGTTGTGATTCGAAAAATGTGAGCAGTGCTTCCTTGACATCCCTAAATTGCTGGCCGTCCAAATAGCGTTGAAGGCTTGAAAACAAATGATAATCAGAAGGAGCGAGATCTGGTGAGTAAGGAGGATGTGGAAGAACGTTCCATCCGTAGTCCGCCAACTCAGCCGCCGTCGCTCTAGCAATATGCGGTCTAGCGTTGTCGTGTTGAAAATACACCTTCACTTGCTCTCCTCGTGTGGTTTGAAGGTGGGCCCTCAACTTCCTCAGTTGGTTGACGTAAACCTCTGCCGTCACTGTTATCCCTTCGTCCAGCAGCTCCCTGTATTCTACGCCAAGAGCGCTCCACCAAATGCATAGCATCACCTTTTTCACGTGAAGGTCGGGTTTCGGAACGTCCTCTGCCCCTCCAGTTGCGTCAACCCACTGTGCACGCCGGTGATAATTAGAGTAGAGTATCCACTTCTCATCCCCGCTGCCAGGGTTGTCCAGCCATCCATGGGTACTTCTGAGGGTAAGGAGAGACAGAGCGACATCGGCTCTGCGATCCATGTCATGTTGTGTCAAGTCGTGAGGTACCCAGCGACCCAATTTTTGCACCTTGCCAAGCGACTTCAATCCTCGAACGACTGTTGAGTGACTAACACCAAGAGTGCTTGATAGTTCGCGAGTGTTTGGTATAGGTCCGCTTCCACTCTACTTCGGAGGCCATCCAAATCCAGTGTCATCGGGCACCCTTCTCGTTCATTATCTTCAACGGAGAATCCGCCAACTGCAAACTTCGAGAACCACCGGTACACAGTACTTCGAGCAGGAGCACTCTCGTTGTAAACATCCTTCAGGCGACGATACGATTCGTTGGCATTGAGGCCAGATTGATGCAGGAATAACATGACGTGCCGAATATGCGTCTCAGTTGGGATGAATTGCTTAGCCATGATAGCTGACGTTAACAACGCTGAAGTAAATTTTAGGAACAGTTTTGTAGCCCTTTCCTTTCTCTATCGATCTATCATTTACGCGTTGATACATGTGAGAAATTTGGCGGGAAAATGCGCTTTCAATTCAGGAGGGATCAAATGTCCGAGAACTTATGCACCAACCTACATACATGCTGCTATTCAATTATTCAATGATAAAAATTTTCTCGCACCGGTTTTGAACTCTGAAAACAGATGAATTATTTCAAAAAAAAACGCATAGAAGAATCAACGTTTTGCAGGTGTTAGGAATGGTCACCTTTGAGGCCTTCGTTGGACCCATTCAGCAACATCACTGATCTCGTTTCTCATCGATCTCGAAAACATCATTTTGACTCTTATGCTGACGAGATGATTCGCTGCATATTTTTTGTGAAGGAGGCAGACACCTTTTTTCACTCCGTTAATCTCGATTTGCTGACAATGTTAGCATCACTGTGCATCACATGTTGTTCCGCTCTTCACCTACATAACTTCTCGACTGGGCGCCAACAGCGTCTGTATTCGTCCCTTTCGTGTGCCAGAGTGCTCCAATGGATCCCTCTCATTCACAGGAGTATCAAGAGCTGAACATCTTGATTTCTGAGGAGGTGAACATTGTTAACAGGAGAACATTGTCGCTGCCTTCGTTTAAACGACTAATTGCACTAAGGCCTCTGTTATACTCCCGCGGGAGCATCCGCGGAACGTCCGCGGACCAAGGGTGCACGGCGGACGGCGGGCGTGGCGAGGCGCGGCGATTGGTCAGGTGAGGAGTCTCGGCGCGATTCCCGCCCTTCCGCGGATGCTCCCGCTGGAGTATAACATAGGCCTAAGGTTTCGTTAGACTTGTTTCATTTTGTTTGTTACATTGCTCCGTTACCTACCTCTTTATACTTACTTTAGCGTGTTACTGTTGCAATCTTACAGCATGTGATGACGATTTGTGCCTTGGAGTAAAAAAAATATACAAATGAAATAAAAATAAGTATTGTTTGTTCAGTGCTATCATGAGCTGATGATGGTATTCTCTTGACATCGCGCGGAATCCAGTCAGTGGCTGCTCTTGTCCAGCGTCTTCGAAGCACGACCGGCTTAGCCAATTTTCGATGCCTTGGTCCATGCGACATTTTTGAACCCGACCGAGCTCGGATCTCCGGAGCCCTTCTCTCAATTGCGTGAGTCGTGTCACTCCGAGCATCGTCCTCTCGACTCCTCGCTGCACGACGATGATCGCGTGTTCATCCTGCTTTCGTATGGCCCACGTCTCTGTGGCGTATATTGGGGCGGGAAGAACGGTGGTGTCGAATAGTTGGGAACGGAGTCGGACGTTTTTCGTCTTCATCACTACTTCTTTGAAGCTTCTGAAAACTCCCCAAGGCTCTCGCTTCCTCCTGCCCAGCCCCTGCGCTAGGTCCTTAGCCACGTTGACTTTGCGACCCAAATACATGTAGCCGGAGCACTCGAAGATATTCGTTCCGTTAAGCGAGAACGGGTCAGAAACTCGTCCGTTCCTTATAAATATCTTCTTCGTGAGATTCAGCTGCAGTCCAACGTTCCCACATACATGATCGAAGTCGTTCAGCATTCGCATGGCGTCTGACAGCGTTTTCACATGAAGTTGTTGGGTACATGTCACGAAGACGCGCCGCAGAGGTGCAGGAACGCGCCTTTGACCATAACGTAATCGCGGCAGTCAATCACGCGCTGTGCCTGTGCGGCTGAGCTGGTATCTGATTGGCTGTCACGGTTATGGTAGGGCGTGTTTCCGCACCCCACGGGGGCGCTTTCGCGTCGTGTACCACTTGCTGCGTAAGTTTTCATACATTTATGATTATCGTCGTTCAAGAATAATTTCTTTCTCTCTATGATCAACACCATGAGCAACGAAATATACTCGACAGTGGGAAAAATCCTACAAAACTATCTCAAACATGCATAACAATCCATAGTTCCTAGCTGTTATTATGGCTTCGTATTTATTTCCAAAGACGCTTGAATCCACAGGTTCATGCTATTCCTATTCATATCTTTCCTTAAACCTCAATTGTATTTATCTCACGTGGTTACAGTACACGTTTTTTCTACAGCTACATTCTCTTCTTCCCTCCTTACATATTTCCGAGTATTTTTCTACAGGGTGGCCCTTAAGTACCGCAACTCATTTTCCATTAGAAGGAACACCGCTGGTGTTTAGAAAGCTGTTGTGTTTCACCTAAAATTAGTTTTCTTCAGACTAAATTTCTTTTTTAAATCAAATTTCTCTATGGGAAAGGAGCATTGGCTGAGAAATGACGAAGTGGAATGGAACACTCTCTGACCTTGTATTATTAGCACTCTGACATTAAAATTAAGAATATCAAAACACACTGCTCAGTGTCACTACACTGAGCGCAGCATGCTGAATTAAGTTCTGGTAAGAAATGCGGAGAATTCTGGGTTTCTGTTGAACTGATTGATATAGTGTCTATAAAGGAGGTGCCACTATCGGTTTCGGAGAGGTGATAAGTGAAAGGTTCTACTGAAAAGAATTCTCAACAACTAGTTATCAGACTGAAAGTGTTTCTTGAAAACGGATTACATAATTTGACAGTAGATAGAATTCCTACATATGAACTCGAAGCAAATTATGGCAATGGGACGCTTCGCGACGTTTTATATCGTCGCCAGACTTCGTCATTTGAGCGGTGTTGTACTGCAACAAAAATGTATTGTCTGTAGATAGGAGGCATGCTTATGGCTTTGGAAATGTAACGTAGTATTTCAGGATGTTGGACGTAGAGCGCAGTCGGAAGAAGTGCCGACTGTTACGTGCACCCGATACCAGGTTCCTGGCTCTGATTGTTCTTCGTATTTTAAAAATAATTTTCGTTGGTAGTCACTAAAATTATTAGGTTGATCGAAAAGTCTTGCAACACTCTGCGCTACTGTCTGTTAAATTCGTTGAAGCTCTTACAGGATTGATCTTGTGTCCTTACGTCACAGACCATTCTCGAAGCTTCCTCAAGCATACCATATATGTAAGGCCTCGTCGAGTACGAATACAGCAACAATGTCAACGATAAGCAGCTGCATCCTACGACCTATCGTCGACTACGAATTTCTGCGAGGCCATTCCGCAAGGACTGCAGCCTCCAACATCTGCACTGCATTCAGGGAGGAAGTTACTATTCCAACGCATTATGTACGCAAAGCACCGTCGTGAGGCAGCTGGAGATCCTTGGGTACCGCAAAGTTTTGTCGACTTGAGCACCACATGAGCTGCGGGACTCTGACAAGGCATGCCGAACCAGTGTCGCTGAGTCGCTGCTTCTTCGCCCGCACAGAAAGGACTTTCTGAAGTACATTGTTACTGGTGATCAAAGCTAGGTCCTTTATGTTAACCACACTCGCAAGAGCCAATGGCTCCCACGCAGAGAATCGGCTCCAGGACAACCGAAACGTGGACAGAGAAAAGGAGAAAAGAAGGTTCTTCTGTGTTGCTGGTACGCCTCAGAAGGCATGCTTTTACTGAGATTTGCTGAATGGTGAGACCACAGTCACAGCATCTGTCCACTCTACTCAGCTCCAGAGCTTGGCCGACGCCATGCGCTGAAAACGTCCAAAACGGGAAAATGTCCACCTGCTGCAGGTCGCAATTCATGTCGCAAAAGCCAGTCGCGAGGAAATCCAGTAGTTAGGCTGGGAAGTTCTGCCCATCCACCGTACTCTCCAGACCTCGCTCCTTCTGACTGCCATCTATTCAGAGCTCTGAAGCAGCAATTCGAGGTAGAGAGCTCGATGATCGACGCCAACTGTAAAGGGAAGTTTCTGAATGCTTTTCCTCCCAGCCCTTGGAATTCTGGCGGAAAGGAATTGAAAGGCCTGAAAGATGGGGCAGGATCTTCGACTTGGATGGGGTATATATCGTGAACTGAGTTTTTGTATAATGTATCATACTGTATTGTATTGAATATTGTTGTGCTAGTGTTGCAAGACTTTTCGATCAACCCAATATAAATAATTGTCAATTTTTCTCAAGTCGGTTCCACTTATGCTCTTCAGGACCAAAGTGGGTCGAGTGTCGGGCGTAGTCCACCATAATCTGAAGGCAAAGCGCGTAGTTCCGACGAGTTGAGCGGTGTCTCTGTGGCCGATCCGATTTGAAGCGGAATTCGGGGCTCTTTACACTCGACCTTACGCAGTCGCCACTATGAGCTGGATGCGTCCGTCGGCACGCGTTCGTCGTTGGTTCAGCAGGATCGATGGTGGTGGTGATTTGCTTGGCGAGCACCCACGCCTCTCCCACGATGAGCGCTCTCGTTTTTTCGGCATTTTACATCTACTGGTAAACAACGGAACAGCTGTGGTCCGCGATGCCGCGCCCGTCAGGCTCAACCAACTCAACAATGCCTTCTGATCCTCGGACTGGTTCGGCATCTTATGTCGCTACTTTCGACAGCATCACATGAAGAATAAAGATGCATTTGGGGCGTTTAGCCTGAAAGGTTGGATGTGAGCTGTAGTAAGAATGAGAGAAAAGGAAAAGGATGGCGTTATTCAGCGCTCTTACGATGCGCCGCGCAATCTACTTCTACTTAATGTGGTGGAGGCAACTTGGATGTCTATTTGGCCTATGCAGTGACTTGCGGTGGCTAGTCGATAGACAGATCAGCGCTCTATTCTTCCCATACAAGTTTCCTAACGATTCACCTACCCGGAGAGATGGAAAGCTTGGTTAGGCTGGGCGGGAATCCGATCCAGGAAACTGGTATCGGTGCACGCGACAGTCAGCACCTACTTTGACTGCGCTACAACACTCGGAGGTGGTCTAATAGAGGAAATAAACACTTAACATTAGATCACAACAGTTTGAAAAAAGAAGAGTGTCTTTGGTTCTGTTTTATATCGAACAAAATTAGGTTTAGAAGAGTGTTGATGTTTTTGGTGGATGACTTCTGTTACAAGACTTATATTCTGTTCATAAGTCCATCCTTTGATAAACTCCATTTCTCTCCTACAGATGGAAGAATTGTTTGTTTTGCTGCATTGTTAAGACTCAGTCAATTTTGCATCAGAAAGGAGGATCGAATCGACCAGCACTTAAGACCGTAAACGTTTTGTTCTCTCTTTCATTATGTTCGTTTTTTGTCAACCGCACAAACAAGTGCAATAAATAAATAAATAAATAATCCGAAAATCCTTACCCATCTTCGTCGCTGAAATCGTAGTTGGTCCTATTGTGAAAAGCTTTCGAAACTCTTTTAGCTTTATATTCATACCGTAATTGGATTGTCCGACATCCCACACATCATGTTGAAGAAAAATGCGTGGCGCATACCAGAAGGCTTCAACGGAGCCGTGTTTGGCACTCGACCTTTTGCTAAGGGGTAGTTCTATTCAATGGACGGATTCTTAGTTGCCCCAAGATTTGGAGCTGTATGTTGTTCTCCTAGGCGGATGTAGCGAAGTCGGTTTAGGCTCCAGCTCACGCATACACCCCAAATCCACTAAAAGGTTTCGATCGCTCCACGAATTCAACTCCTGCATCTGTGAAATAACATGATGTTAAAAGATAAATTATTGGTTGTCATCACTGTTGATTGCTTATTGTGTAAGGAAATACACATTCAAATCCAATTTTTCATCTAGGAGATTCCACAATGTTTACAATGTTTTTAATCAAAGGACTGGAAACTGCTTCAACTGTAGCGTATGTCTCTTTCTGGCTTAGTGTCCTATTAGTGATTTAAAGCACTGCATTTGTTATGTTCACAATCTACATACGGTACACAGTTTGTGCATCAAATGAAGGATAAGGATAAGGATAAAGGACAGCGTTACTCAACCCCTTCTGGGATGCGCCAGCGCACTCAGCTTCTTCGGGATGTCGTGGAGGCGACATGAGTGCGTATTTGGCCATACAATGACTTGCGGTGGCCAGCCGATGAACTAGTCAGCGCTCTATCCTTCCCAGACAAGTCTGGTACCAATTCACCGACCCCGGAGGGATGGAAGGCTTGGTTGGCCTGGGCGGGAAATCCGAACCAGGAACCTGGTATCGGGTGCACGCGACAGTCGCGCCTCCTCCGACTGCGCTACACGCGCCCCATCAAATGAAATGAGATAAAAAATCGCTTCCGCCAAATCTCGGAGGAGTGGGGCGCATGGAACATCCCAACCAGGGGATGATTAACGCCTACATACCTTAATCACCAGTCAGCTAGTCGATCGATATTGACTGTTGGATGATTGATATAATTCAGCTGTTGCGAAGCCTGACCACATATTCCTGTGTCTCCCACCGTCTCGGCAAACTGAACCGATTGGACGATCGATATTGCTCCTGTTACAAATGAAAATTCACTTTCCATTGTCACTTCTAGTGATAGTGCTCCGCCTAGACGCTGTGAAGTTCGTCCGCCAGCCATTAACTTTGAGTGGACAAATATACGGACAAACAGAATCAAGCTTCTGCACGTATGAATTTGCATTCAATTGTATGCCGCAAACAGATGGCCATCGCTGTCGATGAATTTCTGGACGATTTTCAGACTGACGATGAAATGTCATGGTCACTGTGTAGTTAGTTATTGCAAGGAATTGGCGGTCTCCACGACGTCAAATCATGGTAGAATGAATTGACGTCGTGGAGACGTTCCAAATGTTCGTTCCAGAGTGATTAAACGAAGCTATAGTTGACCTCTGTCTCTATGTACCTGTAAGAACGAAATAACTTCACACGACTTCCACATTCATTCATGACATTCCGGATTTCGAACAGCCCGATGTTTTCACTACTTTTTCCAATAGGTGATTTTATAGATGATCTGGCTATGAAGTAGAAAATTTCAATTTCTGAAGACTAACTGCTAAGGTAAATCCTATTTGATGAAAAAACAGTAATAAAAACCCGACAGGAGCAAGAATAGAATGCATGGCGCATCCCAATGGGATTGAATGATACGCCACTAGTTACTTCTTATGTATTACTTGAATGTGATACTCCTAGAAATGTAACCAACGTAAACAGTGGTTGCATGTGTCAGAGTTTTCCCTCGTCTTACACTTTGGTAGGTAAGGTTGTGTCATGTATTCTCTTCCAAATAGCCCAGCAGAAAATGGACGGAAACTGTTATCATCTGCTCAGATCCTGTCGGTAGTTATGTCCTACTCGACTCTAGAGAACCACATTCGGAAGAGGCAATGGCTAACAGGTGGAGAACCGACTCCAAGGCAGTGGAAACCTGGACGTTACGAAAAAAGGTTCTTCTGTGATGCCGGTGGTACTCAGTAGAGCTGCTTCCCTAGAAAATGCTGGATGAAGGGGCATTGTAGCAGCGTTGGTCTTCGGCACCCAACTTCCTCTTGTCGACGTCATGAACCAAAAACGCTCAGAATGGGAGTATGTCCACCTTTTGTACGACAGCGCTCTGTCCTTCCCAGACAAGTCTGGCATCAATTCACCGACCCCGGAGAGATCGAAGGCTTGGCTGGCCCGAGCGGGAAATCCGAACCAGGAACCTGCTATCGGGTGCTCGCGACAGTCGGCGTCTCCTCCGACTACGCTTCACGCGCCCTACAACATTTCCTTAGTGACAACAAATTTGAAAATTGTTGAGGATTTTCGAAATGCTATGTCTAGAAATTTTGCTGAAGGCTCACAACATTTTCATCATGTCGGTACTGAAAATTTGCTCACTAGATTCGCGAAAAGTTGTTGGTAACGATGGTGATTTAAAAAAAAACTAAAAAAAACTAAAACTCGTTCAGTTGAAGTCAATGTCGAAAAAGCGACATCACCAATTGGATGGCCTAATATTAGGCTGTCGCAAGTTAATCTCCGTTTGGAGATTTGTATAAATAAATAAGTTTTTACCTTCAATCATTCCGTCTCAGGAAAAGCCACACCGGCCGTTAGGGAGGTTTTTTCCTGCGCTCTCAAGAAACTTATGTGGATGTCGCTCTAATTTTTCTAGCCGACTTTTTCCAGGGCTCCGTAAATACATGAACCGATGCGACAATCGAGTCATCATGCTACACGAATTTAAATTGGGACATTCATCATCCCGTAACCTTAGCAGCATTTTT
The DNA here is from genome assembly GCA_947359475.1 of Heligmosomoides polygyrus bakeri. Lineage (NCBI taxonomy): Eukaryota > Metazoa > Nematoda > Chromadorea > Rhabditida > Heligmosomidae > Heligmosomoides > Heligmosomoides polygyrus. Next base: position 16,265,473 of record OX375868.1, read on the forward strand.
GGGAGGGGTCGTCCTTGCGAACGAACGGTCAGACTCTGCTTCGAAAAATTCACTTCTGGCGATTTTGATCTCGAAAAAAAGGTCGGCGCGCAGGCCGTCGCTTGACGATGAACTTTTGAGGAGAGCCGTCGAAGCAGATCCGGAGAGGAATACCCGTACGTTAGCAGAGAACCTTGGCGTACATCATAGTACGGTAGCAAGACATTTGGAGAGAATTGGCGAGGTGAAGAAGACGTCGAAGTGGGTGCCTCATGAGCTGACCGACAAGCAGCCTCCGGCACGTTTCGGCACTTGCTCCAACCTGCTGATTCGCTTTAAAAATGAGCCTTCTGTAGGCAGTGTTATTACTATAGATGAAAAATGGGTTTTTTTCATAACAGGAAGCGGGGTTTGTCTGGGTGGATAAGGATGCTTCTGCAACATCCTTCCCTAAACCCGACCTTCACCCTATGAAGGTTATGCTTACTTTGTGCTAGTGTTGTAAAGGTGTAATCAACTACAGCTTTTTGCAACCTGGTCAGTAGTCACAGCAGAGTCTTACTGCTATGATTTAAACCAAATATATGAGAAGTTGCAAAAATTGTAGTCGGCAGTGGTGAATAGAGGAAGGCCGCTCCTGCTGCAGGGCAACGCAAGACCACACCTCATAAATCACTCGGCGAAAATTGACTCATTTAGGTATCGAAGTTCTCCCTCACCCACCGTATGCTCCCGACCTTTTCCCCATAGAACATAACTTTTTCCGAGCTCCTGATTCTCATTTGCGTCAGAAACAATTCACTAAATTGGCCGATGTTGAATGTGCCCTCCTTGTTTTCTTTAATTCCTGTGATCTCAGTTTTTATGGTGAAGGATTATATTCGCTACTTTTTCGTTGATAAAATTGTGTAGATTCCGGCGGTTTTCACATAGATTACTACAATTGTGTTTAAGCTGAGTTTTAGCGGTTTGAAGAAAGCGGTCCGTTTCGGTGATTAATTTTGCGACACCTTAATAATAGGGCATCTGTTACTTTCTAAGGAATGGGCATTTTATGGTTGGAGAACAATTCTTGTTTGAGCTGGGTAGGTCTTCCAAAAAACCAAGCTAGAGAAGACTTTTCCAAAGCTCCATGTACTTAACTTCACATATTCTACTACTGCATTAGCTGTGAAAACTTCGGCCCGCCTAGAAGCTGCGAAAGCCTAAAACTCCACCAGGCCGACACTGCAGTCTCCTTTGCAGCAGGCACCTTCCAAGTGCTCAAGCCCACGTCCGATTCTTTTTCCGCCAGCCAACGGCACCTAATTTCGATTGCTATTGTTAAACTCCCGATCGATGCCGGACAGCGCTGAGGTGAAGCGCATGGAACCGCGGCGATTCCTCCGGGGGTTTCTTACGCCGGGTGTTGAGCTCGGTCCTGTTCAATCTGTCAGCGGTTGGAATCACTGAGAAGTGTCTTAATGTGCAGCGTGCTGGCTCCTGAAGGCAGGAAAAACCGCTGAAGGTGTCTTCTGCAACGGCGACGATCAGCGAAATTAAAGCGGATCACACAGCACCCCGGCCGGTCGGGGTGAGTGCCAACGCGAGCGAGCGAGCGTGGGTTGCACATGCCTCCTCCACCGCCGCCGCTGGCTGAGTCGCTGCGAGACTGACGACAGCTGACCCGTCTCATTGCCTCACAAACGATGCCGGAGTCAGGTATGTTTTGAATCCGCTTCAGATATCCATTCAGTGATTCCATTCAGTGAACGCCGGGATTTTGTTCGGAAAATTATTTCAAGGTAGTGGTTGATGACTTGGCCTCTCCATCGCTTCCATGCAGGTTATGTTAGTTGTATTGCCGTGTTCTTTACTAAAGCGATTGTCAGCACCATGATTAGACCGAAGGCACGGATAAACTTTATTTGAGAATACAAACAACCACCGACTTCTTGGTCATAAAGGTCCAGACCAACTATTGACGGGACCTTAGTCGTCCGACGCAGGAGCCTTCAGTTCAGGTTTCGAGGACCCCTGAAAGGTGCAAGTGTCAAAATATTGAATATCAGAAGTAGTGCTGAATTGATTGATCACGTCGCCTTTAATAGAAGTTGCCGTGCTCTAGATTTGCAGCGCTCGATTGAGCTCTTGCTATCCCGGCTATAGATTGCGAATTTGGTAGCTAAGCTATTAGGTATAAGGCGGGTAGAAACTCCACAAATTTTCAGAAACACTTATTGCAGATCCTGCTTTCTTACTTCAAATATCTTTAATGTTTACCTACTTACTTACTTACTTACTCCCCATTAGCGTCAGGTTTGAGGGCGTCCTCGTAGCCAATACGTCGCTGTGGGTGCGTATAAGCAGTAGTGGACCTCACACCAGCGCCCCGGTTTCGGATCATCAACGCCGGCGCATCGGCTACCCGGATGCTGTGCTTGAGTTGAAGTCCTATCACGATTCTCCATGGTTTCCTGCCTAGTTTTTACGGTCCCTCGGTAGGGTGCCAACCTTCCTCCTTTACCCGGGCTTGGGACTGGCAGTGGAAGAAAGACTTCCACAAGCGGAGATATTTTCAATGTTTGAGGCTGAGAATAGCATTTGGACCGTTTTTTAAGATAATGGATAAAGCAGAACGTCAATCGTCTCCTTTATTGGATGCCTCACGCATTCACTTCTATGGGATGTCGTGGAGGCGATTTGAGTATGCATTTGGTTAAACAGTAACTTTTACTGGCCGGCCGATGAGCAAGTCAGCGCTTTGCCCCTTACAGATGACTCTAGCACCAGTTCAGCGAGTTCGAAGGGATAGAGGCTTGGTTGCTCTGTTAGGCCAACCCCAATCTAGGTGCGTGCGACAGCCGACGCCTCCTTCGACTGCGCTACCACGTGCCCAGGCACACTCTACCACGTAAAAACTACTATCCGTGTGAAAGAATCTACCCAGGCTCGATCATCAGGCCAGACCCATTCTGGCTATCCCGATTCCCAAACACCTATTTCTCTATGAAATGAATGGAACATTGATTTGGCTGAGGACTACATTCCTCGCAAAACCTCAAAGTCTTGGTTTGGCTGAGATGTGTGGGACCACACACACGTTCCAAGTCTCAACACAGTTCACGTTAATATGAAATGCGTGGCGTATCCAAGAAACACGTATTAGTGGTGGGTTCCGGCTAATGAGCTCGTGGCTTGCCTGGATAGCGAAGAGGGCGTGAAAATAGGCAGCAATAAATTCTTTAGGGAACGTGTAGTGATTTCGCGCCGTGATCTCGCCACATAGTACAAATGTTTAAAAAATAAAGAATAATGGACGGCCTCACTCAATCCCTTTTGATATGCGCCACGCATTCGACTTCTATGGGATGTCGTGGAGGCGATTTGAATTCGTGTTTGGCCACACAATGACTTGCGGTGGCCAGCCGATGGACAAGTCAGCGCTTTATTCTTCACAGACGAATCTGGCACCAGCTCACCGATCCCGGAGAAATAGAAGGCTCGGTTGGCCTGGGCTGGAAATCCGAACCAGTCTGCACCTCCTTCGACTGCGCTGTACACGCCCACCTAAACGTTTAATTTACGGAAAATAGTTAGAGCATCAAACGGTGGCTGGTTTTAGTTTCATCCAGAAAAGTTCTGTCAGTGCTCAAAAAGCATAACGTGACTCAGAAGGCACCTTTTCGCTCACTCTAAACGTAATTATATGGGCCAGTTACTTGACAAAGATTAAGAGATTTTCTTGGAAATCTGATGAATTATGGCGTTTGAAGCCACCCGAGGCGAATTCGACGCCATGTCCTTCGCAAGCGTTGTTTCTATAAAGAGGTTATATGGATGTTTGATAAAAGAAAAACACTCGGTTAGGGCCAGATTTCATATTGTCCGATCGATAATTTTTGGTCTAGGGTTTGCTCAGCTTTTACATGGTGATCGTTGAAACGTGTGGGGAGGAACGTCATGCAAGAAGTTTTGAATCACTTACATTTATAGACCTTAGAATTGATAACTTCAGTTTGGCATAGACTCTCTTAATGTCTTAGAGGCCTGAGTGAAGGTGGTCTGTTTTGATTTAACACGTGAACGACCGTGTAACAGAATGTCGTGTCACACCCTTTCGGCCACTTGGGACCGGACTGTGACACGACGTCGTGTCGTCTTGTCATTATTTCCCAGTTCCATTCAAATCTTTAAAAGGATCTTTTTGTGTATGTGCGTTTGTTTTTTAGATATTATTGTAAAAAACGTGGTCCACTAAAGCAGTTTTTGCATTCTGATGTTTTCAACTTCTTGATAACTAGTGGGAGACTTGCAAATGTAAGGAAGCAAGAAATCTGTCCGACTGTTGATCACGATGCCACTTTGAGTGACTTCCCACGGCGCTAAAACAGACTTCAAAAAGATTCCTAGAGGCTCATAGATAAGCATGCACCAACCAGAGCCTCAGTGTCTTATCTGCAGTGTCCTTTCCCGGGAAGTCATTGCATAGGCGAAGCACGCATTCAAATTGCCTCCATGACCTCCTGTAGAAGTAGAATGCGTGGCGTTTTCTGGAAAGGGACTGATCATCACCGTCATTTATCGTTTTTGGATCTATGCTGGGAGGAAGGAGTTATCGCTAGAAAAGCGAAACAAAAGTAAACAGCAATGGCGTCTCTTGGCTAGGAGATCACAAAGAAAGGCCCTTTTGTAGGTCAGCTCACGGTGCTGTTTTTGTAGACCTGTTCACTTTCAGTTTTGTCGCCGTTGTTAGAGAGTCAGCTGGAGTGCCCTTCACTAGGATAGATGCTCGTTTTTATACACGCCCCTTTCTTTATGTTCCTTTGTATTCTATTTCTCTCAGACGGCAGCTCGGATGCGTAGTTGAGGGAATTGCAGACTGTTAGGTGCAGATTTGTATGGGGAGGATAAAACACTGACTAGTTCATGGGCTGGCCACTACAGTTCATTGCGTAGGTCAATCATCCACTCGTACTATTTAGCTGCTACAGAAGCAGAGTCCAGAAAATTTATTGATTTACGCCGCGACCTTTATTTTTTATTAATTTTTCGTTTATTGAGGTAGTAGGGGGCCAAAAGTAATGAGACAAATTGAAAAAATTCTTTATCTCTTTATAACTCAATGAAAACGCAACGATGCTAAGGAATGTATTTGCCTTTAAGGGCAATGACCTTGCTGCCATCGCTCAGCCAACTTTCTGATCCCATCCTTCCAGAACTGCTTGGGCCTGGTGTTGATCAACTGCTCGATATGGTTGTCAACGACTGCTTGGGTTCTTGTGTCCCTTCCGACCAGGAAGTCCTGTAGGCTCAAGAAGTAGTAGTAGTCGCATGGAGAGATGTCCGGCGAATACGTGGGTGAGGCATGTGAACGTAGCCCAGCTGACCAAGCTTATCCGTGGTTACTTGTTCCCGATGGGGTGCGGCGTTGTCGAAGAGGAGGACCTTCTTGAAGCGCTGCAACTGTATAAGAGCGAGTCGCCGGCCCAACTCTTCTATTTCGTTCACCATGGCCTTGGAGTTCATCGTAGTGCTCTTGGGAAACAGCTTCCGGTAAACCGGTCCACGGGCGCAGACCCAAAAGCTCCAAAGGTGCTTCTCGCCGTGAACATCTCGCCGAACGAAGGTCGTAACAGGTCACTAGGCTTCACCCAGACTCGCTGCTTGGCAGGGTTAAGGTAGAAGACGTACTTCTCATCTTGCGTGAATATTGAACCCAGGCTGCTCGGGGTTGGTAATTGGGCGATATTTGCGCGACACAGGTCGACTCGGCAGACTGGGGTTTCGGCATGAGACAGACTGGGGTTTTGGCATGCTTCTGGAAAGGGCAGAAGTGGTAACTTCTCAGGTGGGCTTCAGTAAGTAGCATACAAACATACAAATACGATAAGCACGAAACCAGACTCCAGCCACGAGATATATGGACACGGAATGGGGTGTCTCATTACTTTTGGCCTCCTAATAGAATGTCCAATTTGGTTTGAAAAGTGCCCAATCTGGCTGGAAAATGTACAAATATCCTTTACACTAATAATTATATAGCATGGAGTGCATTAGTTTTATCGTTTATTGAGGTAGAATGGGCGCGTGTAGCGCAGTCGTAGGAAGTGCCGACTGTCGCCTGCACCTGATACCAGGCTCCTGGTTCAGATTTTTCGCCCAGGCAAACAAGTCTTCCATCCCTCCGGGTCGGTGAATGGATTCCAGACTTGTCTAGGGAGGATAAGGTGCTGAAAAAATTCATCAGCTGAGTACCTCAAGTCATTGTATCGCCAAATACGCTATCATATCCATGACATCCCGTAGTAGAATGCGTGGCGCATCCTAAAAATGATTGAGCAACGCCGCCTTATCCTTATCCCTACTGACGTAGGTAGAACAGGGCTTTTTCTAGACTAGCTGCACTATGCTGACGGAGGTCCATGGAATTCGCGTCATTTAAGTGGGATAAGCTAAACAGTGGCCATTTGTAACCTATGAGTTTTACCTATAGCTGAAAGCATAGACTGCTATTGACCGTACTCTTCCTCCTCTACTGGTAGTGTAGAAATAACTTTTTCCATCGATAGCTCTTGGTGAATTGACACGGTAACGTACTTCGAGCCATGTAACATCATAAGGTAACTCCATTAGTCTGGATTCATGTTTACTACTCAGCAACGAACTTACCTGCTGGTCAGGTGCGTGGCGCAATCCTCTTTTGCTCTACTAATTTTCAAGATTACACTTACTTTACTTGCTATACTTGCTCTTTTGTGCATCTCCAGAACAGCTTTTTGTAAACAGAATTTTCAAGGGGGGTCCGAGCCAAAATCTCTTAATGTCTTTGCCATGGTGTTATTTGTTACACCGTCGGCGTATGTTTGCTCGTGCGTTGATATTTTCGCCCGGACCAATTACCACCTCCACTGATTGCACTTTTATTTTTAGTTTTATTTTGAGTCCTTTATAGCCGTTGTAGCAAACATTGCCATTTTTTCAATCCTCTTGGCTTATCGAAAGAATCAGTGTCAATAGAATACCAATCCTATGGATAGAATCAATATCAATCGAAGTCCAGCCATGTTAAGTCCTAGTTCTATACCAAATCTTTCGTAGTAGTCTCGAGATTGTCAACGAAAGCACTTCAATATATACTAAAACCATTAATGGTCAGTTAGACCTCTTACATCTTTTAATTCTAGAGTACTGCAGCCTTGTACAATCGGTAACATCTTCGAAAGAGAAGATACGCTGTGTAGGAATGCTTCAATAAAAAAAGTAAAAATTTAGGCTTTGAGCACCATACAATCTATTATACCGCATCCTCCATCTGTTCTTGTAGAAATGTGCGGCGCAGTACTTCATTGGAAAAATCGAAGGAGTTATTGCTAGCTTCGATGGCTTAGAACTGCAAGTCATTCCAGTTAGATTCACTACGTAAATTCGCATTCTAGTCGGAGGGGAGGGGCGTCGCTAGAAAAGCAAACAAGCGTAAACAGGGTGACTTCTCCGAATGAGAAGCTATGCGCAAAGGAAGGTTCTCTCGCAGGCAATTTCACGGTATTGTCTTCGGAAGCTGGCTTCTTTTCAGTTTTCCCGCCGTTGTCAAAGTGTCAGAGTGAAGTGCTTTTACCCACCCCCACTGGGATCCGTAAATTCTACGTGCAAAATGAGAATATTACTCCACGCCCCGTGTAGAATACGTGGCTTACTCCAAGAGGAACTGAAATGGATGGTCATGTCTGGTATCCTTAGCGTTCCAACGATTTTGAAAGTGAATAAATGCGAGGGCTGTCTGCTCAAGCGTGAGGGCTGTCTGCTTTTTATTCGCCATTTTTTGCACCCGCGCTCCTCTGGAATTCGTTTTGTTACGGCAAGAACCACTGCGTCCTCTCAACGAGTTCAGCACTATGTAGGCAGTATTGGTGTAACTTCGGTTTTTTGGCACATTATGGCTACGGACGCATCTAATAAGAAAATAACCAAGAAATGTCATACCTACTAATTCCAATGCCTATAGCTATAAAATGAGCAGCTGGTTTAACCGTTTTTTCTGAAGATTTCCCTTTAATGCTTCCGAGTCTTATTTCCTCTCTGTCTTAGCTGAACCGCTCAGTGCGGAAAAATCGCGAAGTTATTTATCAGCCTCCTTTGTGATAGATGTGGAACAGATGCTTCGTGCCTAAAGCCTCAACCTGCGGAATTCACATCCACCTATTTATTTTCTCCACAACTTTGGGAATGTAAGGGAGGGGAAGAGAAGATTCAAATCTTTCCTTCAGGCTAAAAAGTCCTACTTTCGCTGCATTGGTTTTTGTCTGAAAACCTATTCTGATCTGAAATGTGCTGATCTATTTGAAGGATAGAGGAATTAGACCTCTATCATTATGTTTGTACGAAAATGATATGGAATTCCGCTACTCTACATCTGCATGGCACGAAATTCTCAAAGTAATCAGAAGCAAATCTTACGTCTTTAAAAAACACGACAGGTTTCGGCAAATACTATTTATTTATTTATTTATTTGGGCGCGTGTAGCGGAGTCGGAGGAGGTACCGACTGTCGCGTGCACCTGATTCCAGATACCTGGTTCGGATTTCCGCCCAGGTCAAACAAGCCTTTCATCCGTCCGGGGTCGGTGAATTGGTACCAGACGTGTCTAGGAAGGATAAAGCGTTGACTTGTTCATCGGCTGACCAACGCGGAGCGTGGCCAAATACGCATTCATTTCGCCTCCGCGACATCCCGTAGAAGTAGAATGCGATGAGGCATCCGAAAAAGGGTTGAGTAACGCCGTCCTTTATCCTTTTTCCTTATTTATTTATTTATTTATTTATTTATTCTGTATGGCAACGGGCAGAGTGAACTGGTACCAGACCTCTCTGGAAATGGTAAAGCGCTGACTTGATCCTCGACTGGCCACTGCAGGTCATTATGTTTCTAGAATATGCGGCGCATCCCAAAACAGACTCATTATCGTTTACTATTCGGCGTACACAACGAGATACATACTCCGCTGATGAGCCCAATCAACGCGTTTTCACTCACCCTTAGACACCACTAGTATTCCACCGAGTCTGTAGAATGCATGGAAGACTTGGCTATCCTATGTAGAACCATATCGAACTCAAAATCATGTTGAATCATGTTGAAATCATCGATTCATCATGTTGATCGAGAGCGAGCCTCTTGCCGATCGCTTCTCTTTACGAAACCCTTCCCCATAGATACAGCCACGGTTTGACACCCACAAAGGAAAAAAGCCGTTCGTGCGTAAGTTCGTAACAGTTCGAGGCATCTCGCCCGCCGGGCGTGGTTGTCTCGTCTGGCATTATTTTAGGGGGCCTGCTCGCTCGTCGAGTATCGAGTTACATCTGTGTCGCCGCAGGTCGGAAAAACACACATTTTGCGATCAAACCGCCGTCTCTATCGCACCTTGCGTTTCCTTACATTTCTATTGTCGAGATAGAATCGTGTGGCGCAGTGGAAAGGAGGGGAAGTACCCTTGTAGTGTGCACGTCTCACTTCAGGTCAAGCTCGATTAGGTGCACATACCAGCAAGGGGGCGCGTGTAGCGCAGTCGGAGGAGTCGCCGACTGTCGCCCGCACCCGATACCAGGTTCCCGGTTCGGATTTCCCGCCTAGGCCAACCTAGCCTTCCATCTTTCCGAGGTCAGTGAATTGGTACCAGACTTGTCTGGGAAGGATAAAGCGCTGACTTGCTCATCGGCTGGCCACCGCAAGTCATTGTATGGCCATATACGCATTCAAATCGCCACCACGACATCCCGTAGAAGTAGACTGCGTGGCACATCCCAAAAGGGATTGAGTAACGCCGTCCTTTATCCTTTTATCCTTATCCTTGCCAGCAAAGACTCGTTGCTCTCCTGAACAGAGACTGGTGCCGCGTTTGCCCAAGAATGAAGTAACTAGGTCCTGTATGTAGCTGACCATCGCAAGTCATTGTTTAAAGTATAAAGGTAAGAGGTCGGCGTCACTCAATCCTTCTGGGGTGCACCACATATTCTACTTTTACTGTATGTGCTGCGGGAGTAGTGGGAGCATTTAGCATTTAGATTCGAAGGAGGTGCCGGCTGTCGCGTGCAGCCGAAATCAGATTCCTGGTTTCCTTCTTGAATCTCCGCCCAGGCCATCGAAGCCTTCGTCCCTCCAAGGTCGGTAAATTGGTACCAGACCTGTCTGCGAAGGAGCGCGTTGACTTGTTCATTGGCTGGCCACCGCAAGTCGTTGTATGGCCAAATGCGGCCATACGACGACTTGCGGTGGCCAGTTCAAATACTCCACGACGTCCGTAGAAGTATTTAGAAAGCGTGACGCGTCCTGAAAAGGGAAGGTTTGTAACGACGTTCTTTATTCTTCAATAAGTAGTATAGTATAAGAGGATATATAGTACTGGAATGAGTGGCGCATCCAAAAAAAAAGATTGGGTGACGCCGTCCTTTATCCCTTATCCTTACTGTATGTGGCAGAGGCAGTTTGAATGCGTGTTTGTCCGACTGCGCTTTATCCTTCCCAGAAAACTCTTTTACTATGTAATTCACCGACTCCGGAGTGATGGAAGGCTTGATTGGCTCTTGGCGGGAAATCCGAGCCGAAAACCTGGAATCGGGTGCTAGCGACAGTCGACACCTCCTCTGTCTGCGCTACACGCGCCCTTTTCGACAATAATGGCCAGTAACCAAATACTTACGATGGACGCGTGTAGCGCAATCGGATGAGGTGTTGGATGTCGCGTGCACCCAATACCAGGTTCCTGGCTCGCATTTCCCGCCCAGGCCAACGCCAACGCCAACCAAGCCCTCCATCCGCCTGGATCATTGAGTTAGTACCAGACTTATCTGAGAAGGATAGATAGTCTTTCGGCGGGCCACCGCATCACTCAGATCGCTCCACGACATCCCGTAGAAGTAGAAAGCGTGGCGCATCCCAAAATGAATTTGATAGCTCCCTTCTTTATCCTTAACCGTTTACGAGTTTATATTAACGAAAGCTTAAATATAAAAGTCAGATAAATAAAAGTGGACAAAGTCTGAAGCATTTTTCACTATGTATTATAGGAACCCATCTGCTCACGGAGGATTTCTTTTCGAAGGCGTCATCGCTTGATGCTGAAAAATGGTTCTTGCGGAGCTTTTCAAATAAAGAGAGCGCCTATGAATGAAATAGGAACGTTCGCAGTTGCGTTTGTCCGAGTCACTATCATACTTAAGGTACCTCGAGTTCCTCGATAGATGTTTGGTTGCGATGAAAACTCTTGCGCTAGGCGAGACTCGAACCCGCACCTTCTGCTTTTTGGACAGCGATGCTACGCTGTTTAAACGTACAGAATACGATATCTTCCTAGTGGCAAATACCTGTCAGCACTCACTCGTGATGTCGTGATACAGCACCTCGGGTGTTAGAGGTTCTTTATAATATCCGATTGGGTCCGAGCCAATTAGGTCCGATGCCAATTTCATTGCATTTTCGTAAAAAAAAAACGTTCAGTACCTTTTATTTACGGCAAGAAATACCAGTGTGAGAATGTATTATAATTTCGCACACTACTTGAGGGTATCTCGTTATAAAGGTATCGCAATATATCTGTCATGAGTTCTTATGAAAAGCCGTTGTGTACATTTCCCACTGCGTGTTCTACTTGTACGGGATTTCGTGGAGGTCATTCGAGTGTGTATTTGGCACACATACCATTTCTACGTCGAATGTCACTGTTTTCAAATCAAGCTGGGCACTCTCTCAAGCTACCCTAAGGCCTTTAAAATCAAAACGAACTCTTCCAAATCGAAATGATCTTCTTTTACGTTGAACTAGAAACTTTCCAAAAGTTTAAAATATTTGCTTAAACGAAATTTTAGTATAAATTTCTTTGAAGCTTGATTCGTCTGCCGAATAAATGAACAATTGTTTGAAATTTTTTGAATTTTTTGAAAAAATAATGGCCTAAAGCTTGTTTTGAAGAGTATGAAAGCGGCCATTTTTAGTGCCAAAAGAGATCGCGTCATGCTCTCGTCCAGGACGTCACGATTTTTGGCCGGTTAATAGCAGAATTTCTGTTTGCATGGATTTTAACACCAGTTAACGACACAACAAAAACAAACGTAAACAACACACATATCTTCATTTTGATGGTCCTTGCAAGTGGCATTTACGCTATAAACCAAATTAAAGTTGACAGTTTGCGGCGAGCTTTTTGAGTGCATGGCGCGATCCTATCTTTTAATGTGCTATATACTATCTTTTTGCTTGATTTGAAACAAATTCAAATTTATCCTTCTCTCACTGAAAATAAAAATTTTAGGAATTATTGCTTCTGAAGTAAAAAAGTAAAAAAGGCCGTTGAAGTAAAAAAAATCAAAGAGAGCTATATCAAATGTTATTTGAACAAAAAATTATTGCAACCATCTTGAGACGAGTCTTTAGTTTAACCTGCCTCAAGGTTATTTTGATTTGGAAGAGTTCGCTTTGATTTCAAATGTCTTAAAGCTGGCTTAGAAGAGTGTTCAATTTATTTATTTATTTATTCAAAATTTGATTTGTAAGGTGTCTAATTTGTTTTGATAAGTGTTCAATTCGACATGAAAGTGGTATACAATGATCTACTTGAGATGAGCAGTCGATGAACAAATCAGTGCTTTATCCCTGCCAGACAATTTCACCGACCCCGGAAAGATGGAAGACTTGGTTGGCCTGGGAAAGAAATCTGAACCATGTACCCCGAAGAGCGTGCTCGCGACAGCTGGCTCCTTTTCGAACTTAGCCACCACGCCCGCAATGTTCCTAATTTTTCTTTTTGTTAAGTTCTAATAAAGAGCTTTATGAAACCCATCACCGCTTCCTATTGCACGTCTTCCTGAAGGACCGTTTTGCAGTGTTCGACAAGTACAACGGCAGTTCCTCTGAGGAGGAAGAGGAGTCCGATGATGAGGTGGGTAACGAGGCGTGTGCGCGTCTTCTCGACGTCTTCCGATCCACCGCTCATTTCAGGTGGTGGTGCTACCTCGTCGCACGCAACAGTTCCGCGTGGCCACGAATCCTCAAACGACCGAAGAGGTGAAGTCTGCCGTCCTCAGCGATATCAAAGCCCTCGCCGGACAGCAGCAGGGTGAGCTGTTTGTTGGACCTAAATGCCATTCTTCAGCTCTGACTTGTCTCTAATTTTTTCTTTCTAATTCAATCAGTTTTTATTATTTTTTCGTCCTATCGTCTATAAGTCTAAAAAATTAGAGGGGGTTAGGTTTTCATTAGTGTCTTTAGGAAGAAATAAGCACATTTTTTGTTGGCGTAGAAATATCACACTGAAAAATACCATACTGTGTCTATCGAAGTGGAAGCAATAGCGAAAGGCACGTTTCGTTGGCGTTACCACTGATTAGGTTCGTGCCTGCACACAGGTCGTGTAATTCTTTTACCCTCATGTTGAGCGTTGGATTTCCACCTCTCACAATTTATGCGTATATATTCGTTTGGGGAAGAAATACATTTTATTCACCATCTGAGAGTGACACGTGTTACTATTGCCTATTTCAGTTCATGAAACCGTTATCACTGAGACCATCATTCCCGAGAAAACCGAGGAGGAAAAGCGAGCATTGGCAGAGCGTGAGGCGCTGCTGAAACAACAGGAGCTGGCCAGGGTCAGTTGCTCTGCTATTCTTTGATTGGAACGTTTTCTTCGAAATGTAGTGGCTGCATGGAGGCGTGATTCTGGGCAGCTTCTTCAAGCTATCCAAGTGAACAAGTGCTTTTCTAAGACTTCACTTGAGCTGAATAATGATGTAAATATACCCTAGCTAGTTGGGTGGTCAACAATTTATTCCACTCATAGCCAGAAAACGGCAGATTTATCAGAAATTCTAAACGTTGAAGAACTTTATTTAGCAAGCCTATCCTTAAGACCTCCGCACCCTTTGCGGAAAAGCGACGTCCATATTCTTAACCATACGGCAGGAACGCAGAGCTCGTCGGCGAGCGGTGCCGTGCCGCAGCGGCACACATTTGCGGCAAGATATTGGGCGGCTATGGCGCTGCCGCAGCAAGTGCGGTAGACAGAAGGCGGAAAATCGAATAGCAGCAGTAGGTCCCGAGTAGAAAGAATACGACGCCTCTTCCGCTACCCTGCTCCAGAGCTTGGCCGACGCCATGCGCCAAAAACGTTCAGGACGGGAAAATGTCTACCTGCTGCACGACAACGCGCGTCCTCACGTCGCAAAAGTGAGTGGCGAGAAAATCCAGGAGTTAGGCTGGGAGGTTCTGCCCCATCCACCGTACTCTCCAGACCTCGCTCCTTCTGACTACCGCCTGTTCGGAGCTCTGAAGCAGCATCTTCGAGGTAGAGAGTTCGATGGTCGACGTCAACTGGAAATAGAGGTTTCTGAATTCTTTTCCTCACAGCCCTCGTAATTCTGACGGAAAGGAATTGAAAGGCTGCCTGAAAGATGGGGCAGGATTTTAGACTTGGATGGGAATATATCTTGGGCTGAGTTTTTGCATTCTGTGTTATATTGTTTGTATTGTATTGTATTGTAATATTGTTGTGCTAGTGTTGCAAGACTTTTCGATCAATCCAATACATGCAGGCCTGCAAAATCTGCATGCTGATATTGATCGATTATTGATTTTGCATATGATGCTCGCCCATCTGCCCAATCTCCCTGATGCATGTGATTATAGGATAGAAGGATAGCGGGTGACGCTATCTACTCACTACAAGTGTTCTACTTCTAATAATACAGTACCGGACATGTCTTTTGGTCATTGACCGAAAAAGCCGCGCCAGCCAACATAGGCCGCTTTGGAGCGTTCCAAAGCGGCCTTTTTGAATAACTTCTTTAGAAGTCAAATAATTGTAAAGATAAACATATATTTGAACTCAGCAGCTTAAGCTCTATCTTTTGGTATATAAATCTCAGTAGAGTTGAACATGCATATAGGCCCGACAGAATCAATCGAGTAGGCGCGGCGCGACAACTTATAGAGCGAGCGTTTGGGGAGTTTTATCGGAAGATGCCCTAATCAGAAACTGCTCTAAGAATGTCCAGATTGCATTTGGAGTGCGCCGTGAACAATGCATACAGAATCGGACCTACATATCGTGGCAAACTTGAATGCATATTTGGCCTAAACTGCGACTTGTTGTGAGCAACCAATGGTTGGACAAATCGGCATTTTTCCTTCTCCGGACAAGGTTGGCGCCATTTCATCAAAGGGTTGGTGGAAGACGTCGCAGGTCAGGACCAAATTTGGACCCTGAATCGATTCGGGAGCACAGAGGTGACGCCTCCTCCAACTACGCCACAACATGAGCTTATAACATAGGAAGTCTCGACAACTATTTAGCGGCATAGAAAGGAAACACCATAAACAGAGTCGCCTATATCATCTGTCGTCCCGTTGATTATCGAGTTGCTCGAGCAGGCACCAGCAGCGACTCCATTCGTCCCTGTCGAGTTCCAGAGTGCTCCAATGGATCCTCTTCGCTCGAGGGACACGAAGAGCGTCAGATCGGTCGTTCAGAGCTGTCACGAAGAAGTCCGACCAACGCGTTGGGGGCGTACTGGTGTTCTCTTGACATCCCGCGGAATCCAGTCGGCTCTCGTCCAGCGACTGTCTCTGAAGCGCATTACCTGCCGGCCGCATAATTTTCGACGAATTGGCCCATGCGTCGGGGTCTATGATTTGAAAAACTCTCAAAAGTAGAAAAAATAGGCTGAGTCTTCAAATTGCTGCACAATAAAGGATAAGGATAAAGGCCGGCGTTACTCAATCCTTTTTGGGATGCGCCACGAATTCTACTTCTACGGGATGTCGTGGAGGCGGTTTGAATGCGTATTTGGCCATACAATGACTTGCGGTGTCCAGCCGATGAACAAGTCAGCGCTTTATCCTTCCCAGACAAGTCTGGTACCAATTCACCGACCACGGAGGGATGGAAGGCTTGGTTGGCCTGGGCGGGAAATCCGAAAGAGGAACCTAATATCGGGTGCAGGCGACAGTCGGCGCCTCCTCCGACTGCGCCACACGCGCCCCTGCTGCTGCTGCACAATATTCAGTAGAAATAGCAGTGCGCATACAGGGATCACCATTGACGTTTGTCTTTTCGGGTATTAAAGAATAGCACTCACTCCATCGAGTTTTCAAGGCTTGAGTTCGAGCTGCTTTTTACGATGAAGCGGTTAAGTGGTCAAACTGCTTAGATACGGGTTTCCTATCGGGAGCTATCGGGATGAGAATTCATGAATATTCAATGGCACTCAAGAGTGCTCAACTGGTTAAGCAGTCAAGCGATAAATATAGCCGTCTTCGTTGAAGGCATGAAGCAATAGGGCGCGACGTAGCGCGGTTGGATTAGGCGCCTGCATTCCGATTCAACGCTCTTGGTCTGAGTTTCTCGCCAGGACCAATCAAGCCTTCCATCCTTTCGATGACACTAATTTGGTAGCGGACTTGTCTTGTTCATCAGCTGGCCATCGCAAGTCATTGTGCAGCCAAATACGCATTAAGTTGTCTCCACAGCATCTCGTAAAAGTAGAATGCGTGGCGCATCCCATAGGAAGGGATTGCCGCCACCATTCATCCTTTTTACCCTTATGGGGCAATAGAGTAAGCTATAGAACTGCGTAATACTCGTAGTCCCTGCTGTGTTGGCCCGCTGAGTGGTGATCGTACTAGTCAACGCGCTCTCCTAACGTCTGCATTTTCAAGGCACAACAAGCTGCAGCTCTACAAGCAGCTGCTGCCAAGGTAGCCTCCGCTCAACAGGCAAACGAAAACAAGGTGCATATTTTCACAGCTATTTGGACCATCTGTCATCTTTGTTTGTGTAGTGTCATAACCCATCTTGTATTCGAAATATTAACACTCTTGGTTGTGTACCCTGTTCGGTTTCCCTAATTTGTTTATCGTTTGATTGCCGCGAACTTTGAAATTTATGAATGGACATTTTTAAAATTTTTCTTCAGAATTCTGTGATAGGTCATTTCAAATAGCATTATCCTGTGGCCTTACGTTTTATACTGATCATGCGAATTGAGCAGAAATCTTGGGGTTTATGTTGCGACACGACACGCCGTTTAAGGCGAGGCATAATTTGAGTAACTGCATGGGAGGGGTACATCTCAGCCGGCTTCATGTCGCGAAGAATGGCAGCATTGGGAGGTGGAGGCGCCCTAGCCAATCACAACCAATCAGGACACCGGCCGAACACACGCGAGCTAAACAGAGTCCTCACCGTCCAAGACCTCTCAGGATGGCACGCTAACATGATGCGATCTGTTTGGCTGGACTACACTCACCTCCCAATGCTGCCCATCTTCGCGACATGTACCTTCAGCCGCAGCTCGAGATGTCCAAGCGTTGGGTTCCTGAAAAAATGCTCGTGTAGAAAAAAAAACACTAAGGCTCTGATGGGAAGGAACAAAAACGCGAAAAACAATACTTAATGGAGTTGATAGTCTACCCAAGGGAACAGCAATGACCAGTTTGCAGACTGATTAGGCTTAGGGCAGAGGTCCCGCAACGAACGCGACAAACTGAGGCGACCGCGCTCCAGAATTCTTTGTGCTCATACTCGAATGAAGAGATGAAGAAGTGCAGCTTAAAGAATTAATTTCGTTGTCACATAGCAAATAGGGGCTAATCGTATTTTAAAAAAACTCATCGGACCCTGTTGATTGAAATACCGTTGAATTAAGGGATGAGAGCTAGTATTAGGGGGTGGAATTTCATTCAACCACCTGTGAATTCCATACGTTGAGTAGGTCTCTTCAACTTCACGGCAGGTCATCCACAAATGACCTGAAAGGGTTTCAGAATTATTTTAGCCACATTCCTCTCCATCGTCCTACATAAGTGACAAACATTCCGCGGGAGGATGTTTCCTGAACTCTTCTGAACTCGTGGCCAAACATTCCGCGGGAGGAGAGTTCAGGAAACATCCTCCCGCGGAATGTTAATCCATTTAAGTTCAGCTTCAGGCTGGGTAAAGCTGCCGAATGCAAAGATTCCATTAACAGACAACGGATAGGCACCAATTTTGTACAAAAAATAAAGGATCGCGTCGGTTGCAATCCTGGTGAATTGCCGGAGGAAAGCCGGTCACCAGTGGGCGGAATGTCTAACACCTGGCGATGAATTGCGTAAGACTTCTTCTTGAAAGGCGCTTCTACTTTTCCTTCCACTTCACTGCAGGTGCACCCACAGTTGACCGCAAGGGGTTCCAGAAATATTTTCGCCACAGCTGTGCCTCATCGGCCTAGATAAGCGCAAAACAATTCCAAGAGATTGGTCTCCAAGTAGAGAACCAAAGACGAAATAAATGAGTACATTTTAACGCCAATTGTGCATAAAAACACAAGGTGCCAAGGTGATTGAAATCCTGTTGAGGCTTCGGAGGAAAGCCGGCCACCAGTGCCCTGTAACCTATAGGTGAATTCCATGCGTTAAGTACATGACCTTCTACGTCACCAGAAGTTCACCCGCGGTTGTCCGCCAGGGGTTTTAGAATTGCTCTCACCTCGGTTATGTTCATTTCCCCTGCATAAGCGTCAACGTTTCCATCCGGTTTGAAGAATTTCAGCCTTCAAATACTTCAGAATTCTCCATCAACTTCACTGTGGGTTCATCTGGTTGACCACTATAAGTTTCAGAATTATTCTTGCCACATCTGTGCATACATGCTATTCCTTTCACAGATAAACGAACGAAAAGCGCTGAATGAAGTTCTGTTGAAGTAGGGGACGAACGCCAGTTATCAGTGGGCGAAATTCCTGTCACCCACCGGAGACTTGCACATGCCGAGTGCTTTCCCTTCCAGTTCATTGCGCGTTAATCCAAAGTTGACCGCTGGCGGATTCTGTAGTAATTTCTTCACAGATGTGCTTCCTGGAAACCTCCGAATTCAGGAAGAAAATCAAGAGGCGCCTATTTTAGGTCTCTCCTAGTTGACTATTACAGCTACTTGAAGCGAATTCATTGTCGCAGAGCTCATGGGCATTAGAATTGCCATCGTGATTAAGAATGTGTTGACAAGAAGAACCGGTACACATTCGCATAATCCCTTTGATGAATATTTCATCCATTTTTCTCATAGTAATGGATGTTTTTTGAACACTGGACGATGGACGCTTCCATCCCACTTCATCCCTGGGGACTCAATCTATTGTCGTCTCTTTGTCTGTCGTTTTTCTCATAACAATGCCAATCCGCTCATTCGCACTTCAGCTCCAACGCACATTCTGATTAGACTCCAAGCCGGAGCATCTGTTCCCATTTTAGATTTCTAGGACTTGTATTTTGCTTATTTAGAAATCTATGGGTAATTTATCGGGTGCATGTAGCGCAGTCGGAGGAGGTGCGTGCTGTCGCGTGCACCCGATACCAGGTTTCTGGTTCGGGTCCCCCGCCCAGGTCAATCAACCCTTCATCACGCGGGGTCGGTGAGTTGGTGCCAGGCTTGTCTGGGAAGGGCAAAACACTGACTAGTCAATCGGCTGGCCACCGCAAGTCAATGTATAGCCCAAATAGTCATTCTTAATGCTCCACCATATATCGTAGAGGTATAATACGTGGTATGAGCGCGTGTAGCGCAGTCGGAGGAGGCGCGACTGTCGCATGCACCCGATACCAGGTTCCTGGTTCGGATTTCCCGCCCAGGCCAACCAAACCTTCCATCCCTCCGGGGTCGGTGAATTGGTACCAGATTTGTCTGGGAAGGATAGAGCGCTGACTTGTTCATCGGCTGGCCACCGCAAGTCATTGTATGGCCAAATACGCATTCATGTCGCCTCCACGACATCCCGTAGAAGTAGAATGCATCCCAGAAGGGATTGAGTAACGCCGTCCTTTATCCTTTATCCTTTATAATGCGTGGCGCATCAAAGGGAATGGCTAACACTGTCCTTTGCATCTTTTCCTCCAAGAGGAGACAAGCCGATTCGATCAGCGTGGGGGCTCTGGGGTTGGATTCCTCAACGATTGAACCGGAATGAAAGAGTCATACCACGATGTGGCACTTATCTTATGCCTAACTGTCGATTCGCGGGTGCGCTGCTAGTTGGAGGATCTTCGACGATTTTCTTGGGTAGCTCCGGATCTCCACGAGGATTCTCCTACGTAACGAGTTTGATTAATCCGGCTCATCGTGGTGAGTCTACCAAGCGGCCATGTGGGTTCTCACGGAGCTCTTCGCTTCCAGTCCGTCTCGCTGATTCTTCCCACGCAGCTCTCTGGTTTCCTTCCAGAATTCGTTTTTCTCTTCCATTGAAACTAAGGCTTCCGTGGCTTGACGTCCTAGGTATTTGTGGGCTATCTCTTCTACAATATGCCTTCTTCCTCCTTCCTTCGGACGATGGCATCTCCAGAATTATTAGAGATTGTCATTTTCTTTTTTTCTTCCTTCTCTTCTCTTTTTTGTCGTTTTTTTACAGAACTGTTCTTCTCTGTTATACTAGCATTTCCCCTCACTCATTTCCTTGCTTTCGTTTTCTTTTCATTCCTTTTACTTGTACTATTTTTCGGATTTCCTCATCTTCGTTCCTTTTTCTTCGACTTTTCGCGCTATTTTTTGTAGTGCTGCCGTTGGTTTGTTATAGATGTTTTCTCTGTTCCCTAATTACTTGTGATAGGAGAGTGTCCAACAGGAATAAGCAAGAAAATTGTCTTTGCTTCCATTAGGATAAGGATAAACGACGGCGTTACTCTATCCCTTTTGGATGCGCCACGCATTCTACTTCTACGGGATATCGTGCAGGCGATTTGAATGCGTATTTGGCCATACAGTGACTTACGGAAGCCAGCCGATGAACAAGTCAGCGCTCTATCCTTCCCAAACAAGTCTAGCGTCAATTCACCGACGTTGGAGGGATGGAAGGCATGGTTGGCCTGGGAGGGGAAATCCGAACCAGGAACCCGATATCGGGTGCACGCGACAGTCGGCGCCTACTCTGACTGCACTACACACGCCCTGCTTTCATCAGATATATCGAATTAGAAAATTTTGCTAGGAAGAAGACAAATTCTACAATCAAATCAATTCAAGTCAATGTTTTCCACCCAAACTTTGCCCAAGGAGGTAATTAGGCTGCTGATCATGAATCTGACATTCTTGTTCGAAATTTGGGCCGATTAGGGTAGGTTACGGTAGGTACGGTTGGGTAAGACTGTCGGAGTCATCGTCACCGATTTCTCCCAAACTTCGCCTATGGGGTTTATTTGGGATGCTGATCACGAATCCGACATCCGTTTTTGGTATTACGGTGGACTAGGGTGAGTTACGGTAGGTACGGGTGACTAGGGCTGTCGACAATTACCTGTACCTACCGTAACCCACCGTACTTCACGAATCCGACATCTGTCTTTGGTATTACGGTGGACTAGG
The DNA here is from genome assembly GCA_947359475.1 of Heligmosomoides polygyrus bakeri. Taxonomy (NCBI): domain Eukaryota; kingdom Metazoa; phylum Nematoda; class Chromadorea; order Rhabditida; family Heligmosomidae; genus Heligmosomoides; species Heligmosomoides polygyrus. The sequence goes on from OX375868.1 coordinate 16,286,811, forward strand.
GTGAGTTACAGTAGGTACATACTATACTGGTGACTAATGCTGTCGGCAGTTACCCGCACCTACCGTAACCCACCGTACTTAACCGTAATACCAAAAACGGATGTCGGATTCGTGATCAGCACCCAAATAACCTCCATGGGCGACATTTGAGAGAAATGGCGGTTATCATGACCTCGGCAGCCTTAGTCAGCCGTACCTACCGTAACCTATCATAATCGGCCGAAGCTTCATAAACGGATAGCAGATTCGCGATTGTGATCAGCACCCTACATAACCCCTCTGGTCGAAGTTTGATGGAAAAAAGCACGCAAAGCAAAAAAGTGATCTTCGAGGGACATTATGAGCCACCGGTGGCTCATAGCGCGCGCGTGTCCCACGCAGCTTTCTGCTGCAAAACGCGATTGTCGTCAAAGGGCTAAGGTACTGCGAGCAATAGAACTGTGAAAGACTCTTTGGGTATATTTAGATAGCCCATAAATGTGTAGAAAAGTAGACTAAATCAGCAAAAGTGACAGTAGCCCTTGTGCGAGTGAAAGGAATCAGTCTGAACAACCATTTGTTCCTATGTTTCCCTTACATATTTATTGATTTTGATAAACAAATCTAACGTTCGATTTTTCAGGGTGAAGAGTACGCCAAGCAAATGGAGGAGGAGATGAGAAAGAAAGCCGAAGCGGTGAGTATACCAGTTGATTGGCGCAGTATTTGTAGACCACTTCACTGTGGCATCTTGTGCTAGTGTTGGTCGTGCAGTACCGCCGCAAATTACCCCCCCCCCCCCATACCCCCTATTTTGAGCTTCATCTCTAGACCTTCTTCTGAATCCTAGAGAAAAGCTGGTCTGTTTTTGTCTGAAGACCTGCTGCAGTGCAGCACTTTAAGCTATTCTGAGGTGGTGTTTGTTAACTGCCATCTTCGTAGGGACATTGACGCAGGGCATTTCTCAGGCCGCTGTAGATCCAAGTAAATTGAAGACGGGTTTGAAACCGCATGCAGGCACGCATACCATTCTGTTTGATCGTTGTTGCATTTGACGCCAACGTTTGTTTGACTAAGATTCAATATTGTGCTCTCTATGTAGCTGTCGCTCAAACTTAAAATTTTTAAAAAAATTATGCAAATAAATAGTGAAAGAACTCAAAATCAAGGGAATTTTCCATATTAATCAAGTACTTATCACCAACGCCTCGGTGCGTGCGCGGCGCAATTTTACTATCTGACACTGTCTTAGATTTTCGTCTTTATACTTCTAAAATGGGCGTGTGTAGCGCAATCGGCGGGTGTGCCAGCTGTCGCGTGCACCCGATACCAGGCTCCTGGTTCGGATTTCCCGCCTAGGCCAAGCAAGCCTTACATCGCTTCGAGGTCGATGAACTAGTACTAGACTTGTCCGGGAAGGATAGTGCACCGACTTGTTCATCAGCTGGCCACCCCGAGTCATTGTGTGGTCAAATACGCATTCGAATCGTCTCCACAATATCCTGAAGAAGTACAACACCGCTCCTGTCTTTTGGTTTTTGGGCGGAACAAGCACAAAAACCCGCCGTTTTCGTCGTTTTCCCATGACTGTCTTCGAAATTTTTATTTATTTATTTATTTATTTGGCGTATATTTACAAAATTTAGTTATTTATTTATTTGGCGAAATGGCGTATATTTTTAAAAAATGTTGCTATCCAAACCCAGTATGTGTCCAAAACCTGAAGGAGGAGCCCCTCATTCCATCACTCGAAATAATCGCACCGACAGAGTCCAAGTTTTATAGGCCTCAAAGCTTTTTTCTAAAAGCAATGCATGATACCTACACCTCGCCCACATTGGATTCAGACGGCAACTTTTTTTATTAAGCCACTTTGAATAGAGTTAGGGGAAATCGGCGAAAACGGCAGTTTTATGCGTCTGTTCCACCCAAAAACCAAGAGGCAAGAGAGACATTGTAGAATGCGTGGCACGTCCCAAAAAAGATTGAGTATCGCCGTCCTTGTCCTTTTTCATCCTTTTCACTCTTAAAATAGACTTTTAAATGTTATTGCACGTAAGAGAATATTTTGATGATTTAAACAGTGCATATATTTTGATACTATATATGAACGCGGTCTACAGTTGTAGGCGGGAACGCGCCCATGCCACATGATATTGGTCTGTTGAGACATTTGCACTATCAATCAAGTAAACGTCATTAAACCCTTGACGAAGGCGTGGCGCAATCTCAGCAACTGATACATAGCTTACAAGATTTTTGTCTGTATGCTTCTGAAAATAAAGAACATAGTGCTACAGTGCTTAGAGAAATTTTATGGTCACTGAAATAGAGCACATATTTCGATACAAGTTTTTAATGTGAACTACATTTGGAGGCGGGAATGCGATAAGCATTTAGAGCACCTGGCCTAGCACCCACTCATAGCACGCTCGTTCAATCTGATCGTTCTGGAACGATTTTTCTATAATAGTGCACGAATGATTTATTCGAATAGATATTCGTATGATTTTTATCCGAATTTAAATATTCGAATTCGAATATTCAAGAAATCGCATTTTCTGGGAATGACTCGAGTTTGAGTAATCCAAAAAACGCGTTTGAATACACATAAATTCGATTGTTCAGAAGAAGCGCAGTTTTCGAATACATTCGAGTTCAAATACTTGAAATTTCTGAGAACTCAAACCATTCGAAGAATCGAAAAAAGTAGAAAAAATTCGAGATATAACTACATATAGTTGTCGCCCACATATGTCTGGAAAGGATTTGCTGTCAGAGCTTGCCTCATACTCTATTCTATCAAAACCCAGAGATTATTACCACGCAAATACAATGTAATGTACAATGTAACGATGTAAATACAATGTAACGCAATGTATTGTCCCATTGATATCAAAAGCTACCAAATTCCGAAATAAAATCCGAGCCGAATATTGTCGAAGGCTGAATTTTCCCTTCCCCTCCTGATCAATGAAAATTCAGTTTGACGGGCCTATTCTAAGTGCGTTAAACTGGAAAATGGCGGTGCTTAATCACTCCAGTTATTCGGATACTTACCTGGAAAACTCAATGAAATGGCTTTCAGGCCCGAGCGCAAGCCGAGGCTGAGCGGAAGGAGGCAGAAGAACGACACGCTCAAGCGAAAGCACAACAAGAGGCTGCCTTGAAAGCCATGCAGGAACAAGCGAAGCACGCCCAAGAAGAAGCGCTCCAGAAGGCACGAGAAGCCCAGGCTAAGGCTCAAGCTGAGGCACAGGCCAAAGCAGCTCAAGCTAAAGCACAGGCTGAGGCGCAAGCCAAGGCGGCTCAAGCCAAAGCGCTGGCCGACGCACAGGCTAAAGCAGCTCAGGCTAAAGCTCAGGCTGAAGCTCAAGCCAAGAAGGCCCAGCAGGAGGCTCTCGAGAAGGCTCGGAAAGCTAAGGAAGAGGCCGAAGCTAAGGCCAGAGCCCAGGCGCAGCAGAAGGCTGCACCACCAGCCGCTCAAGCTCCAGCCAAGCCTGCAGCGGCACCTGCAGCAGCACCAGCGAAACCAGGAGCTGCTCCAGCTCAGCAGCAACAAGCACCAGCTAAACCGGCAGCGGCTCCGGCTCGACCAGGGGCTGCACCAGCTCAACAACCTCAGGCTCCAGCTAAACCCGCAGCAGCTCAGGGTCGACCAGGGGCTGCACCAGCTCAACAACCTCAGGCTCCAGCCAAACCAGGAGCGGCACCAGCTAAACCTGGAGCGGCACCAACTCAACAACCTCAGGCACCAGCTAAACCCGCAACAACTCCCGCTCGGCCAGGGGCAGCACCTGCTCAACAACCTCAGGCTGCAGCCAAACCAGGAGCAGCACCAGCCAAACCAGGAGCGGCACCAGTTCAACAGCCACAAGCTCCAGCAAAAACAGCAGCAGCTCCAGCTCAACAGCCTAGAGCTCCTGCTAAACAAGCGGCGGCAGCACCTCCTCCAGCTGTTCCAGCAAAGCCAGCTGGTCCTCCAACCAAGATGAAGACGAAGCCTGACCCCACTGCAGCCCCGGCTACCGGTAACGTAGAGCATGTTTCAGTCTTCTGTATTCAGCAATAATTTCCAATGCCTTTAGAGCCGATAAAGACTCCTCTGCGAGCTCCAGGTAAGGTGGCCAATCCGATGCAGGAGCCCAAACAGTGGGAGCCGCGTCAGGTGGACGTCTCGTCGACCATCAAGCAGACAGCGAAGGTTTGTGTTTCTTATGCGGTTTTCGGCCTTGTGATCTCTGTAGACCTAAAATTTGGTGAAACGGTCTCGTCCCATTGTGCGTATGAAGAGGTGAGAGAAAATCCACTTTATAACGGGAGTGTCCTCTTAACTGGGCCTTTTTTAATGCACAGATTTATACCATTCTCACGCGGTATTTGACACTTTTCAAATCAAATAGGACAGTTTTCAATTTAAATAGGACACATTTGGAATAAAATTAAACAATTTTCTAAGCTAGCTTTAAGACTTTTGAAATTAAAACGGAGTTTTCTAAATTGAAATGAGCTTTTTCTACATTAAACTACAGACTCTCCAAAATGGGCAGAATAGTTTTTTGTTCAAGATAATTTTTAGATTGACCTTCCTTGAAGTTCTGATTCACTCACTCAATAAGTGAACTCATTGTTTAAAATTCTATAAATTCTTTTTCTTCTGAGAGAAAAATATTGGTTTGAAGCTTGTTTCAAACAGCAGGAATGCGGATATTTTTTCGTGCTCAAAGAAGAGATTGCTCAATGCCTTCGTCTAGGATGACGCGATTTTCATTCGATTAATAGCCCAGTTTCTGTTTGCATGGAGTTTCGCACCTATAAACGATACAATAACAGCAACTGTAAAAACTGCACATATCCTTAGCTTGATACTGCATGTAAGCAGTGTTTACACTATCAATTAAATAGAACTCGCGACGAGCTTTACGAGAACGAATGACGTCGTCTCGTATTCCAATGCATTATTCCAACCGCCTTGATACCAAGAAGTTTGGCCCGTAGAAAGCCCGTTTTGATTTGGAAGGCGCTCACTTTGACTTTAGAAGAATCAAACTTATTTATTTCAGTGTCCAGTTTGATTTGAAAATCGACATCTGGGCTCATACCCTTTTCACGTCAAATTGGGCACTTCTTCAACCAGATTTGACCCTTTTCAAACCAAAATGGACGCTTCTTCAACTCAAATTGTACACTCTTCTAAACTAGCTTGATGCTTTTGAAACCCAACTGAACATCATCCATATCAACACGAATGGTTTTGTATTCAACTGGGGACTATCTAGGAAGGTTAGAATATTTTTTTGCACAAGGAAATTTTTCAGGTACTTCTTTGAAATTTTTTGGATATACTTCAGAAAGTGAACATTCTGTTTGAAAATTTATTTAAAAATTTTAAAAAGTTTGCTGCTGAAATTTCGTTCTAGAATGCGTACAAGCGGCAGTTTAGCGTACAAAAAGAAGGTGTTGCACCTTGCACTACTCTAGCTCGTTGCGATAACCACTTGAATGGTGCTTACACAACTGCAAAATGAATATATTTCTGGTGAGTTTGTTGTACCGTTGACAACTGTGGAATTCCACGCAAACACAATTTTTTGATATGTTTCGATTTTTTGATTTTTTGATTTTAATCAAACGAAAATCGCAACAAGCTGAAAGATCTTCTCCTTTGCCGTGTTCTAAAATTGCTGCTTTCTTGCGCTTCATTCCATCCTTTAAACCACAGTTTTTTTAAGTAAAATTCTTATAGGGTTTCAAACAGCGCGTCCATTTATTTAGATAGTTAAAAATTCTCAAAGAAAGTCACACTAAATTTGCCTTGATCAAAAATTATTCCAGCTTTCTCGGGAAGTCTCTAGCCTCTAGCGTTTTAAGGAAACTCCGTTTGATTAGGAAGACGTTCAGTTTGTTCTGAAAGCGTCGAGCCTGCTTATAAGTGTGTCCAAGCTGGTTCCGAATGCGCGCAGTTTGATTTGAAAGGTCCAATATGACGTGACGAATATGCACACTCCTAACAGGGTCAAATTAGGGAGCAGATCTATATGGGAGACAGATTATTGGGCAAGATGTAACCAATATAGCGGGCAAATAATGTGATTGACCAAGGAGTTATCTTTAGGTCCAAATGTGGAAACTGAGCATTTTATTATGTAAGTTCAAAAATCATATCTGTAGCTGATAGCAAATCGTTGGATTTCAATTTTAATCTTCTCTTCTTTCGGCTCTCATTTATGACAAACCTAAAACTGTTGGAAACTGTGTGGTTTCTTCACTCCTGCAGTCAGCAGTATTACGCTCAGCATTCTAAAGTGTTTGAAGAATGAAATTCTGCAAATCCGATAGATAGAAAAGACGACGCTCATGTAGGACGAAAGAACGTAGTTGTGAACGGGATAATCCTGAAACCCTTGTCAGAAAACCTTGGGGGAACTTCTTGTGAGGTGGAAGGCCATATACTAGTCGTATGAAACTCACCTATAGGTGACACGTTTTCTGCCCCCTAGTGACCGGCTTTTTTCCTGCAGTTCAACAGGGTTGGGGATCGAGCAATCGCGTTCTCAATTCGCCGAATTCCTTCATACATAGAGCATGTAATGCAGTGTTTCTTACGCATTTTCATCAATTACGCGTTACTTTACGCTACTATTTTAAGCTGTCATCCGCTTTTACCCGTGGTTAACCATTAGATGCTTCAGGGGCCGGATTCTTGAACAGTCGGCATAGGTAGAGATACCCACTATCCATAGTAGGTAGCGGGTACGATTCATGCTCATAAGCCTCTCGCGAAAACAGCTGGAACCGCATTCATCATCAATTAAGCCCATGGGTATGCGTGGTGTAAGGGATAGAGGTAAGATACGAGTCATGTAGAGATAAGGCGAGAGCCAGAGACGCAGGCTTAATCGTGGGTATCCCTACCCCTACACCCGCGGGTTAGTCGTTGATGAATCCAGCCCCTGATCTCAGTTGCTATTTTCTCAACGGAGCGCGGAATCCTCGCGGGTAAGCGGGTATAGTCACGACGATCGCTGAGTATTATCTACCTGCTGATATACCCACGATGTAGATAAGATGGGTAAGATTTATCATGAGTGCCTTATCGTGAGTACGTCTACGCCTTATACCCCGCATATCTGCGAGTACAAGCGTTGATGAATCCGGCCCCATGGTCACAGCCGCCGCAGCTGTGTTCCATCAGTTGCATATGTGCCGAAAATATTTATTGTAGAGTAAAGGAAGTTTTTGTATTTTTTCTTAAAGAGAAGCAATTTTTGTTGATGAAAGCCTACTTGGTCTAGTCCCTTCATGTTCAGATGCAGGAAGAAGCTCTAGCGCAGGAAGCGGCCCGACTGCCGAAAGGAGTTGTGCACGCTCAGAAGCCTTCGCTGCGACTCGACCACGTACGCGAGCGATTCCTCGAAAAGGAAGAACCCGCTCCTGAGTTACAGGTTGGTATCAGTGCTTTCTGAAGTGTTAACAAATAGCGTAATCGGCAGGGAGCGTGGTTACGGCACTACAAGAATCATCTTTGGGTTCGATTCCGACAATGAGTCTAAATCAGCCAAGCTTCTAACGTCTATGACGTTCGCGAGATGGAGTGAAATATCGGTGTAACTTCTGGAAAGCTTCGAATATTCCTTTATCACATATTTCGAAAATATTTCGTTACTTCATTGTTTCGGGTTGGTAAGTTCTTACAATGATGTTTTGTTCAAAACTCTAGCGCCAGGCGAGACTCGAACACATGTATCCTATGCCCCACGCCATTACACCAACGGTGAAGTTTGATCGAGCACAACACCTCTCCTCGAGGAGGCGCCCCAATCACAGTAGACTTTATGTACAGTAGGATTGTAGGACCAATGCTGCAAAAGCGGCCAATAAATTTGCGCCACCTGTTCCACAGCTTCGCATAAAGACGGCAATGGGTTAAACTGCGCTTTTGATAAATGTCGTTTTTGATCAGTTCATTCGAGTCGCGGACTAAAGAGTAGCTGTGTAAAGGCGCGTCTGTTGAGATCTTTGAATTCTGAAGAATTACAATACCGTCAGAAATAATGCGCAACTATTCATGAATGCACTAAGCAATTCTGATGTGATCTGTACAAATAGGCGTTCTTAAATATTTTCCAGGTTTCCTTCTTCTGGCTATTATGACCGAGATCGGTTTGATTTCTCTCCGAGGCTCGAACTGGCAACAGGTCCGGTTTCCTAGCCAACCAAGCCTTCAATTATTTTGGGGCCAGCGATTTGGTAGCAGATTCGTCTGGTAAGGATAAAACACTGACTTGTCCATCATCTGGTCCCGAAAGTCATTCTATAAGCCGAATTTTCTACATGATATTCAGTAGAAGTAGAATGTGTGCCTGGTGCATCTCAGAACGGATTAATTAATGCCATCCTTTACCATTTCTTAAAGGTAAGTGTGATAAGTGTGTCGATTCTCCGATCCCGGAGGGATGGAAGGCTTGGTTAGCCTAGGGGGAACCGAACTTGATATACCTGCTATGCCTACAAAAGCTGCGGCACTCGCAATTTAGGCTGTCTACGACAACAATAGACAGTTCTCGAAACCAGTGTCAGCATTGCTCAATCCGTGGTCATTAGGATAAAGGATAAAGGACGGCGTTACTCAATTTTTTTTGGGAATGCGCCATGCATTCCTCTTCTGCGGGATGTTGTGGAGGCGATCTGAACGCATATTTGGCCACACAATGACTTGCGGTGGCCAGCCCGTGAACAAGTCAGCGTTTTATCCTTCCCAGACCCAGGCAAGTCTAGTACCAGATCACTGACCCCGGAGAGTTGTAACGCTTCGTTGGCCTGGACGGGAAATTCCAACCAGCCAAGAACCTGGAATCGGGTGCACGCGGCAGTCGGCACCTCCTCCGGCTGCGCTATACGCACCCCCATGGTCAGTGCCTGGTAATGCCAGGAAACTGCATTCGGGCGTTTAAGCTGCTCAAAACTATTCTGGTACATATCACGAAGGTGGGCAGCATTAGGAAGTGCGAATGCGCCAGCCAATCAGGCTACATGGAATGGACATGCCATTAGAGAACGGCCTGTACGGTCAAAGTCCTAATTGGCTGACATGTGTTTGGTCGATGCTCTGATTGGCTATGATTCGCTGGCGCGCTTTTAGCTCCCATTGATGCTCAACTTCGGGACATGTACCACTATTCTTCAGTTCTTAACAGACTACTCTTTTAATAAAATGAATCGATCCAGTGAGAGGGAGCCCTCCCCTCGATCCTTAGGCAATGAAAGTAAGATATACACTGAGCTAGCCTCTATTCCATGCAGTTTTTTCCTGGGAATAGGCCAGGTCTGATCGCGTTTGTTTTGCTTTTCTAGCGGTGTCTCCCCCACCCCGACTAGGATAGACCCTAAACTACTCTAAACATCTTTGTGATTGCTACGGAGAAGACATCGTGGATAAACTGTTCGGTCAAACAGCGATGATGATGTAAGGCATAGAATCGTCGCACGGAAAGCAGAAGGTACGGGTTCGAGTCCCGCCTTTCGCAAGAGTTTTGATCGCAACTAAAGATCCATGTAAAAACACTGAACATCTTCAACCTGACTTAAGCGGCCACTTCTGGAAGTGGAAGGGTGTCAGAGTTCGTGATCAGCAGGCGGCCATTATTTTCGCATCACCTCGTATGCACAAGTGAATAATTCAGCCACCACGCTAATCGCTTTGTCCGTCAGTATAAATAAAGCACACCCCTGCTTCGAACGCGCCTTGAAACGCGTCAACGCTCACGGGCGCCCCCTGATTGTCGGAAAGGTATTAATCAAGGAAATGGACTTTCGACGATGTCAGCTGTTTCGTTTCGACCACACATCACAGAAGCAATCCATCCATTACTGCAACGCCTTCTTACTTCGTACTGTTGGCCCGATCGTCGCTGTTAAACTGGTACGGTGTAATAAAGACCCTTTTGTTGGAGACCACACTTTTGAAATGACTAAGCGATTTCAGTGAGGTTTTAGGACTTTTTGACAGAGATCCCAGGCTTCTGTCGGGCTAAGAGTAAAGGACGACATTAGTCAATGGTACGCGCCAGGCACTCTACTTCTATGTCATGTCGTAGAGGAAACATGAATGCGTCTTTGACCTATACAGCGACTGACGGTGGCCAGCCGATGGACAAGTCTGAATTTATCTTTTCCGAGCAATTTGGCAGAGATTCACCAACCCCGGAAAAATGGACGACCTACCGTAGCTCTTCGTAAGGATAGTTGCTGCATTTCTCTAGCCCAACTTTAAGAGCAAAATAGAATTAGGCCAAAATAGAAGTGTTACTATGGAAGCATTAGGCGTAGTAGACAGAAGCCGTCCGTATGGCTCCTATTCCAATTCGCACCTGGTTCACCTTCTGTTTTTCTACATTTTCAGCGAAGAGAATATTTGTAGACCTATTCATCGTCGGGCCAGTGATTGCGCAGTTGGAAAAGGCGTCGACTACCTCGTGCGCCTTGAATCGAAGTTCTTGATTAGGATCATGCACAGCAAAATCCTTCATTCAAGCCCACCATCCTTCTTGGCTGGTATGATTCAAATTTGTCTGGGAGGTGTTAAACATTGACTTGTCCATCGGGTAGCCGCCAAAGTCCTTGAATTGCATTGCAGGACAAATGGGCATTCAAATCGCCTCCACGACACCTGGTTGAAGTAGAATACGAGGCGCATCCACGAATGGATGGATTAACGCCGACCTTTACCTTTTACACGTTGAATTGGATACTTTTCAAACAACATTGGTCATATTTCAAAAAAAATTGGACTTTCCAAGCGAGGTTTTGAAATGGAAACTGAACAGCTATCAAATCAAAACAGGCGTGTTTCAGCTTGAACCGCATAATTGTTATGATTTCTAAAAAATTTGTCAAAAGAAAATTGGGTTCATTTCGCTAAAATGGGCAACATTGGAATGTTAGGGCCCGCTTGTCCATCCTAGCAAAGCAAGCACTGGTCTAACACATTCCAGCCAATCAGAACACTGACAGGACAAGCCTTCTCTGAATGGTACGCCAATTTAATGCGACCTGACTGGCTGATGCGCTCCTAACGCTCAATGCCGCCCATCTTCGCGAGATGTATTGAAAATTTAATGTGACCTACTTAAAAAATTTTGATTTACCTCGCCTAAAAAGGAAAACACTATTTGAAGTTTGATAGCATTTTTTATTTTTCAAGGATAAATAATGGTTTGAAACCTATTTTAATGAGTAAGGAAGCAGCAATTTTTCAGCATGTAAAAAGTAAAGTCTAGTACTTGTCTAGCTTGTCGCCATATTCATTCTACTGATACCATAGATGGTGAAAAAGCATTTTGAACACATGTGTGTTTTCAATTGGTTTTGTAGCAGCTTTGACAAGCGTGTGAGAGCAATTTTTATTCTTCAAGGAAAAATAATGGTAGCTCCGCACAAACAGAGTTTTTGCTATCAATAAGTTAAAGATCTCGACGAGCTAGACAAGTACACGGAGCGATATTTTCTTCTAATACGCTAAACAATTGCTGCCTTTGCGCACTTTAAAATGAACTTTAAATCGTCGTTGTTCCTTGAAAACAAAATTTGTTATCAAGTTTCAAACAGGGTTTCCACTTTTAGGACAGGTTGTCTAAAAATTTTCAGAGGAAGTCATACTATTTTTCATGATACTAAAAAATATTTTAACCATCATAGAAAGTGTGTAGTTCAATCTGAAAAGCGCTCGTTTTGATTTGGAAGGTGTACAGTTTCATTTCTAAAGCTCGCATTGAAAACTCTGGGTATTTTAGGACTTTTTTAGCAACTTGAGCTAGCAACTGCTAACAGCATAGTCGCAGAAGGCGCAGATTGTCGCTTTCACCCGAGTTATGTTCGCGGTTCGGGTTCTCCGCCCAGGACAACCAAGCCTTCAATTCCTTCGGGGTGCTGAATTGGTACGAGAGTTATCTGAGAAGGATATAATAACGACCTTCCCATTCGGTAGCCGCCCAAAGTTATTCTGTGAGCTGAAAAGCTATTCATATTGGCTGCATTACATCCCATAGAAGAAGAAAGCGCGGCACATCCCAAATAGAACATGCCTGACGACGTCTTTATTCTCCTTAACTCTTGGGTCGGGACAATCAGGAAGTGATGCCGATCTCGTGCTCATCACGAATCGAAACCTTGTGTTCGACTTTCGCTTGGCCAAGCAGCTTCACGCCAGTCTAGAGTCGAGTAATTAGTGGAATGCTTCTCACGCGCAATCAAGCATTCAATTTCTGTAACTGCATGTCTCGAGCATTTAAACGCCCGCGATCTCTCAGAAAGATGTAGAATGCATGGCGCATCTTCAAAAATCTCACATCATCGGCTGTTGCACTGCTCATGATAGCCTGAGACGTTAGCTGACTAAAGGACAAACTATTAAGGGCGGCGTTGCCTAATTCCTTTTAGGATACGCCACGCATCCTATTTCTACGGGTTGTCGCAGAGGCTATTCAAATGCGTATATGGCAATATATACAATGAGCTGACATAGTCAGCCGATGAACAATTCAGCGCTATATTAATGCCGGACAAGTGTGATGCCAATTCACCGACCCGGAGTGATGGAAAGCTTGGTTGGCCTGGGCGGGAAATCCGAAGCAGCTACCTGGTACCAGATGCACAGCAGGCGCTACATGTGCCCAAACATATGTAGTTGAATGGACGGCTCAACTGGAGCTCTGACAAGCTTTCGCTTGACCGCCGAAGAGTAGCTGTGTAGGACACACTTCTAAATCGTGGAGGCCTTTCGCCATGACAGGTGCTCCAAGTCTTTAGGGTATCGCCTAAAAAACTCCAGCACATTAAGTATTAACAATCCAGTTGCCACTTTGAGCAGCATTGACATCATCTAGCTGCCACTGTGCAGCTGCAGCTGCCGCCCAATCCTCAATCTCATAAAGACTGCACCTGGAGGTTCTCCAGGCCAAAGGTAGTCGTCGTCTAAACCGCTCGCATTTAATATGGATATGGCCTTTGTCGTGCTAATTCATCATCGGTTTTGCAGCGAATGTTGCCCCAACCGATGGTGTTACCACGAAATTCCTAGAGCGTCCTTATCAACTGAAAAACTCAGCTACCAGTGCTGCAATAAAATGCCGCAAGCACGCGATTTTTCACGGAGACACATTAATGACTGGAGAACGGGCGGCAATATTTCTATTCCGTTAATTATTTCCACCTGAGAGCCAGCGAAAGATATATTTTAGAGACGGAGGTGTGATGGAAAACAGATCTTCTTGAATAATAGCCACCAACAGCAGAACATTTCGAAGAGTGATTACAAGTTGCGTACCATGCATTCCGTTTTCTTGAAAGGAAGGTGTTGTCAGTTTTCGGGCTCTCCTTACATAAACGTGTACTAAATTTAAAAATTAAATTTAATTCCTGGCCACACACTCAATCCATTGTACTCATTAGAAAACAGTAGACTCTGTCCAACTATGAGTATGTGACCCGAAGAATCTTTAACATTTTTGGAACACTACAACATATTTATTGAAGGATGTGTACAACGGGTTCTCGCACATCTACACTTTATGGGTCTATGTCGCGAATGTAGGCAGCATTGCGTTGTGGTAACGCGCCAGCCAATCAAGCCGCATCGACTGGGCGACCATACAGGGATAACGATTTGAGTTCAATTACACCGATGCAATACCCTGACACCGCGATCTCATTTTTCTATCAATCACCTTCCTAAAATTTTATGAAAATCAGTTCCAGCTCCATTTGCGAAATATTTCGACCATATGTTACTTTTGGTCTTTGGTATTCATATCTAAAGCAGGTTATCTCCAATAGTTGAACAAAAAGTGAGTAAAAATCCTGAGGAGAAGGAACCAACATACAAATTATGGATAGTGATACATGTATATACCATTTTCATCAAATTCGGAGTTCTTCTAAACAAGCCGAACGCCTCTGAAATCAAACTGAACATCTTTCAAATGAAAGCGAGCTCCTTACACAATAAACTAGAGACTATCGAAAAATGTTAGAATAGTATTTTGTCCAAGGAAAATTTAGTATAACTTTTTTGCACGAGCCCAACAAGTGAACACATTGTTTGCATTGCTTCACTACCAACCAAATAAAAATCGCAACTTTTGTAATGCATTAGATGACTACTACCTTGTTGCGCTTTAAAACAAGTTCTACAGATAGTTAGAATGATTTTTTCAAGCAAAATTTGGTATGACTTTCTACGAGATTTTTCAGTTCAGCTGCCCAAAACAAGAGTGATAATTTTATAAAATTTTTATATTTTTGCTGAGAAAAATGATAACATAATAAGAGTTTGTAGTTGAACCTGTAAGAATCTCGTTTCGATCTGCAGAATGTTCACTTTGACATCAGAAGCACCAGGCTTAATTTCGAGCTTCACAATTCGGAAGAAGACGATACTAGTATGAAACTCAGGGAATAAACAATTTTGAAAGTGGATTTGAAAAGTATCCAGCTTAATTAGAAAAGTGTTCAATTTTTTTTTGAGAAGTGTCAATTTGTTCTGAAAAGCGTCCAGTTTGACGTGGAAAGTGTCCAATTTGATTTGAAAAGTATCCATTTTAATGAGAGATTGATTTCTTTGGGTGGGATTGGATCATACTTTTTCTAAGAAAACGAGCGGTGCCTAAATTGTAGAATCTGCTCCTAATTGTAAGAGCAGCCGAAAGACCTGCTGGTGTGAGTGCATTCATGCAGTCTTATTAAAAGCTTTCTTGTAGGGTCATTTTGGACAAATTTTAACCCAGCGATTTCTCATCTTTCGAGGTAAATATTCAATTATTTATCTTTTGTATCTGAAGTTGTCAAAGAAGCACGTCTTACCCAACTTACTGAGTCAGCACAAAAAACTTGACGTTCCGTATCTTCAGGGCTTGTCTCAGAAATTTATCGTCCTCTATTCATTACCATGTTGCATCGTCTAGTAATAGTCCTTCTTCTCTTCACTATTTTTCCTTATTTTTGGCTTTGTTGGGTAAACCATCGTGCATAATATAGATAAATAAATAAATAAATAAATAAATTTTTCAAAAGAAATCTATCCAGCGCCCAGTCCACGAGGCCCTCAGCTGCCGCCGTTTCGTAGGCTCTATCCGTCCGGCCTATTGCAGTACTGCAGTATCGAGTGTTTTTCCGCTGTCACACAGCAGAGGCGTTGCCCTCGATCGTCTCGATACCTGACTGATCTGACGGCGTTTGTTTTTGCAGAGCGTGAAAAGCACCGGTGTGCTGGCGGGGGCGTCTCGATGGGAGGAGGAGTCGGCGGCTCGCGAGAACGCCAATCCCATGGGCACCGACGGACCGGCACCAGCCGCTGTTCGACTGCAGGTACGGATGGACTTTAGAGCTTCAGACGCTAACCCTAGTTGTTCAGCAGCTTATACTCTTCTTAATTAGCGTGCACCTGCACTGGAACGAGGCTCACAGTCTTCTGTTTCGCCTCGGAGTTAGGAAATTCGTGGGAGGAAAATTTCTCTTCGGAGATCTAACTTGACGAAACAGCTTTCTAACACATTGGTATCCTTAGCTTTTCCTCAAAATTTCCTAGGATCGTCCAGTCAAGTGTAGCAGTGGCTGCGAAGATCCTCTTCCTCGTTCATGTTTACGGAAGTCTAACTAAGCACAGGAAAAGGGATTACAAGGCTCTTTGCCTATAGCAGCAGCTATGAGAGTCATCTCCTATACTAAACGAATGCTAGCTATGCTCTCCTAAACTGTCAGATAGCACAAGGCATCTCTATAGGCCACCTTTTGTTATTGAGGGCGTGTGGCAGCGCATTCGAAGTGGGTGGCTGCGGCGTGCACCCGATTCCAAGTTCTTGGTTCACACCCCTGTTCAAGGACCACCAAGTCTTCCGCCCTCCAGGAGACTTGTTTAGGAAGGATAAGTCACTGACGAGTCTAACGGCTGAGGATAGGTTTGAGTCCGTGTTTCTTCGTTAATGATGGAACAGATGATGGTTGACATCTCTAGTTTGGGTGCATGCGACTTACTATCACGTACTATTACTATTTACTGCTTATTATATGATTATAATCGTGTGGGCCGTGCAACGCAGTCGGAGGAGGTGTCGGCTGTCGCATGCATCCGATACCAGGCCCCTGGTTCACATCTTCTGCCCAGGCCAACCAAGCCTTCCATCCCTCCAGGGTCGATGAAATGGTAACAGACTGGAGAGGATGAAGCGCTGACTTGCTATCAACTGGCCATATCAAGTATTTCTTAGTCATATACGCATTGAAATTGCCTCCACGAAGTAAACTGCATAGCGCATCCCAACAGGAAACGATTTTAGCACCGTCTTTTACCTTTTATCTTTTACTATCCTTAGCGTCCTTTTATACCAGTTTTTTCAAGGTCTCAAATGAGGAATCAAAGGCATCAGTTTCATGGAGTCTAGCTCATTCATTTGGATTACATTCTGTTTTTCATTGCAAATTTTATAATTGTCATCAGCCATAGCAAGTATTTCTTAGAAGTGTAGGTGATTTTAACGCATGTTATCTCCTATCACCGAGAGAAGGAGAAGAAGCAGATCCCCTCAGTGTCTTCAACGTTCGGTAGCCTACAAGTCTTCGAGACGATATCATTGGTACTGTACAAGTGAAGTGTAGCTAGCTGCGGTTTTGGTGACCTCTTTAGAGTAACGAGGAATGGAGGCCTCTTTAGAGTAACGAGGAAGGAACGGTGTCTGTAGATGAGCCATTCTTAAAGATTTCTGATGTTTTTTGAACACCAAGTTTGGTGCGAAAGCCTGATTAAGTAATCATATTGAGTGAAGCAATATACATTAATTGTTTCAAAATAATCTTCTATTAGGTTGCCTGGAAAGTTTTTGTGTTACTATTTTTCATTAGTCTATTATTAAGTAAAAATTCAACTTGCATTAGTGCTACTTTCTGTAGAGAATTTTTCGTTCTGTCTGAGTAAATGTTCATTTATACTTCTGTTCTTGAAGGGCTTATTGAAGTATGTTCAATTCGGAATGATGTTTTATTTTCACATCAAATTGGGACAATCCGCAGCCGAGACTCCTAGACAAATCAATCAGATGTGGGGCCTAATAGTGTTGGGGAAAGCACTGTACGCCTGTGGTTCAGTAAATTTCGGACCGGAGAATTCAGCCTTAAATATGATCCCCATAGGGGTCGACCTAGAGCAATCCTGGACGAGTTGAAGGAATTGATGGAAGCTGAATCATTCCAGACAGTTTGTGGAATCCCAGAGGAACTGTTCGTCAGTAAAACTGCTGTTGCGGATGCTTTGAGGCGCCTTGGGAAGGTGAAAAAGCTCAAAAAATAGGCACCCCACGAGCTGAGTGAGCGGCAAAAATCGTCACGTTTTGATATTTGCTCTTCTCTACATTTACGCAACAAACTGACCGGTTTTTGGATCGAGACGTCACTTGTGATGAAAAGTAGATTCTGTGTGATAACGGGGAACGTTCCGGACAGTAGCTGGACGCCGACGGACCCCTAGGCATTTTCCAAAGGCGAACCTTTACCAAAAAAGGTAATTGTCACTGGTCGGCGGCTGATGTGATCCACTACAACTTTTTGGCACCTGGACAAACGATCACAGCAGAGTCCTACTGTAGGGAAATGGACGAAATGCACCAAAATTGCGTCAAATTCAGCCAGCATTGGTTAACAGAAGAAGCCCGAGTCTTCTGCACGATAACGCCCGCCCACACGCAAATCACTATTCGAAAATTGGACGAATTGAAGAATAAATTGAACGAACGAACAAAGATTGAAGTTCTGCCTCACCCGCCATATTCTCCAACACCTCACCAGACGACTACCACCTTTTCAAACACTTTCAGAACTTTCTCGCTGGTAAAACCATCACCAATCAGTGCCAAGCCAAAACAACTTTCGTGGATTTTGTCGAAACTCGACCACCTATTTTTTTCGCTGACGGAACAAGTCGACTGGTATAAGTGTGCTATTCGAACGGTGCTTACTTCGACTTAATCCGATAGAATTTGAGAAAACTGAACCGCTGAGAACTTTCTGGACAACCTAATATAAGTGATAAAGATAAATAACGGCGTTAGTCACTGCCGTTTAAAATGCAACACGCATTCTACTTCTTCAGGAAGTCACATGCAATTTGAATGCGTATTTCGCCTGCAACGGCTCGTGGTGGGCATGCTTGGTTTGCCTATGCGGAAAATCCGAACCATAAACCTGGAGTCAGATGCACGTGACAGTCGACGCCTCCATCGACTGCGCCGCCACGCGCAGTACCCTTTAATAGAGAAGCTTTGTGAAGAAACAATTAGAGGACACCTGTTATCTCATATTATTATTATATCATCTACCCTAATAGCATGGAAAAGATCGAGCATGCATAAGCAGCGTATTCATTCATTCCTGGCATGTGCCAGAATGGCCCGGCTGATCTTTCATTCGTGTTGAGCACTATATCTCTTGATGAGCTCCTTCATGAAGAAGTCTTAAGCTTTATTTACCTGCCCAATAAGGAAACGCAATGTTTGAAATTTCCTAAAATTCTCATTTTGAGGAAAAACCATGGCTTAAAGCTTATTTTATAGGCGGCTATTTTTAGCGCTAAAAAGGAGATTACGTCATGCCCTCGTTCAAGACCTCGCGACTTTTATTCGATTGATAGCAAAATTTTTGTTCACGTTAGGTTTTACACCTGTAGCGATAGAGGGATGGATTCGGCTACTTTTCTCTCGTCCAGCGGGTCTCAGCGAAATGCTTCACATACGTGGTCGGCCCACATAATTTCCAACGACTTCTCCTATGTACTAGGACGTCGACCATGTTGTCTCTGCGACCACCTAATCACACGCGGCTCGAAAACATTTGTTCCATAGAGTGGATGCGGCATCAGAAACTCACCCGTTCCTTGCGAACTTTGCCTCTTTAAGATTATTAGAAGTCTCCTTGAAGATAATTCACCTATTTTTATAATAGATTTTTTCATTTTGACTTGGAAATAAGCTTTTGTAACACTGTGTCATCTCTGTGATCTTCCTGCATAAATTCTAAAATCTCGGAAGCGTTCTTAAGAAAAAACTTGGATCTATCCGAGTCGGAGGGGGTGCGGCAAGAAAAGTAAGACGAACATCAACAGGACGGCATATACATATTCGATAGGAAATTGCATAGAAACGTTCCCTTTAGACTAGCTTAATAAATGGGCTTTTTAAAATTAGTGCCCTTCCAATTTTACCGTCGTTTTTAAAAATAGTGAGTGAAGTGCCCTTCCATCACTAGGATAGCTCCAAAACTTTCAAGGTATTGTACTTACGATTAGTTGCCCACATCGAATGGGTTTCCGTTCCTAGAATTTCACGTGATCTTGTATACGTTTGGCTGCAGCTGCCCCCGCAGACGGAGGCGTACTACGCGCCAAATGGGGACTACAAATTTTCAACTTCGTCTGAGTAATTTCAGCTTTAGTGCTAATTCGACAATTTTGACTGTTTCTTCCAATCACGAACCGATAAACGCCTAGCCTGGGGTTCCATAGCTTTGGTCATATGGACTTCGTATGGGCCTAGTGACGATAAGTGCATTTCGTGGTAACAACTAGGTAGTTCCGGGTGTTGACGTATGGTTAATCTAATAAACTGGCAACTAACTGCGTTACGGGGTAGACGTGAATATTATAACTTTTACTTATATGAGCTCCGACCAACAGATATGCTGTAGTATACGACAATTTTCTAGATTGATCCCTTATTACTTAATTGAATTCTGATCTTTTTCCTAGCAAGCAATAAATCTAATCGTAAGTATCTATTACTGCATTTCTCGGTAACTGTTCCGTCGTGAAACAGTGTTCAATATAAAAGGCAGTTAGTGATTCCTCTCGATTGAAAATATGCTTCTGTGAGTTCTACATCTTTGCTGGTGCCTTTTTAAAATCGTCAGCTTAGAATAGGCGTAAACACTGTAATCCGATTCAATTTTAAGCTTTTTACTGAGAACAAGTCGACTCATAAATAAACAGTTCTAGAGTGAATGCCAGCTATGAATCCTTGGGCGGAGCTCCTCTTGGTTTTGTCTCCTTTTAGGGCAGCAATTATTTTGGGATGATGCCCTGTCTAATTACCATACATTGGACTGGAATTTTGACCAACTATCCTGAATTTCATTAAAAACCGATTCTGATTGCAGCGTTCTTTACATGTATTTTAGCCGTGTAAGAAACAGTATATAATAGATATATAATAATAAATAGTAGTAGATAATAAACAGTACGGGCGCGTGTAGCGTAGTTGGAAAAGGTGGCGGCTGTCGCGTGCACCCGATACCAAGTTCCTGGTTCAGATTTCCCGCCCTGGCCAGCCAAGCCCTCCATCCTCAGAAGTCGGTGAATTGATACCGGAATTGTCTGGGAAGGATAGAGTGCTAACTTGTCCATCGGCTGGTATCCGCAGGTCATTGTTTGGCCAAATACGCATTCAAGTCGCCTTCGCGACATCCCCTAAAAGTATTTAGAATCCGTGGCGCGTCCCGAAAAGGGAAGGTCTGTAATGTCGTCCTTTATATTTTAATAAATAGCATAGTATAATAGGATCTCTCTAGTAATCTAGGCAAAACGTTGTAGATGTTGTAAGCTGTCACAACGATGTCTTGTTGCGATCAAAACTTCTAGCGCCAGGCGGGACTCGAACCCGCACCTCCCTCTGACCGGGCGGGAATGCTCTACGCCATTACACCATCGGCGCCGTTTGATCGAACGCAACATCCACACCTCGTGGGACCCATCAGCACCCACCCGTATCCGGGATGAGCTGGCCGCTGATATTAGCATGGGACCAGTTAAGCTGATGGTCTTGATAGAAACGATTCAAATCAGTTTCTTTAAGCCTCATGCCATACCAGCCAATTGAGGCTTAAAGAAACTGATTTGAATCGTTGTAGATGTTATTATTTGGTAGAAATAGCTAAGAGTTCAGGGGCTAGATTCATCAAAAGCTTACCGGCCGGTAAGGGTATCTTATCTGTATCTCTGTATCTTTCTATATTCCTTACTTCGTAGGTCGACATGGTGAATCCGGTATGATATCGGCGGTATCGTTGATGAATCTGGCCCTAAAAGTACTATTCCTCTCTGTCAGAAAGCTTAGGCGCTCCCGTATGCAGTTATATATGAAGTAAAAATGGTTGACTGCACAGACCTTTCCAGAGTCTACTGGAAGCGAGTAGACCTAAACGTTAGCTCAACAAATTGCGTGATTTTGTTCTAACCCACTGAATGCGGATGTCTGGTGGTAAGCCAGACTGTTCTACTAAATTTTTCGATGCTATCTTACCGGGGCTTCTTAGCTATCTTACTAGCGTATCTTACTAACTAGTAGTGTAGCAGCACAGCCAAATAAAGTGAGGGCTGTCGAGAGCACCCCATTCCAGATTCCTGGTTCGGATTTCCCTCCCAGGCCAACCAAGCGTTCAGCCCCTCTGGGGATCAGTGAATTGGTGTCGGAGTTGTCTGGTATTGATAAAACACTGTCTTCTCCGTGGGTTGGTCACCGCCTCTGTCATTGAATAGGCTGAAGACTCATCCACATACACATTGCCTCCATAATATCGCTTAGAAGTAGAATGCGTGGCGCGTTCCAATTGATAGAATTGAGAATTGATTAACATTCTTCTTTATCTTTATGCTTTATTAGCTATCCTGTCCTTTATCCTTATACACTGTTAAGGAGGAAATCCTCTCAAAAGGATGGAGTGTGAATGTCGACTTCAATGAACGTTTGATTTGGATGCGCCACGCATTCTATTTCTGTGAGGTTTTGGGCAGACTCTCTGCCCTCTAAAGTGGACAACACGTTGGATTTGCCGACTGGATGACAAATAGGCGCTTTATTCCAAGTATGTCTCAGCCAAGTATGGAACCGTTTCACCGGCTCCGGACGGATAGAATGCTTGCATTGGTCTCAAGTGATGAAATTGACTGTAGCTGTTGACAAAGATTAGTATCGACCTTTATTTTTGATAACGTTTTGGCGTTGTTGCCTTCTTCAGAGCTGGAAGTCGAAGGAATCTCTGGAAATTATTAGCCCAAACGCCATTTCATCTTATAGAATCTAATTCCTAAGGAAGCAAGGAGTCAAGAGGCAAAGTAATAGAAACCAGCAACGCTATCCTTAGCAGTAGAGGTCGAGCTGATCTACCAGTCACCTCTAGTTGGAAGTGGGCTAACTTAGGTGGATGTGCGAGCTTACATTTGCACCCCACCTGCCCCGGGGACGTTCTTGAGCCCGACCACGTAGGTAGAACCCGCAGAAGTCGACGAATGGTGCCAGCTCTTGCGTCAGCGGTGGCAGCCACATGGGTCTAATTCTTTGGGTAAGACCTCTTTATCAGTTGAAGACCCCCGTCATTGTTTGAGTCCTCACCAGCGCTTTAAATCAACCTCTCTTTCCCTAGTTTTTAGGCCACTTGGTGAGCTGACCCACACTTTAGGGTCAAGGACCAATTCACAGCTAACCTAGTGCAACTGCCCTTATATCAAAAACTCGACTTTTCTCTGTTGAGCTTTACAATGCCTGACAGAAGTCTACGCTTCTGAATCGTAGCCTTGCGTATAAGTGCAGCAGCCGTTGATGAATGGCTATTTTTAGGGCATAGGCCTGCCGCAGTTGCTTTCCTTCTACAAATAGGAGCCATTTATAGGCATTGCCCTTGGCCACGATACGATATAGATGTTATGTTCCCAATAAAAATCCGATGTTTCCAGATGTAAATTCCTTAGAGTAACTGCCACCATTGAAAGGATTTAGATGGATGATGGGGTTGCTAAGCCTAGTTAAGCTTAGCAAAACGTTTTCATGTAATTCATCAGAGACCAGCGACCAGCTTATGATAAGTAGACTCTGCTGCTTCCTTCCTGATCGCCTTTCTTCTGGATTCTTGCCCAGTATGCATGCCTTTCTAAGAATGAAGTAGGATTCGCTGGCAAATTCTGGGCTTCCTTATGTCTGCATGAGTCAGCCACGGTCCCACCCCTACTTACCAGAGCTTTTGCCCGACCAATCAAGCCTTCTATCCCTCCGAGAACAGTAAATTGCTACAGGACTTGTCTGAAATGGCAAAACTCCGAGTTGCCCATCGGCTGAACACTGCAAGTCATAAGCAAAATACGCAACCAAATGGCCTCCACGACATCCCGTAGAAGTAGAATGCATGGCGCATTCCACAACAGACTCCTTATCGTCTACTATCCGACGTATAAAACGAATTGTTTCGTCGATGAGCTCAATCAACGTGCTTTCAATCATTCTTAGACACGTCGGGTACCAACCAACCGAGTAGAATGCATGGTAGTCTTAGTTGTCCTAGGTCCATATGGAACTCGAACCCACCTGTGAAAGGCATACTGATATTCTTCCGACATCCCGCGGAAGCCTATTGGCTACGAATCTCGTCCAACGGATGTCAATGAAACGAACTGCGTGACTGACCCTACTTATCCCTCACGACTTCCTAAAAACAGCGTGATTCCGGATGTTGAGCAGGGTTGGAAGCATTCCGTAGTACTAAAGGAAATCAATATTTGAATTATAATTTTTGTACCATAGAATTGCCGTGTAACGCCGTCGAACCCTGTCGACTTCCAGAGTAGCCCAATTGGATCTCTTCGCTTAAAGAACGGTTCCCATCAGATCTCTAACTCTGAACGTTCATAAAAAGGTCCGTCCAACGCGTTGGGAGTTAAACCAACGCGCTGGCACTGTACCTGGTGTTCTTTTGACGTCCATCGGAGTCCAACTGGTTACAGCTGTCATCCAATGGGTGTCTGCGAAGCGCATTACATGGCTGCCTATCTTCGACGACTTGGCCAATGTAACAGTCTCTCTGATCCCCGTACATCGACAAAGTTGAGAATTCCAGTGGCTTCTTTTCTGAATTCCGTTAGTTCAAGCATCACTTTTCAATCCTCCCTGATTCCATCCGTCGCTAATCGCGTGTTCATCCTGCCTTTGCACACCCCAGGTCTCTGGGCAACGAACAGTGGAGTCGGAAAGGTGCCCACGGAGTCGGACGTTCTTCCTCTTCCTCATGACTTCTTCGACGCTCTTGAAAGCTCCCCGAGCCGCTTGTTCCTCCTGCTCAGCTCCGGCAGCACTAGGTCGCTGGCCATGTTGACTTCGCGGCCAAGATACACATAGTTGGAGCATTTGCCCGCCCCGTTGAGCGTGAATAGGTCGCCAGAAATTCAACCGTTCCTCATGAGCCTTGTCTTTGTGAGATTCTCTAACTACGGTTTTTCTGCTTGGTGCCACACTAGTCTGACGAGATTGACTAGACTAGAATTCCAGTACTAGCATCCCTGTAGAGGAAACAGGAAGTTTTTCTTAGTGTTTTCCACGTTATGCTTCCCTCTAATGTGTGTCTGCGAGCTAATCATTCTGACCATAAGCTGATAATGCGCTTTGGTTCAGCTCGATGGCTACAAAATCTGAATTCCCCTTGAGTACTCCTTAAGCTGGCTGTTCGTCTGCATTGCATGATGCCGCTAAATGGCTTATCCTCGTTTGGACCCGGCCGTTCGCGCAACGTCTAGAACTTACCACACCGTCTGGTCATCCGAGCCAAAAAAAAACATATGTAGCCACAGCAAGGCTCGGTCTCAGCTGAAAGAATCCAACTTAAAGGTTCGCTAGTAACCAAAACGCGTTTTTTCTTTCGATGTTAGAAATGTAGCTTCTCCAAGTGAGCACTCCAGCACTTCTTCTTCTTCTTTCACTGGTCAATCTTTTGTTCATGTGGCTTATCATACTGGCAGGGTACGTGACAGGCGTCGGCTATCGCGCTCACTTCGATGCAAGGTTCTTGGTTCGGATTTAGGCCTAAAAATCTTCCATCTTTTCATGATTGGTGAATTGGCATCGGATTGTCTGGGGAGGGTAATGCACTGATTCTCCAACTGTGACACCCCGAAGAAGTAGAATGCGTGGCGCATCCTACTAACCTTCTGGTGTCTGTAAACTGCCTAAGAACTGTTGCAGAATTGTCTAAGAAGCATCTTGGCTAACCACCGCATGGTTTTCTATAGGCAAACTAGGCATTCAAACTGCTTCCGCAATATCATGTAGAAGTAGAGTTCGTGGCGCATCCTACTAACGGACCACTAAGCGCTGATTTCTATCCTCCACAACTTTTGTTCTAGCCTAACCTCTAAGGTGAGCACCTTCTAAGCCATGAACTGGTGAACTACCCTCAGCCCACTCACGAAAATATGCACCAAGTTGGTGAAGCCGTTGATGTACACAAATTTTTAGGTACCATTCGTTAATGTGGCCTACATTGTGGGACAGCGAAACACCGTACTAATCTGGTCGCATCGGCCGGGTGTGCTACTCGGCGAGGAGTGTACGTTAGTGTCCCGGTTGGTTGCCGCATGCTCTCTCTATAGGTGCTCTGATAGGTTGTGGCTGGCTGATGCGTTCCAATCTGGCCACATTATCAACAATCATGTTGGCCAATCCAATCATGTTGGCCACATTATCAACAAGTACTGATTTTAGGCCTAAAGTAGCGCATGGCGATACGATAAGGTATAACGGCGCCGCGACTAGTTACCTAAGTATGGTCTGCTCGCGTTCAATCTCAAGCGGATGCTGAACGACTTGTTAAAGGTACTTTCCGGGTTTGTACCCAGAGGATCCGGTGGGTGCGGTTGAACAGATCCTTAGCCAATCACATAAGACCAGCGTCGTCCAAAAGCTGGAACTTTGGCGTTGACGTCCACCTGTGGTTGGCACGTGGCCCTAGGCATTAGCCCAGAAATTGCCAGAAAATAGTGCCGATAAATGTGACTTCTAGTCGAGTCGTAAAGTAGTGGGCATAGAATAAGGGCAAAGTTCTATTAGCTGGAAGTGCACTAAAAACTAAGTGCATGGTGCATACCAGCAAACAACAGTTTTAGGTTTTCTATCTTCTTTATGATCTGTATCGTGTCACATTTACCTACACGAGCGGACCAGGTAAAAAGTTCGTCGTTGAGAAGCACTAGTCGTTAATGTGGCTTACATGAGGAGCCAGGAACGTGTCGGCCATTCACAACGAATCAGAGCACCGATCACACACGCGTCAACTAATGAGAGCTCCTATCGAAAACGCGTCAGCCAATCCGCACTCTCTAGATCGCTCCTGTCCTTCTGATTCGGTGCTGCCTGATTGGTCCGCTGTGCTTCCCAGCCCTCCTCGTCACGTTGGTCATAATAGCGACTAGTGTCCTTGCAAGGAGCGTGTGGGAGCGTGTGAGGACGAACATTAGCCTAAATTTCCTTGGCGACCTACTAGTGGAGACGTTGAAATCACTACTACAAATACAACTCGCATTAAAAACATGCACACGGCGCAATCCGGGCACTGTTGAACCTATGAGAACCTCTTTTTTCCTCTTTTCTTCTTTTTTCTTTTCCCTTTCCTCTAAAGGATATTCATATTCTTGACCCGCGAAGTCACAAGGTGTCCAGTTGCGCATGAAGGTCCTGGTCATGGCAGGGAAATGCGCGTTTTCACCACTAAGTATCTATAAAACAGCTAGAAATAGCAGTCGAATGCATACAAACCCTATCCTGATTGGCTGGCACGTGTTCGGTCGGTACTCTGATTGGATGTAACTTGGTGACGCATTTCGCCCTCCCCATATGCTACAATCAGCTGTGTATAACTAGTGTTTTTGTCGCCGTCGGTCTCTACGAAGGCACTTAAGAAAGCACTGATCTAATGAGTTCCGCTTCATTAATCCACGCTATTTTGTTCGCTTCATTTGCACGTCAATGCCGGCACGGCTGTCGGCGGCACTGCCAGCTGTGATCAGGAAAACATTAGGCTGGGCTAGGTGAGATGGATTGCACGTTCGCATGAGTCCGACTCTTACTGTCTGATTACACTTGAACTATATACTACTGGCTCCAACAGCTCACGTCTGCTGGGTACAAGCCACAGAGCTACTGGAGAGGCGGGATGGGAGCGCGAGAATAATTGTTGTTCATTTCGAGAAGTTGATCGAAAGATTCAGCTCGGCATAGATGTTAGTCGTTTATGTCGGCTATATGTGGAGGAAGACGCACTAAAGCAGGCAGGTGCCATCGATTTGGCGAACGCTGCCCTGATTGGCTGGTATGTATTCGGTCGCTACTTTGATTGGTTGTGATCGTCTGGCGCACTCCGCCCTCCAAGTGTGGGCCACATTGAAGGATAAAGGATAAAGAACTTCGTTACTCAATCCCTTTTTGGGATGCGCCACGCATTCTACTTTTACGAGATGTCGTGGAGGCGATTTGGATGCGTATTTGGCCATACAATGACTTGCGGTGGCCAGCCGATGAACAATTCAGCGCTATATCCTTCCCAGACAAGCCTGGTACCAATTCACCGACCCCGACCCAGGAACCTCGTATCGGGTGCACGCGACAGCCGGCGCCTCCTCCGACTGCGCTACACGCGCCCTGGGCCACATTACCTACTATTAACCTCATCACTTACGATGGGGATACCAGAGCGCTCCTTTCAGTCAAGAATATGTTGCTCCATTGGTCTGCACTACATTACCATCCAACAGCACCTTCTGTCATCTGTTGTCTCGCTCGTCGTCGAAGTGCTCGATCGGACAATACTCATCCCTGTTGCGTGCCAGAGTAGCCCAGTGGATCATTCTTTCCTTCTATTGGCACAAAGAGAGTCACATCCTTTGCACAGGTCCTTCAAGGAGTAGCCCGTCCTCGGCATGGTGTATGTCCTGATGTGCCTCCCTTTGAATCCGCTCAGTCCAGGCGGTTATGACTATCGTCCCGCGGATGCCATTGGATGATGGTGCAGCGGAACAAACATGACTGACCAACAGAAATTTTGACGCCAAATGTAGCGGTCACAACAAAGGTTTGCGTCCAAATAGGTCACCATTTTCCGCCACTGTGTTTTGTTCTTATTTTGTGTTTTTTTGTTGACTTGGGGTTCAACACCGATTCACAGAAAATCGCCGTTAGTTCCACCAATTGGCATAGATCTTCCAAACTGTCAAAGGCTCAGTTTGTTTTTTAATAACGATTCTAGGAATATGGATAAAGAACGGTGCAGGAATAGAGCTGGACTAGAAATCTGAACCAAGAACCTGGAATTTAGTCCACACGACAGGCGGCACATCCTCCGACTGCGCTACCACCCGCCCCTCGCCCCTTGGTGATTACATGTTCAAGAGATCTTCAAAGCATGCAGCAGCGACCTTCGACCCATGTGGTCCGCAAAAGGGCTAGAGATGCCTGCACTCGGTCCCGTGTCAATATTATCGTTTGTGTGCCCAGCTGATATGAATAGGCGATGATTCCTTCGTTGGTCACCACTGAGCCAATATTTTCTTTCCTTCAGCTGTAAAACAGGACTGTAATTTTGTACCTTCCTCAAAATATTTTGAGCGACAATTTTGCCAAATGGATGACCAAAATATTTTAACGTCATCGAGCCATGGAATAACTCATTTAGACCACCTTCGCCCTTTGTAATTTGAACTCTATGTAGTAATTTTATCGACAGCTACATGGTATTTATTCGACTGACGTAGAATAGCTATTCTAACCTGGCAAGTAGCGCAGTCGGTAGATGTGCTGGCTCTTGAGTGCACTTCTAATCGATTCATGATCCAACACCCGCTTAGGCCAAGCCTAATTTATTCTCTCCGGGGTCGCTAAATTGGTCAAGAATTGTTTTGGAAGGGAACAGCACTGTGATGTGTATCGGGTTACTGTAATAACAGATAGTTCTTCGGGTAGGTCCTTTTCGTAAGAAAAGCGAACTTTAAAAGTTTGAAATTTGAAAAAATAAAACGAAATTTTGAATAAAAAATATAAAATAAAGATTTCTCTATTGTATCTTATGAAACTTGCGTGTCTCATCCTAGATAGATATTCTTCTAACTAGATCTGTATTCTTCGTATTTTATCCCTTATCTTATTCGACGTTCCACTGGCCATCGATTTGCTCAAGCGGGTGCCAGGAACGACTCTTTTCTTCCCTGTCATGTGCCAGAGTAGCCCAGTGAAGTGAGTAGCCCTTTGTTTAGGGAATACGAAGGTTACGCTCACTTAAGGCACAAAGAAGCACCGCCAACGCTCTAGCGTTCTTGTCTTCTCATTCTTCACAAAATCCAGTTGGTAACGAATTGTACATAGTAGGCGCCAGCCATATGCATGGCGTGACCGGCCAACCTAATTTTCGACATCCTGTTCACAATAACGTATATGGATTTTGAGCGTCGAAGAAGTTCGGAGCTCTGGAGGCCTGATGTTTGCATTTTGAAGATAGGGCAGATATATGTTTACCGAGTGAGATCGGCCTTTTAGGTTGAATCGAAAAACTTGGGAAAGTAAAAGACGTGGCGCATTCCAAGAGTAGCTTACTGTTATCGAAATGCATCTATCGAAGCCTTCAATGGACATGATTGCTGAACAATGCGCTGGTTTTCGGAGCCATGATCAGCCTATGGGACGTGATGTCTGCTGCACGAAGCGCTTTGTAAGTGGCCAAAGTGACTGCGTCAACATTCTTCTTTGCCGATAGGTGGCCATTATTTTCGCAACGCGCTCAGCCCCCGACCAGGGTTTAGACCACTGAAAGACATGGGTCATGGGTCACCTGGCAATGCATCCGGGTATGGGGCCGAGATTGTTACACCTTTGCCACCTATCATCGTTCGGCGGTCTATTTGTTTGCCGGCTGGCCGACTAGCTGGTCGGTCGGACGGCTGCCGTCCGCATCTCAGCAGCGGCAGGCGATAGCAGCTTTTCTTTCAACCTGTCTGACGACGCTCAACCTCGTCGGTTGATAGCAGGCAGCTCAGCCAATAAATGAATCGCTCGCTATCAACAGCGCTGTGTAACAGACACCCCGTCGAGAGGATCGCTCCTCCGAGCGGGCGAGTGGCTGCGAGAAGTGCTGCATGGCCCGGGTAGACCGTAGATCGGAAAGATCCTTCTGGAGGTGGAAGAAGGAAGCGAGTTAAACGGCTGCAGCGGCGCAAGCCAGTCAAGAAGGCTTTGTCTCCGCTGCATGGGTAATATTCTTCGAGCAAGGGGTTCCGCATTCCTAATTTATGTCTGAAAATCCCGATTGAGCCACTTTTTCGCCATGCCCTGGAAGGGTTCATGGTACAGCCTTCGTCTAGACACTCGTGCAAATGTATGCACGACTACGCTGACTTTTCAGGAATAAGCCGTGCCTTGCGACTCTGCGTGGTGTCCTACATGGTTCCCGAAAAGGCATTGGACCATAGGCCAATGTGTTCGGAGACAAGAGGCCAGACGCTAGTTAATAACTCACTCTTCGAGCGAGTTTTCAGGGGTAAATGAGACGGTTGGTCAGGCACGGAGTCAAACCCATTCGACTCAACTCCTCAAGTGATGCCCTACTGTGCTCGTGGAAGCGCAAGGCAAGGAGGCGCCGGCTGTAGCGTACCTCCTGATTCCAGGTTTCTTGTTCGGATTTCCGCCTAGGCCGACCAAGCCTTCCATCCTTCCGAGGTCGGTGAATTGTTACCAGACTTGTCTGGGAAGGATAAAGAGCTGACTTGTTCATCTGCTAGCCACCGAAAGTTATTGTAAGGGCAAGTACGCATTCAAACCGCCTCCACGATACCACATAGAAGTACAATACGTGGCGCATTCCACAACAGGATTGATTAACGCCTAGCTTTATCCTTCATTTTCAAACTGGTCATCTGCATTTCAACAACCATGGCGCCCATGCACGACAACGGACAAGTAGAGTCCTACGGTAGTAGCAGACATGTGGTCAAAAGTATTGTGTGATGTGCAAATACGGACGTTCGCTATGATTAATTCCATAGAGCTACTAGTAAAAGTCGAAAACATAGAGCGAAAAAAACGGAAAAAGAAAATGAACCACAAACGAAACGCTAATCTTGACAGAATAGTGTGAAGTAGTGCTCAGACACTCGCAGCGGTCAACTGGAAGGGCGACTATGGTGAAGATGTAGATGAACGGAAGTTCATCAGCAGTCGAACTGGCCATTTTGAGCGAGAGTGTGAGACGGCGAAAAAATTACCGAAAAGTTTAAACACGGTTTAAACTCCCGCCCTAGGAATTTCGTCGAATTTTGGGAGAAATACTGTTCAACTACCGGTAAATTTCTTATGTGAACTACTGCTGTTATCCCAGTTCAGCGCTGCGAGTCTATGAGTGGTCCCTACTTAGTGATTGTGATGAACCTGTACTATGTTAGTACGCAATCGCGTACGTTACGCGTTATCCTACGCAGTGATTCTAAGCCGTGAACCAACCGCGCAGTAGGTGTGGTCCGCCGTGCTACATGAGCATTTCCAACCAATCAATTGTCACCTGAAAGCCTTTGGTCAATTATAACTTAAAGATCAATAGGTAGCGTTGATCAAACCTTTTAAAGGATACACCACGCATTCGACTTTGCGATAGACCTGGAAGTATTCAGATACATATACATACTCTGACTTGCGTAGGCCAGACGATGGACAAGTCTGTGATGTCAATGGTTTCCTCTTCTCAGACATGCCGGGCGTCGATTCCCCCACCTCAGAGTGATAGAGGGCTTCGCTCAGTGGGGCGGGACCCGAACCTTCAATCGACCCGGTGGCACGAAACAGACGGTGCTTTCTCCAACTGCGCTATACACGCCTATTTATATTTATGGCTACGCTATTCAAGAATGTAGAGTGACTGTCACTTCATTATCGCCTTCGTCATCATCTCTTATTTTTCACTTTTTAAAGTTACTTTTTCAAACGGCCTTTTCTCAGGGTTGCTGTATAAACCTATTACATGTTCAAAAGATTTATTTATTTATTTATATTTTATTTTTATTATTTTATTTTCTATTTACTTGATGAGTTTTACTTTTTCTTGGCAGTCAGAGAGCCTCAAAGATCTATGATTTCGACACTTTCTACTCAGTGATTAGCCTCCTTTACACGACGCTAATCTCGCCTCCATCTTGTGTATACAGCCAGCAAGATCTCTGAGCAGCATTATAACAGGCAGACGATCATAAACCCTCGTCTTCTTCACTGTCTGTTTTTCGAGGCTTCTAAAAGCCTTTCAGCACTTTCTGAAGTCATTATCTTTCCTCCAGGCAGCAGAACTCTGCCACTGCTCGTAAAGCAGTTATTTCTAATAGTTTTGCGTGTTCAAAACACGTGGCACAGCCTGAAGATGCTCTCCATGCCGTGCACCTTTCGCTGATGATAACCTTTTGGACATGGAATTTTTTGAATATTTTGCGCCACATTTGTCCGACATCGCGAATACTCTCATCACCTAATCTTAATGTTTAGTCCACACGCTCTGACGTCCTAGCAGATATGGCCAATCAGGTTAGATCAATTTATAATTCCTATAAATAAACGTCGTCTGGATGTCATCTGGTCGATCGCTGGAGCCAAACGAACCTTTTATCCTTCAGGGCAATCAGTTAATCGGTAATAAGACCTGGGTATGTGGAGCACAGTCCAATGTGGTGCAGGCTGTCGCGCGCACCCGATTCGAGGTTCTTGGTTGTGATTTTCCGCCCAGGCCAACCAAGCCTTCCATCTTCCCGGAGTAGGTGACTTGGGCGCAGACTTATCTGGAAAGGATATAGCACCGACTTGTTCATTGAACAGCCACCCCAAGTCAGTGTATGACCAAATACACATTCGAATCGCTCCTCGACATCTAGTATTTAGAAGCAAAACGTGTGCTCATCCCAAAAGGGATCGAGTAACGCCGTCCGTTATCCCTTAATAAAACCGCTAGGGAAGAACTAAGCCGAACATTTTCCCTTGGCTGATGTATGCCATCATACTGCTAAATAAATGTGCTTTTAAATCGCACTCACTATACCGGTAAGAAGTAGAATGAATAGAGGTAAAGTAGAAGAAGTAGAAGTAGAATGTCAGCCTACAAAGTAAAACACCTGCCATCCAATCGTGTGGGAGTTATCATATACCTTTTCTAGCTATATACATTCTAGAGCGGCACGTTCCCTTTTTGTATTGGCCACTCTGAGCAGACCTCGATTCCAGGTTCATGGCTCAGATCTTCCACCCAGAGCAACCAAGCATTGTCTGTGAAGGGTAATACACTGTCTTTCGAGTCTATCGGTCGGCCACCTTGTTCCAGTTGCCAACCCTTGGAAGTAGAATGCGTGGCGCATCACAAAAGGGGATGATTAACGTCATCGTTTATGCTAAGGGTGTCCATTCTCTATCTCTGTCTTTAGTCATGTCAGAAGAAAATATTTCTCTGATGGCTGGAACAGAGACACCTGTGAGGTATTCATGAAGCAGAAACATGGTTCGACTTCCACATGGGGCGAGAATTTTCTCACAATTCATCGTTTTTGATCTGCCTACATCTCTGTCGTAGAAATCGGAAACACTTGGTAAAATGTCTCATCTACTGCACAGGCTAATTCCGCAGGTAAATAGCCCTCTCATTCAGAGGAATCGATGAATCGATGATGTGTGCAAGATGGAGCACGGGCCGACATGTAGCAGTTGTTTATAATTTATGTGGTCCTCAATGGCTCCATTCTTTGCGGGAAAAAACGGACGATGCGTGGCAGAATTATCCGGTCTATGCACTGGTAGCTCAGCTGAGGCTTCTTCGAATCGGTTTTCTACAGGCATCGCTTAGAGAATGAGCTCATTCATAACGCTTGAAGACCGAGCATTACGCTCAATTTTATCGGTTGTCGTTCCGATTCAGTTCTAGACAGCTTCTAGTTTTCATTAAGCTAAAGGAGTAGATTCGACTTTAGGTTCCACAGCAAGTCCCTCTGCCGACTTTGGACTCGCAAGAATAGCGTCTTGAAAAGATGAACCTGCAAAGTTATACCTATTTACTATTTGCTTGGATTCTATTATTTCGTTTGAGGTGGTGGTAAAAATACTGCTTCAGAAGAAAAAGTTGTAGATAAGGGATAAAAAACGGTGCCAAAAAAACGCAAGATTACGCAATTCTACAGCTACGGGATGTCGTGGAGGCGATTTGAATGGCTACTTCGTCTACACAACGACTTCCTGTGGCCAGCTGATGGGCGGCTTACTCAGTCTTCTCAGAAATGTCAGGTGCTATGTAGTTCCCGAAGCTGAAAGGATAGAAAGCTTGGTTGGCGGGACCCAAACCATGAACGTTGCATGGGATGTACGCGACAGCTGGCACCTCCTTCGACTGCGCTACCACGCTTCCAGTTTGTAGATACGAACGCGTTAGTAGCCCGATTATTTGAGAAACTGGTATATATAACTTTATGAGGATGTTCACAGTTAATTTACCCTAAATCACTAAGGTATTATCTCTTTTATTTCTTCAGTTTTGTTTAGAACTCGTCCTGCTTATTATAAAAATTATTTAATATATTTTGTTATCAGTTAATAATTTACATTGTGAAAGTGCAGTAATAACCGATTTCTCATATTTCAGGATGATGCCTGCTGGCAGACGCAGCAGCGAATTCCTGTCGAAGTCCAAAAACCACAAATCGGAAAGATAGCTATCCCAGAATTCAATGATCTTCACGAAGTTCATGTGAGACTTTTAATATTTCAATAATACTGTTTTGATTCGAAAAAATTAACAATAATTAGAAAAATAGAGTCGGCATAATAGGAATCAATTTCGCTATAACATCTCGACGGTGTCACTTTTCTTTTCCTTCGTCCTTATGTCCAAATCTATGAAAGTGCCAGCAGTCATGTTTATCCTTGACATGTGCCATTATGGCCCAGTGCACCGTGCTCTCCGAAAACATTGGGGTTTTTCAAGTCAGCTTCAAGTGGGTGGTATCGATATTTTAAGCTGCTATAACGATACTTTGTTGCGATCAAAACTCTAGCGCCGGGCGGGAATCGAACCCGCACCTCCAGCTTACCGGGCGGGAGTGCCCTATTCCATTACATCACCGATGCTGCTTGATCGAATTGTCGATCTTTCCTTCAGCTGTCACGGAAACTGAGCCTCGTGCTTCAGCGCTAAGAAGGATCATAAGAGATCTGGCACGGAGCTATTAGACGTCCAACAAATGCGGGAAACTCTATAACGATCTTAAAGGACACATTTCGCTTCAGGGCCCGGATTCATCAAGCAATGGGTATAGGTAGAGATACAGTAAGGGAATCATACCCACTACCAGCAATGGGTAGTGGCTACGAATCGTATTCATGAAAGGAATCAAGGGTAAGGCACAACTAGGCCTTTCGCGAAAACAGATGCTCTCACTGGAACGCGATTTTGTCAATGGGGCGCGAATGAGTCGGGGGTATACGGACGTACCCACAACGATCGGCGGGTTTTCTCTACCCACTGATATACCCACGATTTGGCGGGTAAGGTTTATCATGAATCGTGGGTATGTCCACATCGTGGTATGTCTACCCCCTATACCCAGCATACACATGGGTATGCGCGTTGATGAATCCGGGTCCAGAATGGTACTGTTGATTAGCCATAATGTGGTCGATTTTCAAATTTTTGATTTAAAATTGTGATATTGTCAGGAATTCCCATTTTCTAAATTTGTTCATTTGCCCGATTTTTTGTATGTTAACAACGCTATCAGGTAGTGTACGTAGTAGTAGTATCAAATAGGCGCATAGTAGCATCTAGAAGTATAGTATACATAGCATCCATTCTCTCCTTTACAGCTTCAACTTGGAAAAATCTGTAGAAAAATCACGTAATGAAAACACTTGACCGCTTTCAGTACTTCTCGTTTCGAACGCCACCGCTTTTCTCGGTGCATGTAAAGGTTAATAATGGTGTAAATGTCAGTGTAATCGATAATAAGAGCTGGGCGCGTGTAGCGCTGTCGAAGGAGATGCCGGCTGTCGCGTGCACCCGACACCAGGTTCCTGGTTCGGATTTCCCGCCCAGGCCAACCAACCATCTCTTCTGGGTCGGTGAATCCGTACCAGTCTTGTCTGGAAAGGATAAAGTGCTGACCTTTTCATCAGCTGGCCACCGAGAGTCATTGCACCAAAAAAGCATTCAAGCATTCAACTTCGCCTCCACGAATTCCGTAGAAGTAGAATGCGTGGCGCATCCCTAGAGGGATTGAGTAACGCCGTTTCTTTATCCTTTCAATCATCAGAAAACCGTCTGGTTTTAGCTTGTACCGGTCCTGTCGAGCACTTGTTTACCTTGGTTAGCTTCCAAGCATCGTATCATTTTCGAGTTCGGTATCTGAGGATGTGAACGCTCCGAATCTAAATAGTGAGGCCACAAAGCGCAAGCGAGCTGAAATGAAACCCATTTCTTTGCTGGAAATCATGGCTAAATCCTTTGTTTGTGCATAAATTTACAGTTTTTTTGTGAAAATATAATTGCTAGGTTAATCCATAAGTTCTCATACATTTGCGATCGCGCTCATTTAAGCAGAATTTTAAGGCCAATGTGAGCAGTTTCTCGAACATGAAAAGCAAATCTGGATCTATCCTCGTCGGGAAGGGGTTACCACGCAGTGCGAATCGCGTGTGTTATCCCATGCCACACAGCCACACTTTGGAATTTAAATAGAAGCTCTCGATCATGCGACAGCAGCAGAAGCTCTCCTAGAAGCTCATATAAGGGTCTTGAGATTCAAACTTCATGCCCCCCCCCCCGATTAAGACAGGTCCAAAAATCATGATAGAGAAAAGCACGTCGAAAACGTCAATAGCGTTTTTTTCAGTTTATTCTCTAGCTGGTATTACAGCCCATAGCCCTGTTATAGCCCTATTTATTTTTTATTCAAAAATTTTCCCACCATATCGTGAGCAAGCAAAATGCGTGGCGCATTCCATAAAACAAGTGTATAAGGCTGTATACTAATGCTACCTTTACTCTTGTTAAATAATTGTATATTTAGCGCACCGTGATTGTCAACAAGCCAGAAACCTACCAAAAAGTCAAGTGGAACGAGTTCCCAGAGGAGGTGACGCCTGAAATCGGAGCCGCGCCGAAGGTCCCGACGCAGGAATGGATTCCAGTCAACCAGGTTTGATCGAGATCCCCAATCTCCATTGTCTAGTGCTCGAGCGCCTCCAAGCCCACTTGAGCGTTCCATTGTGATTCAGGAGAATGCCGAGCTTCAGCGCAGCCAGTACCGCCCTGCGAAGATCTCCTGCAACTGGCCGCCACCAGAGCGGGGAATCCCCAAGAGCATGTAAGTTGTAGGTGGCATTCTGAAGAAGGTTCTTATAGTTGATTCTGAATGTGCCGCTTCCAGTGTCGAAATCAAGCCTGTCAAGCCAGTAGATGACTGCGAATGGATTCATCAGGTAAGCGACCACGAGTCATTCATAATTCTTTCTTGAAATTCTACTGCCTCCATGTTCTCCAGGACCCCAACGACGTCGTCAAGTCCACTGCCTGGCAGCGACAATCGAAGATCGACCGCGTCTGGCCCCCACCAGAAGGAGAGACGACCCAGACACTCTACCAAGGTATGCAACGCTCCAACAAGTGCTCATCAGCCGTTTGACGAACGATGTACCGCTTCAGGACCCCAGCAGATGTCTGCCGTGCAGTGGCCACCGGCTGACAGCGAACAGCACGAACGAGAGCAGGTCGAAGTGCTGCAGAAGCATATTCCAGCAAGAAAGATGGAGTATCAATGGCCACCACCGCCGCCTGTATATCAGGGTGATTCAGAATGCAATGGCTTCAGTGCGTAGACGGTGTTTTGTTGCTTACATAGTTTTTCTTACCATGCTAATATTTTTTAGTAACGCATAGAGTTTCGTTGGAGAAATAACTGGCTATTACTAACTAGCTGAGCAACTAACTTCATAGAACCGTTGGTTCCTCACTTGCACACGCTCCTACCTTTCTTACTATCGCAAGTTATAAAGGGTTCAGTGAAAAATTCAAAGTGACCTAATTTCTCTGAACGCTGCGGTAGATAAGCTGAACATGGAACCGAAAGTGCCCGCTGGGGTTTCCTTCGACTGCGATTTTTTGTTAATTTCCGAGTTTGCGCATGCTTCTTCAATGGGAACCGGTGTGAAGCAGTGGGATCCCCGAAGCGGGTTCTTGGATCGAGTCTTTTGAGTCTCGCCTAGGTCAGCAAAGCCTCCAGCTCTCCTGTGTCGGTGAACAGGCACATAGTGTTTGAAAACGATCAAACACAGCCATGTTGGCAGGCTCATCACCGCACTTAATTATGTAGACGAAATACACTTTCTAACTACTTTCGTGATATCCTGTTAAAGAATAATGCATGGCGCACCCCACAGAGATTGATCGACTCAGTGGCTGTTCATTTTAACATGATGCACAGCTAAGGTATCGCACCAACTGTGGCCAGAAAAACTGGCTGTGTATCACAATCCTAAACTAATGGTACAAAAGGTGTCCTGACAGGAGAGGATTAAGTCAATTGGCAAGAGGTTCCTCCGACTGTCTATGCCTGCATCGATCTCGAGTTTGAAAAAAAATGTGGTTCATTCAAATCGTTCATTTTTTAATCATTCATTCAATTCATTCATTAATTCATGCAGTTCAAAAAAATGCAATTCTGAGCTTTCCAACTCCCAACGGCCATGGAATAGACATGAGTGCTGGCTTCTCAACGTGGAAGAATGGTAAGCGCAAAGATTGCAATTATATCCATATGCCACCTTCTTTATAGAAAGAATCAGCATGGCACACCTTTAGCGTCCTGCCCACTCCTTTTATCCTCCAGTTCAGTGGCTATGATCGGTATCGGTAGCCAGAAGTAGCTATGTCTGCTTTTAACTTACAGGTTAGACCATGACAAAGTGAAGGGGTGTGTCACGTCACTGTGCATGACGCGAAAGTGGGTTCCATTGGGAGGTCGGCTCGCGCTAGCCAATCATGATCAAGCAAAGCACCCACCGAAAAAAACGCCAGCCAATCCGAACACCCCGTTTCTGAATAGTACGTCCATTCGATGCGGTTTGATTGGCTGCGGCATTCCCACCAACCAATGCTGCTCACCTTCGCGACGTGGCTTTTGATGATTAAGTCGGGGATACGCCATGCTTTCTTCTCCTGTTTGATCTTGAGAAGGTCCTAAAGCCGAACACCTTTCATGTACTGTGGTTGTTTCTGCTCTGGCCTTGTCTTAACTTAAATTTTAATTGATCCTTAGATAGTGAACCAAAGTACAACAATCGTGCGATATCAGACACGCCTAGTGATTCTTTCCTGGATTTCATTGATGCCTCAATTCTGAGGTGTCTGACCAGGAAACTATCTCAACGGTAGGTCGGAATGGCCTAAGTGTTGTATATGGGCAGAATCGCCTTTCTCTGGGAAACAACAAGACGCAAATATCTCGACCCCAATACAACTCTGTACAGAGTTAGGGACGACGAAAATTGGGCCGTTGGCGGCGTCAACCGTATGCCTGTAGGCGGAGGGCGGACTCAATTGGGCTGGAAACAGCGATGACGAGCGAGTAGTGGTGGCGCAGTGCGTAGAGGGGCGGCATAGTCCCCATGATCGCTGTTTCCAGCCAACTTGAGCTCGCCCTCTGCTTGCATGCGTAGGGCTAACACCGCCAACGGCCCAACTTCTGTCGTCCCTAACTCTGCACAGTGTTGTATTGGAGTCGAGATATTTGCATTTTGTTGTTTCAGAGAGAAAGACGATTCTGCGTATATACAACACTGGAGAATGAGAATTCAGCTCCCAAATAACATTTTGTAATTCGGGCACTATTTGTGGCATGGATGGATTTCTAACACAAAGCGTTAGCCTGTCAGTAGATAATTTCCAATAGTCTACCAGCATAGCTAGTAGTGCATATCTCAGTTGAGCATCCTTTATCTGTGACCAATGAATTAATGAGCTTCTCGTTTAGTGGTGAACGGTGACGTGAACGCTTCTCCACAAGAAGCTCAACATGGCGGCGCCACCGCGACTACAACCACAATGACCAAGACGACGACCGTTAAGCCCGTACCACAGCCACCGGTGAGCAGCATGAAATTTGGAAACCCCACTGTAGAGGAGATTAGTCTCGTTGCTTGACGATATCGCTTGCCTGTCATATTCTCACTAATGCTTTGCATTTTCTCTGCCTTTTTGTGTGCACTTTGATAGGTACGTATTGCTAGCCTATGTCAACTTTATTAGGCATCGCAGTGGAACTGAAGTATGACTGAAGCACAGGCTTCTGGAATAGTGTGATACCTTGCCTCAGCTTCCGGACAACGTTCCTCGGAGTAGTGGTGCTTTCGCTCAACTTTTTCCCCGTTACTGCATCCTACCATGTGAGGATTTCTATCAATTTCTGATTACTCATTGCATGAGCAACTTCATAAAAGAATGTCAAATTTGGGTTCAAACAAAAATTCGTCCAGGTGCAGAGATGTGATTTTCTCACCAATATATGTTTGCATTCAAACATGCCAAGGACGGGAAGGGGGGGGGGGTGGCATTTTAGTACCTGGAAAAGGAGTTAGGGACCAGTCCAGCATCCACTCACTGCGGCAGTAAAGAAGGCTGTCTCTTACTCAGTGGTCATTGTATTCTGTATAAAGGTTTCATAAGAGGAGATGCATACTTATAAGGTTTCGTTTATACTTCCATCGCCGCGCGACGCGATGCCATGTATAGAGGCCAAATTGATTGATCACTCACCGTCGACGCCACCCAGCTGGGGCCGGATTCATCAACAAGTAAACCCGTGGGTATGCGGGGTATAATGGGTGGGGTAAGATAAGAGTCAGGTAGAGATAAGGTTAGAGTCAGAGACGCAGGCTTCATCGTGGGCAAATCTACTCCTATATCCGCGGGTTAGTCGTTAATGAATGCGGACCTTAGAGTGAATCGCGTGGACCCACAACCAGTTGCGCCGCTCAGCGTCGGATCACGTCGCTCTTGAAATCGGCGCTATGCGATTGATCGATTGGGGCATGGTATTGCTACTCCAATTTTACTTTGCAGTGGACCTGGAAAAGGGTGCACAATTACGTGTGTGCAAACATTCAATTGTACGTAATGGCGTGACCGCGTCCGCGGCTGTGTGGAGTGCTCTTCGTCATCCACAACAATGCGATACTTCGAATCACGTCGCACGGTACGGTAGTATAAACGAGGTCTAAAGCCGGCAACAGAAATTTGCAGCATCGAACTGCGTTTTGGCCCTATCGTGATGGGACCCATGACCCCTGTTATGGGATCCGCAGAGGGTAACAGATGTCGCGATATACAGCTCCGTGTCGCAAATCCTGTATGGCCTGAGTTATACTCCCGCGGGAGCATCCGCGGAAGGGCGGGAATCGCGCCGAGATCCCTCACCTGACCAATCGCCGCGCCCCGCCACGCCCGCCGTCCGCGGTGCACCCTTAAGGCATCGCACACCTTCGCCGCCACGCGGCGCGGCACACACGATTGCCATAGATATCGATTTGCCTCGCGAGGCGATTCTGCGTCTCTGCCCCATGCTTAAAGATAGGGCTGCCGCGTGGCGGCGAAAGTGTGCGAAGGCCTTTAGGGCCTCTACAGAGTCTCGCGGCAGCACCCCGAGAACTCGTCCATATCGCTCCCGCCTCAGTGGGACCCACGCTGCCACTGTGGTGGAAGCCGCGGCGCGGACGAGTTGTCGCGGAGCCGCCGCACGCAAAGGTCCCCGGGGCTGCCGTAGTTCACGGCGGCTCTCACCCGCAGCGCCTGGAGCTGCGGGTGAGACCCGCCGGAGGGCATGATAGATCGGTGTCCATTATGCTTCATCTATTCTAAACATTTTTTTTCAACGAATCTACATGCTAGGGATATAGTAGGTTGGTGCATAGTTTCTGTCCATAAAGGAGCTTGACAACTAACAATGTAATCACCGGTAGTGTCGACAAATGGAGGCGCATGGAATCTTGCACTGAAAACGTAACGCAAAGAAACCTTAGCACGATATTAAGTAACCTTAATTGCACTGAAAATCTCCGTGACCTTCCAGTCACAAGTTAGTCGTCTGAGGTTTAGGGAAAACCCTTGCACAGAAATGCAACAACAAAGCAGACCGTTCTTTTTAGTATGAGCTGTAACTGCATCGGACAGATCTCCCGGACTCAACAAGGCATCGGAGGGAATGCTGTCATCACAAGGGCTACCACATTATCTTCGAGCTGTCAAGCGAGGAACTTTTAATGGGGACAGATCGACAAAAGTGAGAGCAAGCGTAAAATGGCAGAGAACTGTTGAGTTATAAGAAGTGTTCTATTAGATTTCGGGGCTCAGATTCAAGGACTCCTAACTTGACTTAGAAAACACTTCTTCACAAAAGAAAAAGCGTTCTGCTTACTACATCTTTGACATTCCCAGAGGTCGCAACTGCCCGCAAAACTACGCAGCATTGCGTACTGTAACCCTCGCAGCGCCGCACCTCCCGCCGTTGTCATGGCGGGTCCGCGGCACCCGCAAGACTCTGCTGCCGGCCTTAGTCCACGGACGTTCCGCGGATGCTCCCGCGGGTGTATAACAGAGGCCTATCAGTTCTTGATGGCATCTCGCAGGTGCACCACAGTGTTTCCGACGAGAGACGTGGTTGACGCTCCGTTAATGCCGTAGACTTTACAAATCGTTCTCCATATCGGGGCAGTTTAAAAGAACGGTGTTTACTTCCTCGAATTACTAATACTGAAGGCATTATCCCTCCTTGGGGAGACTGTGCAAAAGCCAATGGAATGGCAACTTCTGCGCTTCTCTAAGTTGAAGCAACCAAGAACGATGTGCATAGTCCAAAACTTGTACGTAATTA
Organism: Heligmosomoides polygyrus bakeri; assembly: GCA_947359475.1. Taxonomy (NCBI): domain Eukaryota; kingdom Metazoa; phylum Nematoda; class Chromadorea; order Rhabditida; family Heligmosomidae; genus Heligmosomoides; species Heligmosomoides polygyrus. The sequence continues at coordinate 16,329,556 of OX375868.1, forward strand.
TTTTTATGTGCGTTTAGCCAGAAATGATTTTGGACCTTAGATGGAGTACCATGTATAGTAACGACTAGAGTAGCAACCGAGTATTGTTGACAGGGGTAAACCCTTTCCCATGAGAACCAGGTGTTACTAAAGTGTAGATCCACATAGGATGAGCGAAGCCAGAGTTTTCGCACTGGAAGGATTACCACCCATTCGCAGCTACGGGTTAGATTTACCTCAAGTGCTGTTCTCTTCGTATTTTAGTTCGACTGCGATGTTCTAATTAGCTTTCAAAACATTTTGTTCTGAAGCTCACTTGTCGCCTGCTGATTTTGTTTCCTTCCGTCTGTCATTTTAATATGCGACAATTTTCCGTCTTGCTTACAATAATGGCTTAGCTTTAGTTGTTTTTGCTGCATAGCAGTGTATACTGACGACAATTACTTTGGTCATATGTCTCCTCTCATGAATGATATCGAAAGCTTTCTTTTAGCAACCTATATATCATAGTATGATGGTAACCAAACAGAAAGCTTTTCGAGGGACTTGAGCACTTGTTCCAGATCTGTTTTCACAGGAGGTAATCCCATGATGACCCAGTCTGCGATGGAATCACGTTTGGACCCCGGATGAGCTGTACCCTTTATATGATGGCACCCCTCCCCCAACTTCTACAGCTCCTCATTCTTTTGAAGGGACCTACGCGTTACTATTATTATTTGGGTTCTTTAAACGATCTCGAAAATGAGTCCGTCCATCCCATCGGTAATCTCATCAGTTTCCTCTACATGTGTCTCGGCAGTCATCGTAGAATCCCTCGGTCGTATTTTCGTCGAAGCGATCATTAGTGGCGACTTCTGTCTCGAATGAGCTTCCCGAATGAATGAACGAACGAACATGAGCTGCCATTGCAGGTGCAGGTTCCTCTTTAGAAGGCCCAATTCCAATGCATAATGAGTGCACTGCATTGAAGAAGATGTTGGCAAAAGAAGATCGCCGTCCAAAAACCAAAGAATTGCTGATCCAAATCCCTCCCGAAGCTTTCTGTTAGACGACTTCATTGCGTTAAACACTTCTAGTCCTTCGCTACTCTTCTGCTTATGTTTGAGCTGTTCGCCTGCTTGCTTCCTCACATTGTGACCATTCTAATGCTATGACCCTAGGTGACTTCGCGACGCTTTCTTTGATGAGCGTATATTCTGGAGTTCTCAACGATTCTTTAGGTTCGTCAGCAGCAGCAAACTGTCCGCGTCGTGAAAGCTAACTAAGTGCTACCGCAACGTCGACGGCGTCGCTTTATCGAGGAATGCTCTATGATCCTTTGAAGCCGTCGTCTCGTTCCGCCGAACATTTACTATTATTTGTATGTATGCCGGCCACTATTTTCTATTGTATTTCTTTTCATATGGATGCTATCGCTTGTTGTTAGTGAATTCGAACGCCAACATACTGAGAGATGCCACAAAGCCTTGAATAAATATAAAAGATCGAAACTGTTCTTTGAGTTGTTTGATGAATTTTCGAGTGGAACACGCAGCCGCACGAGCTGAAAAAGTAGATGAACAAGAGAGTCTCAAACAAGAAAAGCCGCTGTTTCGAAGGAAACATAGGTTGAAGCTGACGCAGTGAATGTTTCGAGTGGCTGACTCAGTGTTCGGACAGGCTCGCCGCGCTCTAGTCAGCTCTTTTTCTTTCTACTATTTGCTGCATTTGTGGGGCACATGCTAGGCTAATCATGAGAAATGGTGTAGTGCTAGGAGACGAGAGTACATGTAGAATGACGAACGGTCGTGCCTCATAGGCGTCGCAGCAGCCGTGATTTTTCTTCCCCCCCCCCCCCCCGCCAACGTCGACTTCCATGGAGTTGTGAACTGAATGTCTTGGAATAAGAATAACATAAAGCACTCGCCAAAGAAATTCTAATCGGCAATTTCTCCAACTTCATATTTCAACAAGCTCTTTGACACAGGCCTTTTATTTGTTTCGAAAGTTGCAAGAGAAGCTGAAGACATTTAGAAAATTAAAAGTTTACTTAGAAGTTAAGGACTGTCAGCTCTGTATGTCAATAAGTGCCCGTGGTGTATTCTAGGGAAGGGAAGGCGCAGTTTTGAGGCAGTTCTCCTGGACAGCTGCATGACGACTTCAGTTGTTGCGACAACGCGCTAGAAGGTAGTAGCTCGCAGCGACTCTATAATTGTACAAATCCGATAAGTCTATTGTCGAATATTTCGAGTGGGCATTGGCAGTGTCTCTGTTGCCCCTGTTCCGTGCCAACGTTCATACCCTTTTCGTATTATGGATGTGATTCACCGCAATCGATTATCGATGCATTAACGAAAGCCGTTATGCTATTTGGATTAATGATGGTCCATTTCTTCCCGCCTTATAGGAAATTCAGATGTCTTCGGAGGCGTACAAATGCCTTCTTTGTTGAATATATAAACGCCTATGTGTATCAGCATTATAACTGTTGAGCGTATGAAACGGGCACGATACAATACGAAGATGAGTGGTTTCTAAAGCGTGGTGAACTTCTCACCTAATTGGTAGCATTGAAGTACTCCCAGTGTTGAACTTCACTACATCAAGGCTTCTTTCAAGGCCGAATGTTCATGGTCTTTGACGTATTTCAGTGGAGGCCTCGGTAGCGGTGCTCCAACAATAGCAAAATCGAGATGGGATCCACTGTTTTACCTGCAAAAATGAACCGCACAAGAACAATTGTGGAGAGGGCAGCGGTATTTAATCGACGAGTGCGTAGCCTGGGGGGTGATCACAGTTGCCTCGATGGTGCCAGGACGAAACGTATGCAAAGGTGCCGAAGCTATGCTGGCTGGGGTGCGAATGTGTGTACCAGAGGTTGCACTAATGGGCGCAAAAGTGGGAAAACAGTAGACTGTCTGAATTTTGCTTGTAGATTGGGGTCATCTGAGGGTCTGTTAGTGACGGGCAGTCTAGTAGTATTAAACTCTGTCAAATGAGAGTTGTCAAGTTTGGCGGACTTTGATTTGATTGAGTTGCGGGAGGAAGTATGGATGCTGCCGATTGTGTTATTGTTAACGTTGGCATAGTGTATAAAGTTGTACACGAAATACTTGTCAACTCCCGACTCAGTCCGCAGGTGGGTGCGGGGTTATCCTTGCCGTCCGGCCTTCCCGCGTCTCCACCCGGAGAACTTAGTCGGTTGCCTTCTGCGCTGGCGCTAGGCCAACAGGCAGAGTGGCTTGTAGAAGCACTTAAGCCGTGCATGTCTACAGACATGGTGATGATCTTCTTCAGTTAAGTTCTTCTGAAGTTACCGGTACTATTCCGACATGACAACTCAGAAAAAGGTCACCTAAGGTCCCCTAGTGTTTCTTTTATCTCCCCTCTACAGGGTGCGTAAAAAGTATTGACGCAGTAAATGGCGGTTGTGGAAATAGTATTGCGCAGTAAGATTTAAAATATTCATTTCAGAAATATGGAAAATGATCTTGCAAACACGACAGAATAAGTCGTAATTGACATCGGCTCCTTTACTGTGAATACAGGAGCGAAAACGGCGGAAAAATTCATGAGCACGCGCCGCAAGTATTCGCTTGCATTTTGTTCCGTGCTTCGAACAGGGTAGCCTTCTGCGACTGGTCACTTCTGTTGAAAGTAGCACAGACCTCATTCTTCAAAATCACCTAGAAAGAGTAATCCGGCGGATTCACGTTTAAGCTGTGCTCGCCTGAGAAGCTGTTCACACCTGCGCGCGTTATCTGTTTGCCGTTATGGGACAGAGGTTGACAATTTTTGATTTGAACGTTATCGTGCTTGAACATCTTGTAGTCATCATCTGTTATGACAGAGCCGTGGCTGACGTTTGGGTTGCTGACCTCTTTCCTCACCAACCGTTTCGAACAGCGCCAAATTCTCTTGTTAAGGAAGTATTCAGCTGTCTGGGTAACAGACAAAAAAAGGGCCACCGTATCGGTGACGATCATGTTTCTTCAGTTTTTTCGTGAGTGTTTTTTTGAGCACAATACAGAAAACAAAAATAACACATAAAAACCTAGAGGGGTAGAAACAGAAAGCTGGAGCTGAAACAAAAAGTAGGTGCGTCAATACTTTTAACGCACCCTGTAGGTACCAGACGGCTGAACCGTTTATCAGACGGTGACGACACCGTAGGTTTTTATAAAGCTTATATAAACGAAATAAAGCTTCAACCAACAAACGCAAACGGATGCCAATGAGTTCAACGGGATTAAATGGGTTCGACCGAATTAACTGAACTCAAAAAGAATCAAATGTCACCACTACAACTCGGTTAGTATGTGAGAATTGCAACCAGGGCCCGCCCGATCACTGAGGTCTGGATACCAACGGGCTGACTCGCTCTTGACTCCCTTTGGGCTCCACTCACGCAACTAGGGGCGGATGGGACAAGGGAGGAGCAGGGATAACCCCACCAGGTGGAGACCAACTCAACTAGGTGCTTACCTAATCCTCAAGGACCAATCTCACATAGCAGTGAGGACGACTACCATGCAGCGGTCGCTGCGTAGCCCGAGCCCGGGGAAATGAGGGGCGAAGGAGGGTACGTTAAGTACCAGTAAAAGCCCATCTACGAGGTCAGGCTAAGGCAACGCCACCAGGACTCGCCAGCCGACTGCTAAACAACTAGATTCTCCACTAGATGAAGCTACGCCCGGGAAGCACCCCCCTTAACTTCTCACAAGCGATAATGCCCCTACTGAAACTCAGGCCGACTACACTCGTCTCAACCAGGCTAGGAGGCAGGCGCGCTACTCCTGCCCGAACTCACTGGGGAGTCTACACTACGGGGGAGCCGGGTGTGTAAACCCTTAGGGACTACCTAGACTCTTCCCCTAATTTAATGGGTCTCCACCCAGTGAGTACCCCTACCGTGGAGGCTCAGGATTGGCCTACTACACAAAAGAGGGGAATTGGGGCTAACTGCTATTAGCCACGAAGAACCCAAAGCCGGTTGTGAAGCGTGCGGCTGGGTACAAGGTTGGACGGTGTAATGATTTAGTTATGTCAGCCGAAAACCGTGGGAGAGGAAAAAGGAACCGTGGGGAGTGGAGCACAAAAGATGTCAAGAGCACTGGGGCCCTTGGGCGCTATGCTTAGCGAAGGTACTCACTCTCTGCGGAGGGGGGGGGGGGGGAAAGTCACCTAACACTACCGCAGCCCTGGCCGGGAGAGTAGTGCCATCCCGTGGAATAAGAGGAGCAGAAACTAGGATTGAAGACGTCGGGTCCAACCGACGGTAGAAATCCTAGCACTTGATGACGTGCTCACCACACTCCTGAACTTCTCTAAGCGAGAGAATGGACCCTTTCCCTACAAAAGTGTAGTTAGAGGATAAAACAGAACGATGAAAGCAAAAGAAACACGGCCCTTACGGCCAGACCGGCTACCTTGCGGCGAGGAACGAAGACCAATGTTCTGGGGACCCGGGCCGCTGCGCGTGGTCCGACGCGGTGCGGTTCCCGCGGTGACTGATCAATGCCGATCAACCCCCTTTGGCCATGTACGGACGGGCCCCGGCTGTGGAGAAGAGGCATGGTCTGAAGAGAGAGCGTTTTGGACAGAGAGAACGCAGAGAACAAGTCGATAAGAACGATATCGGTGTGATCACGGACGAAGCGGGTCAACCAACGGCAGCTGGGGTACTTGATAGAGTGAATGGAATGATGAAAGCTAGGTGGTGAAGGAGATCCAAAAATAAAGTCTGAGTTGATTAGGTTGTTTCCGTTTTATACTTCCGTCGCGGCGCTTCAATTGGCCGAGCGGCGCGATAGGTTGCGCTCCGATCCGAATTTGCAGTTAGAAAGAGGAGCGTCAGCGACGCGCGTCCACGAGCCTTTGCGTATTATGGACTGTGCGCCGAGGACGACGGCGGAGACGGTCCGACAACGAAGAGTTGCTATTGAGCATGCTATTCAACACGAAAAGACCAGCACTATCTTCACACAGAGCATTTGAAAAAATAGTCTCGGTTTCACAGACATCTGGGGAAAGAAGCTTGATGAAACATTGTTGTGCTGAACTCCCACATGTGACAAAATATCTGTTTTTCTCCAGATCGACTGAATTGTGGGCAGTTCCGAATGTGATATAATTGTAAAGGTAAGTTATGAAATAGGTAAGGCTAGACCAGGATAACTCAGTGTGACAGAAGAGTTATCATATTGAGTACCTATGCTGTGCAAAAAAATTTCTAATAGGATTGTCTCACCATCATTTAATAATCAAGAAACGAGCTTACTACTACATATGTTCACTCCAAACCAAAACTGAACTTCCTGTCTACTCTGTTCAGTTGACACTTGTAGTTCATGTCTCTCTCCTGAACAATCAGGGAACCCTTTTATTTCTTCATTAAGTAGGATGGTATTCAGAAGACATGATATCCGTTTTGTTCCCGTTTCATTTTCCTTCAGTCCCCACAAATGGTTTGGCCCGTATCCGACGGGAAGTGCATTCACGCTGCAGCACGCTGAGAGCATCAAGCCCCAGCTATGGTTAGGGATGATCCCGGCTGCAGGGCCCCTTCCTAACCGCACACATTCTTACTACTAATCAGATCTTACGTAAAAACACCCCTTGCGCCGCCATGGGTCAGATTTTCGCAATAGTACGCGCTTGTGTATCAACGACGAACGACGTTAGACGAGCCATTCTGCGCGCACATGTAGCTGGCACTTCTAGGGGAACAACTCAATGAACACATTCCATTTCATGCCTCACAGTTTTTCTTTGAATGACGCGGAACGACTTGAAGTCTACATCTTCGAAAAGGGCGGAGTCCGAGATGGACGCCCGTTGTAGGTCTACAACAATTATAAGGAGCCTAAGCGCAATACGAAAAACCTAGAAAAGCACTAGGAGCTGGGAGGGGTAATAACTCGCTCCAGAATTTAGCATTATACGGCCCACCCTTTGCCTCGCTCAGGAGCTAACATTTGGACATAGAAGTGAATGGATTAATTTACTGCCGCCTTTTTTTTCAAGAAAAGTCGAAGAGTCGTGTTAATTTCAGTGATTCTGAAACCATCTATCTGAGTTCGAAAGTCATCGCATGTTGTAAAAGAATTTGGAGTACACCAAAGGGTCGACGACGTCGGCGCACGGTCGTCGTCGACCTGGAAAGGCCCGCGCAGATTGGAGCGCGTTTTGGCACTGGACTCCGCGGGACGACAGCCGTCCCGCTGAGAGGAAGTATACCAGCCCTCCCCCCCTTCATCTCCGTCGATGGCGATCCACAGACGGGGGGGGGGGGGGGCGGCGGTTGGCCAGGTGAGGAATCCTGCACGATTCGCGCCCGCCCGCAGACACTTTCGCTGGAGTTACCATATTCCTAACAAGGAAAGGTTCCCAACTCATGGTGAGCTTTTGCGATGCTATTTTGGCAGAATGTAGGGCTCTGTGAGTGGAGTCTAGAACCACAGTCAGTTTTTGCTGAACGCTTCTTTAAAAACCTGAAAAGGAGTAACTATTATCAACCCCTACGACACCCTACGAAATCTGCCTCGGTGGCGTAGCCGGTAACAGTGTGCGCCTCATAGCAGCACACTGACTTTTCTTATAGGGCTTTTCAGTTCGAGTCCGAGTGCTGCCATTATATTTGCACGTATTAGTTTGTTCTTATTACAGTTTCTTATGATAACAGGAGTCAATTTTAGGTCACCAATGCTTACAACAAACCAAGGCCGTCTATTTGCGCCATCATATGTGCTAGTTTTTCAACTATGCGTATCTGCATCATATCACTTCTCTGCAAATAAAAAGTCTTATACATTAAGGATAAAGGATAAAGGACGGCGTTACTCAATCCCTTCTGGGATGCGCCAGCGCATTCTACTTCTACGGGATGTCGTGGAGGCGACATGAATACGTATTTGGCCATACAATGACTTGCGGTGGCCAGCCGATGAACAAGTCAGCGCTTTATCCCTCCCAGACAAGTCTGGTACCAATTCACCGACCCCGGAGGGATGGAAGGCTTGGTTGGCCTGGACGGGAAATCCGAACCAGAAACCTGGTATCGAGTGCAAGCGACAGTCGCGACTCCTCCGACTGCGCCACACGCGCTACCGCTTATACATTATTAAATTAAAAGTCTTATATTTTATATTTTCTTCCGTCAACAGCTATGGTACAAAACTATGAAACAAGTAAAACAAGCGCTTGGCACACCAGCAGCACCTTACAAAATCCAGTGACAATCCATGACAATCGTCTCCCTGGCAAGGAATGACCACTTCTTCTTCGTTAAACACGTAATCTGTGGGTGTAGAAAAGGGTCCTGGGTGAACATCGACGTAACCTCACTGTTGTCTTCCCTTCACGGTTATCATCAGGTGTCCAGTCGACATCCACCTCCTCATCGAAACGCACCTATGAAACCAACTGGATGATACGTGTAGAAAGGTGCCATTTTCATTATACTTTCTATAACCTGTACCGCCTCTTCTTCCTGACAGTCGATGTTTCCATAAATTGCGTCCAGGAGGACTCCTTTTATGGCACCCGCAACCGCAATCTCTCTCCTTGTCTGAGAGTGGACCAACAACGCGTTCAGGTGAGAACGACATTTTTAGTGCACTTATGTACCGATATGGCCCAGTTTCTTAATATGCAACCGTAAGATGAGCGTATTTGCGTGCAATTACGGTATCATTGGTGATACGGTATGATATGGTGGTGGTACGGATATGCATAGTTGAAAAACTAGCACATATGAAGGCGCAAATAGAGAGCCTTGGTTTGTTGGAAGCCTTGGTGGTCTAAAATTGACTCATGTGATCATAAGAAAGTGTAATAACAACAAACTAATACGTGCAGAAACAAGGGCAACACTTGGACTCGGACTGAAAAGCCCGCCGGTGTGCTCCTATGAGGCGGCAGTCTTACCGGCTGCGCCACCGAGGCACATCCCGCGGGGTGTCGTAGGTGTTGATGATAGTTGCGCGCAGACCTCCTTTCCAGGTCTTTAAAGAGGCGTTCAGCAAAAACTGACTGTGGTTCTGTACTCCGCTCAGAGGGCCCTACATCCTGCCAAAATATCATTGCAAAAGCTCACTATGAGTTGGGAACCTTTCCTTGTAAGGCATGCTATAATCCCGTAGTTGGAGAGATGTACTTTCCCGCCGCGATTGTCACTTGTCGTCGTGAACAACAACAAGGCACATTCGCCGAGGAGACGCACCTTGCCTTCGATATATTCGCCTATTCGTTGATGATTTCATGAGTTATCGTCATTCTCTAAGGTATGTTTATGCTTATGCCTAAGCTTGTTACGAATGCATAAGGCAGACGTTTTAAATAAAGAACACAGCACCTGCCGAACTACAGGTAACTACAGAGAAATCAATCGTATGCTCATCATGAATAATCAAAAAGAAGTGTATTAGACAAGCCATTAAAATGCTCAGGAAAAGTTTTATTTATCCAAAATGATTTCCATAAGGCTCTCTATCTCTATCTCTATCCCGGTGAGAATGAATGTTTCTAGTAATTTTTAAGTAGAGGCTACCCGCTCTGTGGGCAAAATACTTCGCTCGCAACCCAGTTTTAGCACAATTTGGCAATATCATATCTTGTACAGGACGTTTCATCTTGAAGAACTTAGGTCCGAATGTAAAATGCAGAAGCCTGTGAATGAGGCAAACGGTAAGAGGCTTGCGGCGAGTTCCATACATGGAAGTCAAATTTGAATGTAGTAAACGAAAGCAACCTTAGCAACCTAGTTGTGCCAATCACACGGATGCTCGAATTTCCCTATGTCACAAACGGTTCAAAATTTCCCGCACAGTCCAAAACTCCCGCCTGACAAAAAATCGCTTTAAGGCTTTGCCGACATAATAAAATACAATAAATAGTCAACAACTTAAAAATAGAAATAAGTAAACCACACCAACCTGGTTGCCCGGATAGCCTCAGTTTTCGAGTCCTTGTCGGGAGGGAAGAACCCAATAGAAAGGACCGTTCTCGATGGAAATCTATTAAGAGAAGGCTCTCCTAACTAGAGTTGCACAAACCTCCTTCTTTTAAATGACACAGATAACATCGGTGGAATGAAAAAATTAGGCCAAAACGCCAATAATCAATTAACGTTTTGATAGGGCTCCAAGTCCGTGAACACAGAAAAAGCAATGATCTTCACGCCCTCATCATTGGCAAGTGCTCGACCAAGCACACAAATGTTATATATTCTCATGTTTTCCGTGTAATTTATTTTGATTTCGTTAACGTTCGTGCTTTTATGGAGTGAGTGGGGGTGATAGTGAGGACGTATGAAATCGTTTAAGAGCGGCCACCACCAACTAGAATTGCATCATTCTTTTTGTGCTTGCATCCAGTGCAGTTTTCCCGCTAGTTTTTTCGTATTGTATGTTTGACAAAACTTTGTTTGTCACTGCTCGTTTCCTTCTTATATAGCGTATTGCCTGCTGATTGTAAGATGTGGTTGCGGTCATCGTAGCACCTCCAATTTCGCCGCTGTTCGATCACTGATTTTCCTCTACACTTATTTTCTTTTGTGAACTTTGAAACTGTCTAGTTGTTTTCTCTCGGAGCAGAACACCCTATGCGGTAAACACTTCACTTTCTCAGTTGTTGTGAAGAATGTAACACGGAAGTGTCACATTAAAACACCTTTTTCGCAGAGCTGGTTTTATTATGAGCATTTCTTTTTCATACAGTCTTCATTTGCATAGTTCTTTCATAATTGTTGTTACAGGATGTTTTGTTGCGATCAAAACTCTTGCGCCAGGCGGGACTCGAACCCGCATCTTCTGCTTTCCGGGCAGCGATGTTCGCCTTACACCACCGGCGCTGTTTGACCGCACGTAACATCCGCGATATCCTCGAGGCCTGTCAGCATCCACCCGTGATGCGGGATGGGCTGGTCGCTGATATCAGCATGGAGCCGGTTAAGCTGAAGACCTTACTAGTAACAATGTTACGTGCGGTCAAACAGCGCCGGTGGTGTAAGGCGAACATCGCTGCCCGGAAAGCAGACGATGCGGGTTCGAGTCCCGCCTGGCGCAAGAGTTTTGATCGCAACAAAACATCCTGTAACAACATATAGCCTCTCAACCGGCCGCTCCAGGCTTAAGCAAATGTGTTAGAACATTCTTTCATAATTGTTATTCTAATGTATGCCTCTCAAGTGGTCGCGAAACCGAAGCCTCCTTCTTAGGTCTTCAGTACTGCACTGTTTCCGGGCTGCACTGGCAACCTGAGGCAGCATATCATTCGCTCTAAAGGAAATGTGATTCAAAGACGCTCGAAGTGATTGAACATATAGACAAGGGTATCGTGAAGAATATAAAAGGGCCGATCTGAACATCAACGAACTTTCACGACCCGCAGAGTGAGAGAAGGCTGAGAAGCGCTGAGATAGTCAACTGTCACAAAGAAGCCATAATGCCGCTTTTTTTGCAATAGTCGTCAGTGTTTTGTTCTATCTGAATCAAGAAACTCTCAGGGTGGTTGAGCACAAAGGCAACCCTATTGTCAACAATATGAAACTATTCTAGCTCATCACCGACGAACTTCTTCGACTAGCAGTGGAAGGTGCAAGAAGAATGCTATGCTCTGTGACGCGTCAACTGTCTAAAAGGGGTATACCTATTCGCGTGTGGGTAGATATTGTAACACCAATGCTACCTGTTCCGCTTGTTCAAAAGTAGCGCTGTTATGCAATTATCGATTACTATTTTTGAACGAATTAAACCTATCAAAAACAAGGCATCAAGGAGTACGTCGAAATAAAAAGAATTATCAAAATTAAGTTTTTCTTTGTTTTATTATTCAGTGTATGAACGGCCATTCTCTCTTCGTTTGTCGAGCGTTCACATTTCCAGTTGCACTACTCTATGCTTTACGATTGAACAACGCAATGCTTTAAGATGAATGTTTCTATATTGTGCAGCCTAAAATTCTATTGCAATGAGGTGTCTAGCACAATGTAGGCTTTGTACACATAGTCCTATCATAAAATTGTTAGTCTTTTGTGGATCTCCACCTCAACACGAAGTCCTGAAACCAACGCGTTCTTTTTTAGGTTTTCAGTACTGCATCGTCTCCGGGCTGCACTGGCAATCGTTACTGAGGTAGCTTACCACTTGTTCTTACGGAAATGTGAACCAAAGAACTCTCAAAGTGGTTTAGTACATAGGCGACTGTATCGTGGACATTGAGACGAGCCGAGCTCAACACCGGCGACCTTTCACGACTAGCAACGGAATGTGAAAGAAGGGTGCGAAGCTCTGTGGTGCGACAACTGTCTCAAGGAGATTAACCTATTCGCGAATGAAGGACATGAGCAACTCTAACGCTACAAGTTCCGCCCGTCCAAGCGGAGCCTCGTTAAAGCGTTATTGGCTATTATTCTACAATGAACTAGACCGAGCAGGATCATGGTACAAGGAATGCGTTGAAATAAAAATGTATCCTTAAAGAACGCTTTCCTTGTTTTTATTCATTTAGGGCATTGGCGACCGTTTTGTCTTCTATTGCCGAACCTTTTACCGGCGATACCTCATGTTTTATATCTCATTTGTATTCCGTTTATTTTTCCAATGTTTTGTTGCTTTCATCGCGTTACTCAATGTTCATTTTGAGGTTTGTTTTGTTATTACTTTGTTGTTATTCTCTGATTGAAGGCAAATCGGTCCGCATTTATTTTTGGCATTAAATGTATGTTCAGACGCGAGAAAGCTATGAGCGTGTGTATGCTTAGAGCTAGCAGAGAGACACATAGAACAACTTATAACTGCTCCTGTAAAACCTGTGATTTAACATCCTAACGACGTTAAACAATAGAGCGAGTGTAGCAACAATTCAAAAAACCAGCAAACATGAACGAAATGCGTTGAAGACCAGGGAAGTACGTTGTGTTTCTTTCAGCTGAAACAAGTTATCTGATTAACATATTACATGCACAGAGCGATGTTGAAATGAATGTAAGGTTGAGTGATGGAAAGATAGAAATGTAAGTCATGTTCAACGCGATGCAAGCTATTAAAGGGGAAACATACTGCCTTTGCTCATGTTTTCCAGCCTGCATTTGCACTCATGTGCGTCGACGTATGAAATCAAGTATCTGGCATAAGGGTGTCAGAGGAGAGGAGCATCGAGTCAAAGCATAACAAAATGAGTTCATTGAGTTCTTTCCCCAAACTTCTGGATTTACACTGCATCTTGTGACTGTCTGGAAAGAGCCTAATAGTCCAGAAGATGTTTCCAGAAGTCCAGAAGGTGAAACCACACTTTGACGAGAAAGCACAAAAAACCTGACTTCGCGTCACACTATTTCATTCAACGCTCGAGCAATGGTAAATGCAGATCCAACAAGCTGCACAGGGCTGCCCATGACCTATCTCATTCTTCCTGTTGTTTTTTAAGCCAGTTTATTCTTGAAGGTTTGAAACAACCTCACATAACACAAATTCATTAAATTTTGTCATTATAAAACCGTTGGCATAGAAAGAACAATGTAGAAATACTACTATGTAATAACTGCTATCACAAATATAAATCCGTAACAGCCTCGGTACTATCTGGATGGATTGCACGAAATCAGTCGAACTGTAGATCCAATTCGTCTTCCTCTGACGGTGCATCGGATAACGCTAAGTTCGTTTTAAACTGTACGCTACTCAACAAGTTGCTTCTACTCCAAGACAAACGGTCGGTGTTGAACAAGGAGTCATAGCTGCCGAACGATACGACGCCAGACTTGCCGCTGTTCTGAAACTATAATGGGTTTAATGAAGCTGTCTATACAATTTTTCTAACAACAATGGCTAGACCAGTCTTTTTTGACCTCGCAATAACACGTTATAAAGTATTGTTCCCCTTTCTGCACAGCTGTTCTGCGTCCTATGTGTAAATTGAACATTTCAAGATGTCGCCATGTCGTTTTTCCTGATGGATTGTGCCCTTCCTACCTTCCACACGTGGACACCACATCCTATTAAATAAATAAAAATAATTCCCTTTTGACGTTGAAGCATTACTATATGCCTCTCCAATGTCTATCGGACCGTTCTAAGCTTTCACTTCAACATAGAGGACATTTGTGATGGCACAATGGGCTGACCATTTTTAGGTTTAGAAGGAGAAATAACTTTTTGTTATTCTACAAAATTGTTAGCAATGAAAGCAGTATAAAACCTACTGGCCTAGTAACGTTGAAAGCCTAATCTCAAAAAAAGTTGAAAAAATGTTAAATCTAATATTCACGGTAGTACGATAAAGTTCAGTGCTGGAAGAGCCAAGCAAACTTATAGGCGCTCCTTTTTCATACATAAGACCCGTCCTTCATATGAGAGGCTTTGCAAAAAACAGAGACTTTCTAGGAATTATGAAACAAACAATTTCCGACGCTACATCTGAATCCATAACATATAATGCCTTAAATGTCGTCCATTATTTACTCTCTTACCTAGATATTATGTGTAGATGGTATTTACTTTTTTCTTGTGATCATGTATTACACAGATTGCGCGCGACTGTGTTCGTTTAAAAAAAAATAATAGTTCGACGCCGCGTGCACCCGATACCAGGTTCCTGGTTCGGATTTCCCGCCCAGGCCAACCAAGCCTTCCATCCCTCCGGGGTCGGTGAATTGGTACCAGACTTGTATGGGAAGGATAAAGCGCTGACTTGCTCATCGGCTGGACACCGTAAGTCATTGTATGGCCAAATACGCATTCATGTCGCCTCCACGACATCCCGTAGAAGTAGAATGCACTGACGCATCCCAGAAGGGATTGAGTAACGCCGTCTTTTATCCTTTTATCCTTTAATAGTTCGACAATAATTATAATAAATAAGTTTATAAATAGGTTGAAGTCCCGCCGGCGCTAGAGTTTTGATCGGAGCAAAACATCGTTATGAGATTTCCAACTCATAACCAGCCACTTGAGGCATAAAGTAAACGAAATGAATTCATGTCAGTTGTACAGGTACATGATGCGTGAACGCTAATAAGTTAATCACAGCAGCCAATCAGGCACCGGCTCATCCATGCAGGTGCGCGTGACACGTCACATGATTGCAGCGATTAGGTAGGATTGTAGGGCCGGTAGGGTAGGATTGCATTCTCGCATCCTCCGCTGCATGCTGACGCATCCCCACGGAGAGTGCTCGTGACATGTACTGTCGCACTTAATTCAAAAACCCCTTTTTCAAATTTTCGTACTCGACGAACTTTTCAAATAATACTCAATCGGTCACCATTTTCGCACGGCTTCCTATCGATTGTATCCCTTCCGGTCAGCAACGGCAAGAATAAAGTGAGACAAAAATTTTGCAAGATATGCATTTCTCTTCTAGAGGTATAACGAAAGCAACGTGACTCCATATTTAGCCTATACAATGACTGATAAAAGGCTTCTTTGGCAAGCTTGACTTGGGGTGCAAGCGACATTCAGGTACGGCTCATCCAAATAATACATCGGAGAAGCAACATTAGTGACGCTATCTTTGCATGCACGCGGCTGGCTACGCACTACTGTCTAACCAGAAGTTCACATCTATATCCTCTTGCCACTGATATCTTCGCTCCTGATATAGAATTTGGTCACCCACTTCTCCGTTAGGTGAATAAACTCTACAGGATGGGATAGCAATTGTAATGGGGTTGTCTTGTGATTTAAACTATTGGGGTCTACTTAGCCACACCTACTCATTGCACTATAGGTGACACAGTTTTCAAGTGTAAATTGAGGGCACTGCGAGGGAAAAGGCCATGAATGGAGGTGTTCTAAGCACGTTTTAGTATTACGCCTTTCTACGTTGTTTGCGAGTTTTTTCATTTTGTTTGTTTGTTTCTTCAGCGATGATTTTGAGAGATGTTTATTTTGCTGGTAACTTCTTAATTACTTTGTTGTTTATCCTTTGTTTTTTCTCAGAACTGGATCTGTTTTTAGACGTGCATGACGACCTGTGCAGGGTTTTGCGCACCTCTGAGTGCAATAAATAAACAAATAAACAACGCTTCTTTCCTCACCTCAAACATATTCATTCGAAGAGCGAGCTCTTCGCTGAATCGCTCCCGGTAGCCGGGGGATATGATGTCCATGAGGGAGTAGATGAAATCGTAGTAGCGGGTGAACAGTTCGAGACAAGAGAAGTCTCCTATCATGCAATCTCTTTGCAGCGATGTGATTCGCCATCCTTTGTGTGTCAGTTCCAGACAGTACGGTTGCTCTAAAATTGGGGATCCTTAAAGCTAAGATTAGAAATCGTGCTCATTTCGAGCAATATTATATGACTACAGAGGAGAGGAGCCACAGAGCATGGGCAGATAAATAACGGCGTTAGTTAACTTCTGTTTGAGACCCGACGCAAAAACCGTGACTTGAGGTGTACGCAACAGAAGGCTGCTCCTAAGACTGCGTTACCAAAACGGACATTTAGAATGATTTGAATAAGACCTGTCAAGCCTAAAGGGCCTTAAAATAATGTGTTACCAGAATGTTTCGTTGAGATGTGAGGCCGGATTCATGAATTACTTTACCTAGGGTTATGTGGGTAGAGGGTGGAATTGAAGCTTCACCTGGGATTCACATAGAGGTGGTTGAATGGTGGGGTAGAAATACCATTCATCGAATTAATTATATCACACCATTAATACCAGACTCACACTCTGCCCTATGTACTGATGATCCTCCAGGAGTGAGTCTCCTCTTCTTCCTTCTTAACATTTATGTCCTGTTCAGGGCTTACAGTTAGAGGTGAAACAAGATATGACTGCTGTCTCCGTCTCCTATTAAATATCTCCTTGCACCCACAGTAACTCTCCATTTAATTATTCTTTGCCTCTGCTCACTGCCCTCTGTTGGTAAACTTGTCCACTACAATTAACCCATTCCCTTACCGATCGTGAATCCGGCCTCAGAACTCTTGCGTCGGAAGGGTTTAGAAGCTGCACTGCTTGCTACTAGAAATACAGAAGGAGGTCGAGGTTAGACTCTGCATTATGTCTTTATTAAGTATTTATTTCTTCTATTTCACTTCTATGAACTTTTTATGAACTACAGTGCCCTCCCGTTATAATGCCTCCGGATAAAACGCGACTCTCGATATAACCTAGATTTACTCTGGCCCTGGCCAGCTTACATTGACGCCAATACAAATCAACTCCGCTTAAGACGCATCGGATACAACGCTACTCCCGTTACAGCGCGGTTTTTGGGAGGAACTTTGCGTTCAAAACGGCTCCCGTTGTAACGAAACCCGAGCTCAGTTCTCCGGTCCCACACAGAAAGTTAAGACGAGCAAGATGCTGAGTGCGTCTGTGATCAGACCTACCCTTCGATTGCTTAGTTCGTTGTTACAACCAGCGCCTGGGTGGCAACGTATTAGATGCATTTCAATGTTTTCCTCGCATACGCGGTCACCAAAAGCGTTCATAGTCAGTAACATGTCCAGAACAGTGGGAGGCTCCTGGTAGTCGTTAGAAGCTTGGGAGATTTCCTCTATCGAGAACGAGAGAGAATATGGAAACAAACTCTGATTATTTAAAACAATGCCCTACGCCTGCATATGATTCAAGGCTGATCTGCTAGTATAAATGCTACATACTGCTACAGGATGTTTTGCTGCGACCGGAGCTTTTGCACCATGCGGGACTTGTGCCTGCATCCTCTGCTTTTCGGCCAGGACTGTTTGATCGCACTCAACATTCCGAAATCGTGGGATAGTGCTGATAAGCCATTTGCAACAAAGATGTCTCAGATGTGGCGCGCGATTTAACAGCGGTGGTAGCGTAGTGAGCTAAAACCTTGCCCTGGGAGTAGTGGTTCGATTCCCGCCTGGCACGATATTTTTGATCACAACAAAAAATCTTGCAACGTTTGGTTGCACAGTTGTGCTGTTGATGACGTCTAACTACCCCTGGTACTCTGTTTCATTCCTCACACCGATTTGGCGTACCTATGCATATAACAGAGAGTATCCCTAAGACAGGGTTTCATTAATAATCTAAAGTTGTTTCATGCCTTCACACTCTCTTCATGGCCACATTTTCATCACCATAGTCATATTTAGTTACTATATGTGATTATCTGTGATTTTAGATGAATCTATGCGTAAGATGGTGTTAAAATTTCAACTCCGGTTAGGACGCGACTCCCGTTATAAAGCGGATTTTTTCCGGTCCCTTCAAACGCGTTACAACGAAAGGGGACTGTATTTCTGCTTCTGTGTTACATTATCTCGGGGCGAAGCGTTGTCAAAGAAGGGCCAGGGCTTCGCAGTTATACACTCTTTCACGGACATACCCTCACCAAAAGAATGCTTCAAAATGCAAAAACCTTTTCGAATTCATTCTTGAAGGCCGCTTATTGAACTGACGAGAAAATCTCCCACAATGAGGTTGGTCACAACAGTCAAAATCACCGACAACTTCGGTCTCCGGGCGAGAAAAAATCTCGAAAACGCAGTGCACGCTTCAAGAACCTGTTTCCGAAGTCCGCGATGGTTCGAACAGGAATAACATCTGAAGGCAAGGCACAGAACAGAAATGTCAAAATCAACTCCACTGTTAACAAAGCGTTAGCGTTAATCTAAAAGACATTCTGATTCCATGGGCTAAAAAACATTTCCTAGAAGAAAGTAGTTCTCATTTTTTTGGCAGTTTCCTTCATCAGGACTCTATCACGTGGATCAAAGTCGGCAATCGCAATCTGTAAGCAGAATTGTCCTAGGTTCTGGGGCAAGGATAAACTCGTCGTATTTGCACCCAGTGGACTACTCGGTCTGGAGCCATTTACAGCACAGAGTTTCGTCGAACCCTCAGCAAAGTGTGGGCAGTTTCAAGGCACCCTTACTTGGAGAATGGCAGAAGATCGATGTCAGTTACCTGTGGCCCACACTAGAAGGGGCCATCAAACGATAGGAAACCCACATCCGTGCGAAAGGAGTTCACTGGACTGAGTGGTCCGTTATAATTTGGAAATTCGCTAACAAAATGGATTATCTTTCATCGTTCCTCAGTTATGACGGAAAAACCTGCGGACTATGTTTTGAAGACGTCCTTCACATTTTGTTGTTGCTAACCTTCATCAGTGGTGACGTTGACGAATATCAATTCTGGTGTATGTGGTAGCCTTTCGGAGACACTGATCGATGCGACAGCGACTGAGAGTACACGCACGGCTGCTAAATCGATAAATAATTGATCGTCTGCAAATGACTGCGTAAACAGTTAAACTTATCAATGGCTTCCAATTCAAGAGAGGAGTATCTTCGGTTTGCAGGAATTGTGGTGGCTATTAGGCGATTCAGTAGCGACACCTCTTGCAGAGATACCGGCAGTGAACTGAACAGGAAGAAGTGATGAGGATTAAGCACGTCCTCTGAGTAGGGGCCACTCTGCCAAAAAAGCTTAAAGAACAGTGTCACTCCGTGCTATCCAGCTACTTTGAAAACCAACGATGCCAAAATTCACAGAAAGTCGATCCTGAAAGTTCAATCACCGGAGACAACTTCTCCAAGTATGCGGCTTCTCCAAAGACAATATTGGTGCGTACAACACTGAGATGAAGATTCTTACGCCAACAAACTTCTTGTGCTATCTTTTGATTTAGAAAAAAAGAAGACTGGAAAATTATATCCTGCTATCTGCGTGAAAACGAGTACAGAAGAGTCCATTTTGACAACTCATTTCGGAAAGAATAGGGTTCGTCGCCGCAGTGGCGCAGTGGTCGGGGTGGCTGCCACAATATTTCCACAAGAGCGGCAGACCACACCAGGCGATTTGCACTGCGGCACGAAATTCAAGGGTCAGTTGCAGGGACGAGCGCCTCGCGGAAACCGGGAGCTGGAGCACCGTCGATCTCTGCGGGTTTAGGCCAACGTAATCATGCTCGAGGGGTCTATGGGACAGCCAGTCTAAAGAAGAAAAAAGAAAGCTGAGCCTAACTAGCCAGGTAAAGCTATCTCCAGCCAGGGGTGACTAGTGGTCGCTCCCGACTTCCACCGAAACTGTTGGCGTTATTTGCAGTTCTTCCGATCCTATTTATCCTTTTTTCCTTTCAGTGTCTTCCGGTGAAATGAATTGGTGTTTTGGCGAATAGATTACTAACATCTCTTCTTTTCTTTTCATGGCTCTAAGGAAGGCGATAGTGCCGAGGTGTAAGCCAAAATAAATCTGCTATGCTTGCTGAATCTCATCGAAACAGCTAGAACTAGGCTCATAAAATTAGAACCACGATGCTATAATTCTAGGAAAGTCAATCCTGAAAGAGCCCAGTGCTTCCTACTTGAAATAGCCTAAAATACAACAATACGGATCGCTCATATCCCATTGAAAGGATGATATTGCATCGGGTTGTCGCCGTGGCCCTTTGGAAATGTTTCGATGAAAGGTATGTGATAAAAAGTTCTCATAAATCACCACTCTGCGGAACTTTTGCTTCAAAAGGACTCGAGGTTGGAAATAATAATAGAATATCGTACTGCTAACAAAGAAAGGTTCCCAAATCATGGTGAGGTTTTGCGATGCTATTTTGACAGGATATTGGGCCCTGTAAGAAAGAAACAACGGTCAGTTTTTGCTGAACGCTTTTTTAGATACACGAAAAAATGTGTGAAGGCGTGTGCGCAATACACATCAACCTCACCATGATGTTTATGTAGATTGTTTTGTGTTTTTTAACTTTTTTTAACTTGTTTCAAATTCTGCATAGTCTGAGTTAAGCCCAGGGATTGTATTTGTTATAAAAACACATATGACTGAATCCAGTTATTTCTCATCTCTTCTCTCTTGATACGTAAAGTCACCTCCTTTTTTCTCAGTAGTATCATGCAATTTACTGTGTACTGAATGGTAAGCTGGATGGTAAAGAAGATAATACATTGACCAAAAACATTCCGATAACCTTTATCAGTCTACAAATAGTTGCGGTTTTATGGTCAACCAGTCTGAAGTTATAGAAGCGACAAAGGCTGTCACTGAATGAAGCACAGCCTTGTCTATTCGAAAGGCTATATCCTTACGCTTAGATGTGACCTGCCAAGAATGTTGCTCGAGAGTGGTACGAAATTTACGAATTTCATACATACCACGCTACAACTTAGCTGGTTTTGCAAAACAGCTCTTTCTTGCCCTCCAACAGTACCTTCACGCACAGTCTAATTGTAGGTAACCTAAGTATGAGGAAGAAAGATATCTTCTCATTATTTTGCATGGAAACGACTTCTACGGAATCAATGACTAAACACTGATGAGGAACGAATTTAAATCTTGGGCTTTTCTTAGCTAACAGATTTGTTTCTGGTATAACATATACCTTCATATCATTCCTTTCATTTCTTATTGTACAGCCAACCATTGTTTTGTCACGTGTTTCGCTTGTCAACTTTGTTGTTTGTTGTTGGCTTCAATAAACGTAAACATAAACATAAACATAAACCTCTACGACACCACAGGAGATGGGGGGGGGCGACATAACTCCAACGCGGGCGTTGCCACTAAGAACTACCAAAAAAATCGCATAAGAGTCAAAAAAGTTATTGAGCAATTATTACAACAAAACACAATTGTAAATGATGACCCTTAATAAACTCAATTTACTGTTTAACGTTCTTATTTAATCGGCCTCGCCTCCACGCCTTCTCTCCCAACCATCGACTGGGGTATGTACTAGTTCAATGCTTGAAAGACAGCCCCCCCCCCCCCGGTATGGCTCTGCCAGTAGCCTGCTGGGAGGGTCGTAGTTATAGCGTTACTTCGGCATATTCAGTATAGTAAATTCAGCTAATTCAATTAAACTTTTTGCGTACATTTGTTATCGATTGCCTATTTTCTGGCTACCTCTTGTTTATTTTTTCTCAGTTATTTTATTTTCGTCCTACAAAAGTGGCCCTCCCATCCGAGAAAGTTCCATACCATTTCTGTTTCATTTTCTTCGTGACTATTAGCTAATTTATATTTTTCATTACATAGCCAATCTTACACGTATTCTATTTTTCCCACTTGGTATTATTATTTTCCCATTATTATTATATGGTATAAGTATTGTTATTGGCAAGCACAAGAAACAATAAACAATAAACAAACAATAAAACTTGAACTACAGGGTGCGTAAAAATTATTGACGCACTAAACGTAAACGTAGAAATAACCACACATCATAAAATTTAATGAGTTTATATACAAAATGTCAATAACGATCTAGCGAACAGAATAGCATCACTTGTATTTTATATGGGCTTCTTTGCAGCGAATGCAGGGGCGACGGTGCACCGCAAGTAGTCCACCTCGATTTCGTTCTATGTTTCGACATTCAGTGACTTGATACTTTTGTCCATTCAACTTGTAAAAGTATTACGTACTCCCCAAGGACCTTCAAAGTGCTAATTTTGGCGGAATGCTCGCTGCAAGGGAGGCACATCCGGCCAGTGTTATGGTTTGTGCGTTCATCACAAGCGTCTCTCGTTTTGGTGGATACAGGAGAATAAGTCAGTAGAACTATCTGTATTGATGTCCTGAAGAAGCAACTGATTCCTTGGCCTGAATCCCACCTCAAGAGTAAGCCGTATGTCTTCCAGCAGAATTAAACTCCTGCGTTAAATTACTCTATGTTGGAAATTTTGGAGAACAAAACTTGCGCTACATCCCACAAAAAGTATGAAGTCAGTGAAGGATGATCTGGTCAAAGCATGGAACGAAATCGACGTGGACTACTTGCAGCGCACCGTCGATGCCTTTCCTCGGCGTCTTCGCCCTGCATTCGCATCAAAGAAGCCAATATAAAGGGCACGTGTTGCTATTCTGTTCGCTAGATCACTGTTGACATTTTATTTATAAACTTGTTAAATTTTATAATGATTTTTTAATTCGCTCAAAAATTTTCATGGTGGGCGAAAGAAGGCGAATTGGATGGTAACTAGCGCACCCACATGACTGCCCTTCTTCTTCCAAATCGGGATGTTCGTGCTTTGCTGCCAGTTCCCAAGCACATTCTTCTCACCAACAACCTGACTGAAAAACTCAGTCAACCAGTCAGAGGGGCACCAACCCTTCAACTTTACAGGTCGACCATCAGGTTATCAGCCCAGTGGCTTTGCCTGACCTCGCCTTCAGGCACAGCAGGATGTTCAAATTTTGCATTCTAGCTTTCCCCGAAGTAGTCGCTAACCGCTTTACAGCCTTCTTGCGATCCATCAGAAGATGATCGTCCTCTACGTTAATGCCAAAGAACTTCTCGATGTTTTCTGCTTGGCCACTGCCTTCTTTGCCGCTTTTCTCGCCTTTCGATATTTCCGCCAATTATGGACTACAAGTGCTCCGACACGCCGAACGGCGTGTCTCGCACTTGCGCGCTTCGCGCGACTTTGCAGCATCACTGTCCTAAAGAAAGTAGTTCTTGTCAAACTTAAAATTCGCTAACATCTAGAACCTGCTGCGTACTTTATCGGCATCAAGCCGTCAACCACTTCGCCACCTTTCATCATAGACATTTTCTCCAGACCGTCCAGTAGCATCAGTGGTTTGTGCTGCGGAGCACTTCGGTCCCTCCACTTTTGACACGTCTTCTGAATCCGGGCGCCAGCGTCCCCCTCACTCATTTCTTTTTTCTAGATCTAATTGCTGGGTCGCCTTTACTGATCTCCCCCCCCCCACCTTCCTGGCCCCAACCCCTGGCCCACTTCCTTGTTTTCACTATTGACCCCTACTGGTCTCTTCTTGCTGGCTTCCACGTCCTGGTCCCTTCTTCAGGTTGTTCCTTTCCTTCCTGGACGCTCACATGGTTCACCCTAGAAGACCCTTACTTCCCTTCTCCACCACACCCTAGTGGTCCTCCCATGCTCACGGCAAATGTCGGTGACGCGTATTCGGAATAGGATGCCCAGAAACGCACGGAGTTGCCGCTGAGTCAAGCAGGAGAGGGCTGCGCTTCCTTTGCTGCAGCAACATCCCACGTTGAACGGCAAACGTTACCCGCGCGAGGTACGCAGAGGCGTATCTCGCGCGGGTAACATTTTCCGTTCAATGTGAGATAACGCTGAATTCTGAATACGGCCGCTCGTCGTACCACGACGGTGTCACCTCTTCTGACTCCAGATGCTTGTTGCGGACCTGTCTTCTGGATCCAGACGCTCAGAAGCGCGCGCAGATGTCGCTGCGTCAAGCAGGAGGTTGTGCTTCCTCGGCTGCAGCAGTAAAGTTTTCCGTTCAACATGGGATAATGCTGAGTTCAGAATGCGGTCGGTCGTCGTACGACGACGGTGTGACCTCTGTTTCCTTTTTTTTTCGTTTCTTCTGACTCCAGGCGGTTGTTCGGCAACGAAAGGGACCTGTTTTCTTGATGCAGACGCTCAGAAACGCGCGCAGACGCCGTTGTGTCAAGCAGGAGGAGGCTACGCGTTCTCTGCTGCAATAACATACCATGTTGAACGGCAAACGTTGCCCGCGCGATGTACGCAGAGGCGTCGTAAGGGGTTCCATGAGATTGCTCGAGGTTCCATCAGGCGTATCTCAGCCAGGTTTCTAACCTGAGTGAGACACGCCTCATCATTTACAGGGCGGGGAGCTAACTCAATTATATAGTGGCAGTTTTTATCACCGATAAAAACGTGATGGAACCGTTTCTTTTCTCGAACTTTTTTGCTGACACCGTCAGTCCACAGCCATACCTGCTTGTCGACCCAGTGTCGTCCAGGCTTCGTTGTGCCGAGTCCGAAGCGTGCCGCCCGAGTTATCGCATCGGTATCAGCCTTCCAGGTTCCTTTGACTCACCGTTGTCGCCGTCGGCAATCGAATGCGAGAATTAGCTGCCGCTTCCTTCTCTTTCAATCGCCACCATTTGGTTCTAGCCGACCCGCATCGCTCGACAGGTTTAATTCTCGAAGGTGTCATCTTCAGCGAGCAGATCAGTGGACGGTGTTGCGTGGCGACCGCATCATACGGCACGGTCTTCGCGTCTGTGACAAAGCCTTGGTCGCGACGCCCAGCAAGGACATAGTCAAATTGCGTTTTGGCGTTCCCGCTATAAAACGAGATGAGGTGGGAGTCACGCTTTGGAAATTTGATATTCACAATGGTGAGGTCGTGTGGGTCTGCAAACTCAAGTATACGCTCACCATCGGCGTTACGTGACCCATAGCCAAAACACCATGACAGCTGTAGCCGTCTTATGCTGCTACGACGTGACCATTAAGGTCACCTGCCACAGCAATCATACCTTGTGGCGGCACTTCCGCTGTCTTCTCATCAAGCAGGGACCAGAACTCGTCCTTGGTTTGCTCGGAGCAACCTGTCTGCGGAGCATACGCGGAAACGAAACGGCATCGTCGCTCCCAACGGAGACAACATCCTTCACCAAGCGGTCATCGAAACGTTCTACGCTTGCAATCGCGTCACGAGAACGATCGGAGACTATCAAACCGACATCACCGGTGTTCCTGAGATTTCCACGTAGAACAGTCTAAATCCTGGTCCTATGTGCCTCGACTTGCAGTAGGACCACCTCATCTACTGCACCGCACAGAAATCTACTTTGCTTCGCTCCAGCACTTCTACCAACTCGCACGAGCGGCCCGTCAACACAACATTCAACGTTGCTACGCGGGTCTTGCCTTCGTTGCGGACTTTTGGACTATCTCAGTTGCTCCCTGACGCCGTCCTCGCATTAGGGATCCTCGCATACTTCTCACACTCGCCGGGCTTTGCGAGTGCGCGTCGGCTCCCGCGTATATCGCGAACATTACTCCAGAACGTTAGCATTTACTCCAGAATTCTTAGGCGTCTCAACCACTTAATGTGACATAAGACGTTCCTAGACCAGTCTGTCACAAGGGCCTGCCGCCTGCAATCGAGTGTCAGTGTTCGACTTAGCTCGCAGAGCGAACAGTTTCCAGTGGCACCACGTGGAGGAACGGACATCGTCACCGCGATGCTTGATTGATTGACGATAACATTTGCTTTGACTTAATGAGTGATATACCAAATGAATAGGAATCTTCTTTTTCTACCGTCCATCGGTAGCCTCAAAGATGGTGGGGGAGTGAACAGTGCATTGATCATAGAGCGGCATTGCAATTCCCCTGGCAAAGCAGAGTGAACGGAGATGTGAAAACCTTCTTTCGAAGCAACATTGAGGAGCCAAAATCTTTGTGGCGAACCTTAAGTTACTTGAAATTAAAACTTGAAGAAACAGTACCAAAATAGGATGATTTAAGACAAACAAAACAAGATAGAAGCGACGCTAGCAACTGGGAGAACTTCCAGGAAAACTTCCACTTCCCCTCTTCAGAAATAAAAAACCCTAAAAACCTTTAAATTGTTATTAAGGACGGCTCTTGTGGACGTCCAGTCTGACACATGTTTTCTAAAAAGTTTATTTGGATTATAGTGATCCTTCTTTGTCAAGATAAACCTGCGTTCGTTTTATCCTCCTACTTCCTCTTTAGCATTCATGTCGACAGGAATAATACCTCGCTCCTGTTTTCACACGCTCTAAGATATGTTCTGAGACACGTTAAACGTGTGAATACAGGAACGTGCATGCGTGCGCTGACCGTACGCGGATAGGTGGAGGGGAATAACGGCGATACTGGCCACCGCAAGCCTTTGTACCTGGGCATTCAAGCTACAATAGATCCCAGAACTAGAATGCGTGGCGCACCCTGGAAACGGATTGACTAACGCTGACTTTCACGCTCTATCATTTTAAGATTTTTTTGTAAAGACCGGGGTCAACTCATAATAACACTACATACTCAGTTGTGTGGGCGTGGTGGCGTTGTAGGAGGAGCGCTGACTCTTGTGTACTCCCAGAATCAGTACCTTTGGCAGGGTCTCTCCCATGTCATCTCCTTTCTATCAATTCGGAGTGGACCAAATGGTATTAGACTTGTCTGGAAGGACAAAACACTGAGTTGATAGCTGGTCCCAGTCATGGAATAATTCAAATCCGCATTCAAGTTACCTCCAGGAGGATGCGGAATGCATGGCGTATCCCACGATGACTACGACGCATGCTCCAACTACACTAGTACGCTCCTAATACTTCCTTCAATAGTATAAAAACAGTCACAATGTCTGACGAAAATCTTGTCCTCTTGCTAGCGCCTTCTCTGGCACATAATTAAATGCAGAAAAAAACTCAAGAAAGTAGAGCGCATGGCCTACCACAAATAAAGCGAAGACTTGCCCTCTGTAATTAGCCATCGTGTTCGCGTGACTCCCAAATCGATCAGTAGTATCAGGACGAAAACCGATAAAACCAGTTGTTATGAAAATCGATAGCATCGAACGATGTTAGCCTCCCGATTGAAATTTTCCACCTGTTCTAAATCCCACCCTAAGTTCCTCACTCCTGTTTAAAAATGCTCCTGAAAATATCTATGACTATCAACTTTAAACTGGTTTTCAAAAAATTGTCTTATTTAATTAAAAACAACGGAAAGGTATCAGTACCTCGGAGCAAACTCGCTGCTTCCGCACGGAACACAAGGTATCGGCACGTTTCGTGACACTTTTCTACTGTGGACAGTTGAAGTGCTGCGGACTCTTGATTCCATGATGCCTTCGTATAGAGCACGAAAATAGAAGTGCGGACACGGGATTGGAAGCCGTGGGCGGGGCAAAGACGTAGTGACGTATAGATGCGATCTTGCTTGAAGACGAGCGAGGCGCCGCCCAGGCTCCATCTCTCCTTACCCGGAGACGGCGCGTGCTTTACATGGAGGCAGATGGTTTGCGCTAGTGAAGCAGTGCAGCTTGATCCTACCGTGCCAAGCGGGTATTGTCACACAACCGATACGGGCCGCTAGGGGCTGTCGCACGTCCTCAAACTTCGATAATTAAGCTTGTGCGTAGAGTCAGTATATGTATGTATGTTTATTACATAAGGGTCACTTATGCGCAAAAACAACTCTAAAGTAAAATAAACAACGAAACACAACACAACAACATCGTAAGATGCTACAAGAAAGAGAAAACTAAGAAAAAGTTAAAGAACTGAAGAGAGTATGGAAGATGTACGACCTCACCAAAAAAGCCTCTTATAAACTACTTTTTGAAGGTAGTATAGCGTAACCCACCGCGGCCCCTCTTCAGTACGGTCTCAAATGAGCCGATTGTTCTGTTAATGAAAAAGTACCGCCTACAGTTGAGCTTAGCCGTGTTAACCTGAAACTTGATGGGCCCACGCCAAGAATTCTAATCATCAACTTTCTATTGAAGCTGTTCTGTACCTTTTGCAATAAGTCAATGCTTTTACGTTTGAATGGTGAGAACACTTAAGTGCCGTATTCCAATATGGGTCTGACATAGGTCTTTTAAGCCCAGAGCAAAACCTTAGGATTACGCGTTGAGAGTGCTCTGAACAGTTTGGAAACCAATGCTATTCCTTGGTTCGCAGTCACTTCACAGTGTTTGTCCAAGCTGAGACTCTTGGTAATCACGAGACCTAGGTCCGCGATCTCGTCCACGCTATCAAATGGGGTCCAGCAATGCTATTGGAACAACCACGGTTCCAACTCCCTAGGTGAAGTACCCTCTTTTTCTCCTTGGATAGAGGCAGTTGCCATTTAAGTGACCACGAGTGCAAGGCATTAATTGAATTTTTCAATGCTGCGGAACCATTCGCTGAGTCAATGGTCCGATAGATTTTGATATCGTACTAAATTCAAACGCACTAAATTCCACCCCGTTGACACTTAATAACTAAGCAAGCTCGTGAGTGTATATGTTAAACAAGATAGGGGATAGAACTCCGCCTTGCCGAACTCCACTGTAGGCAGCTCTATTGTTGGAGTACTACTTATCTACTCGTACTGAGAGCAAGCGATCTTTCAAGAAAGCAGCAACCCAAGCGACAGTTCGTGGGTTGCTCAAGAGCCCAACCACATCAAGTTTTTCGATGAGCAAGGAGTGCGGTACTCTATCAAAAGCCTTAGAGAAATCGACCTTACAAAACATATCTCTCTTGATCCAAAGCAGTGGTCCACTTATTTAGGTTCTCCAGCACTGCAGTCACTGTCGACTTCTGCTTTTGAAACCCGTGTTGCTTAGGGGATATGACTCCCTGATCTTGATCCTACCGTGCCAAGCGGGTATTGTCACACAACCGATACGGGCCGCTAGGGGCTGTCGCACGTCCTCAAACTTCGATAATTAAGCTTGTGCGTAGAGTCAGTATATGTATGTATGTTTATTACATAAGTGTCACTTATGCGCAAAAACAACTCTAAAGTAAAACAAACAACGAAACACAACACAACAACATCGTAAGATGCTACAAGAAAGAGAAAACTAAGAAAAAGTTAAAGAACTGAAGAGAGTATGGAAGATGTACGACCTCACCAAAAAAGCCTCTTATAAACTACTTTTTGAAGGTAGTATAGCGTAACCCACCGCGGCCCCTCTTCAGTACGGTCTCAAATGAGCCGATTGTTCTGTTAATGAAAAAGTACCGCCTACAGTTGAGCTTAGCCGTGTTAACCTGAAACTTGATGGGCCCACGCCAAGAATTCTAATCATCAACTTTCTATTGAAGCTGTTCTGTACCTTTTGCAATAAGTCAATGCTTTTACGTTTGAATGGTGAGAACACTTAAGTGCCGTATTCCAATATGGGTCTGACATAGGTCTTTTAAGCCCAGAGCAAAACCTTAGGATTACGCGTTGAGAGTGCTCTGAACAGTTTGGAAACCAATGCTATTCCTTGGTTCGCAGTCACTTCACAGTGTTTGTCCAAGCTGAGACTCTTGGTAATCACGAGACCTAGGTCCGCGATCTCGTCCACGCTATCAAATGGGGTCCAGCAATGCTATTGGAACAACCACGGTTCCAACTCCCTAGGTGAAGTACCCTCTTTTTCTCCTTGGATAGAGGCAGTTGCCATTTAAGTGACCACGAGTGCAAGGCATTAATTGAATTTTTCAATGCTGCGGAACCATTCGCTGAGTCAATGGTCCGATAGATTTTGATATCGTACTAAATTCAAACGCACTAAATTCCACCCCGTTGACACTTAATAACTAAGCAAGCTCGTGAGTGTATATGTTAAACAAGATAGGGGATAGAACTCCGCCTTGCCGAACTCCACTGTAGGCAGCTCTATTGTTGGAGTACTACTTATCTACTCGTACTGAGAGCAAGCGATCTTTCAAGAAAGCAGCAACCCAAGCGACAGTTCGTGGGTTGCTCAAGAGCCCAACCACATCAAGTTTTTCGATGAGCAAGGAGTGCGGTACTCTATCAAAAGGCTTAGAGAAATCGACCTTACAAAACATATCTCTCTTGATCCAAAGCAGTGGTCCACTTATTTAGGTTCTTCAGCACTGCAGTCACTGTCGACTTCTGCTTTTGAAACCCGTGTTGCTTAGGGGATATGACTCCCTGATCTTCCAAATGTGCAACAGTCCTTTTCTTCAATATTTTTCAAAGAGGCGTGCAAACAGGGAAGTGATACTGACCGGCCTGAAATTGGAATGCACAGTAAGAGTGGCTTGTTAAGAACTGGTGTAACAAAAGAATGCCTCCACCTGCCAGGTACATCGGCCCTCATGAACATCAAGTTGAAAAGATGTTTAAGCGGACCAGCAATGATATGAGCAACGCTTTTAATAAAGAACAGCGGATGCAAAATTCCTGTCTCATTGAATGTCCGGAAAATTAAAATCGCCTGTTATTACGCAAGGTGAATTCATGAAAGTAGATTACTAACTGCTTTAGACATCTGCTCAGTAGCACTGGAGGGACAGCTTGGCGCTCGATAGACAACTACTAACCTAACGGAGTCACTTTCAATTCCAACATCAGCACAAAGTAACTAGTAGGCAAGAGGAACGGATATTCATGGTATTATGCGTCGAAATGGTGAGACGGAACCTAGAGGATGTGAAATAGATGAAAGCAAACTACAAGTAATACAGCGACCCATATTAATGAAGCGAAGGACGATTAGCCACTGAAACACCTGTCCCTTTGAATGTTAAGGCCCCCACACATTTCTGCGGCAACGCTGCCAGCCGCTATAATTAAAAATAGGGCAGGAGGCCGCCGGCGGCGAGCTCTGCGTCCCTGCCCTATGGTTAAGGATAGGGCAGCGGCAACACCGAAGAAGTGTGCCTTTACTCTTTTTCGTCGTTGAACAAGAACACTTCGCAGCTGGCATTGAGGATAAGAAGAAGCTCATAAAAGCTGCGACTAGACTTTACTTAGCGCCTCCTCTTGTTCTTCTGCCCTCTTTCTTGACATTTAATTTGCCTCACCCCGGATAGTGTGCGAAACTAAATGCAGCTTTTATGAGTGCACTAAGGACCTGTTCATAGTGCAAGACGGGAACGACTGGTCGCCTATGCAAACAATTGTTAATTAATGTAAATCGATTTAAACCAAGCGATCGTCGTGAGAACTGTTCATATTGTTGCTGCCGCTCGCTTCGTATGTTAGCGTCGGTCGCGGTATCAGCTCAGAATCTGCACTTTTGTTCGCCTCCGTTTAAGTACAATAAAGATAACATTCATAATCATCAGCCTTTACTTCCTAAAGGCTCCCGCACACTTCGCTGCCCTATCCTTAACCATAGGGTAGTGCCGGAGGACAGAGACGTTAAGAATAGGGCAGAGACGCAGAGCTCGCCGCCGGCGGCGTCCCTGCCCTATCCTTAACCATAGCGGCGAGCGGCGTTACCGCAGAGGTGTGTGGGGCCTTAAGTTAATATTTGTCGCTTACCAGGAAGGTGTCTCATGCGCGTGTCTCAACGACGAAAACAGCGCCAGGAGCTGCGGGTGAGACCCGGCGGAGCCGTGGTAGATGGGTGTCGACTATGGTTCATCTATTTGGAAACATTTTTTTAACGAATCTGCATGCTAGGAATATAATAGGTTGGTGCATAATTTCTACCCATAAAGGAGCTTGACAGCCAACAATATAATCACCGTTAGTACCGACAAATGGAGGCGTAAGGAACCCTGCACTCTAAACGTAACGCAAAAAACCTTAGCGCGATATCAGGTAACCTTAATTGTACTGCAAATCTTCGTGCCCTTCCAGCCACAGGTTAGCTGTGTGAGGTTTAGGGAAAACAAGGCATCCTAGGGAGTGCTGTCGTCACAACGGCCACCACATTGTCTTCGAGCTGCTTGTCAACCGGGGAACTTTTAGTGGAGGTAGCACGAAGAAAGTGTGGGCAAGCGCAAAATGGTACAGAACTGTTGAGTTATAAGGAGTGTGTTACTAGATTTCGGGGCTTACATTGAAGAAGTCCTAACTTGGCTTAGAAAACGCCTTTTCAAAAAACAAAAAGCGTTTTGCTTACTACTTTCTCAAAGGTCGCAACTGCCGGCAAAAGTACGCAGTATTACGTGCAGTAACCCTCGCGGCGTCGCACCACCCGCAGTTGTCATGGCGGGTCCGTGGCGCCCGCAAGACTCTGCTGCGGCCTTATGTAGTATAAAAGTATGCTCCATTTTTGCAGTCTTTAAACCCACAGAGTAATGGGCCCTGAAAATTCAGTATATAATAGCATGGTCGCACAAGACAATACCCTCCAAACATCGAATGCAAGAAGAATGCCAAATACTAGGAGAAGGAATATAAGAAACCGCACCCATGAAGTGCCTTTTACACTTCTTCCCATATTAAATGTTTGGAAACTGTCGCGTTGTGAAACTGTACGATTCCATAGTTTCCTTGGCGAATATTCAGAGCTCCTAACTCGGAATCACGCAAAATACGGTCGACAACGCGAACTTTCACCGGTTAGAACTCGCTTAGGAGATCATATAGCACATTTGTTCTCGACCTTTTTAATGAGCGTTTCAAGCTCTTTCACATGATCTAGGTCGCTGTCCGAAGTTCCGTGGGAAGCTGAAGGTACTCCCTGGTAAGGGCAGTTTGTTCAGTGGAACTCCTTTCAAGGACGCCAGTCCGTCCGCCTGTAATGGGTCCTGATACGCATATGGCATAGGCGCTGCTCGTCGCCCGAGCATAAACGCTCGCGCGTCACCATACTGCACAACATTTTGTGTTGTACGAAACCGAAATTTTTTTTGCAGCACTGGTGTGTTCAACTGGCTGCGACCAGCGATGCTTACTCGCAGCCATGGGAGGGGGCCCGTTCTTCCAGCCAGCATGTGGAAGGGCGGCGCTAATTGCGCGGTAGCGCTCATAGCGGATGAGTTCACGCACTTGGCGGACTGGGGAAGAACCGGCCTCCTCCCCAGCCATCAGCAATCTCATTGATAGGATCGACAGAAGGCTATACTGCGCTGTATTCTTTCTGTTTCGTCAGAGCCGCGCTTCCGCCGCGTGAACTCGTCCGCGATGGGCACTCCTCGAGCAATGAGCGCCCCCCCCCCCTTGCGTGCTGGGGAAGAACACTACCCCGCCGCAGCCATGCGGTCGCGGTGCGGCGCTGCAGGCAGAGCCTCGTCTTGCCATGGCAGAAGTGGTATGAGTTTCCCGATGCGCCCAACGTGCTAGAGCGCGAATGCACATCCTAACCCATCGGTTGAACCGCTTAGGC
This sequence comes from Heligmosomoides polygyrus bakeri, assembly GCA_947359475.1. Classification (NCBI taxonomy): domain Eukaryota; kingdom Metazoa; phylum Nematoda; class Chromadorea; order Rhabditida; family Heligmosomidae; genus Heligmosomoides; species Heligmosomoides polygyrus. The sequence goes on from OX375868.1 coordinate 16,363,037, forward strand.
CCCTGTTATACTCCCGCGGGAGCTTCCGCGGGACATCCGTGGACGGACGGTGCACCGCGGACGGTCGTCGTCGTCCCGGGGCGGCTAGCGTCGCATCGGAGCGCGTTTCCCCCGCCGAACTCCGCGGGACGACAGCCTTCCGCGGTGCAGTGCGCCGCGGACGGCTGCCGCCCCGCGGGCGGGAAGTATAAAGGCCTTCGCACACTTTCGTCGCCACGCGGCAGCCCTATCTTTAAGCATGGGGCAGAGACGCAGAATCGCCTAGCGAGGCAAATCGATATCTATGGCAATCGTGGTGCCGCGCCGCGTGGCGGCGAAAGTGTGCGAAAGCCTTAACACCCCTCTCGTCGTCTGTCGGCGGCGATCCGCGGACGGCGGGCGTGGCGGGCCGCAACGAGTGGCCCGGCGCGGGGTCCCGACGCGATTTCCGCCCATCCGCAGAAGCTCCCGCGGGATTATAACAGGGGCCTTAGGCTTGCGCAAGAGGAGGACGGCGGTGGAATTCGACTGCAGCTCACCCTACACAATGAAGAATTAGGAGGGTTTCTAGCTGAGTGCTCAGAAGGTGTGCGATATCTAAACCAAATGAGGAGATAGAACTGGTGAAGTTCAGTTACCGGTTTGGAGTGAACGTGGTCGAAAAATGGGTTTTGCTTAAATGATTATGACAAATTTTGTCAAAGAGAAAAGAGGAGGTCTTGTTTCAAGTGAGCGTGTGATTCACAGATAGTTCGACGTTTGTCCAAAAAGCTTTTCTAGTCGAGAAAGGACATTTGATAATGATTAGAGCTTCCACCGTCATCAGGTTTAGTTGCTTTCAATTTATGCGAGATATTAACGATTTATGGTGTTGGATGAATATTTCATAGACCTTATCTTATTAGGTCTTTAAACCAATGTGAAGAAGGGAGGAATGGCAATTCACAAAAATCTCGAAACTTACGCAGAAACGGTGAGCAAGTCCAGTTTTTATAAGTCCTGATTTTTTCGCATTCGGCCGCCAATCGCCCAGTATATTTTCTAAACGTTTAGTCACTGTAGGCAACACTCGAACCATACTACATCTACTCTTCAAATGGATAATCTATTTTATTAATAATTGAACATTCTCGAGGTGAGAGGTGTTCCCTACACTGTCCTCAGAAAGGGGCGGAGCAAAGGGCGCGACGAGGATGAGATATCCGGATCCCCGCCATCACATGAGGTATCCATTTCTAATCACTTAACTTGACCTGGCAGCTCTTCCTCTTCGTTCTTGAGAGAAGCGTCAGAATGTTGTACACCACATTTGGGGAAAAGGATTTTTCAGTTGCAACGCCAAGGCCTTCTTCAAGTCCTGCCACATTGCAAAGTACTAAGGCGTAGCCTGCATTTTCCGACAAGAACAACAACATCTTAACGAGATATTTCATGACAACAACGCTAGAAACTTTCGATATAAATAGAATTGTATGACTCTTTGAAATGAGAGAACGGTGAGCCGGTTTTACGCACAATTTCAGATAAGCCTTCAATGTAGAGACCACCAACCGGAATCACCCATTCTCTATGTGGCGAAAATTTAAAGAATCGTCCTCCTTCCCTCAACTGTCTCCACAATCGAACTGGCTAAAAAATGACTTCGGAGTTCTCCATGAGATGTCCGAGCCGGAGTTCTCCCCAATCTTCTCCTATCAGCTGTTAGGTTTGTGGACGACGTCACGCCAATTAACGATGGTTTCGCGAGCCGCAAACTTGTCCAAATAGGGCAGCGCGGGTAGGGCTGAAGGTGGGATGCGGGCGGGATCGTTCAGGGAACGAGTGCCTTCAACATTCTCCCATTCTCCTTATAACCCTGAGCTTTCAGCTTTATCCCTCTAAAGGGTCGTTTAGTGTCCGCGCGACGCGCGACGCGATGCATGTGTAGTGTCCAAATTGTTCGAGCGACGCGATTGATCAATTCGGCCACTACACATGGCATCGCGTCGCACCTCGTGCGCACACTAAATGACCCCTAAAAGCCCTCATCATTAACCCATTACTATCGTCAGTTTTTGTTTTTCGATCTTCATCGTCATTTGTTTTCCACCATTCCCTCTCCCCTAATCATTTGAAGCAGCATAGTACCATTCGATTGATTAGTGCTAACCTACCCTCACACTATTCCACTCTACGAGACAAATTCCAGACATTATACATGCTTCCTACCCACCATTCCTCCCAGAAATGCATTCTGACCGTCCTCCACACACCTACGCTCCTGCACGCCCATCCTTGACACGATCGAAACTCGTCCCCTCCGCCAGTGAAGCAGCGAGGGCTCCGCCCGGAGCGATGCAGGCGAGCGCGACTGTACGCGCCGACTTGAGTATCTCTGGCGCCCCCGTGTTCCATCCCTACGGTGAACTGAGCTCGGCCATTTCTGAACTAATAGGACACGCACGTGCCTTCTTGCCAAGGCGAATATCCACTGAGTACATGATGACCGCCTTTCGAGTCTATTTGCGCCAAATAATCGTGTCCACATTCCATCCCCGTTGGTACTGAAGTAATAATCTAACTGACGTGTAATTGTTGGCGCTACGTGAGGCATTTTGAAGGCCAAATAAGCATCGAGTACCTAGTAGAGCGCACAACGTTTACTACATGGATTTGCTACCGTCATTAACTGCTTTGTTGTTGCCTATGTGTCTATCGGCCGCGCTTGTCGCGTACGTGTTGAATAAATAAATGAATAAATAAACTTCTACTATCGTTTTCAGATAGCATAGTTCAGGATGCTAACTCCCGGAAGATCGTGTAAGAGGGGAGAACTTGCGATTTCTCTCCTTCTTCATCGTTCGATGTGAAGGCGAGGTGTCCGTACTTCACCGGTAAGCACCGGTAAGCACTCGCACTTGCGTCTAAATCGCCACGGGTAGCGACCAGTTCTCCTGGGCCGTCTTGGAAGAGTTTTCGCACCGTGTGCAGGCGATCGCCGCGGGACCAGCTGCGACGCGGTCGCGGCAAACCGTCGACCTGACCAGGGAAGGGTCTCAGGCGTAGGTCTAAACGGGGGACATGGATAACCTTCGATAACCTCTACCGTTCATATAGTAGAAAAACATGTCTCGCTTTTGCTGAGTCTTTGAACCAAAAGAAACTGTATACGCTGGCCCACTTCGAGGCCCCGTAGCTCTTTTGGTTTAAGGACTCAGCAAAAACGAAACATGTTTTTCTACTATATTAAAGGTGTAGGTTCTCGCAGTGCTATCCATTTCCCCCGTTCAGACCTACGCCTGAGGCCCTTCCCTGGTGAGTTGTTCCGTGACTCGATCAAGGGTGGGAATGCACTTTTTTCAGTTATTAGGAAGACCCTGAGCTAGCGTACGAGAGGATATTTCTCTGAAATTTCGCAGTCGGAGAGGCTGCCCTATTTTTGTTTGTTCCTCTTTCCTAGCGATGTCCCCCCCCCTCCGACTAAGACCGTATAAAACAATTTAAAATGGAAACATTTGGGAATATACATTTGCTATGCTGTACTAAAGAGGCAGTCGTGTCGAGAAGCTAGTGCAGACATGCCTCCTTTATTGATTGAACCGTGGCGTCCTATATTGATTGATGCCGCCGTTCAATCAATACTGTGGACTATAACATCGCTTAGGTGTTGGTCGTAATGCAACGTGACTTTAAAAGAAGTGCAAATCCTAGCGTTTACTTCTTGGGTGCAGTTGAGCACTAAAGATACGTGAGTTTATTTATTAGGTTGTAACGAATTAAATGGCACTGGCTTGCGCCATTTTTGGCGCGTCTTTTCGCGTTTGATCAAGAACAAACCGTAACATGTGGCATATCATTTAGAAGCGCAATCTTTGCTCTACCGGTGAGTACCAAATTTTCTATGTAAAAGTGGGAAAACTTTAGAGTTTTATTGACTTTTTTGCAGATGGACAAAAGGGTAATCCGAGGCATTTACTTGTATGAATTCAAGCTGGGCACTACAGCTAAGGAGGTGGACGAGAAGATCAACGCCGCATTCGGTCAAGGATGTTCCACAATTCGGAAGGCGTATCGTTGGTATCAGAAGTTCCGGAATGGTGATGAGAGCTTGGAAGAACATGAAGGTTGTGGGAGGCATAGTGATGTTGATGAGGACAAGCTGAGAGATGTGGTAGAGGAGGATACACACAAAGGTACCAGGGAGATAGCGAAGGTTCTTGGCGTCAGTCACAACACAGCTGCCCGGCATCTGAAGGAAATTGGAAAGACCAAAAAGCTGGAAAGATGGGTGCCTCACAAGCTGTCTGAGGAGCAAAGAAACCGACGATATGATTCCTGGCGTTCCCGTTGGTGAGCGGTCGTATTTTTCTGCGATCTAGCCAGTCTTTCTTTTGCCTATTCTCATCCTCTTTATTTCTTGTATTTTCTATAAGGGTTCTCTTTATTAAAGGTCTGAGAATAAAAGTTCTTTATTGGCTATCGGTAAAGCTTGCTTTGTACGCCTTTCCTCCTTTTAAAAATCTTTTCACGGACTTGGTTTAGCGGTGCTCATTGATTTCTACATTTCGTCAATAGGTCATCATGTCGCAGCGCACCAAGAGCAAAAAAAGAGATCCTGAATCCTCGGCAAAGTCCTGCAGTAAGTCCCAGGTGCTCGCTAACAACATTGAGAGCTCCTCCGCCCATGATGACTTTGCCAGGTTGTCAGTGAGTGAACTAATTAGTGAGGTTTTAATGAGAAATAAAGACCCGGTCATTGAAAAAATTATGTATGCACTAATTTCAAAATTGCCTCAGGAAATGTCTGAGAGGATCGAGATGGAAAAAAAGGAAAGAAGCATTGTTATCGAGTGGCTTCCTGAGGCACCTGCAGACCTGTCTCCCTCTGCAAAACAGCGGGACCTCGAGGGTAAGGTAAGTGAGGTTTTCGATATTTTGAACCTCGAATGCCGTCCGTTGGAAGTTTATCGCTTGGGCAAACAGGAGCGCGGTCGAACTCGCAAGGTGAAGGTAGTACTACTACCTTCAAAGTCTCACTGGGCGACTGCCCTTTCAAATTCTTTTAGACTTCGAGAGTCCGCTGCTTTTAGCAAAGTTCGTGTTCGCCGCAGCATGACTTCCGAGGAACGTCAGCGCGAATACGAGTTGAGGCAGGAATGTAGGGAAAGGAACAAGCAGTCCAATGACCGCACCTTGGTGGTATACCGTGGAGAGCTAAGACGAGTCGATGACCTTCCTAAACGAAGGGTTCCGGGAAACGTCTGACTGGACACGGTGTACCTCCAACGGTCATGAAATGCTTTCTATTCAATGCCCGTAGCCTAGTAAACAAACTACATCATCTTCACTGTTTTATGTCAAACTACGAGCCAGATTTGCTATTCGTTACTGAAACTTGGCTCTCCACCAAAATATCTGATTCTGAAATTCTCGCTGATTTCCCATACAAGCTTTTTCGAAATGACCGCAGAGACCGGAAAGGTGGCGGTATATGTTGTCTGGCCAAAAATGCGCTATGTTTGACTGCTGTTGACACCTCTTCCTGCCTCAACTCGGATATCCTATGTCTCGATATCTTCGATTCTACACATGTGGTTGATTTTAGAGTAGTTTTAGTTTACCGCCCACCCAACGTGAATACTTACGATGATGACGCTCTCTTAGATTCATTGTTAGAAACGTGCCTCTCAAATAGCCACTTGATAGTCTTGGGCGACTTTAACCTCGACATTGATTGGGCTCAATGTTCTAAACCACGTAATCAGTGCATGATAAAATTTGTAGATTTTTCGAGTGCTGTGGCTTGGTCCAACAAATGAAGAAACCTACTCGGGGTGACGCAATTCTTGACATAATTCTGACCACAATACCATTTCTTGGCAATATTTCCGTTCTTCCCCCTTTTGCATCATCTGACCACAATGTTGTTGCTTTCGAAATTCTTATGCCTGTGCTAAATCAAAGAAATTTACCTCTTCCAAATTTTGGTAAGGCAGACTATTCTGGTCTAGAGATGTACTTTCATTCCGTAAATTGGTGGACAATTTTTCAAGGATATGAAAACATTGATGATTTATACAAGAGATTCTGTCGTGTTATCTACTCTGGTCTATCCAGATATGTACCGTTTGATTTTAAAAAGTCCTTCGTAAGGCATTATCCGAAACAAATTTTCAATTTAATTGCTCAAAAGACACGTCTTTTTAACTCACTAGAAAATCCTCTCTCGGATCCTCGGTATAAGAATGTGTGTCAAGAATTGGACCGTCATCTGAGAAGATTTTTGGCCTACAAGGAAAAGCTTGCCTCAAGAACACATAACAAAAAGGCGCTGTTTTCTTATATGCGAGCTAAGCTGAAAACTCATCCCGAGTTACCCGTTCTTAAAGATGAAACTGGTGTTCTTTATACTGATGACGCGGAGAAGGCTGATGCACTGCACAAGTTATTTCGCTTCGGTTTACACTTCAGCTGCGGAAGAAGCTAATCCTATTAGCTTGACGGATCACTCACAATCATTCGATAGGATGGAATCGGAGAGTGTAAATGAGGTAATTATACAGCCAACAGACGTGTTAAGGGTAGCGAAGCAATTGAAATGTTCTACAACAGTACCATTCGATGGCATTCCCCAAATCGTTTTTAAGAAATGTGCGCAATCACTTTGTAAACCGTTATCGATGATTTTCAACATTTCTTTGATTTATAGTGAGATTCACGAAATTTGGAAGGAGTCCATTATCACGGCAATTCCAAAGTGTCCGAGATCCGTACTTATATCTTCCTTTCAGCCGATAAGCATAACTTCTACTCCAATTAAAGTTACGGAAAAAATCATCAGAGATAAATTGGTGTCATATCTATACAGAAACAGATGCATTCCTTCCGAGCAACACGGTTTTACCTCTGGCGCTTCTACAGCCACACAGCTCTCGGACTGTGTTTTCGATTGGAATCTTGCAATAAATAATGGGGACTCAGTGGATATCATATACTTCGATTTGTCGAAAGCTTTTGACAAGGTGTGTCATACGAAACTTCTTGGAAAGCTCCATCAGCTAGGAATCAGAGGGTGTCTTCTAAATTGGATTCACTCTTATTTGAGTGGAAGGCGTATGCGTGTTAGGGTAGGAAATTCTTTCTCAAGCAGCTATGATTGTAAAAGTGGAGTGCCTCAGGGAGGAGTATTATCCCCAATTCTTTTCCTCGCATACACTTCCGACCTTCCTGCGAGTTTAGTTACAGACTCTCGTGTGAAGGTGCAAGTGTATGCCGATGATATAAAGGTCTACGGAATCTATAATGATGTCAATAAAGCTCAGGTCACTCAAGCATTGTCTCAATCCATCAATAATATGATGGAGTGTAAGCGGCTCATTGCCGACTGCTTGTAACTCATTATACTGAAATTATTGGATGTGCATGAATAATGGCGAAAATGTCGCTGCGGAGCACAATATAATGCTCCTGCAATTTGAATTTTCATTTAATGGCAACTACAACATTCATCACCTCACTTTCTTTTATGTTTATAGTTCTAAGTGAAGGATAAGGATGAACGACTGCAGAATGATGATTGACGGTGGCATTTTCCGTGCTTTAGTCGACTTTTCAATTATCGAGCAGTCAATGCGGTGGTGGCAAAATAGGGGGGCTATTATATATGGGAATGGGGAAATCTTGAAGAAAATTTAACATATTTCCACCAATATTTCCCATCAGCGGGATGCGATATGAAGTGAACATCTTTGGGCTTAATTCTACCATGATTAAGGCGCATTTTGTCTTTCCTTAGGACGTCTCCTAAGACTTGACTGATTGCACGCGGACACGCTTCTAGCAGCTTTATGCTTTCTTTCTTGTTATACGGTTCTTCTTTATCTTCGGCTAAGTCACCGGAGAGTGCTCATAGGTTTTTGACATTTCGACTAAATCGCAAATATAAGTAAAAGTTAGCTTTTGTCTCCTTCTTCGAATCTTCCCTAATTTGGTGAAAGGAGTACAAGTAACCTTTCGGAGTATGGTGGATTAAAAGATATTTCAAAGCAATAGAGATGTCAAGGTAGTTGTATTACACTAGAACTTTTGTATTGGTGGTAGTTTTTTTTGTAGTGCAGAGTAATGGTTTTTTATGCTATTCCAAAGCGCCAGCCTACTACACAAGAAATATGACGCTATTGGATTATGCTCGATTGGAAAATTAATGTTTGTCGGAGTCTGCACCACATTTAGGAATTTACACTTATATGACCTTATTACATGTTTTTAAGCATGTTAATTGAGACAGTGTTCTAGATCAACAGTGACACTGGGGAAATAGTAAAATACTGCTTAATTTTATATTTTAAACTTCATCAAGTCATATTACGTGGCTTTTCTTAATCCAGCAAATATTGACAGATGTTAATCAAAGTTGTTGTTAATCCTTTCACATTCATATTTATTTATTTATTCATTTTACCGATGGTCCAAATAGTATAGGAACTATTTTCTGATTATCAATCAGTGCGAAGAGAGCATTGAATGAACGTATAAAGGTAAAATGTTACAGTAGGGCATCAGTGCGTGACGATTAATTTTCGTTCGCTTCCAACTTACTATTGGCGCTGTTTTGATAGAGAGGCTGATTTTGGCAGCGTAGCCAAATGTTTTGATTTATGAATTATGAAGAAATGCTATTATTAACTTGACTTTGACTTTTTGAGTGTGACCTTTGCTAGCGCACACTGTACCTCTGCCTTCCAACAGGGATGATAGCCAATAATTTCTATAATCAATTAATAATAGCATTTCCTAATAATTCATAAATCAAAACATTTGGCTACGCTGCCAAAATTAGCTTCTCTATCAAAACAGCGCCAATAGTAAGTTGGAAGCGAACGAAAAGTAATCGTCACGCACTGATGCCTTACTGTAACATTTTACCTTTATACGTTCATTCAATGCTCTCTTCGCACTGATTGATAATCAGACAATGGTTCCTATACTATTTGACCATCGGTAAAATGAATAAATATTATAAATAAATATGAATGTGAAAGGATTAACAACAACTTTGATTAGTATCTGTCAATATTTGCTGGATTAAGAAAAGCCACGTAATATGACTTGATGAAGTTTAAAATATAAAATTAAGCAGTATTTTACTATTTCCTCAGTGTCACTGTTGATCTAGAACACTGTCTCAATTAACATGCTTAAAAACATGTAATGAGGTCATATAAGTGTATGTTTCTAAATGTGGTGCAGACTCCGACAAACATTTATTTTCCAATCGAGCATACTCCAAGAGCGTCATATTTCTTGTGTAGTAGGCTGGCGCTTTGGAATAGCATAAAAAACCATTACTTTGCACTACAAAAAAACTACCACCAATACAAAAGTTCTAGTGTAAGACAACTATCTTGACATCTCTATTGCTTTGAAATATCTTTTAATCCACCATACTCCGAAAGGTTACTTGTACTCCTTTCACCAAATTAGGGAAGATTCGAAGAAGGAGACAAAAGCTAACTTTTACTTATATTTGCGATTTAGTCGAAATGTCAAAAACCTATGAGCACTCTCCGGTGACTTAGCCGAAGATAAAGAAGAACCGTATAATAAGAAAGAAAGCGTAAAGCTGCTAGAAGCGTGTCCGCGTACAATCAGTCAAGTCTTAGGAGACGTCCTAAGGAAAGACAAAATGCGCCTTAATCAAGGTAAAATTAAGGCCAATGATGTTCACTTCATATCGCATCCCGCTGATGGGAAATATTGGTGGAAATATGTTAAATTTTCTTCAAGATTTCCCCATTCCCATATATAATAGCCCCTCTATTTTGCCACCACCGCATTGACTGCTCGATAATTGAAAAGTCGACTAAAGCACGGAAAATGCCACTGTCAATCATCAGCGAGCAGTCGTTCATCCCTACCCTTCACTGTAGAATTATAAATATAAAAGAAAGTGAGGTGATGAATGTTGTAGTTGCCACTAAATAAAAATTCAAATCAGATAACAAATAAAAGCCAATACTAAAGGATGTGATGTCAGTCTATAAGCCACTGCCTCTCTCAACTTCGGTTGTGGCACCTAGTCTCATGACAGATACAGGGGCATTATATTGTGCTCTGCAGCGACATTTTCGCCATTATTCATGTTCATCCAATAATTTCAGTATCAAAGAGTTACAAGCAGTCGACAATGAACCGCTTAAACCGTTCACTGCATCGCAGCACATCACGTTCACCGATGTCAGTGCACAGCATCGAGACTGAGAGACTGATGAAGACTGCATGTGCATGATGACAATGGAGCAGCACAACCAACACAAGCGGACTTGTCATGCTGCCCAAGGCCTCTACCACTTCCCATCACCGTCTGGAAGCTGTTATAAACTCCCTTCCACAGACCGTTATGCTTTGTTTAGTCCCTGGGACAGGGACACTCGAATAGGGTAGGATGTAGAGAAGTCAGTAACAAATGGAAGGTCATTTCTCAAGAGAGCCGATATCCGCGTTCTCACACAGGCCTGCCGAAGCTCCGTAGTCAATAACAGCGACAGCCGTGCTCGGCACAGGTTATAAAAGAAGGATCAAGCTGAACCTAGGCGGCTTGTTTACTTCCTCCCGCTGATCCGCCTCTGGCGTTCGGCTCCCGTCTAAGTCTGGCGGCGCCCAAGCCGTTCGTCCCTGGGATCGCCTTAAGCGGTTCCTTCCCCCCCCCCCCTTGCCCATCCATCTGCCTTATCCTGTATTGTCTGATAAATAATGCTGATAAATTATTGTCGTCAAAGTGTTTCTTGAAGCGTTCAAACGGAGAAATATCCATTGTATAAGAACGATTTCTGCTGGTCGGATACGGGTCCGATGGAGTGCTTAAACGGAAATCATTACGACCGTCTTTAAAAGAATCTTTTCCGTTACAGCATGCTATGGTGACTCTTCTAACTACAATAGTGCCCGAACTATATTTAAAACAGAAATCTCGATTGCTTGAGGCTGTCCACAAGTTCGTTCTAGGCTTACAAGAGCGGCTGAAAATTAGATAGCCTACTTCTCCAAATAGCAGTGGATTTGGCCTTCTGCGCTCCGAAATAACGTTTGACACCTTTTGCAGCTAACCCTTTCCTTCTGTGCTGACATCACCCACAACGTTGAAGCTGTATCATCAGCAACGGAATCTTTTCAAAATGCCCCAAAATTCGTTTATTGATGAAGAAGGCCCTTTTCCTTCTCCGTCCGCCGGTCCAAAAAAGGGAAAATAAAATATGGATCTATTTAAGAACGTTGGAAACCTGTTTCAGCAGGTGTCTTCCCGCCTTTTATCCGTACTTAAAACCCTTATCTTTCTCTTAATGGTACCTAAGAATCATAGGTCTACCTGGAGTTAACTCGCGAGATAGAAGGTCTTATATGTATGAAAGCATTGTATTATATTTACTTCCACTGAACACTTCACCATGTGCACATCACTCCCAGAAAATGTTTCTGTATAGCCATAATAAGAAGAAGCATACACAGCGGAATTTAAAGGTAAAATCTGAACTTTCTTCGTTTTCAGCTTCAAAAGTCATTTTCTATAACTCTACTTATCGGGGCTCCCCATCCTTACGCTTCTATTAGATTGTAACGAAATAAATGGCACTGAACCACTGTAAATTTAAACAATTAATATCTCGGCTTGTAGGCAAGTTTATTAATCGAAATAAAAACCTTCTGATTCTACACATCTTTGCCAACGTGACACAAGCTTTTTTTATCCCAGTAGCATAAAAATCAGAAGTTCTGGAATTGACGAAATCTTCGAAGGCACTTTCGGCATCCTGTTGGTATTTGAATATTTTCCCTACCAAGAAGTCGCCAAGATGCTTGAAGAAATGGTAGTCTGTTGGGGAGAGGTAGGGAGAAAACGGAGGATGTGGAATAGTTTCAATGCTCAGCTCATTCAATTTCATTCGTGCTAATGGGGGCGAGCATTGTCGTGCAGAAGGAGAACTCGCCTTCGGTTTACCAAGGCCGGCCGGATATCCTTCAACTTTTTCATCATTTCTTCAATTTCAATGCAGTACTTCTCTGTCGTGATGGATTCACCGGGAGGGAGGAATAATTCCCAGCGAACACCACCACCACCACACAACACCACCACCAACACCACTGTCACCATTACTTTCTTTTGGTGCAATTCCGGCTTCGCAAAAACCTTGGGGCTCTCATCGCTGCCCACCCACGGTGCCGATCGTCGCCTGTTGTCGTACGTTATCCATTTCTCGTCACAGCTTACGATGCGATCAAGGAATGGGTCCGTTTCGTTCCGTAGAAGCAGTGCGGACGAGATCTCATATTTATTTATTTATTTATTTATACTTGCACAAAGCTGTGCGCAATAACAAGGAGTTAATTAACATGGACACGGCGTAGACAGCATAATGATTAAAAAAAAACTAAATTCCTGAACAACTCAATATTTCACATTAATAAATGGTGAGGGCAAATTTTGAGAAAAAAAGGAAAAAACAATAGACAGACAGTGAGGCACACAAAGCAAAAAAATGCGGAAGCCAAGGGTTTGGGGAGTTGAGCAACTTGATGGAAACGAGCAGTAGCCCGCCAACACTGCAAGTCGCAAGAGAGAACGGCTCCGGATACCATCTTAGTAGGTCCGCCGCCTCCATCAGTGCCCACATGTCGGCTGAGAAGGGAAATCGTAAGAAAAAGAGAACGAAAACATTTAGAAATGACAGTAAACAGGAACAAACCAAGTGAGCGAAGAAAAATTTGAGAAGCAAGCGAACAATTAAACACGTAAACTCAACAATTCAGAGTAGAACAGAAAATAAAAGCTGGCAAAAGAGTATAGTAATGCTGCAAAACAAAATATATAGTAGCAATCTGTAATACTATGTAAAAAAAACTAATCAAAAAAGCTAAAAAACTGAAACTAAAAAAAAACTAAAAATAACGAAAACTAAACAAAAACTAAAAAACCAGTAGGAAAAGGAAATATTGTCTTTAAGATATGTCATCCAAATGCAAAATTGAGAGCAAATCGATTTTCTTCAATTTTCTGCGAAAATCAAAGGAATTTTTAGCACCCAGCAGGCTTGGAGGTAACATCTGTAACCAACGAGCACCGCGATAGAAAAGCGAATTAAAAACTTTCTCGCGATTTTTCCTTTTCAATTTAGGATAGTGAAAACGGCAACAGTTATGGTGACCAAGGGTTGGCAAGAAAACCCAATATTTGCTCGGTCTAAGTTTTGATTCCCCTTTTAGAACCTTAAAACAGAAAACTAGATCACTGACTATTCGTCTGTAGAAAAGACTTTTTAGGTTGAAAATCTTAAGTCTTTCCTCATAACTAGGAATCATATGAGCATCTCTGGGACTACGCATACACCTATAGACCAGAATTTTTGTAAAAGTTTTTTGCACCTTTTCAATTTTAGATCGAAACTTCTTTGTATAAGGACTCCAAACCTGAGAGCAATACTCTAGTACTGGAATGACATATGTCTTGTATAAGCTAACTAGTACCGAGCTGTCATCACACTTGATGTTTCTACAAATCAAGAACAGCATGGAGAAAGCTTTCCGAACTATGGCATCAATGTGATTCTCAAAGGTTAATCCACGATCTAGATGAACTCCAAGATCGCAAACCTCGGATATAGAGGTGAGAGTGCAATCATTGAAACAGTACTCGTTATTGTCTGAATTGCCAATATGAAAGACTGACGTTTTGGAAAGATTAACAGGAATTTGCCAAACATTGGCCCACTCCATCATATTATTGATGGATTGAGACAATGCTTGAGTGACCTGAGCTTTATTGACATCATTATAGATTCCGTAGACCTTTATATCATCGGCATACACTTGCACCTTCACACGAGAGTCTGTAACTAAACTCGCAGGAAGGTCGGAAGTGTATGCGAGGAAAAGAATTGGGGATAATACTCCTCCCTGAGGCACTCCACTTTTACAATCATAGCTGCTTGAGAAAGAATTTCCTACCCTAACACGCATACGCCTTCCACTCAAATAAGAGTGAATCCAATTTAGAAGACACCCTCTGATTCCTAGCTGATGGAGCTTTCCAAGAAGTTTCGTATGACACACCTTGTCAAAAGCTTTCGACAAATCGAAGTATATGATATCCACTGAGTCCCCATTATTTATTGCAAGATTCCAATCGAAAACACAGTCCGAGAGCTGTGTGGCTGTAGAAGCGCCAGAGGTAAAACCGTGTTGCTCGGAAGGAATGCATCTGTTTCTGTATAGATATGACACCAATTTATCTCTGATGATTTTTTCCGTAACTTTAATTGGAGTAGAAGTTATGCTTATCGGCTGAAAGGAAGATATAAGTACGGATCTCGGACACTTTGGAATTGCCGTGATAATGGACTCCTTCCAAATTTCGGGAATCTCACTATAAATCAAAGAAATGTTGAAAATCATCGATAACGGTTTACAAAGTGATTGCGCACATTTCTTAAAAACGATTTGGGGAATGCCATCGAATGGTACTGTTGTAGAACATTTCAATTGCTTCGCTACCCTTAACACGTCTGTTGGCTGTATAATTACCTCATTTACACTCTCCGATTCCATCCTATCGAATGATTGTGAGTGATCCGTCAAGCTAATAGGATTAGCTTCTTCCGCAGCTGAAGTGTAAACCGAAGCGAAATAACTTGTGCAGTGCATCAGCCTTCTCCGCGTCATCAGTATAAAGAACACCAGTTTCATCTTTAAGAACGGGTAACTCGGGATGAGTTTTCAGCTTAGCTCGCATATAAGAAAACAGCGCCTTTTTGTTATGTGTTCTTGAGGCAAGCTTTTCCTTGTAGGCCAAAAATCTTCTCAGATGACGGTCCAATTCTTGACACACATTCTTATACCGAGGATCCGAGAGAGGATTTTCTAGTGAGTTAAAAAGACGTGTCTTTTGAGCAATTAAATTGAAAATTTGTTTCGGATAATGCCTTACGAAGGACTTTTTAAAATCAAACGGTACATATCTGGATAGACCAGAGTAGATAACACGACAGAATCTCTTGTATAAATCATCAATGTTTTCATATCCTTGAAAAATTGTCCACCAATTTACGGAATGAAAGTACATCTCTAGACCAGAATAGTCTGCCTTACCAAAATTTGGAAGAGGTAAATTTCTTTGATTTAGCACAGGCATAAGAATTTCGAAAGCAACAACATTGTGGTCAGATGATGCAAAAGGGGGAAGAACGGAAATATTGCCAAGAAATGGGATTGTGGTCAGAATTATGTCAAGAATTGCGTCACCCCGAGTAGGTTTCTTCACTTGTTGGACCAAGCCACAGCACTCGAAAAATCTACAAATTTTATCATGCACTGATTACGTGGTTTAGAACATTGAGCCCAATCAATGTCGAGGTTAAAGTCGCCCAAGACTATCAAATGGCTATTTGAGAGGCACGTTTCTAACAATGAATCTAAAAGAGCGTCATCATCGTAAGTATTCACGTTGGGTGGGCGGTAAACTAAAACTACTCTAAAATCAACCACATGTGTAGAATCGAAGATATCGAGACATAGGATATCCGAGTTGAGGCAGGAAGAGGTGTCAACAGCAGTCAAACATAGCGCATTTTTGGCCAGACAACATATACCGCCACCTTTCCGGTCTCTGCGGTCATTTCGAAAAAGCTTGTATGGGAAATCAGCGAGAATTTCAAAATCAGATATTTTGGTGGAGAGCCAAGTTTCAGTAACGAATAGCAAATCTGGCTCGTAGTTTGACATAAAAAAGTGAAGATGATGTAGTTTGTTTATTAGGCTACGGGCATTGAATAGAAAGCATTTCATGACCGTTGGAGGTACACCGTGTCCAGTCAGACGTTTCCCGGAACCCTTCGTTTAGGAAGGTCATCGACTCGTCTTAGCTCTCCACGGTATACCACCCAGGTGCGGTCATTGGACTGCTTGTTCCTTTCCCTACATTCCTGCCTCAACTCGTATTCGCGCTGACGTTCCTCGGAAGTCATGCTGCGGCGAACACGAACTTTGCTAAAAGCAGCGGACTCTCGAAGTCTAAAAGAATTTGAAAGGGCAGTCGCCCAGTGAGACTTTGAAGGTAGTAGTACTACCTTCACCTTGCGAGTTCGACCGCGCTCCTGTTTGCCCAAGCGATAAACTTCCAACGGACGGCATTCGAGGTTCAAAATATCGAAAACCTCACTTACCTTACCCTCGAGGTCCCGCTGTTTTGCAGAGGGAGACAGGTCTGCAGGTGCCTCAGGAAGCCACTCGATAACAATGCTTCTTTCCTTTTTTTCCATCTCGATCCTCTCAGACATTTCCTGAGGCAATTTTGAAATTAGTGCATACATAATTTTTTCAATGACCGGGTCTTTATTTCTCATTAAAACCTCACTAATTAGTTCACTCACTGACAACCTGGCAAAGTCATCATGGGCGGAGGAGCTCTCAATGTTGTTAGCGAGCACCTGGGACTTACTGCAGGACTTTGCCGAGGATTCAGGAGCTCTTTTTTTGCTCTTGGTGCGCTGCGACATGATGACCTATTGACGAAATGTAGAAATCAATGAGCACCGCTAAACCAAGTCCGTGAAAAGATTTTTAAAAGGAGGAAAGGCGTACAAAGCAAGCTTTACCGATAGCCAATAAAGAACTTTTATTCTCAGACCTTTAATAAAGAGAACCCTTATAGAAAATACAAGAAATAAAGAGGATGAGAATAGGCAAAAGAAAGACTGGCTAGATCGCAGAAAAATACGACCGCTCACCAAACGGGAAAATTGCAACTTTCGTACATATAATCTCTTCAAGGTTCTTAAAAGTAAAAATCCTGAGACGCTTCTGTGAGCCTACGTAACATACGTACGCTCCGTAGTTGAGTCTGGAACGACAGTTTTCAGTCTTTCCAAGAAGAGGGATATCAACATTCTGGAAAGCGCTCAAAATAATTTCACACGAAACTTAATAATGCGCTGCTTTGGCATAAATTTCTCGCTTACCCCAAGCGGACGAAAAAGAAATGGTATGCTCGGTCTAAAATCTTTGCTACACTACCGGACGCGTCTTTTGAATAGTCGCCGCAAAAACCGCGATTTTGCGGTTTTTGCATCTTCTTGACAAAACTCGCTTAATAGTCATTCATTTGAAAAACCAAGGGAATATTTGAGCTCAAGAGCTAAACCTCTATCGTATGGTGTTCTACTTAATATGGAGCCATGAAAATGTTCGAAATTGAAAATTTGCACTCCATTGCGAAGGGCGGTCGCGGACGAGTGTCGGTCGCAGGTCGTCGAAAACCGTTGTGTGCTCATAGTTCCTCTGATTTGAGTTTTTTTTTAGAAACGATTAGCACCGTTCGATTCGTCTCTTCGAGATCTACACAAGCTTGTATACAACTTCGCTAGACCTCCGTGTTTTCGCAGTGGGTGGTCAGAAATGGCTGGAGCAGACTTTTTGCGATTGGAGAATCTTATATTCCAGGACTTGCATGTTCTCGGAGTATCTCAAGCATGGCGTAAAGTGTTCCGTCAAGCCAGGAATTAGCCGAGAGTGCGCCGTGCACAATGCATATAGGATCGAACCTATCAATCGAGTGGGCGCGACAGCTCGCAAATTGCACCCACGCGCGTGTTCTGAGCGCAAAAACTCTGTCAAGTGCGAATCTTTCCGGCTAAAACGCATGGATTTTGTAGGCCGTAGAAAGTTCAATAGGTGCGATGAAACACAGCAACGTAGCTTATGATTCTGCAAAGCCATAGCGTTGCGAAAATGCAGGTTAGCCTTGTGTGCCACGATTTTTTTCCGATTTCAGTCGACCACTGTGGGAAGACGCGATGAGCTAATGGCCTACGAATGCGTAGGCAAGCGACTCACTTAAGGCGCTTTATGACGAAGTGGCAATAACTCCCCCAGCTGCCTAACCTGCCTTAGCCCCAGCAGCCATTTTGGAGCGGCGGAGGGCAGCGGTGAAGTTTCTTTCGCCCTTACTCATCCACATTTGAGTTTTCAACACTCACCACTCAGAGACGGGGTGCAAGCCTCCCGCAGCTGGTAACGCCCCAAATTTGGGAGCAGGATCAAGGCGGCATGTGCTGATTGACTCCACCGCTCGATCGTGATTGGATAGCGGAGTTAGGGGCGGGCCCAGCATGTGCCGCCTTGATGCTGAAAATTGGGGCCGCCCCCAGGACCCACCCCCTCGTCCGCTATTGGCCGAAAAGCTGTATGCTGCTTTGATCCTGAAGTATGCTGCAAGGTCGGATATGCCGCCTAGGTCCTGCATCAGGGCAGCGTATGCCGCCTTGAGCCTGCACTTAAAGTGCATGTGGCAGGCGGTCCCGCAGCGATGCAGGGCTACCGTACTTTCCGCGGAGCGCCGCGAAGTTTCAAAATCACGTGGCGATCGATATGACTCAGCTGCATAGGACGCTGCTCGCAGGACGCAGACTGGGTGAGTCTTTTTGAAGTAAACTTGTTCGATTCTTGTGTCTTGTTCGATGTTCGATTCTTCTGGTCCTCCTCTCCTGGTGGAACGGCTTCGTTCCTGGGGCGACTGGCCATGTGTGGGGAGTCGATTTGATGCTGTCAGAAGTTGGAATGTTCGATTTTTCTCGTGGAATGCCTCTGATCCTGGAGCGACTGGGGAGGTTTGGGGAGTCGATTTGATTCTGTCAGAAGTTAGAATGTTCGTTTTTTCCGTGGAAAGCCTCTGATCCTGGAGCGGCTGGCCATGTTTGGGGAGCTGATTTGATTCTTTTTGAAGTTTGAATTTTCGATTTTTCTCTTGGAACGGCTTCGTTCCTGGAGCGGCTGGCCATGCGTGGGGAGCTGATTTGATTCGGTCTCAGGTTTGAATGTTCGATTTTTCTCGTGGAACGGCTTCGTTCCTGGAGCGGCTGGCCATGCGTGGGGAGCTGATTTGATTCTGTCAGAAGTTGGAATGTTCGATTTTTCTCTTGGAATGCCTCTGATCCTGGAGCGACTGGGGAGGTTTGGGGAGTCGATTTGATTCTTTTTGAAGTTTGAATTTTCGATTTTTCTCTTGGAACGGCTTCGTTCCTGGAGCGGCTGGCCATGCGTGGGGAGCTGATTTGATTCTGTCAGAAGTTGGAATGTTCGATTTTTCTCTTGGAATGCCTCCGATCCTGGAGCGACTGGGGAGGTCTTCAGACAGAATCAAATCGACTGTTCGATTCTTCTGGTGGAACGGCTTCGATTGTGGACCGGCTTGGAACATGGCTTCGATAGAAGTCTCGGATAGAGTCGTAGTCGATATCAAAGTGGTGAACGATCAGGGTCGGGCCGAGGAAGTACTCAGAAATCTCTGGAGTTACCGGCATCTTGAGGTAACTTAGTGCAGTCCAAGTGCACCTATGAGGTGAAGTGTAATGGGGTAAACTTTTACAGACCCTTCATCTGCAAGGGTGCGCCTTGACAGATGAGGACATAGCTGGAGTTGAACACGTCAATCGACGTGTCAAGTATCTGTGTCTTCGAGGCAATAATCTGTGCAATCCGTGGCGAGCTTTATCGACGAAGTTCCCGGAGCTGCTCGTTTTCGACTGTAGGGGCAACAGGTGCATAGTGGTTTTGTTGTCTGCTCACCTGTGTTTTGCCCTCACCGGTCTCACTTCTAGGTATGTGAACTTGCCCAGAAGAAAGGTGAGACCGGATAACGAAGCGGAGGAGGTGCCGGTAACGCTGTGTGAGGTCAAACATTTGCTCGTGGATGTCGAGAGGCTAGTGGCAAGGAAGTGCGTAGGTTTTTGGGCTTCAGAAGCAGGGTATAGTAGATGGGAGAGCTCTTTCAGCGGTGGAATCAGCAGAGTTGAAGGTTCTGCGCGAGAGCTGTGCCCAAAAATCTCGCGACTGAACTACTCCGACGTCAACATTGAGGACGAAGGCATCGGTGAAGGCAGGCAAGAAGAAGGAGCAGAAGACGATGGAGAAGCAGAAGTCGAATCTGAAGGAGGAAGAGGAAGCGAGGACGGGGACGATGATGCGACGACAATGGATACTGATACTGATGATGAGGACCGTCTTTCTTAATGTGGCCTTGAATAAGATGGTTTTGGAGTTCTGCTTTTTAAAATGCTTTGTGGTCAAGTGTCCACCGGAATATGTAGCGATAATTTAGCCTTTAGGGTTTAAAGCAAAGGGAATGATTTCTTCCAGTCACAGAGCGATCAAATTTGGAGGTGGGGCGCGCTCCAGGTGCAGGTGTAGTAGTGTGTTCTATGCTTACTGGGCGCAAGCGAAGATCAACTCCGCTTGACGAGAACTCCAACCCGGACACGTTCGACATGCAATCAGGAAACGCGAAGGTGCCGAGGCTGCGAAGAAGCCGATCGCTGCGTGTTCTATACGATGGTGAGTGCAGCTTACTATCTCCGGCTGCACTACATGGGGTCCCTCTAACGCCATCGGCACATGAAATTTAGAGGCTCGCGAGGAGGTTGAGGAAGTGCGTCAGCAAGCGCGTCATCACGGTGACGGTGATGGCGAAAATAGCCGGTCTGTGAGCCCTGCTCGAGAAGAAGCGCAGGACGACGACCATCCAGGCTACGATGGTGCGGATGAAATTGAATTCCTGGTTCAATGATGGCATTCGTGCTGTGTATGCAGGGAACGGAAGATGCCAGCGCGAGATTCTGGGTTAGTAGCTAGCATAGTGCATTAGTGTAGTGTGGGAAGCAATTACTAGCATAATAAACATTTCGTTCAGAATATCGCCAAAAACTACTGTACTATGCCAATTTCAAGCTACATTTTGGAATTAGCGATGAAATGTGTCGCTTCGTGGAGGATTTCTGCGACGTCATGACTTCATCCGCAGGGGCGGTCGATCCGGTGGGTCGTTTCCATGTTTTGTTTTTTATTATTGATGTGTATTGAATACCGGACTTCATCGGTTGTCCGGTATTATCGAACCTCGTGTTCGATGTGTTTTTTAACTTATTGATGGATGTTTGATGTTTTTCTTTTTAGTTTTTTTTGTGTATTGTGTGTTTTCTCATGCTAACAAAAACCAACACAACACAAATAACAAAAACTACTCACATCAAAACGGACACCGCAACACAAAATTTAATTTGAAATTTGAAAAATTAAAAAGAAATAGAAGAATTAGGAAATTAGGAAGATTAGGGAAAATTAGATTTCTTAAATTAAATTTAAAATGTTTAAAGATTCGTAACGGGCTCGTCAGTTTGGCGTATGATGCGCATGAGAGATTCGGACTGCTTAAATTTTACTACTGCAACGCTTGCGATAGACATCTTTCCGGTCCAAAGGCCTTGTGCCAGAACGAGGGCTGCCAGCTACGAGGGTTTGTTTTACACTCTTATATTTGAGCTTTTATATGGAGTACCTCAGAACCGATTGCAGTGTTCGGCCAAAGCGCTCGAAAACCTCTAAGCGAACGTCCATTTTCACAGTTCTCATCAAGCCTCAACTCCACATAATCCTCGAGAGAGTCCTTCCGCTCTTAACTGAATTGCACGACTCCATTCACAACAGGGTGCGCTTTCTATGTCTAGTCTCGGAGTTCAGCTCAACCGCGTACTATCTTAACTTTTGCCAGGAACAATCAGACGACAACCCAGCTTTGAGTGAAACTTCCTCTTTCCCAAAGTACGATCGGGATATCGAGTCGGTCTTGGATTTTCGAGATCGCAAAATCACCATCTGCCCAGTCCGACGCACTTGTTGGAGTCGTCACCACGGTGTGCACCTTCTTCAATTATGGGTTCCCATTTCAATCACTAAATCGATATTTAAATGGGTCGGACTTTATACCGCTTCTGCTTGCAGCTCAACGCGCTGCTCGAGTTTGCTAGAGCTAACCAGCGTTCCATCGCCAAAGCAGAGGCGGTTGCGGTGAAGAACTCCAGCCACACCCTCCCTGAACAGTTTTTCCTCCATGGCCGCCACTTAAAGCAGAACTGGGATATCAAGTCCGACCCGCCATTTAAGGTATATATTAAAATATATCGGTACACTAGCTGTATTAGTAGAATTCAATACTCATATTTTCATCCGTGCCGTTTGAACGATTTCCTCCATAGCTGGAAAAGACCTTCCCGAATTCAGCGGCAAGACCACTCTATCCAAGCTACTGATTTCTTCAGACACTACCTCGTCAAGGTAGCTTTTTAGGTCCTTTAACAGCTTTGGCAGAATCACTGCAATCCCACTAAAATTCAGGCCTGCGACCCAGTTGAGGAAATTCAAAAATACACTTATCGGAGGACTGATCGCTATCCGAAAGCTCCCCAGCTCAAGAACTTACCAGACGCCGTCATCGAAGCACTCGTGGGATGTTGCCTAGACGGAATCGGACTGGGAGCCAATGAACTCGTCGAATCCTCCGTTGAAGACCTTATCCGTAACCCCGCGAGGTACTACTCTAGGATTAACTAGTAGGGCTGTATTTTGAGTAAATAGACTCTAAATAATCTCTGCATATTCACTTAGGTACTGGGAGACGCTCGGCAACGACAACTCCTCGCGATCGCGAGCGTTTCAAGAGCGCAAGGAGTTCCGAGCCATTTGGGGTCCATGTTTCCCGGACGCCCTAACAAAAGCAATGTTAGTATTTTAAGTGATATAAAATTCCTTAATTCAACCAAAACTGCTTATTTATTTGACTTTTTGTAGGGCCGACGTGCGCCAATATGTGCCAAGAGATGGCCACTTGGTTCCACCTCCTGTAAGTAATACTCACACTTAAGATATAAGTCTACACAGCACATACTTTTTCAATAAAAAAATAAATTTTAGAAGACACGCAAAACCTCTACTCCCGCTGCCACTGCGGACGAGGCGGACGACTACGACATTTTCGACGACGAAGTTCGACGAACTTGTGATCCAAAACTTTGAATGTTCTAATTGTTACTGGCTAAATCAATTGCTACTGTTGCTGAAGAGGAACAACATCGTTTCTCAAGTTTTTATTGTCACCCAAACACAGAAGAAGATACTCAAGTAGTAATGAATTCTTTATTAGTCGTGTGTATTTCTTTATGTGCATTACCTGAAATAAATATGTGTTAGTACATTGCGTTCATCACAGAAGCGCTTACACACAAGTAGGTAGGTAGGAAGGTAAAAGGTCCTAGAAAAAATAGAAAAAATAAACCACAAATAAAAATAAAAATTATACCCCACCGTTAGGTTGGGTTGGGTAGGTAGGTAAAGGTAGGAGTAGTATTAGGAGAACAGAAATGGTTAATATAAATCTAAATAAAAACTAAAAAATATTATAAATAAACAAAAAATATACATATACAAAAATACAAATACAGAGGAAGATACCTACACCTACGTAGGAACCTGCCTAGGCATATTGGGGCATTTAGAAGCTCAAGGAAAGGAGCGTTTTGAGACATTCTGACAAAATGGAGCTCTTATGGGCAGTTATGGGCTGTATGGGCAGTTGAACCATTACAAGGGTTAGTAGGACAACTACGAGGATTATAAGAGGGAGTATGGACAGTTTCACCACCTTAGGATTTGTTTGGAGCACTGTGGGAGAGGTAGGAGGAAGGGGGTACTCCAGTGGGAGCCAGTGGGAGCGCTCACAGGCTCTGGGAGTTCTCCCAGGGCAGCCAGGGGGAGCCACAGCTTCTGGGAGTGCTCCTAGCACTACGGCAGCCAGGGGGAGCCAGGGGGAGCGCCCCTGTCCAAGGCTCCCAGGAGGGGGAGCCAGGGGATGCGCCCCTTCCCAGGATTGCGGGCTCAACGCGGTACGTACTGCACCTGTGTGCTGCGGTTCTCGCGGACCGAGCGGTACGTGCTGCACCTGTGTGCTGCGGTTCTCGCGAACCTTATCTCCCGCAGTATATGCTGCATAGGTTACGCCCCCGACACGCCCCCTTTTCCAGGAGTTCCGCAGTGACCTCACGGATAGACAGAGGCTGCTACTGCGGGAGGCTTGCACCCCGTCTCTGAGTATGGTACCATTCTGTTCAGCTCGAGAAGGTCTATCGAACGCTATCAATCTCGGCCAGTTACGGGAAAATTGTTTTGTTTTGTTTTTTTGAAGCGATGAGGGTGCGCAGACGATGACGTCATCAAAAATCGATGATTTCGAAACTTGCCAATTTTCTTTGTCGTTCGAAGATCAGAGACACTGAGGCATGGGCCAAGTCGTTGAAAATTAGGTGAGCCAGCCACGTAATGCGCTTCGCATACACCCGCTGGACGAGAGCCGTCACCGACTGGATTCCGCGGGATGTCAAGAGAACACCGGGACGCCCGCCAACACATTGGTCGGACTTCTTCGTGAAATCCCTTATATTTTTTTATTTTTTTTATTTGAATACGTGTCTTTAAGACACACGTTCGAGAGAAACCACAAAAAATAGAACACATCAAAAAGGAAACCACAACACGACAACAAAGCAGCACAAATGCACCCTTCACTAGACAAGTAATTTACGTTTGGCCATACGCTTGAACGTTCGAAGCGAGCATGAGGAGGCTGGAACACCAATCCTTAACGAGCAATAGGCTGAAGCAGCTCTTACCGTAAAGGATGTAGCCCTAAGATTAGATCTAGGCTTGACGTACGACAGCTTACATAGACCGCCGCGGGTTCTTGACAGCAAGACTGAATAGGATTTCGAGACACTGCTCCTTAAACGACCTGTCAGCAACTTGAATATGACACAAACATCCCTCAACTTACGACGTGATTCTAGACTGTGCAGACCCAGATAGCTATTCCTTATATTGGCTGTTGGAATCCTGGAGTGCAAAAAGCCACCCATCCTGATTAATGTCCATCTAGTAAATTTCTTCTGGACTCTTTCAAGCATAGCAGTGCACTTCTTTTTATAATGAGAAAAAACTATAGAGCCGAATTCAACAATGTATCTGACGTATGTTTTATGTGCCATGGTAAGAACTTTTTTGTCCTTAGTAACCAAACCTTTGAAAATTTGATGTAAACGAGCTAGTCCCTTGCTGTATAACATTTTGACATGTCCTGAGAAGTCAAGCTTCTCATCATAAATAAATCCCAGATCCTTAACTGAATTCACCTTAGCAATACGTTGCTCATCAATAAAGTAGTCCGCTTGTGCTGTCGACGTACCAATCCTTATACACATAGTCTTCTCCGGCGCTAAAGGAAGATTCCAAGTCACTGACCACTCTCTCATTCGACCAACTCCCTGTTGGAATAACCCGCATTCAGATAGGTTAGACACCTCGCGATAAATCTTAACATCATCCGCGAACCGCTTTATCACTACACCCAAATCCTCCAACTTATCAGCAATATCCGCAGTATAGATCGAGAACAGTAGCGGTGACAAAACCCCTCCTTGTGGAACTTCACTTTTAACATGCCTGACAGTGGAGAAAGCTGAACCTACTTTCACTTGGAAGGTCCTGTTAGATAGAAATTCCTTTATCCAATTACAAATAACCGGATGAACCCTGAGCTTTTCTAATTTATACAGCAACTTCTCATGACTCACCCGATTAAATGCTTTGGAAAAATCAAAATATATAACGTCACATGCCTTCTTAGAATCAAAATAAGCCGTCCAATCATTTAAACATTCAAGTAAGTTAGTTTCCACCGATTTACACGGCATGAACCCATGCTGAGTATCAGGGATAACGTTGTTCCGAGAAAGAAACTGTTCAAAGATGAGACTTGATCACTTTTTCAAATATACGGCAAGGGAAGGACGTGATACTGACCGGCCTATAGTTACTGACATCACTCGAAGGATTCTTTTTAAGTAAAGGTGTTACATAGGAATGTTTCCACCGCCGAGGAATCTCGCTACACATCAAGGACTGGTTGAAAAGATACCCCAACGGACCAGCAATCACATGCGCGGTGTTTTTGAAAAACGAAGTGGGAATGCAATCCGGAGTAAGCGAAGATGAGTCAGTACATGTGTGAATGATTTCATAAATCATTTTGCCATCAAACCACGGCAATGTGTCCATAGGCTCACAAACGCCCGGATTATAGTTAGGCAGCTCATAATTATCCTCCAGAAGGACCTCACAAAATTTATCAGCCAACAATTCCGCCTTATCATCATCTGCAGTCGCCATTCGCCCATCTTTTACAATACAGTTGATAAGTCGATTATCACTTAGTCTTCTTGTCAGGTATCTATAGAACTTACTACTACTCCCGGACTCAAGTACCTTCTTCTCAACATTACTATTGAACTTTTGCAATGCTTTATGGACTTTTTTACTGAATTCGTTAAACTTAACCCACTCATTGACACCGTGAGTGTCATTAGCAACTCTAAACAAATAATCTCTATGATCAAGCATGGTTAGCAAATACAATGGCAAATGAGCCTGTCTAGCCTCAACACGCCCCCATGAAACAAACATATCAACAGCAAAAGACAGAACCTTGATGAGGATTTCATATTTCTCATTTACACTCGGAACACCACCGAAGGAATCTCTCCACGAAATAGATGATAGAAAGCGACAAACTAGATTATAATCACACCTATGAAATTGACGACGATAAGTATAAGTAGGCTCCACATAAGAGTAGCATAACTTAAATCTAACACTGCTATGATCGCTTAATCCCATCGTTGGACCAACACTGACTTCTTCAATAAGTGCCTTTTCAGCGGAGCATAACAGGTCGAGAACATTTCTTCCTCTAGTAGGTTCTCCCACCAGCTGTTCTAACCTATGACTCCTTATCATATCTACAAAAGCATTACTATCAGCGGACGCTGGGCTCTCCAAATACAACCAATCAATATCAGGGTAGTTAAAATCTCCCAGTAGCACAGCTGAGTGCCCACACCCCATGAGTTCACTAACAGCATCTATAAGCTGCCTGTTATGCATAGCATTGCATGAAGGTGCACGATAAACTACTATGAACCTAACCTTGCACCACTCAAGAATCACATCGGCAGAGAGAATTTCGTACGCATCATCAACTGACTGGGAAAAAACTTCCACAGCCCCAACTCCCTTCCTTAGCAAGATCGCTACTCCACCTCCAGCTCTATTGGTTCGGTCACAGCGTGAAACCAAATACTCACGACTAACGTTACATAACAAAGAAGAAAGAACGTGATGTGGTTTTAACCACGTTTCAGTAAAAATGTATATGTCAAAATTCGAGCTAAGGACAAGATCGACATAACATTCTTTTTTCACGATTGAACGTACATTGGCGTAAAAACATGACAACCGTTTCAAGACGTTTTTTGAAGGGGACATTACTTTAAAGGGGAGCGTTGGCTAGCGATCGGGACCGTATTCGTCTTGACGTCGGAGTCCAACAAGCTTGCATCCACCCCGCCACTGGAGGCTCGCGAAGGAGGAGGCTCGTGAGCTCCTTGGCCACGACGACGGTTGCGCTCCTCCAAAGGGAGCGAGGGCCTGAGGGATACCCCCTTTAGAGGGAAACGCTCCAAACGCTTCGCACGCTGTACAGCCATCTTTTGGAGCTTGGAACTGGGCAAAACGACCTTAATAAGCCGGTTACCACCTTTAATCGGCCTGCCCAACCGATAGACACCGGAAGGGTAGCATTGTACACCAAGAAATGCAGCACGTTACAAACAGACTCAAAATCATAACAAACACGATCTCTTATACCAGCATTCTTAAGTTCCGGGACACGACCTATAATTACAGATCGACTACGTTCGAACTCTGACTCGGAGTCTATGTTATAAGACGCTACAGAAGAATTATTAAGAGCAGGTGGTTCAAAGGAAGTAGGCGACATCTTCTTATGCTCAAGCGAAGCTATGGTTTTACGCAAGGTCTCGTTCTCCTTCCGCAATTCGTCGATCAGCTTATCCTTCTCCTCGAGCAGTCGGCTCATCTGTCGAGATAAAGGCCCGAGAGTTTTCTTTACGCAACGCGGTACCGACGAAGACCGCGTGACCTCGTCCATAGTCTTGACTAGCTCCTCGGAACTGACATCTTCACGAAACACCGAGTCCGACGATTCGTTCAAATTTGCAACCTTAACAGAGGCAGCCGAACGGGTCTCCATGATAACAGCAGTTAACCGCAGAGGAAAGCAAACGAAATCAATCGAAACCAATCGACCTTTTACGGCGACCTACGTTGACAAATCGATATAATAGATTGCGGGCCGCTCACAATCAGTACAACCAATGACCACAATAGACGATGTAGTTAGATATCCGCACCAGATCCAGCTCAGCTCCACCAATTCGCAATTCGAGAGTACAGCGTAAAGGTAGACGTGCCAGAAATACAGGCCAGAATACCACAGTATAACGTCGATAGTCCAAGAATTAGCGGAACAGAGAGAGCGCTCGGAAACACGATCGCTCAACGTGGGCGCTGCCGAACTCACACTTGCAAACCTCAAACTTGGGTAATTAAACCGTATATGACACTCTTTCTGTCCCTCGAGAGGGTCCATTGGAGCACTCTGGCACGCGACAGGGACGAATGGACACTGGCGTCTCCTCGAGCAAGTCAATGATAAACGGGACGACAGGTGATACGGGTGATATGAATTCGAAGATTCAGATTCGAAATGAAATCATTTAAATACCTATTCGAAGAGGTCATGTGAGTACAACTGTCGGTCCTACCATGCTCGAATTGCAGCCGCGCGCTGCTGCGCCTCTAATGTGTGGATAAAAATCGATTTTCGAAAGCTTTAAACATCAACAAATAGTACAAATTCATTAAATGTTATCATTATAAAACCGTTATATATGTACAGAATGAGCTTGAGTATAGAAATATGCACTGACTACTATAATACGGCACGATTGTAAATCCGTAATAAGCCCGTGTGACAGGTGCTGTGTGGATGGTGGATTGCACGAAGCTAGTCGAATAGCGGCTCCCGTTCGTCTTCTTCGGAAGGCGCTGCGGACAACGTCAGGTTCGTTTTGGACTGTGCGCTGCCCAACGAATTGCTTCAACTCCAAGACAGACGGCCGGCGAGAAACGAGGACTCGTAGCTGCCGAACGGTGCGACGCCGGACTTGTCGCCGTTCTGAAACTATAGCGAGCTTAGCGGAGCTGTCTACGAAATTCTTCGAACAACAATGGCAAGAACTGTTCCTTTTAACCTCTCACTAAAACATTGTATAGTGTCATTCCCCTGTCTGCACAGCTGTTCAGCATGTTATCTGTGGGGTTTGAACAGTTTCTCGTATCGCTTTGCCCATTTTTTGCTGCAGATGCACTGTGCACTTTCTATCTCTCACATGAACACCACATGATCATTCTATTGAGAAAAAAACAATGCTGATCCCTTTTGACGTCGAAACAGCCGTATCTGCTTGTCCAATGTCATCACCATCAGACCATACCAAAACTTTCACTTCCACATGTACAAAACTCATGATGGCTGGGGTTTCTTCCCTACTACCAATTATAAACAACGTCAGCATCCTCTCTACGTGTTCTCATTGCTCAAGAAAGGGTGTGCTTTCGTTGAACAGTTTCTCTAAAAGTCAGGAAAAGTGGTCATTTCAGCTTTAGGGAAGCTGTCACTTAGGCCAACTTGTCGAAAACTAGGTAGACCGATCGTGATATGCGCTTCTTTGGACCCATTGGACGACAATCGACTGAATTCCACAAGATATTTGTACTATTCTCACGTCGAATCAGACACTTCATGAACCAAAATGGACACTTTTCACGTCATATCGAATGCGTTCAAATCAAATTGGACACTCTTTTAAGCAAGCTTTCGAAGTCAAAGCGAACTCTTCCAAATCGAAATGAGCTTCTTCTACAGTAAACTAGGGACTCTTCAAGAAGGTTAGAATAATTTTTTGTTCAAGGAAAATTCTAATTTAACCTTATTATGTAGAAGTTTTAATTCGCCTACCCAATAAGTGAACATATTATTTGAAATTTTATAAAATTTTATTTTTTAAAGAAAATAATGGTATAAAGCTTATCTTAAAAACCACGAAGACGGTCATTTTTTAGTGACAAAAAAGATTGCGTCATGCCCTCGTACAAAACGTCGCGATTTTTATTCGATCGATGTCAGAATTTCTGTTTGCATAGAGTTCAACGCCTGTTAGCGGTAGAACTGTAAACAACACACTTGATGGTTCATGTAGGTGGCATTTAAGTAATCAATCAAATAAAAGTTGCTAAAAACTTTTTGAGTGGATAGCAGGATCTGATTCTTCAGTGCACTAAATTATTGCTGCTTTGCTGCGCTCTAAAACGAAATTTGATTTACTTTCTAATTTTTCCTTAAAAATAAAATTATATTTGTAAAATTCTTACACACATTCGAGTAGGTAAATTATAAAAAATTTCTAAAACAAAGTTAAAAGTCAAATTTGCCTTGAGCAAAAAATTATTCTAACCATTTTATTGAATCTGTACTTTAACCTGCCTGAAGTTCACTTCGATTTCGGGGAGTTCCCTTTGATTTCAAAAGTCATAAGCTAGCTTAGAAGAGTGTAAAATTTAATTTGAAAGGTGTCCAATTTGATTAGAAGACTGTTCAATTTGATTTGAAAAATGTCCAGTTCAACGTGAAAATGGTATAAATCGCGTGGTAATGCAGCAGGATAAGGCCCGGCTGTCGTGTGCACTCCGATTCATTGTCCTTATTTCGAATTTCCCCCAAGGTCAACCAAGTCCTCTATCCCTCCGGCGTCGGCGAATTGATACTGGCTTTGCTTGGAAAGGATAAACACTGATTTGTTCACTGGCTGCTCACCGCAAATCATTATATAGGCCAAACACACATTCAAATTACCTCCATGATATTCCGAAGAAGCGGAAGGCAAAGCGCACCCCGCAGAGTGATCGACTAATACCGATCTCTATCCTTCGTCCTTTTATCAACAAAAAAAATCACCACAAACGACTCGTTTACTGAACATTCTGTGAAATCATCAACAAGGGATATGGTGCCCTTAGTGTCCCTCGAGCGAGTAGGGCACCCTGAGTCACTCTGGCACGCAGCAGGAACGAATGGAGACGCTGCTGGCACACACAGAAGAAAATCGCCAATGGTGCGATGACAGGTAACAGGAAATTCTCAGTCGTTATAGACAGACATTATACATATATTGGGGTCAATTAATAGCTCTGTAGAAAGAGGGAAGGCTTCCGGAGTCCATACCTTGGTCGTGCGAGGACCAGAGACGCAGGCGCCTGAGTTAAGCCATCGATAATTAGGTGGACCGATCGCGTGGTGCGTGTCACGTTCACTGGGCAAGAGTGGCCGACTAGATTCTACAGAATGAGAAAGTAATCACCAACAGTTGAGCGGATTTTTGATGAAAGCGATTAATGACGCTGTTCGCGTCTTTCAAGTGAGGACAAGACGCTGGGCTAATCTGGCACGCGATGGGGACGAGTGGAATAGTAGCAGGTGTGCTAACAAACGGGCGACAGGTGATGCAGATGAACGTCCCATATAGAGAGAATAATCATGATGCCGCGACGATTGCTTATAAATCAGCCATTACTTTCGCTCAGTTCCACATGGGTTACTGACTTTTTAACGGGCATGAGTACCCCTTTCATTGATAAGGGTGACATAGCCGGCCCATACAAATACGCAGAGCTTCGCTTTCCTCCAGAATTCACATCCGTTTTACCTAATTAGAAGTCAGATTGCTGCAATTTCGAATCGCGACGATCGCTTCAAAATCAGCCATCATTTTCGCCCGCTTACTCATGGCCTACATCCCTTCTGATAGGCAAGACTAATCGTAAGAATAAAAACAAAAATCGGCTTTAGCCAAGCTATTTGCAGCACGCGCCACGAATTCCATCTCTACAAAATATCGTGGGGCAACATGAATGCAACTGATTCCAATTAATGAAGAGGATAAAGTCTAAAGACGGCGTTTTACGCATTCCCTTTTAGGATGCGCCATGCATTCTACTTCTATCGGATGACAAATGGAAGCGATTTGAATGTGCATTAGGCATAAACGATGAATTGTGGTGGTCAACCGATGGACAGGCCAGAGTCTTCTCCCTCCCACGCAGATCTGGTGACAATTTATAGAGGAATAGAAAGCATTTTGTCAAGGACAGAAACCGACAGAGAACCTTGACTGGGAGTGCAGGCGACAGCCAGACGGAGCCTTCTCCGACTACACTGAAGATATACGTAGGTTAAACCGCTTTTGTTCCTCACCTCCAGCATTTTCAGTCGAAGTGCGAGCTTCTCGCTGAATCTCTCCCGATAGCCAGGGGATATGGTGTCCATAAGCGAGTAGAGCGAATCGTAGTAGCGGGTGAACAGTTCGAGACGAGTGAAGTCTCCTATCATGCAGTCGCTTCGCAGCGACGTGATTCGCCATCCTTTGTGCGTCAGTTCCAGGCAGTACGGTTGTTCTGAAATCGAGGAGGTTGAGCATTTGTGGTCAAGAACGCTACGAATGGGCGTCATAAGATCGTCAAGAGCTGATAAGCGACTGTGTTGTGTTGTAGTAAGAACTCTTCCCTTCCGACTCGTCGGAACTTGACCCCACAAGCGCAAGTCCTTTCCGGGCAGGAGAGGACTGGTCTGCTACTTCGCCACACCAACCTGCTTGACGCTACGCTGCATCCTCGACTCAACACTTAGCAGTGTGTGGATAGCCTTGAAGTAATCTATCCCGATCTATTCCTTCGAGTAGCAACCAATGTTCCTTACTTTATACGCTCGTGTGGTTCCCACCTCGAACTATCTCCACTAGGCAAAACTCGACACTAGCCTCTTATTTGGCCTACATACTTACAGGATGCGGCATTTGAAATCGGGCAAATTTAGATTCCAATTTCCCGCCATACCAAAATTCCGCCGGAGTTCGTGATTTGCGTCCTTCAAAGCCAGATGCCTCTAGTAAAGAATCACAGCCTCAGAATGGCCTCGATGTTGCATACAAATGCGGAGCACAACCGATGAGCGGCGATTATCGAAAACATTCGATATAATTCGATTCTTCGGCTACGTGAGATCAACCGCTTACGATGTGGTGACCATGTACAAGGCTTCTGAGGAGCCTAATGAAGGTTCCGGGAACCCGGCGAGAAAATGCCGTTCGCAGAAAGCGTATCAGGAACTGCGGCAGTCATGGAAAGGACTCACAATCAAGTGCTCATTCTGGAGGACCTAGGGCAATCGTTGAGGAAACTAACGTCAGTGTTGAGTACCAGCGAGACTGTAGTGAAACCGTGGAATGTGACTGTAACCTCAGGGAGGCCACCTTTCAGAAAGACGGCGCACCGGTTCACACGAGCTTTTTTTGGTCTCTACAGCTCTGGCCCCCGAACAGCCGGGATTTCAATTCCCTAGAGTGTTATGATCGGAGCGCTGTCGAAAGGGTTGCTAACAAGACCAGCAACCCATCTCTAACCGTCATCGAAGCAGTATTCACAAATATGGACAGCGGTCTTCTAAAGAGAGCGTAACAGGCAAGGATGGAGGCGGACTTTGCGACTGACGGAAGATTTATTGACTAGTTTTGCTCTCGAGATATCCCTCTATTCGTGTGTAAAAAAACTAATAAATTTGCTCGAAAATAGAATGTTTAGTTTCTTCGGATTCAAGCAGCACCCTGTATAGTAGGATTGCTTCAACTAAAGGTAAGCACTCAACAAGAGTTACTCAGTGAGAATCTACATCAACTTATTAATTAGAAGTCACTAATTTTAGGCGGACAGACGAACGAACCGATTAATTAGCGCCTTCATAATATAAAGTGGGATCTATCCTAATCAGTGGGGTCACATGGTGTTTGACCCACAATTCTCTTTCTTTCTGGAGCATATTTGAGAGCTTCACCTCGTGTCCCACGATAATGACTGCTCTTTGAGAAATTCAGCTTGGGTGATGAATTGGCATGACCACGCGAACACAGCTGTCACTCTAGGGTTGCCCCCACCCAACTAGGATAGATCCTATAAAGCGTTTCCTAGTGGGATTGTTATTACACAGTCAAAGGCTAGCTCTCAACAGGGATCAGCAGCAGCAAAAGCCTTCATTAACCAATTAATTAGCAGCCATTAATTTTACGCCGACATACGGACAGATCAATGAACCAGCGCTTCGTATATGGTGGGATGATTGTTACAACTAACCTTCAACGGTGGTGACGTTGACGAATATCAATTCTGATGTCCGTGGCAGCATTTCGGAGACGCTGATCGATGCGACGGCGAATGATAGCTCGTGCACGGCTGCTAAATCGATAATCGATTGGTTGTCTACAAAAGGACTGTATGAAAACGAAGAGCTTACCGATGGCTTCCAATTCGAGGGAGGAGTCCTCACGACTTGCAGGATTTGTAGTGGCTACTAGTCGGTTCAGTAGTGACACCTCTTGCAGCGACATCGGAAGCGAGCTGAATAGCAAGTGTTGGTGGATTTAGCCCGTCAACTACTCTTCCAGAAGGGATTGAGGAATAGCTTTATTGGAGGCTAAGCAGAGATTAGCCACCCTGAGCTATGTCGTGTGCCAGCCATCTACCTAGCACTACAGATTTATTGCAGGAAAACCCTGACCTAATGGCTATCATCCAGCAGGCCCGCCTTGCTCGCTAACAGCTGTTGGAATTGATTCCACCGGTCTTTGGGGTATTGTCGCGGACCTACGTAGGTCGAAGCGACTGACTAGCAACAACTTCCACGTGTTGTCGAGACGATTGTATGTGTCGTGTCTGGAGAAGCTCAATGGTTCCTGCTTCCAGGAAGCTAAAGCACCACTGTAGAGATCCTTATACCCCTCGGGATACAAGGAAGCGTCTATAAGCCTGCAGATTACTCAATCATCACCTTGAGAATCTGCTCCGTAAAAAGTATGATAAGAAGCTCTCGTTGTTCATCCGTTTAAGGAAATTTTGCCCCCGGACAGGAATCGAACCTGTGACGTTTGCTGTTGGATGTAAACCATCCGTTATCTAAAAAACAGCGTGAGGATGAGGAAGCTCGCAAGTAATAATGGATTTTCTATTGCTTGAAAAGCGTTAGAAAGATCAGGGACGCGAGATGGCGCAGTCGGAAGAGGCGCCGGCTTCGACTGCACCCGATAGCAGGTTCCTGGTTCGGATTTCTCGCCCAGGCCAATCAAGCCTTACACCCCTCCGGGGTCGGAAAACTGGCATTGGGCTGTCTATGAAGGACAAAACATTGACTTGTCCATCGGCTGGCCTCCTCAAGTCATTCTATAGGCGAGTATCGCATTCAATTCCAATACCCAGTAGAAGTAAAATACATGGCGCATCCCGCAAAGGTCTTAACAGTGCCGAACTTCATCCTATATCCTTTCAAGAGGTGTTAAAACAGCTTTCTGGTGCTTTGGATAAAGTCTAGATTTCACTCATAATAACTCTGTTCAGCTTCATAGGCATGGCAGCGCTGTCGGAGCAAGAATCAACTATTTTCATTCGAACCTCATCCAGGTCAACTACTTGTGCCGCTTCTAAGTCGACCAATTAGCCATAAATTTGTCTGGGAAGGACAAACCACTGATTTGATCATGAGTCCCAGTCAATGAATAGGACAAATGCGCATTCAAGTTACCTAACACTGTCCAACACATGTAGAATGCGTGGCGCACCCTACGAAAAATCGGAATAATACTGAATTTAGTCCTCTATTCCTTTATCCTCTACATACGACATGCTTCAAAATAATAGACAGCATTCATGTCAGCCTTCTTTGTCAAATTCTTTAGCTATTTTCAGCCGCTATTTTTTCAGCAAACAATTACTGGAGTGCGACAATCAGTTGTTGTCGATTTTTCAGCGAAATCTCAATTTTTACTGCTACGTGTAACACTCGTTATATTTATGAAAAAGCGAAAACACTGATTCTCATTATAGAGCTAGAGTTTCAAGCCACCCTCAAATGTTAAAGGAACCTTCACATTTTATTTTCCAATGGCAAGGGAACCCTCGGACCATTGGACCAAGGGCATACATGACCGAACACTATTACACTATTCGAACCTTCTATTCTTGTGATGATGGTTCGTGATCGGCAGAAGGTTCGTCTGCGTAGATGTAGAGGTCATCATCAATGTCATCTGATGTTGACGTTAGTCATTATGCAGACCTAACAATGCGAGAATGGACGGAAATGAAAAGCATGGCTCAGGAAGACACGCAAAGGTCCGGCAAAAGGGATCACAGAAGAAATTACTACTAATAATTCAGTGCCAGGCGGCTGGTAATGGCCAGCCAACGGATCAACCCGGTACATTGCGCTTTGTGAGAAATGGCAAATATTTTCGCGACGACGACGTAGGTGCAGAACAGAGGCGGTCACCGGTCACGTGGATGCCAGCGACTCTGACAGGTGGT
Source organism: Heligmosomoides polygyrus bakeri (assembly GCA_947359475.1). Classification (NCBI taxonomy): domain Eukaryota; kingdom Metazoa; phylum Nematoda; class Chromadorea; order Rhabditida; family Heligmosomidae; genus Heligmosomoides; species Heligmosomoides polygyrus. Next base: position 16,399,301 of record OX375868.1, read on the forward strand.
CTAATTGCTGAAAAATGGCTGTGGGAGAACTGCTGGAGACTCAGCTAGCCTTCACAAAACAAAATGATCCAAGTGGTAGAGACGGTTGAGTGGTTAATTAGTCGCCTTGTGGGATGCGCCACGCATTCCACCTTTAGACTTTCGGTGAAACCTAGGGGGTTGGGGGTGGGTGAGCAAGGGGATGAGAGGAAGATCGCACGCCCCCCAGCAGAGGGCGGGTGTACCTCCTGACCGTCCTCTCCCTATCACGGAGGCAAGCTCAACGCGATTTCTGCCTGTATATTGGCCTGCACTGGCGATCCAATGGGGCGGTGTGTGTTTCAGACCACTTGGACAGGCCCAGTAACAATTCGCCGATCCCAGATTGCTAGAATGTATGGCTGGCCTACGCGGGACTCGAACCAAGAGCGTTGTCACGACGTGCACGGGGTGGCTGCCTCTTCGATCTGCCCCGAAACCCAGATAAAACGGGGTTTTCGTCGAGCTGCTATCTTGCGTAGTACCCGGAAAGACAACTAGGACTAAGCATGTCTTGAAAATCTCCATTTCGCCTGATTGTCAGACGCAGTGTAGAAAAGTTGGAGGAGTCGCCGGCTGTCGCGTGCACCCGATTCCAGCTCTTTGGTTCGAATTTCTTGCCCAGGCCAAGACTCTCATTCCTTCGGGGTTGCTGAGTTATCAGACACTTAAGCGGAAAGAGCAAAACACTGATTTGTCCATCAACTGGCCACCAAAAGCCATGCATAGGCCACTTACTAAATTAAATTGCCTTCACAACATCCCGTTGAAGTAGAATGCGTGACGCATCCCAAAAGGATTGTTTAACGTTTCCTTTATCCTTTGTTCTTTATTCATTATAGAACGGCATAAACGAAAACGGGCAATAAAATAAGGTGGAACTTGTAGTAAAACCTGAATGCATCGGGATCTACCCTAATCGGATGAGACGGGTAGATAATGGTTTTCGCCTTCACTCCTTCCCTTGAGTTTCTACGAGAGCGTCCTACGATACGGAGGCTTTCTAGCACTTCGCGGTTGCCACCTCCCGGTCAGGACAGATTTCTTTTTTTTCGGCTTTCTTTGGCCTTTGTCACTTTCAGCCATCCTCATTAGTGTCTAGAATGTTTAAGATCCCTCAAAGTCCTTACTTTGCTGAGCCTAGCCTGGTGGAGGCGAGGGTGTAATTCATAGATTTAGAATGCATGGCGCACACTAGGTGGGCTATTTTTTCTGTATCTTAATCATTTTTGAACAGTCATGAAGCAAACAGAATGCTTCAAAAATCGCACGTATAAGAAAGTTCGGTTTTGTTCAATCCCTTTATGGGATGCGTCACGCATTTTTGCTTCGACGGGATGACTTAGAGATGATTGGGATGGATGTTAAGCCTGTTATGCAATGATTGTGATGACAGACAGCCGATATACAGATCAGTGTCCCATAAGAGTGGGAGCCACTGTTGGCGTGTGCCGAATATCTCATCCCATTTGGCCGAATCAGGACAAATATCGATAACGCCGACAAAATCCCAAAAAAAGCATCGAACCCTGCTCATTTATTTATTAATTTTCACACAATGACGTGTGTCATACCAAGGAGTGGGAATAACGAAACAAAAATCAAACACAATACTAGGTCGTTGAAAAAATATTGGCTACTCGAAGCCTTCCACCCGTTGTGAGTCCCATCCTAAGTCACTTTCTCCCTATCATCACTGTTTCCAACGATTTGTGTTAAGGAATAGAGGATAAAGGACGGTGTTATTCAATATCTTTTGGAATGCGCCACGCATTCGACTTCTACGGGATATCTTGGGGGCGATTTGAATGCGTATGCATGCCACACAATGACTTGCGGTGACCAGCTGATGAACAAGTCAGCGCTTTGTCCTTCCCAGACAAGAATGGTACTATCTCACCAACCCCGGAGGAATGGAAGGCTTGATTGGCCTGGGCGGAAAATCCCAACCCCTGGTGAACGCCGCACCTGGGACCTGGTGAACGCCGCAGCCGGCACCTCCTCCGACTGCGCCACATGGACTATTTCCAAGCAATATGTATTGTAAAGAACTTCTATAGTACTTCTGCGATACGAGGTTGCTAGGTGGAACTTTTATTACTGGCCTGACGTCTCGTCGTCTTCAAAGGCGCGATGCTCCACCATCTGAGTGTATCGAGTGCGCTACCACTCGGTGTTAGTAGGACCAGTAGTTAACCGGAAACGTCAGGCCAATAAAAGTTCCACCTAGCAACCTCGTGGCACAGAAGTACTATATAAGTTCTTAACACAATGCTGAGGTCTCAAGATGAGAGGAGAAAGAGGGTACTGAATATTAATTGTTTTTAGTTAATTTTAAGAAGGCGCTTATAGCGCAGTCGGAGGAGGCGCCGGCTGCACCCGATACCAGGTTCATGGTTCGGATTTCCCGCCCAGGCCAACCAAGCCTTCCATCCCTCCGGGATCTGTGAATTGGTACCAGACTTGTCCGGGAAGGGTAGAGCGCTGACTTGTTCATCGGCTGGCCATCGCAAGTCATTGTATAGCCAACTACGCATTCAAATCGCCTCCACGACATCCCATAGAAGTAGAATGCGTAGCGCATCCCAAAAGGGATTGAGTAACACCGTCCTTTATACTTTAATTTTAAAAACTTTGGATATTTATTTACTTAAAACAAGGGAAAACTAGCCGTACCTTGGAGGCGATCCGCTGTTTCCGCAGTGAATACACGGTATCGCGTCGTGTCGTGACATTTTTCCGTTGTCGATGACAATCGAAGAACTGCGGACTCTTGACTTCATGGCGTCTGCGTCGCTCTTAACAATAGCTGAGAGAATTGAAGGGCAGTGAAGTTGACAGTCGCGGGAGGGGAGGAGTAATGACGTGGTCACGTAGAGATACGATCTTGGGTAGAAGAACAGAGTGGCGCCGCCCCGGCGCCCACCTCTCCTTATATGGAGACGGCGGGCGCGGGTTGCGTGGAGGCGGGCGGCGGGCGGTCGAACTGACCAAATAACCAAAAATAGAAAGGCCATCGGCTGATAACGAGTTTCCGCGGTAGTGGGATGGTCTTCTGGAGGCCATTGAGTCCACCGGAATGTCGCAGGCGCTGGCTGTCGGCCAGACAACATCAGCATCTACGTGTCATCGAAACGTCACCACGATCACAACAGGCGTGGGCATCAGAGGCTGAAAGGCGACGACAAGTTCCCAACAAAACACCATGGATTACAATGGAAGGGACTTTCTGACTTCCTCCCCAAATTGTGTAGCTCAAGGAAGACGTGAAGTGAAAGAATAAGATACATAAGATATATAGAGTTGAATAAGAATAGAGTTGCGCCACACTTTTGGATTATATTTGTTCATTTATTATTGCACGTGGACGCCCATCCAGACAGAATTAGGTGCAGTTGCAATCAGGTTTTCAAAAAAAACCAAAACGAGATATACAGGAGGAGCAGAAGAAAAATTATATGTTTGTGCGATAGAAGAATACTGACCGCCTCAACACAAAATAAACAACAATATCAATACTTTGTGGCTACAAAGCCTCCATCTCATCGTTGGACTGCTTTCTTCCTTGTTATTTCTTTAATCATTTATTTATCTAATTTCACTCGAAGGTACACTACAACGCCAACAAAATCGTCTAACAAACAAAATAACGTTAAAAAATAGGAACCAGATTGACTAATCGATCAATCAATATGTACTTTTACCTTAAATCCTATATTTTGGAAAAGTCATAGATAGCTATCAAAGTAGCGAAAGTTCGATCTTAAGTGGAAGCATGGAAGAGATGGTAAGGATAGATATGTGAAGCACTGGATGGATGATCGGGAGATGGACGAACTAAGCTCGCCTACGTCTGCCAAGCCTTCCTTCCTTCTTTGCTAATTGGCCCCAGACTTGTCTAGGAAAGATAGAAAACTGAGTTGTCCATCGATTGGTCATTGCAAGTAAATGTAGAATACGGGGCGCGTCCCAAAGTGGGTTCATCAACGTCGTCCTTTATTCTTTTCATCCTTTATCCAAAAATGCAAAGGAACATAACGAAGGGGAGCCACTTCATCAGAAGAAACAGGCAGCATTCTTGGTTCAAGTCAATGTGCAACAATTTGACTAAGACACCCTGTAGGGAGGATACTAGAGATTGAGGCCTTTAGAGCGAGTTCTGCGACGAGTAACAAGGATGCCGCTGGGAGGAGTGGGAACGACCACATGACGCTGCACCGTCATCTTCAAAAACTTTAGGAAGTTGTAAAGTGCAGAAAATTGATACTGCGCATGCTTCCGAAAAAAACTCGCTAAAAGCTCGCTCACTAGTGAAGTCCACAAGAAATTTCGCTAAGAAAACGGCATTCCGAATGACATTGGGACTCGGGAAATTACAGAAGAAGGAGGTACATATTAGGTCGTTGCATATGAAATGGCCGATTTTGCCAGTTCAATCTCTGGTCGGCCTTTCGTGGCTACCAATGTTTCCGTTTCAGGCATTGTGTATAGCACCTGAAAGCGCAGCATCTTCCCATTCTTACCGTTTATAGCTTTTACCGTTTATAGTTGCCTCCTGCCGAGTTTTTGACGTCGTTTTTACAATAGGGATCAACGTGATATTTGGGTGCTCTACTAATATGAATGGAGAACGCCGCGGCCGCAGCTGGTGACATCATCGCTGCCTTTTATGGTGAATTTCGCTAAGAAACGCACAATTCGCCGTTGGTTTGAAAAAGTTCGAAAAGTTTCGATCTGGAGATGAAGTTCTCGAAGATGAAGACCGAGGCAGGCAGCCATCACTCCATAACGACGACCAACTCAAGACCATGTTGGAAACGAATCCGCGTCACACTGTGAGAGAGCTGGCACAGCATTTCGGCGTCGACGGCAGCACAATCAGTCGTCACTTGGAGGCGATCGGAAAAGTAAAGGAATGGGATAAATGGATCCCTCGTTAACTGAGCGCCGGACAGATGCTGGAGGGCAAAGACACCTTTGTTTCGCTAACGCTGCGCAATCCAAACGGGCCTTTTTTGGACAGGATCGTGCCATGCGACGAAGATGGAATCACTATGGTAACCGTCATCGCTCAGCACAACGGCTGGACGAGTCTCAAGGAGATGCCGAAACCAAGTCTCCATCCAAAGAAGACCATGGTGACCGTATGGCGGAGAATGGCTGGTATAGTCCTTACAAGTTCTTGAAGACTTGAGAGGCTCTCACAGCGGAGAACCGCTGTGCCGAGTTTGAAGTGACGCACCAGAAGTTGATTGAAAAATAGCCGGCTTTGGACAATCGAAGAAGCCCATTCCTAATGCATGACTACGAGCGTCCGCATGTTTAAAAAATTGGTGTCTAGAAACTAGGTGAATTGGGATTCGAAACTCTGCCACATCCAGCGTATTCAGCTGGTCAGCCTCCTACCGGTTATTTTTCAAGCATTTAGATGATGTCGGAAATAACTTCTTATGTTTTATTTATTCTCGTTTTTCCGATTTTGATAAAGATGGAATGTCTAAGCCGTTGTCGCGTTGGGAAAAGTATATTAACTGTAATGGTGCATACACCGGTCAATAAAATTGCTTCAAGCAAAGTTATGATCTGTCAAAGCTTTCAGTCAAAATCGACCATTTAATACGCAACGACCTAATATTATAGCAATAACAATATCTGAGAGGGATAAAACATAGAATTGTTGGTCGTCTAGAAACCAAGATTAATTGTGTGGGTCAAATACGCATTCAAATTGATTGTATGATATCGTGGAAGAGGCGAGTGCGTGGCGTATGCCACAAAGTGATTAAATTAACGATAACCCTTGATCTGTTTTCTTTAACAAGGGTTGCTGAAGTCATTTTGATCTCACGCAAAGATTCTAGAAGCTTCCTAATCGGTTCAAAAAAGCAGCTCACTGACAAAGAACGAGAGGTCTCTCAAATTGTGTGTTTGGTCGAGGCAGACTCATGATCAGAACGTCTCTGTCAGAAATTTCAACTGCAGACGTTACAACGAGTATTTTCAATGTTTTCTAATGTCTGATGTGTAACTGACAACAAGCATCAGTTTATCCTCCACCAATTGACTGAATTGCATTTGTTAGATTGTGGTAGATAGAGTACCATACGTGGCTCAAAGTCTGGTCGAAAAACTAATAGCAATTTTGTGTAGCAAAATATGTGGTATTGCGTTTTTGAATACGACTCTCTGCAGATCCCCTAAACTTTTCTTAAACTAAAAAAAAACTAAATAGTTTGAGGATATCTATTCTCCATATAGAACATTTGTACAGGTAGAATAAGACACAGAATACAGGGCGAAAACGTTTTTAAGCAAAAATTTTAAAATCCGTTCACATTCTCAAATGCTACAAAAATGGACAGCTTGGAACATGTGCATCAGTTCGAAATTGGGTATGTGGTAGCACAGTCGGACAAGGCTCCAGCTGTAGCATTAATACGATTCCAGGTTCCTAGCTCGGATTTTCCGCCCAGATCAACTAGACCTTCCATCGCTCTGAGGTCGGTGAATTGCTACAAGACCGTGTCTTTTAAGGTATAAAACACGATAAAACACTGAATTATTTATCGGTTAAACAGCGCAAGCCATTGTATAAGCTAAATACACACTCAAATTTTCTTCACGATATCCTGTAGGAGTAGAAGCCGTCTCGAGCAGGGACTGATTATTGTAGTCCTTTACTCTTTATCCTCCAGGATTAGTTGTTTGTACAGTTAGCTTCTAGACGTTTCCTCTACTTTTCCACGAAGACGACAACCTCAAATCTTTAGCGAAATAAAGGATAAAGGACGGCGTTACTCAATCCCTTTTGGGATGCGCCACGCATTCTACTTCTACGGGATGTCGTGGAGGCGATTTAGTGCATACTTGGCCACACAATGACTTGTGGTGTCCAGCCAATGACCAAGCCAGCGCTTCATCACTCCAAACAAGTCTGGTAACACTCACCGACCCCGGAGGAATAAAAGGCTTGGTTGGCCTGGGCGGAAACCCGAACCATGTACCTGCCATAGGGTGCATGCGAGAGTCGGGATCCCCCACGACTCCGCTACACGCGTCAGTCATGTGCAGTAAGAAGTAAATGAATAAAATTCATTTTTACTGGATGGAATTGGGCGTCTCATGTGCTTTGAATAAATAAATAATCAGTGATTATGTGCCTTAGCCAACATCGACCACAGGGCAACGATGCCAAAGTCCAAATACACAGTACTCTGCACCTTTATAAGTCACCTCGGTGTAACCACCAGTGGTCTGTTTTGACGAGTAGCTGTGCGCCTAAAAACACCATGATCGATAACAGCTCAGAGAACGAGTTCATCGTCTTCCTACGTGGCCAGTTTCGATCAGTCACCATTGCGATGTAATCTATTGTGTGATTTCCCCCCAGAATTTTATGGGGTAAAGAACACGATCAGCGTTAAGTAATCGCTGTTTGGCCTGCGCTGCAGGGTGGTGCATAAATACTGTAACATCTCCTTCCTCATTGGTTATCGGTCATCCTATGTAGTTCATCGACGGAGCTGACCAGCAGATGGACAGTTTTTCTTCCAAAATTCTACGTAAAGGTAAATGTCTCCCAACACAGAAGGAAAAGTAGAGTTTGATATTGTCTTTGAAACAAACGAGCAATAAAATTCTGCAAGAGGTGCTCTGGTGCGACACGCTAAGCTACCCAGGCGATTTCGAGAAGTTGGGGGTTTTGTGAATCATACTGCCTCGTTCAGTCTGATGGGGTCAGCTGATGTGTAGCTCACTGACAAATCCCTTTTTATCCACAATTCTGCTACCTTGCATTCGAAGGGTTGGAAAGCTCGGGTCGTTAGAAGTGAATCGTACCAAAAATCGATTCATGATCCCTTCCAGGGGCCGGATTCACCAACGACTAACCCGCGGGTATAAGGGGTAAAGATACTCACGATGAAGCATTCATCCCAATCTTATCTCATCTCTACCCCTTTCACCCTGCATACCCACTGCTTCAACTGTTGATGAATCCGGCCCCAAGTGACTGCATTAATTGTGCGCTTGAAGAATCAGCTACCTACGTGGAACCTCACATTCGACAGAATTTGAGCGAATCCAATAGCCCTCCAATGATTGCTCGAATAAGGATTGGCTGCGATTTGAGATGCGCCACGCACTTTACATTGTCCTAATATTGTAAAAAAATACCGTAGCATATTTGACTTCATGCCGGGCTATTCGACTGCACCATTCTTCCTAAACTAACGAAGACCTCTGAAGCTGGAGCTGCTTTAAGAGAGAGTGAGCCTGAGATCAGCGTCGTATAACAGCGAAACAGAGACCAGGGCTGGAGTACCAGAATTCATGCAAATAAGAGAAGGGCTTTGAAGTTGAAAGCTTCGAGCCTCAGACCCTGCCGCTTGAATCAAGTCATCAAAATATAGATGTGTTATAAAATAATTGGTTGTAAAATATGATTTATATGATTTGATAAATAGTTAGTGGATTTTTTCTTAACGATTTCTCAATGAATATGTCATTTCACCACTAGGAGTGCCAAGGAAAGATCCAAGATCCCTGAGCTAATATTAATATAGGATGTACAATTTTTCACAAATCAAGCTGGCACGGAACCATGTCCAATTGCCCATCATAACCAGTGAATTCTGAACGTTAGAGAGTTAAGATCTAGACGATCGTCCCCTTAAAGGCATTTGAACTCAACGTACCACTGCTCGGTCGCGTGGTAGTGCAGTCGGAGGAGGCGCTGGCTGTCACGTGTCCCGAATCCGGGTGCCTCGTTCGGATTTTCCGCCAGGCCAACTAAGCCTTCCATCCCTCCAGGGAAGTAGTGTCACACTTGCATGTGAAGGGTAAAGCACTGACTTCCTTCATCGGCTGATCACCACAGTTCATTGTTGAATCCAACTACTAAATCAAACCCCCTTTACGACATCCCGTATAAGTAGAGTGCATGGCCCATATCACAAGGGATTGAACAACGACGACCTTTATCATTGCATTAGAAATCTCTCACATCTTCATCTTCATGTTGAAGAGTGGGATGTAAGAATTCTTGGTCTTCACCTTTACTTCGTTCCATATATTAGTTTGAACGCTGCGAAATTAACCAGCTTCATTCATGGAGCTGGAGAGGCTTTTTTCGATTTTTTTTGCGACACATGATTCTCAAACCCTTTTTTCTATGAAAACCACAACGATTTAATTTCTGTGATGTTCGGTGCCCGTTACGTGAGCTCCACTACATTTAACGCTAATCCAACTTCTTAGTAGTCGTCTGATCAGACCGTTATCATTCTGAAGTAATCTCATGCATCGAACACGAGGGTGTTCTTTGTTGTGAGAGAGAGAGCGTGAACGACGTCATGGACCGGTTTAGACCGACCGCAAAACTACCCGATGACATCACCACGTGTATATTTAGCGCTCGAACGCAGCTGGCCTCGCTGCGATCTCCGACGACAGGGTGATGCTATCTGAACCCTGCCCGTTTCTCGGCGATGAGTCTAAGAACCGCTTGACGCGGCCATCGTTCGAACTTGGTCGTAACGTTGGCTGAGCTCTGAACTATGTTCAGGAGCGCGGTGTGATTCTTTGCAATCGCCGGGGCCTGTTTCGGACCGCCAATGGGTGCAGAAGGTGTGAGATTGTTGAGATCCAATCTACAGAGGTGGCAGCTTGAAAATTCCGACACTTGGAGCGAGTGTTTCAAGCTCTCCTTTTTTAATGTCATTCTCCCAACCACTTCATTACTAACAAGAAATTTTGATTTTTTTTTTGACTGGTTAAGATTTGAGGGATCCTGACGTCTACATACATGATTTCTCCCACACAACCTAGTGCTCGTCACCTTGCCGCCCTCACTTTAAAGGATAAAGGATAAAGGACGGCGTTACTCAATCCCTTTTGGGATGCGCCACGCATTCTACTTCTACGGGATGTCGTGGAGGCGATGTGAATGCGTATTTGGCCATACAATGACTTGCGGTGGCCAGTGTGGCCAGTCGATGAACAAGTCAGAGCTTTACCGTTCTTAACACGTTTGGTACCAACTCACCGACCCCGGAGGGATGGAGGGCTTGGTTGGCCTGGGCGGAAAATCCGAACCAGAAACCTGGTATCGGGTGCAGGCGACAGTCGGCGCCTCCCCTGACTGCGCTACACGAGCTCGCCCTTACTTTAGACCGCATTAATCTAATGTTTTCAATTTGGTGGCGATGTCCGTTCCTCCACGTGGTGCCACTGGAAACTGCTCGCTTTGTGAGCTAAGCTAAGCACGGACACTCGAATGCAGGCGACAGGCCCTTGTGACAGGCCGGCCTACGAAGACCCATGTCACATCACATGGTGTATGACAAGTCATGTTTTTCGAGATTGTGCTACGGCGTCCGCGGGAGCCGACGCGCACTCGCAGAGCCTGGCGAGTGTGGAAAGTATGCGAGGGTCCCTGATGCGAGGACGGCATCGGGGGGCAACTGAGCTAATCCGAAAGTCCCGTAACGTAGGCAGGACCCGCGTAGCAACGCTGAATGTGGGTACGTTGACGGGCCGCTCGTGCGAGTTGGTTGAAGCACTGGAGCGTAGAAGAGTTGATTTCTGTGCGGTGCAGGAGACGAGGTGGTCCTGCAGCAAGTCAAGGGACATAGGACGTGGCTTCAAGGCCGTTCTATGTGGAAGTCCCAGGACCACCAGTGGTGTCGGAATAATCGTCTCCGAACGATTTCGTGACTCGATTGTAAGCGTTGAACGCTATGACGATCGGTTGATGAAGATCGTTGTCGCCGCGAAGGAGCGACTCTATCACTTCTTCTCTGCGTATGCTCCACAGAGTGGCTGCCCCGATCAAGCCAAGGAAGAGTTTTGGAGCCTGCTTGATGAGAAGACAGCAAAGGTACCGTCGAAAGATGTCATCATAGTCGCTGGTGACCTTAATGGGCACGTAGGTGCTGCGAAGGACGGGTACAGCTGTCATGGTGGTTTCGGATACGGGTCTCGTAACGCCGATGGTGAGCGCATTCTTGAGTATGCGGAATCGCATAATCTCACCATTGTGAACACCGTTTTCCGAAAACGCGACTCCCACCTCATCTCATACTATAGTGGGAGCTCCAAGTCTCAGATTGACTTTGTCCTTGTGAAGGATCGCGACCGAAGCATTGTCACAGACGCGAAGATCGTGCCGTATGAGACGGTCGCCCCACAGCATCGACCGCTGGTGTGCACCTTTAAGATCACCCCTCCGAGGGTGCAGCAGGTAGAGCGATGCGGTGCTGCAAGAATCAAGTGGTGGCGAATGAAAGAGAAGGAAGCAGCTGTGATTCCCCGCGTACGGTTGCCGACAGTCACGACTGTTGACGAAACTTGGAAGAAAGCAACCGACGCGATACGCCAAGCTGCAAGGTTGGAACTCGGCATAACGAAGCCTGGGCGATAAGTCGCTTTATCAGGTGTTTCTCAGCGATAAAACAGCCGACAACTGGCAGAAGTATCAGAAGGCGAAGAAGGCTGCAAAGAAAGCCGTGGCTGTTGCAAAAGCCACTCATTATAGTGATGTCAACGAAAAGCTCGCGTCGCGCGATGGTGAGCGGTATTTGTACCGACTTGCTAAGACCCGCCATCGCCAAACCGAGGATATTGAAAAGTTCTATGGCATCAACGATGAGAGCGGCCATCTTCTGACAGACCGCAGAAAGGCGCTGAAGCGATGGCGTGATTACTTTGAGGAAATTTCCACTATGGAATTTCCTCATCCGGCCATCCCTTCTGTGGCTTCTGTTCACGGTCCCGTTCACAAGATCACCGTGGAGGAAACAGAAGCGGCTCTGAAGAAGATGAAGCCCGGTAAGGCGACAGGGCCTGATGATCTGGCAGCCGATGTTTGGAAGTCGAAGCTCTGGTATCCTGCTGAGTGGTTGGCTGAATTCTTCAACCAGGTAGTAAAGGAGAAGAAAGTACCGGAGTGTTGGCGCAACAGTACGACGATCCCGATTTGGAAGAAGAAAGGCAGTCCTGCAGACTGCTCCAATTATCGTCCGATTCGCTTGCTTTCGCACAGCATGAAGATCTTCGAGCGAATCCTCGATAGACGAATTCGTGAGATCGTCAAGCTCTCGGAAAACCAGTGCGGCTTCGTAGCTGGTTGTGGAACCATTGATGCTATACACGCCGCCCGCCTCCTGGTGGAGAAGCATCGCGAGAAACAGAAGCCGGTGCATATCGCCTTTCTCGACTTGGAGAAGGCCTTCGACCGCGTACCGCGTGAGGTTATATGGTACGCCTTGCGACAACACATCGTACCTGAGGAACTCATAGAGTGGGTGCGGATACTCTACTCTTGCCCAAAGAGTAGAGTGCAAGCTGCAGCTGGAACCTCAATGGAGTTTCCCATCTCTGTTGGGGTGCACCAAGGTTCTGCGCTTTCTCCACTCCTCTTTGTTGTCGTCATGGATGCCATTACGCGAGATCTTCAGAAGCCTGTCCCATGGACATTGCTCTATGCTGATGACGTGATGCTCGCTTGCGAAGATAAAGATGATCTCGAGCGGCAGGTGCAAGCTTGGTGCGACCGCCTGGCGATGTTCGGACTCAAACTGAACGTCAAGAAGACCGAGTACCTAACGACTGACGTAAGCGAGTCCGGCTCCATTAAGATTAACGGTACTGAGCTTGCACGCACTTCGGTGTTTAAATACCTGGGATCAGCTATAGCATCTGACGGGGGTCTGATGGTTGAAGTGAACTCACGCGTAAGTGCAGCTTGGTCCAAGTGGCGTTCGCTGACTAGTGTGCTCTGCGACAGGAAGATACCAGAGCACCTGAAGTCAAAGATCTACAGAACAGTCGTACGGCCGGTAGCAATATACGGCGCTGAGTGTTGGCCTGCGACTAAAGAAGTTGAAACGCGCCTCAGCGTAATGGAAACCAAGATGCTGCGCTGGATGGCTGGAGTCACGCGCCTGGACCGCATTCGAAACGAAGCTATTCGGCAGAAGTTCGGTGTCGCGCCGATAGCGGACAAGATGCGCGAAGCTCGCTTACGATGGTACGGCCACGTTCTGCGTGGAAAGGAAGACAGTGTCCGCAAGATAGGCCTTGAGTTGGAAGTGTTAAGAAAGCGGCCTAGAGGACGCCCGAAGCAGCGTTGGTCGGATACGTTGCACATGGACATGAAAGTAACTGGCGTCCACCCTGATCAAGCGCATGACCGGGAAAGGTGGCGTCATGACACCAGAAGAGCGGACCCCGCGACGAAGCGGGACAAACGCTGAAGAAGAAGAAGAAGAAGAATCTAAGGTTTTCAATTTTAACCCCAATGTGAATCCGAATTTCTTCAGTACTTCTCTTTCATCTCGAGCCCACTGCAAGTCGAAACGGGTTTTCTAGGCGACAAAGGTTTGCCGTTTTTGAACTAAACGGTGGCACGCAGCAAAAACGAACTTCACCCTGTGCTCCTTCTTAGATACTCTAGAGGATCATATAGGTCTTGTTGAGAATCCTTGTGGTAAGTTTACTGACGACCCAGTCAGTTTTTGTCAGTTTTCTCTTCACAACTTCAGGAAATCTGGCGGGAAGATACCCAACGGTGTACCACGAGATTCGAAGAAACGATATATTTGAATGATGATGATACCATTTACATACCAATAGTTTGTAATTTGTTGCAATTGGGTTCGCTGTGTTGGAGTAAAACTTTCCGATCAACCTAGCACACCGTTGTCTACCTCATACTATTAGCCGTGAAGAGCATAGCTGAAGGAAGGACCGGTTGTCGAGTGCACCACAAACCGATCCAAGGTTCGAAACCTGCCCAACTCAAAATCTTCCATTCATCCGCATGGAGCTTGTCTCAATCAGGCCTTCCGCCTTTCCGAAGTCAGCAGGTAAATAACGCGCCTGCAAGGGACAAAACGCTACTTTGTTCCTCGAGTGACCACCACAAATCATTGTATAGAATATTCAATTGTCTCCATAATGTCCAATGCAGTATGCAGAATAGAATCGTATGAAGTACAAAGGAGCGTAGGTAGGAGCGTAGGGCTAGTGATATTAGGTCGTTGCATATGAAATGGCTGAACTGACTTGACTGTAATTTTTGATTGAAATGGACGTTTAACTGAAAACTTGATTTCATTTTGACTGAAAATTTTGACAGATCATACGAAATTTGCTTGGAAGCAATTTTATTAATCGAAATAGAAACCATTACAATTAATACACTTTTTCCAACACGACAATAGCTTAGACATTCCATCTTTGTAAAAATCAGAACGACGAGAATAAATAAAACATAAGAGGTCATTTAGACATCACCTTGGAGGCTGAATTTTTTATCCTCCACATCACGATCTAAATGTTTCCAGGAATAATAATCGGTAGAGGACAGATTTGGTGAATATGCTGGATGTGGAAGAGTTTCATATCAAAACTCATCCAGTTTCTGGACAACAATTTTTGAAACGTGCAGACGCGCGTTGTCAAGCCGTAGGATCGGGTCTCTTCGTATGACCAAAGCCGGCTGTTTTTCAATCAACTTCTGGTGGACCGCTTCAATCTCGGCACAGTACTTCTCAGCTGTGACAGCCCCTCCAGTATTCAAGAACTTGTGGTGGACTATACCAGCTATTTTCCGTCATACGGTCACTATGGTCTTCTTTGGATGGAGACTTGGTTTGGGCATGTTCTTGTTCAGCCATTGTGCAGAGCCACGACGATTGTCACAATGGATCCACTTTTCGTATGTAACGATGCTGTCCAAAAAAAAAGACTCCCTTAGATTGCGCAGCCTTGACGAAAAACAAGTGTCGTGGCGGTTCAGCATCTGCCCGGCGGTCAGTTCGTGTGGGATCCATTTATCCAATTCTTCACTTTTCCGATCGCATTCAAGTGGCGAATGATAGTGCTGCCGTCAACGTCGAAATGCTGTGCTGGCTCTCCCACAGTTTGACGCAGATCCGCTTCCACCATGGCCTTGAGCAGGTCGTCGTTAAGGAGCTATGGCTGCCACCTCGGCCTTCCCTTCGAGACTTTCATCTCCAGATTGAAACCTTTCGAACCAGTAGCGGATTGTGCGTTTCTTAGCGAAATCCTCCCCAAATGCAGCTTTAATGTTAGGAGCTGTGGCCGCGGCGTTGTGTCCACTTTTCCATTCATATAAGTAGAGGACCTAGACATCACGTTGATTCGTAGTGTAAAAACGACGTCATAAACTCGGCAATAGGCATTTATGTCACAAAAATTAAGAAAGCGAAGATTCTGCGCTTTTAGAGACTATATGCACTGCTCGAAACATTCGTGACCACGAAAAAACTATTAGGAATTGAGGTAGCAAAATAGGCCAATTCATGTGCAACGGCTTAATACTATAAAAGACAAATGAAAGTATTCGGCTTTTTTCAGCGTTCTCACGATTTGCTTCTTTTTTCCTGCTATGGACTTTGTCAATTTTTGTTTATTGAAATCTCCTTTTCTTTTTCGTCTTATTTCGATTCATTTGTACCAGAGCTCAGACTAGGCAAACAAAAAACTGACATAATTGCGCTGGGCTGTGAGCCTACCCTGAACTGTAGATGGTTGCATCATTCTGAGCACACCGGAAGAGGTCACCCCAGTTCCTCGCTCAGCTGATGACCCCTCCTCGTTTCGGGGTTATAGCGTTTAATCCTCAACGTCACGATGATGACATCCGCATGTGAACAATGGATGAGGGATGAGCGGAATTTTTACTTCCCGGCACTTTCGGGTGTTTTTTTCTGGTTTTGGGAGAAAACTTTTCGTGGGATAAGCCGCACATTCTTCACCTCACCAGAAATAGTAGAGACGACTTCACTGTGTATTTGGTCTCATACAAATGGCTTCCGGCGGAGAAGTCAGTGTTTTACCCTTCCAGACAAATCTGGTACCAGTACCACCTGAAATGATGGAAGGTTTGGTGGAGCTGGACCGCACTTGAAGCCTAAACATTGATGCATGATGCGTTTACGAGAGCTGTCGCCTCATTCACTCAAGGAACACGAAACAAGAGGGACGCATACAACAATGAGGCAGACCAGGAGGTGGCACCAAGAAGGGTGGAGGCAATAAGGAGCGACCATTAGGGAGTTACAAATAAGTGGGAGCAGTAAGGAGGACCAGCTAGGGGATCCATTACGAGTGGAATAGTAAAGGAGACAAAGCGTGCGGGTTTAGGAGATGTGAAAGATGTCGCACTCACCGTCGTCGTGCCATGAGCGTGGAAGGGCAACTTTATGAGGTAGAGAAGTAAGGTGGACCACGACGAGGGGGCGGGGGGGACGGGAGGGGGAGAACCCGGAGAGCGACCAGGAAGAACCGACCTGAAGGTGGAACCAGGGATCGGATTCATCCACGACTTACATAAATTTAACAGAGAATTCACAGCGGTAAGCTCAGATAACGCGGCTTATCGCCCACCAAATCGCTTGATAGGCTGTGGTATCAGGAATTTCCGCTGTAATTTTCTCTGTTGAATTGCTGTAAGTTGTTAACGAATCCGGCCTCAGGTAGGGCAACTAGCAATAAAGACGCTATAAGGAGAATTAATTTAGAGAACAAGAAACATAAATATCATCTGCGCAGCTTCTTCCTGCTTGACACAGCGTCAAATGCGCTTTTCTGAGGTTTTGGATTCAGTGGAAGTGTCCCCTACGTCGTGCATAAAGAGTATAGGCTCGGAACACGGGTCCTCTTCGTCACGTAACAAGGGTCTGAATTCATGGGAACGGCTGCAGAGGAGCAGCCGTTCCCATGAATATGTATATAATGTCACTGTAAAAAAGGAAGAATGGGATAGTAACGTTTTCTAGTGACAAAAATTTGCCGAATGAGTACAAAGGGATGTAGTTTCCCTGTCCGCTATCGGCGCGACACCGAACTTCTGCCGAATGACATCGTTTCGGATGCGGCCCATGCGCGTGACTCCAGCCGTCCAGCGCAGCGTCTTCATCTCCATGACGCTGAGGCGCGTTTCAACTTCCTTGGTCGCTGGCCAACATTCAGCGCCGTACAGTGCTAACGGCCGGACGACTGCCCTGTAGATCTTCGACTTCAGCTGCTCTGGTATCTTCCTATCGCAGAGCACGCCAGTCAACGAGCGCCACTTGGACCAAGCTGCACTCAGGCGTGAGTTCACTTCAACCATCAGTTTGCCGTCAGACGCGACTGCTGATCCCGGGTACTTAAAAAACGATGTCCGGGAGCTCGAAGTTAACCTTGAGTCATGGCGGCCTATCAAGAGGAAGAAACTGCTCTGTATCGAGATTTGCACCGTTTCATATTCTTTGAAAGAAAGTTTCAAAAACGTTGTACAGCATGCTCGAGCCCACACAGGAATTCTTTGTAGAAAACTAATCAGGGGACGTTCTCAGATATACAGGGTGCGCAGTTTAAATCCTGACAAACTGAAGTTTCCATTTTCAAACAAACTTATTAACGCAAATTACAAATGAAAGAAAACAATTTTTACACACAAATGGAGGAATATCACAAAAGTAAAGTTGTACAATATATCCTCCGTCAGCGCTAATGGCCTCCTCCATCCTTAGTCTGAAGCGCTCGCACGCTCTCTTTACATAATGGAGCACTACCCATATTTGTGAACGCTGCTTCAGTAGCGCTGCAAGGAGATGGGACATTAGGGTGCCTTGTCTTGAGAGAAACCCATTCGACCACGCTCCAAACAATACAGTAGTCGACGGGATTCAAATCCGGACTATTCGGGGCCAGAACTTCTTGGACCAAAACATGTCCAAGTTATAGAACAGCACAGTTTTGGACTAAATGGCTCGTGTGAGTCGGTGCGCTGTCCCATTGGAAGACATGTGGCCTCCCTTGAGGTTACAGTAACCGCATACGCCTAGCAATGAAGCCAAGTTCCTCAACGATTGTGCCGGGTTCTCCAGGATCAGCGCCTGAGCCTTCTCCACGGATGCCAGTTCTTGACACGCTTTCTGCGAATGGGTGTAAACGGTTGATCACGGGTACCCGAAGAATTGAATTATTTCAGCTGGGTTCGCCTGAAATAATTCGATACCCGCGAACGCCCAGCACAAATATTAGGTTGTAACGAAATAAATGGCACTGAACCACTGTAAATTTAAACAGTTAATATCTCGGCTTGTAGGCAAGTTTATTAATCGAAATAAGAACCTTCTGATTCTACGCATCTTTGCCAACGTGACACAAGCTTTTTTATCCCAGTAGCATAAAAATCAGAAGTTCTGGAATTGACGAAATCTTCGAAGGCACTTTCGGCATCCTGTTGGTATTTGAATATTTTCCCTATCAAGAAGTCGCCAAGATGCTTGAAGAATCGCCGATCGTCGTCTGTTGTCGTACATTATCCATTTCTCGTCACAGGTTACGATGCGATCAAGGAATGGGTCCGTTTCGTTCCTTAGAAGCAGTGCGGACGAGATCTCATATCGTCGGTTTCTTTGCTCCTCAGACAGCTCGTGAGGCACCCATCTTTCCAGCTTTTTGGTCTTTCCAATTTCCTTCAGATGCCGGGGAGCTGCGTTGTGACTGACGCCAAGAACCTTCGCTATCTCCCTGGTACCTTTGTGTGGATCCTCCTCTACCACATCTCTCAGCTTGTCCTCATCAACATCACTATGCCTCCCACGACCTTCATGTTCTTCCAAGCTCTCGTCTCCATTCCGGAACTTCTGATACCAACGATACGCCGTCCGAATTGTGGAACATCCTTGACCGAATGCGGCGTTGATCTTCTCGTCCGCCTCCTTAGCTGTACTGCCCAGCTTGAATTCATACAAGTAAATGCCTCGGATTACCCTTTTGTCCATCTGCAAAAAAGTCAATAAAACTCTAAAGTTTTCCCACTTTTGCATAGAAAATTTGGTACTCACCGGTAGAGCAAAGTTTGCGCTTCTAAATGATATGCCATATGTTACGGTTTATTCTTGATCAAACGCGTGAAGACGCGCCAAAAAATGGCGCGAGCCAGTGCCATTTAATTCGTTACAACCTAATACTTTCGACAAACGAGGCTCTTCGGTCGTACTTGCACTTGTATGCAACATTGAGTCCATTCTGCCGTTATGACTGTTTACTAGAGGCTTCCGGCTTCCAAGGACGCGAACCGCGACCTCTGAAGGAATTTCCGTATGGCGAGAAATTTGAATCTAAATTTGTGCGGATTTAAGCGCCGCACGCTGTATGTCCGAGCCGCGAAAACGGATAATAGTAATAGTAACAGTTTATTACGATCATTTAAGACGGATGTGAGATACAGCAACAAACATGGTATCACCACCCAATTCAACAGGATGTCCTTGATTTGGAATGCTCGAGTGCTTTGCACAGTGGAAGCAATATCTCTGCCACAGGAAGCGTGAAGATTCTCACAGTAGTATCCGTTTTCGCTCTTCAGACATACGCCTAACGCCCTCCCATCGTAAGGTAAATGTGAGGAAATTGAGTGGTGAAACGGAAAAGCATCAGCCCAATAGTGCATGTTCACAACGGTGAGGTTCTCCTTCGCATCAGGCTTTTCCTTTGATAACATTCTGGGGTAGTACACGGAACAAGAATGTTTTATTTCCCTGCACACAACGTAACGTTTCCAAATACAATGTCGCAACAGTAACACTGATAATAGTTAAATACATACATCTACTAAATGGTAGGCCAAACTACTGATACAGCTCAAGACTGTCTTTTTTCTGTTATCATCTCCCTTTTCGTCGTTTGATAGCCTGGATAAGGAGCCATCAAGACACATGTAAATCTGAGGAAATAGACTTTCTGAAAACTTGTGACTCTTCCCAAACTTCTAGCAATTCTCCTTCAATGCCAGCTGCTTCGAAACAATGTGTAATAAAACCACATAGAAGAAGCAAAGAATAAAGCGCTGGTGATCCAGTCTGTTTTGCTCCATTGTGAGCAAAAGCAAAGAAATTCGGCCCTGTGACCCGAACATTGTAGGTATGTAAAGGCAAGAAAACTGATCGTGAATATAAAACAGGACCCATGTGAGCTGCAGCGCCTACAAAAAGAATCAGGGGAGGAGGCTTAGTTCATCGGAGAGCCTGATGGCAGTCTGTTTCGTATGGAATCCTACTGAATAAAAAAAAAATGCCGAAGTTGAGCAGGTGCCCTAATCCCCACCAAATCCTGTATTTTGTGGAGAAACTGAGCCATGGAAGAAACGAAATCAACTACGATCATGGCTTGCAGATCTTTGAATGCTTACACTTCGCCAAATAATCCTACCAAAGACCCATAGGAGCGTATGAGTAACTCGGCCCAAACTATGTGTACACAGAATGTCTATTGATTGATAGCGTCGTCGATAAAATCATCAATCTGTTGATCGTCTATCACTCCCGTGAACATGCCGACTCGTTCTCCGTTCTTGAATGACATCACCGTCGGCACTGCGGTTATGCCGTAATCCATAGCCAGCTCTCCAGCGTGGTCAACGTTGATCCTCGCCATTACGACAGCTCCTTGACGACCGTATACCTGAACATACGCTGTAATAAAGGATAAAGGACGGGGTTACTCCTTTACTCAATCCCTTTTAGGATGCGCCGCACATTCTACTTCTACGGGATGTCATGGAAACGATTTGACTACGTATTTGGTCTTACAATGACTTGCGGTGGCCAACCGATGAAGAAGTCAGCGATTTATACTTCCCAGAAAAGTCTGCCATCAATTCACCGATCTCGAAGAGGTGGAGGATTTGGTTGGCCTGGGCGGGAAATCCGAACCAGGAGTCTGGTATCGGGTGCAGGCGAGAGTCGGCGCCTCCTCCGACTGTGCCGCACGAGCCCCCTTATAAAGGATAAAGGTAATCCGGCTTCAGTTAATCACTTCTGGAATGCGCCATGCTCTCAACGTCAACCGGATGCCATAGAGGCAACCCAGATGCGTAGACGAACCAAAATTTAGCTATCGCTCTGTACAATTCATTGGATTCGACATCGACTCGGATAATTTGGGTCCGTCATTTTTTCAAACTCCGAATAAATGGATCAAAGCGATAACAGCGTTTTGAAAAGCCCAGATCTTAGGATGATATAGATAAGGGTTATTTTCATCAGACCAGATTTTCAGGTGATTCTGTTATTATTTTCATCAGACCAGATTTTCAGATGATTCTGTTAATCGTTTTGATCAGACATTGGGATAACCGATACCTGACCCCAGGTTAACAATATAAGATAAGCATCGTTGCATAGCATCCACAGGTATGACCTAACGATACCGCAAGAAGGTAAATAAGATAATGCACAAATACTACACTCTAGCCGCGGTACACCCTTTTAAGTCTAGCGGTTATCAACCTGAGCTGAGCAATATATGTCATGCTTCTATGCTCCTCCTCTAGGAATTCCTTATATAAACTGCTGTGAATTATTGTTTGTGTTGTGCTCTGATAGTTGTAAAGTAATAAACACTTATTACAATTCGCTACAGACGCATCCGTTGGTGAACCACCAAATTGGACAGAATTCAATCGCTTCCTGGATTCTCCTGAAGAGAAGCCGTAGGAAGACTTGAAAAGATTTCCTGGTTCCCTGAAGGAACGCTTATGGAATTCTTTTTAAAGAGAAACCTGTTTCCCTAGCGGTGGAAACAAAGGTTGATTGCTTCTTGAGTTCTCCTGAAGAGAACGCCGGGGAAGTCTTCTAAGATCTCCTGGTTCCCTGAAGGAACGCTTAATGGAGTTCTTTTTTGACGAATTTGTTTCCCTAGTGGAGGAAACAAAATTCAATCGCTTCCTGGATTCCCCTGAAGAGAAGCCGTAGGAAGACTTGAAAAGATTTCCTGGTTCCCTGAAGGAACGCTTATGGAATTCTTTTTTGAAGATTTTGTTTCCCTAGCGGTGGAAACAAAAAAATCAATCGCTTCCTGGATTCTCCTGAAGAGAAGCCGTAGGAAGACTTGAAAAGATTTCCTGGTTCCCTGAAGGAACGCTTATGGAATTCTTTTTAAAGAGAAACCTGTTTCCCTAGCGGTGGAAACAAAAAAATCAATCGCTTCCTGGATTCTCCTGAAGAGAAGCCGTTGGAAGACTTGAAAAGATCTCTTGGTCCCCTGAAGGAACGCTTATTGAGCTCTTTTAAAGAGAACCCTGTTTCCCTAGCGGTGGAAACAAAGGTTGATCGCTTCCTGGGTTCTCCTGAAGAGAACGCCGGGGGAAGTCTTCTAAGATCTCCTGGTTCCCTGAAGGAACGCTTATTGGAGTTCTTATTTGCCGTCTGTCTCTCACTGGGAGAGCTACCGCAGAGGCAATTGGCGTGGGTTTGAAACCACGGTCGATGCACCAATTTGGTGGTTCACCAACGGATGCGTCTGTAGCGAATTGTAATAAGTGTTTATTACTTTACAACTATCAGAGCACAACACAAACAATAACTCATAGCAGTTTATATACGGAATTCCTAGAGGAGGAGCCTAGAAGTATGACATATATTGGTCAGGGAGGCTGATAACCTCTAGTCTTAAAAGGATGTACCGCGGCTAGAGTGTAGTATTTGTGCATTATCTTATTTACCTTCTTGCGGTATCGTTAGGTCATACCTGTGGATGCTATGCAACGATGCTTATCTTATATTGTTAACCTAAACGTGTTATCATTCATTCCTATTTGTTCTATATTATGATGTAATAATACTACACATTTATAGATGTAAACCCTAGTTGGGTATTCACAACAACCTGACCCCAAGA
Organism: Heligmosomoides polygyrus bakeri; assembly: GCA_947359475.1. Classification (NCBI taxonomy): domain Eukaryota; kingdom Metazoa; phylum Nematoda; class Chromadorea; order Rhabditida; family Heligmosomidae; genus Heligmosomoides; species Heligmosomoides polygyrus. The sequence continues at coordinate 16,422,023 of OX375868.1, forward strand.
AGAATTGGTTATTTGAACCTCCTGAGAATCCGTTATAGCGAAAGTCATCCCTATCTGAACCTTCTTATGATCCAGGCTTTTGAAAAAAAAAAGTATTGTCCTCGTGACCCATTTATCCGGGGTTTGAAAAAATGACGGCTCCGAATTATCTTAGTCGATGTCGACTCTTACGTATACTGTGTACCAGTCCTGCGAGAACAAGTCATTTATAAGCACCCATTCCCTGAAAAACTTCTCCCCTCCCCAACAAAAGATTTGAAAGGTTAGCGCAGGAGGAAAAGGGGAAACTGCCCAAGGAGAGGAAAAATGCTCACACTGGGCACAGATTGACTACCGTGGAGCTCCAAGATGACAAAGGATGAGTCCAACAACGCATTCAAGTAAATAATGATCACCTTCTCTTCCAGCCGAGGACCTAGTGTCCGGCACGGACCGCACCAGTCAGCATGGAAGTCCACGATAACCGGAGATGGCGAGTTGACCACCTTAATGGGACACATATATAGCAAATTTATCCATAAAGCAACAAGAATCACCTTCTGAAACAAAAATGGACGGGAAGTGTTAATGAATCAATTCAAAGAAAAAGTTTTCTCTAGAATGGACAGTCCAATGCAGAAGCAGTACAAGACTCCCTCATCTGCCGCGTTGCAACCGCGTCGCTCATTAATACGGCAGTTTTGGAGCACGAATTCTCCTGCTACTTTTCAAGAGTCATCCGCCATCATTTTCCACTTCTAGGAGTTTTATCACATTTTAGTCATAGTAGGCATACAGGTGACACGCCTCCCGTTCACTACTCCGTCCTCTCTTGGTGACATCCTGCACTATGCAACCAGCAGCTTACGTTATTTTGAAGACAAAAGAACCAAAACAACATTAATGGTTAATTACCTAAGCTTGACGGACCTCCTGTAGAATTTTATTTGAAACGGTACGGGACTACCCTACATGTATGCAAAAGGTTACAGGTAAGCTATTTAGACCTCATATTCGTCCCCTTCCTTATATATTTCACTGTTTGGTTTTCGTACAAGGGTCAGTTGGAGGCGAAAACCAAACTATTTCAGGTGCAAGTCTAGAGAGGGGATCCACGCTCATTCTCCTTTGTAAAACCAGGAAATCAGTCAAGAGACTTCTAAAAAACACTAAGCACGACTGCGAATACATTACAGCTGTGGAAGGCCTTCTAAGCTTGCTTCGACTAGACTAAAGCGCTAGATGTGGATCTGATATGGGGTGGATCGCCCTCTCTACACTTGCACCTATTTACTAATGTTTCTCCAGCAGGCTGCGGTTTTTCCCTCACCTTTCCTATACAAAAGCTCTGTACCTGTAGACTGAACAAGTGAAAAAGGATTTTTAGTCGAGGTGGATCGACATAACTAAAGATTACGCAATAAATTGATTTGGGACTCATGAAGCGGGTTCTAGGGGACAAAAAAGGGCCCAAGCTGACAATATTCACAAAAGATTGCAACAAAACAAAAAGTCACCACGGTCGTGTGCGCCCTTTACCTTGACGGATCCACAAACTATAAACGGCGGATATCAGGAGCGACTCACCGTAATCACAGATCGTCTCGCGCCGGGTCTTTTGCTGTCTGCGCCCCCTAGCCTACTAGATTAGAGATCGCGTCGGCGTCCACGTTGACATTCGATCGATCTCCTGTAAGCCCGCGATGGCCCTCCCGCCAAGCGGGTTGTGGTGCAGTGGGTAGTGGGATTGCTTCATGCGAGCGATGTCGGGGGTTCAGTTCTCCTGCGTTGTGGCGTTCTTGCATTTCAACTGGCTATCTGAGATTTGAGGGAATTCGACTCCTACACAACATTGAGGGCTTTTCTGCGCATTGTTTCAACCATATGTGCTTCGCCGCTCGAAGAGCGCAGAACCCAGCCAAGGACCCCCTGAGGACGAAAGCAGTTTCCATACGAGCAGCATTGATGGTACACACCGTAGATTCCCTCCCTAGCATGGTTTTGCAATTGCACAAAGTACGTCTCACCCGACGCCTAAGGTTACGGTGAGCCGGTCCTGATACCCGCCGCTTATAATCACGTGACGGATCCTGGTTAAAACATGTCAGGCCGCGGTCAGCCGTGTTTGAATACGCCTTACCCGCCGGGAAGTCTGTACGACGATGGGTATTTGTTTGTTTGTTTGTGTTTCTTTGTTTATGTTTTAGGTCCTATTCTGTCCTCTAGAAGCCGCTACGTAAATTCCAAGTCAATTGGTTGCATGCTTTTTAGTTATGATCCCTCCCCTCCCCCCCCCCCCCCCTCCGACTAGGATAGATCCGATTTTTCGCCCAAAACGATAGCAGCGCGACGCGGTCGCGGCGCAGCAGTTACAGACGATGGGTGGTGCCCGCCGTGTTTTTCTCACACATCTTCAAGTTCGCTTTTTTTAGGCAAACCACTGAATAAAACGGAGAAAATTGACTTCTGTCAGCCGAAAGCTGCTCGTGAGACGTTCTATATGCTGCGCTTCCTGCCCAGTCTCGAAATGTCCAGAGAAGCAGCTTGCTTGTGCTCCCCTTACTATGAACAAGACGGGTTTGGGGGTAACCATATAGTGCTAAAATCAAATCCACCATCCAGAATCGCTAGAAATCGCTTAGCCTATAAGAAAATCTCCGCTTAGACGATTTCCTTTTGAGGATAACATTGCAGACATACCTTCTCTGTGAAATCCTCGACTGTTTCCACATCGAAAATGACGTTTGTTGAGCAAAACCGTTGTGCAACAAGTGACTTCTTCAACAGTAAAGTAGTCTTACTCATTGACGGACGGAAAGCCATTCGAGCCAGAACACCTCCCAAACTCTGCATTACACCTAAATTCAAAGAATGTAGTCCCAGTGTCATACAACGGCAGTCAATCAGTCAGGTATATAGGAACAACGTCCAGTCTATTTTAAGAAAATGAGAATCAAAGTCCAATTTTTATCAGAGACGGAAGAGTTGACCGTCGCGCAGACTTCGTTTGTAGAGCACGCCGAACGTCGACGGAGGGCGCTTTCAACGCGAGTCACTTCCGTACGATTCTTCCTTCAAAGCTGGTAATTTGCTTGCATGGCTGTTGCCTTTAACTCATTTTCGGGACGGCGACGTATTCGTTATATTCCAGGCCAATCCGTCCAGTCAAAATGTATGAGGCTTACACTCCAACTGAGGTTGCTATGAAACTACCGCTGGAAATCACATCCATCACTTGTCAGAGTTAGTTTCTTACCTAATTTGGGATCTGTCCTAGTCGGGAGGGAGGGGGAGAGCAACCGTGAATCGTCAATTGCAGACATCCCATGGCATACAGCTATATCGTTAGATTTACAGCAAGATCCCCTCCTATCTCCTTGTTTTGAAATTTCGGCCTATTACGGTAGGTTACGGTAGGTAAGAGCAAGTAAGAAAGGTGCGGTCTGGACCACCGATTTCGCGCAAACATTGCCGAAGGCAGATGTTGGCACTAGTTCAAAGTTCCGACTCCACCGACACGATTTCGGCCGAAAAAAACTTTCGCTGAAACTTCGTTAGGGCGTTATTTGGGGTGCTGATCACGAATCTAACATGCGTTTCTCACGGTTCGGCTGGATAATATAGATGCGGGAAGTCACAGGATTACATTCTTAAAGTTTCTGCCAAGTCAGTTTAGTTGGTGACAGCAGCTAGAGGTTGGTATGGGTGAGTGGTCGGTTCATCGAGCAGAAGTGCGGTACCAACAACCGTAGATATAGAGACTGTTTGAGCGAGTTCCTCTGGAGGAGTCTGGGGATCGAAAAGCGGCAGTGTTCAATTTCTGGGATCAGGTTGTGTCATTGTATCTCTGCCAACCTCGTCTTTTAGTAGAGTATTTCTTGAGGTATGCTTCCCTTGCCTTTTTATTCCTTCCGCTGATACAATTCAGGTAGTTTTGGTCATTTTTAGGCGCAATATTTATCAATAAAAACTCATCATTGTTTCATTCTCGTTGTATCGTTCTCACCACCGTACCTCTTCCAGCTTTTCTTTCAGGGTAAGAAATCCTTTATAAAATAATATGGGGGATTGGCGCTTATGAAACGGATGTCAGATTCTTGATCAGCACCCCAAATAACACCACTAGACGAAGTTTCAGTGAAAAAAAAATGTCGACCGAAGTCGTGTCGGTGGAGTCGGAACTTTTATCTAGTGCCAACAACTGCCTTTGGCAATGTTTGAGCGAAAGCGGTGGTCGAGACCGCACCTTTCTTACTTACTTTAAACTACCGTAACCTACCGTAATCGGCCGAAATTTCAAAACGAGGAGATAGGAGGGGATCACGGTTGCCCCCTTCCGACTAGGATAGATGAACTAGTGCCCAGTTGTTCACTACGCTGTTCATGAACAGACTATAAGTCATTTTTTTACATTTTGGCCGACTATGGTAATTACGGTAGGCATGGGTGAGTATGAGTGGTGAACGGTCATCGCCGAAGGGAAGCGAGGAGCATGGAGGTGGTCTATTTGGGGTGCTGATCATGAATTTGAGGCCCGTTTCTGGTATTACGGTGAAGTAAGGTAGGCTACAGTAAGTGCCGAAGGTAGGTAAAGCTCACAAAATCCGTCCGAACTTCGCCTAAGGGGATTGCTAAAAACACTAGGAACAAGAGCTCTTTCCAAGTTTCTGCGGACGGCAAATACAATGTAGGGCTAATTACGGTGTTTTGCTTTTTCATATAAGTTACAGCGCTTTACTCTTTCATATAAATATGTCAGAGGAAAACGTAATGACTTTGTTCTTCCTCGACTTACCAACATCCTCTTTCGCGTTAGTTCCCGATGACTGGCTAGATGCGATAGCAGTACAGCAAATGGGTTCCTGTACCGTACTTCATCGTAATACTAAGCGAACTTCATATTCGTGATCGGCGCTCGAAGTAACTCTTTAAAGAAGTTTAGGCGAAATCATTAGTCATGACTTCGTCACCGTTACTCGCCCTTACTACCGTAATGTACCGTAATTGACAGAAATTTCAGAAAGGAACCTTAAGTTCGTGACCAGCAGCCCAAAAAAGGTCCGTTAAAGTACAATGTCAAGCTTTCTTCATGGTTTTCTGGTGAAGTTCTCTAGATTTCTAAGAGTTGCAGATGCCTGTCATGCAAAGAATTTGTATTTTTTAAAATGCAAGCAGTGTCCGTAAAGCAAACCTGTTGGTACTTTTTTTACATAATTTGTAATCGTTGATTTAGAGTCCTGTGGCAGTGTGTATGCTGGCAGCAAAGTTGGACAACTCTTTGTTTACACACCTAAGCGAACCAGTAAGTTGTTCTTTGTGCTAGTTTTTACCTTTATTATTTTTAAACATAGTACCACGCGATTGCGGCAGAAAAATTTGAGTCGAGTCTAGACCGCTTTATTTTAAGCGCCATTATGTATGTATTTATTTATTTATTTATTTATTTATTTATTTATTTATTTATTTGTCCCTCTACCAGAACTGCGCCTGAAGCAAAAAACTAACAGCTTATAGGTAAGGATTTGATGGACGAAGAATAGAAAAAACAGAAGTAGGAGAGTAACATATTCAGAGCTCATCCACACTAAAGAGAAATAGTGCCCTTAGGGCCTGGTGTAGAAAAACGTTTGAGGAACCCGCGTATGTATGGAAATGGGCTGTTCACTTCAAGAACAACACAATCTGTTTTCAATGTATTAGGTTGATTCAGAAGAAACGTAGGTTTTTTGTTTTATTGGTTTTAACACAATTTTTTAAAATTAAATTCAGACTTTTTCACATTGTTGCAAGTCTTGTTACATGTGCTTTATAAATATGTATATGGGATTTAATTCAAATCGCTTTTCAAAATATAATTTGGTTTTTATTTTCAAATGTCCTAATGTGATTTTCATAAAATTTACTTTTACGAGTTGAAACTGGGTCGAACATCCGCTCAAACCGCTCGAAATGTCAACTAAGTGTGAGGCCAGGGAAGTGTCAACGAATGCACAGTACAACGTTGGTTCCAAAGGTTTCGTGTCGGCAACACCAGCCTTGAAGACGAACCACATGACAGCCGTCGATAATGATCCGCTGAAGGCGTCAGTCGAAGCTGATCCGCGCAAAACTACGCGAGATGTTGCCGAGGAGCTCGACGTCGCTCGCACTACAGTTGCCCCCTAATTTAAGCTAATTGGGAAGACCAAGGTACTGAATTGTTCGAAAGTCGGAAAAATCGTCGTTTTAAGATGTCGTCGACCCATCTTTTGCTAAATGGCAACGATCCGTTTCTCGAATGGACTGTGACATGCGATGAGAAATGTTTTACGATAGCAGGCGACGTCTGCCTACTGGCTGAACCAAAAACGATCTCACCATCCAAAGCTGGAAAATTTGAGAAAAATCGCGTTTAGACATCCGAAAATAAAAACCAAATTGTTTTTAAACAACGGACTTGGTATAACATCTTATGAAAAAGTCTACTTTATTTTTAAAAAAATATTGTTGAAACCAATAAAACAAAAGACCTGCATTTCTTTTGCATCAACCTAATAGATTCGTCCCAAGTGAACCAACTCTTCCGCTGGTACTTTTCGGGATCAGCTCACAGCGGGGGCGTTTGTGATGTTGACATCCCGATGAGCTTACCCCTGAAAATACTCTTTCGCCCTTCGATTCGGTGAATTGATAGCAGAGATTTCCTGGAAATAACACACTGCTTGATTTCAGGTCGTCCTGAAAACCAAGCACATATTCGGAGGGCTCCCAAAATTAGAAGTATAATGTATGACGCGTCCCAACGTGATTAGTTAACAACAGGCGGATCTATCCTACTCGGGAGGGGGTAACCCTAGTTTGACAGTTGTGTCTGCACTATCAAGCCACACCGCCACTTCACTTGAATTTGTGAAAGAGCCATCGATATCATGAAGGCCAGGTGAAGCTCTTGTACAACTTCAAGGAAGCGAATTGTAAGTAGAAACACTATGTGCTCCGTCCCACTAGGATATATTCATCACCAGTTGTCGCTCAATTCTGGTACCACGATCAATTCCTTGGAGTACGTTCTGTTTGCAGGTCGTCGTGGTTTTGACCTCGACACGCTGTGCAAGCAATTCGAAAGGAAGGCCGTTTTGGATTTGACAGTCTGCGAAGAGCAAGATGTTATATTCTGCGTTTCTGACGGACAAATGGCGGCCCATTATTTGAGTGCGTTTTTCTTCACTGGTCCTCTATACCTTGCTGTCATCATTTGCTATCGTTCAGAAGATCGCCATTATCCCGTAGTTTCGATACTTCACAAGACGAAGCCGGTTAACGAATTTGTTGTCTGGTTCCCAGAGGTACGTGAATACCTTACTGGCTTGCATTTCCGCTTCCTTTTTACCTTACTGGCTTGCATTTCCGCTTCCTTCTCTATGCAGAGGGATAAATGTTAAAGATCGGAGGATATCAGTAGGCGGTGTACCACTCGTGCTACTTCTTGGTGGTATACCATTTTTATTTTAAACTGGACATTTTTATTTCAAAGCAGATAGTTTTTATTTTAAACTGAATGTGATTATTTTAAACCGGACAGTTCTCAAACCAGATTAGATATATGAAAAGTCGAAATACACTTTAACAAAGGCAAAGTAAGTTGTTACTGTTAGTATATTTGTGCCACACGAGGTTCTTAGGTGGACAGATTTATTCAGTAGGGCCTGACATTTCGACGTTCGTTCCGTCGTCTTCAGAGGCCTAAACATGGTGTGAAGGTTGGAATTGCGCTCTACCCCACCAAGTGCCTCAACCACTCTAGCATTTTCGACCTACTTCTACACACACCCGAAGAGACCAAATGAGAGGACGAACTCTCCAATGTCCACCGTTGAGGGCATGTGTTCGCCCTGTGACCAGCCACACCGCTCTCTGATCATTCTACAGTTCACAATGCGGCACAAACGGCAAGAAGTCACTTGTTACGGCTAGACACTCATTTCGGTTGTTCATTACTGGATTCCCCGTAAAAATCCAGAACGCTTCAAAAGCTTAAGTGGGCTGGATTGCAATCCACGTCTTTTGCTGGCTAAGTGTTCTTTTATGCGAACCACCAGAACTCTTCCCGTTTTCACTGTGTATTTTGCGTTACAGCTCAAACACTCGATTTGATAAATTGCTCCTGTCTTTGAGCAATCTCCAAAGCTACCGTTTGGGCAAATAACGCAGCTCTCCGACATGCACTGCTTGTCATAGAGTCTATTTCGGACTAGCTGCCTTCTGATACTGTCCCCAGGAACGTTCACCAAGGCAACATCGTCCTGCAGCTGTGTGGGCAAGGACACGCACAAACTGAAGAATTTATGAATGACAACACGAACAAAACAAGATTAATACAACCACCACGGACCGGTGCCCCGGCCGTTTATATAGACAGATTGGCGCGCGATCAAAACTGATTCGCGGCATCGGACTTCGCAAGTCAAAGATCTACTTCGCGCACAGGGCACCCTATGACAACCAAAAAGTTTCAAGCTAACGTTATTATGTCCTATAGCAAGCGAACGAGAATGTCAACATTAGGTTCTAATTTGGTGTCTTGGAACATCCCTCCCCCTAGATGGACGACGTCCTCGTCGTCGAAAAGGTGGACGTGGGAACGCGGTGCTCAGAAGCGTCGTCCTCTTCCACGCGACAAAATCCTCGTGCGTTGTCCATGATGTGCAGTGTCCTCGAATTTGTGACGCTGAGTACTGTGCTTGAATGACGGACGTCCTGCTTGGTGAATCCTAGGATAGTGGTTTGGATAGTCATGTCGTGGATGTTTGTAACTACTTCCGCTCCTCTGCTCTGCTCTTTTCCTCATCTTGTACACCTGGTTCCTACTCAGAACCTTATCGCGGCATGTGAATAGCGCCTTCCTTACGTGTGGCTCGACGCACTTTTGGAGTTCAAGGAGGAAGTTTTTCACTGCCTCTGGCGGAAACGGAAAAGTCGAGCATTCTCGAGTCTGGAACCCCATAGCGACGAATGGTTCTGTGATGCTCGGTACTTGGCCTAACAGCGATATTACATTTGATCTCATCGCTGCTGCAGCTTCTCGGGCAATTTCCATAGTCTCCAGAATTTGCCGACGATGTGACTCCCAAGTTGATTCGCCTTTCGGGCCGCTAACAGCGAGTATTTTGGCTCCTTTTCTCGCTGATGCTGTTAAAGTCATCGCTAGTTTCGACCAGGAATTCCTTTCTATGTTCTCAGCAGCTACCGGTGCGACGAGAACGATAGTTCCAATGTTGTCGGCAGTGTTTAAGCACGAGCATAGATCGAATAGTGATGAGTACACATGTACGCGAACGTAGTCCTCCAGGATTACGACTCTGTCGTAGGATTCGAATCCGCTTGGCATCATAATAAGAGTTGTCTTCACTGCGTTCTCGATCTTCACGTTGTCCCACGAGTGCACTTGCGCGTACCGGACACCTATGTTCATAAGGTCGTTCAACTGAAGAACGTCGATATCCAGCCCTTGTGTCGTCGCCAGTGCCAGCATGGACCCATCGTGCCTCATCAGCGCTCTCTGCGTGTGATCACAGAACTGTTTGAAGAATGCGTAGGCCTTTTCTACGCCAGCTGCTGTCAGGAAGACGTGAGATGGAGATCTCATGAGAAGGCGTTTCCTATCACTATCCGCTTCTGTCTCGTATATTGAGATATAGCGGGCTAATGAGTATATCGATGTTATCGGCAGTTCACTGATTAACGGATCGTCTACAAGTGTCACGTCGCCGAATCTTCTTCCACGGACCGAGCAAGTGTACATGTCCGGGTCGCCGCTTTCTTGGCTTCTCCCCGAACATATGTGGAACAGGCTCAATGCGTTCGTGTCGGACTTGAACGCTTCGTGCGTAGTGCTCGACCTGAAAGGCGTTGACGATGAGGTTACAATCGGCATTGAACTTTGAAGTGATCTTTTTGCTCTTTTTGTCTTCGTATTTATCGGCTCATCGTCTATTTCATGTGGCACAACAATCATCATATCATGTTGTACTCTAATAGGGTCCTCATTTCTGTTAATATTCGTGAGCAACGCTGAATTTTCCGACACTTCGACTACCCGAAACGGCCCGCTCCAGTCATTAGTAAGCTTTGGGAACCTAGATTTGCTTTTCTCTTGCGGCAAATGCACATAGACTCTGTCTCCGACTTTTGCGTGCCTTGCAGGATTTACTTTATTCTCCTTATCATACCTAGCTTTCATCCTGATCGCGTATTCCGCATTTCGTTCCCTAACATTTTCTTGTAGGAGTTTTATTCCAGCTAGCAGCTCGTGCTTATAGTCATCAAAATCTATGTGGTTCCATGTGAGCTGGTCAGGAGGAATTTCATTGTTAGGTTGATTGGGATCGAAAGCATGCAGAATGTAGAAGGGACTGTCGCCTACTGCCTCATGTGGGGATGCGTTATACGCAAATACAACCATAGGCAAAAGTACATCCCACTGAGCTGGTATGACAGTCTTTTTCTTGAGCATCCGCGTAAGAGTTCCTATTACGCGCTCTGTAATCCCGTTTTCACGTGGGTTATATCCTTTTGTGAGTGATTGCGTCATTCCTGTCAGCCGGCAGAGCTCAGTTAGTATCCCATTTACGAACTCTGGTCCTTGATCTGAATGTAGGGCTTTCGGCCAACGACAGCCGTCGCACACCCACCTCTCGAAAAACGTTCTTGCAACTGTTTGAGCTGACTTGTCCGGGATGGGGTACGCGCCCACAAACTTCGAAAAGTGGTTGATTGCAACAAGTGCGTAGCGATTTCCTTGTTCTGACAGCCCTAGCTCTACTAAATCTATTCCAACAAGCTCGAAAGGGCATGAGGTGGTCAACGGTTTTAACGGCGGAATTATCTTAACGTGTGTCCTTGTCAGGAAGCACGGTTTGCACTCGCTGGACCACCTACGTATGTCTTTCTCCATGCCCTCCCAAAAAAGGGTGCTCTTTAGTTGTCTCAAAACTTTCCGGCTGTTCAGATGCCCGGCTAGCAATCCTTTGTGCGCCTCGTCGAATATTTGTCTCCTTTTGGATTTTGGGACCACCCTTACCGGCGCGTTATCTAAGGTCACTTTTAGCATGCCGTTCTCAATTAGAAAATCAGAAACGTGCAGTTTTTTGTTAGTGTGTGGCAGGCTCACGGCTTCGTTTTTTCGCTGGTGCTCGATATTGTCTATAACTTTGCAATATACAGGATCAGTTCTTAACTCCTGTAGCCATTCGCTATCAGCACTGTTTATCTCACAGATCACAACATCATTCTCATCACTAGCTGGAATCGTTTCGGTGTCTGAATCCTGTACTGCGCTTGCCCCTCTTGACAACGCGTCAGCTACTGCGTTAGCCTTGCCTTCTAGGTAGTGAATTTCGAGGTTGTACTGTTGTATCTGTAACGCCCAGCGGAGAATACGACCTGATACATTGCTTTGCTTAAATAGACTTGTTAGCGGTTTGTGATCCGTGTAAAGCAACGTTTTGAGACCGTATATGAAGAAGTGGAATTTCTTTAATGCAAAAACCACAGCTAGCGCTTCCAGATCGGTTATGTGATAATTCCGCTCAGCCTTGGAGAGTGATTTGGACGCAAAGTATATGGGGTGTTTTAACCCATCCTCTCCTTTCTGGCACAGCACTGCGCCAACACCATGGGTAGAAGCATCCGTATATACTGCGAAAGGGCGCGTTCCCTTGGCCGCTTCTTCTATGTTTGGCTGCGCCAATATTGGGCTGCGTGTCAGCGCCTCCTTTAGTTGGTTGAAAGCTGCATCGTGCCGACTGCTCCACTCCCATGGTCGTTTCGTGCTCGTAAGCTCGTAAAGACTTTCCGCAATTTTCGAGAACCTTAGGATGAACTTTCTATAATATGATGCCATTCCTAAGAAGGTTCGCAACTCGGCTATATTCCTCGGAGTTGGGTACTTCTTTATCTTTTCCACTTTTTCTGGGTCTGTCCGTACGCCATTCTTATCGACTATGTGACCCAGAAAGCTTAGTTGGTCCTTTAGGAAAGAGCATTTTTGGGCTTTCAGCCTTAGGTTGGCTTTGCGCAGCGCGTTAAACACTAACTCCAGCACCTCGAAATGTCTTTCCCGAGTCTTTGTAGCGATGAGTACATCGTCTATATAGACGAAGACTTCTTTATCCTTTATGCCTAAATCTCCTAGTACCAAGTCCATCATTCTTTGGAAAGCAGCGGGACTTGTTGACAAACCAAAGGGTAGGACTGTAAATTGGTACAGGCCCTCACTGGAGGTGAATGCACTTTTGCACTTAGCATCTTCCGACAGTTTTATCTGCCAGTACCCTGCGGCTAAGTCCAGCGATGAGAATACCTTGGCGCCGGACAGGCTTTGTAACAGTGCATCTATTGTTGGCATTGGGTACGCATCCTGTTTTATTGCCTTGTTCAGCGCGCGATAATCAACGCACAGCCTCAATGTTCCGTCTTTCTTCCTCACCAGTACTACTGGCGATGCCCAATCAGAGGTACTTTTTTCAATTATTCCTCTATTTAGTAAATCTGTGATAATCGCTCTGAATTCCTGCCTGCTCCCGAGTGGCACTGGTCGTGTCTTTTGTTTTATAGGAGTAGCGTCACCCGTATCGATATTATGTGTCATCAGGTCCGTCTGCTGTAAATCAGCATCCGTCACCGCGAACACGTCCGAGAAGGCAGTAACCAGATTGATCAGGTCCTCCGAAATCATGTTATTGTTGCGCACTATATCCAGTAATTCTCTCACTCGAGGCTCGTGATTCCCGCTTGTTATTTCACCGCATACCTTGCCGCAAATCTGCCTTAGCGTATCCTCTCCTAGCCATTCTGTTCTTGAGCATTTTCCTACTGCCTGGTCTTTCTGGAAGACTAAGACCTCAGGCGTGGTGTTAAGTACTGGGATTTCCAGTGTACCTTTTTCTGATATTTGACAAGCGCCATCAGCCACAAGAACGCTTGAGGACCAAAACATGCAGTTACCCTTGACCATGGGTGACGTTGTTGTGAGCGTGAGAACTCGACACGCTCCAGAAGGTACAATCGTCCTTTGCTTTACGTATGCCTCGTTGTCCTTGTCTTGGCATCCGAGTTCTTGCATCGCCGGTACCTCATCAAAAGCGACCTTCTTCGCCAACGTAAGCCCAAAAAGCTCTAAAGCGTTTGTGCCCAGAATTAGCATGTCTTGTAAGTCATCACTGACATGGAGACACACGGGCTTACAAGTGTTCTGGAGAGTCACATTCATCCTTATCGTGTCCACAAATTTCATTGGTTGGCCAGATGCATTCCGTACGACCACGTCTATTCCTGGAATCCTCTCTACGAAGTGGTCTATGTCAACGCCTCGTTCACGTGCCCTTCTGAAGATTTCCAAGGGCACGATCGATGTTTCCGATCCTGTGTCCAGTAATGCATGGATATCCATTTCCATGATTCGAACTTTCATGACTGACTTTCTCCCGAACAATCCGTTTGACGATTTTAACCTATCAGTAGGTGAGGTTGCGGCTGAATTAGCTTCGCCACGGCATACGCTATCGAGAAATGTTGAGAACGATTTACGATTAGCATTAGCGGTCGTGACAGGCTGCGGTTGTTCGGGTTTTGTCATACCCGTCTGATGGCTTGTGACCCGACAATTCTTAGCAAAATGCCCTTCTTTGCCGCACTTGAAGCATTTGCCATCCTTTATGATAACCTTTTCTGATTTCTTGTTTCCACCGGCTGTGTTTGACGCCTCTTCGGTGCTACGGTTTGCCCTATAGTCGTCACTTGCTTGCGAACGCTGTAAAGATCCGCTAGAGTCTCTATGTCTCTGCATTTCTTGAAGGCGGAACTCAGTTTTGGAGTGTACTCGTCTGGACGCACTTGTCACTTCTTCTGCGATCATCCGGTTCCTCTCCAGTCTCAACGCTGCTTCCTTTACCTTCTCATACACCTCACTTCTGGCATTGCATTCGATAGCCTCCATCAAGATATGGCTGCCATTCCACCTTGCTAATTGCCTAGACAATATCTCTGCCTTCTGTAGTGACGCTACTTCCGGAGGACTATCGGGAAAGGCACGCCCAGCAATCTTTTCGAGGACCAGGCAGAATTCACCTATTGATTGTCCCTCTCTTATAGCTAGTGTACGAAGCTCTGACATTGCCTTTAGGCATCTGCTATTACTATCCTCCAGTAATCTCTCTTTCATTGCGTTTACCACCCCATCGAACGTGCCATCTTGTACTGCTTTCGGTAACGTTTCGAACACAATCAGTGCTTCTTTCACTAGGAAGCTCTCTAGTAATTGAATGCGGCTCTTATCATCCCATAATGTTGGTGGGTACTTTATCATGAAGGAATTAAGGAACCTGCGAAAGCTTTCCTTTTCTTTCCCACCAAAAGGCTTAACTTCGGGTAGCGCATTCATTTTTATGTACTCCGTAGTTAGGTCTGTAGGACACTGGATCCCTACGAATGGATCACTATCTTTTCCAGTTTTTATGTGCAACTGACCTGTGTCCGACGAATGTTGCTCCTCGCTCGCTGTCTCTGTGCAGCTTTTCCTTGGCCAGAGCGTAGAGGACGTGGGCATCGAGCTCCTCGAGTTGCTGCCTGACTGAAAGGATTGGTTATCTTTTCGCTTCACTAAGCCTACATTATGAAATCTTTCCCAACGCACGGGCACTCGTGGTTGGTTTGCCTCACCTTCAGTACTTAACAGCCGCTCGTTGTTGCCCAGAGCCTTTACTCGGTTTGTCAGCTCGACTACCTGAGAATTCACAACTTTATTTTCAGTTTCCAGCTCTTCTATTTTTCTTTCTTGAGCTGCGTTCAATTCTTTTAGTTCTTTCACTCTTTCCTTGAGCTCCCTCTCACTACATTGCAATTCTAGGCTTACTGCCTCTACCAGCTCTCTGTGAAGCATCCTCTCCTCTAAGCACTGTTCCAGGTTACTAGCAGATGATAGCCCCGCGACCTCTAGCAACTCCATGAGATCATCCTCCCGCGCTGTGCTGCTAGCTACCTCACACATACATTGTATTTGGTCTATTAGATTCTTTATGCTCTGGGCAGATACCCGTATTTGCCGCTTTACGGCATCCACGACTTCACATCTCAGCGGCTCTGTGGTTCTCAACCTTTTCCCGAGCGCATTATCACACTCTATTTCAATTATTTTAAGGGATTTCTCTATTTTTGCCATGATATTCCCTTTTTCACTCTCGGTTTTGCACATCGTTTTACGAACCTGCGCATCGGGAGGCCCTTCCATCAGCTGCTCACACTCGCGGTCATCTTCAACCGGAGTTCTCAGCAACTCCTCCACCGCCAGATCGTCTGCCATCTTTTCTGCAATTCGTCAGTTACAGGGGTCGCTAAAAATTCACGATACCCACGCGGCAACGATCGATACTGTTTTACGGACGGGAGTCAATAAGACTACAACCACCCTCAGAAAGCCCTCGGGGAGACGCTTCGGTATCACCCTTTTTCGCTTTTGGGAGGGGCAGGATGGTTCGGCCAGCACTCCAAAACTTCCAGGGGAACCGTCTAGGTATCACCCTTCTCACTAGTCTCGCTGAGAGCCGTTGGGCTCGATCAGTCACCCAATCCCTCTGTTGACGGCGAGTCAAGAACTTCCCAAACCGGTGGGATTGGCCCCCATGTGGGCAAGGACACGCACAAACTGAAGAATTTATGAATGACAACACGAACAAAACAAGATTAATACAACCACCACGGACCGGTGCCCCGGCCGTTTATATAGACAGATTGGCGCGCGATCAAAACTGATTCGCGGCATCGGACTTCGCAAGTCAAAGATCTACTTCGCGCACAGGGCACCCTATGACAACCAAAAAGTTTCAAGCTAACGTTATTATGTCCTATAGCAAGCTAACGAGAATGTCAACATTAGGTTCTAATTTGGTGTCTTGGAACAGCTGCGCTGTAACAAAAACTCTGAATGTCAGCAGTTTTCTTGGTAGCGCGTGGTAACGCAGTCGGAGGAGGCACTGGCTGTCATATGCACTCAATTCCAGCTTTCTGGTTCCGTCCAGTCCAGTTCAATCAAGCCTTCCATTCCTCTGGGGTCGGTCAATTGGTTCAGGCCTTATCTGGAAAGGTTAGATACTAGTTTGTTCTGCGGCTGGGCGCCGCAAGTCGCTGTATCGGCCAAATACGCATTCATATTGTCGCCACGATATCTTGTAGAAGTAGAATGCATAGCGCGTCCCGTAAAGGGTCTGAATAACGCCGACGTTTATCTTTTCATCCTCTATTGTGCAGTCTAGGGCCTGTATTGTATGCCGCGTGTAAAGCAGTGGAGGCTGTACACCCCTCAACACTGATTAGGGCTACACGTTGTCCTGGGAGCATTGTCTCTTCTTCTAAGCGTCAAGCTTCCTCCTGCCTCTCTGCCTTCGCAGAGTTGTTCTACTTCATTGACTGTCTTGGCGAAGTTCAAGCAGGTTCCAGCTTGCTGTTATTCGGTCTGATTGTCCTTTCTGAGAGCGCGTTGTAGAGCAGTTGGAAGAGCGGCCAGCTGTGGCATGCGCCCTGAAAAGAGGTCATTGGTCCAAGTCTGCCTAGCCAATCACTCTTTCAACTTTCAGGGTTGGTGAGTTGGTTCCAGACATGTCTAGGAAGGGTAACACACTGACTTCTCCATCGGCTGACCACGACAAGTCGTTCTATAAGTTAGCTATGCATTCAAATCGCCTCCACGATATTTCTCAAAATTATAGCTCGTGTCTCATCCCAAGCAGAGATAGACCAACGTTGACCTTATCGTTTCTTTGATCTGATGGAATGTTTTATTAGCTGAAATGCTTGCCATTCAGGATTCGGATGTGATGCACATATTTGTCTCCTGTAAGAAGAGACTTTTCTTATTCAAATGGATGGAGAAGGATTTTCATGAAGTTCGCTTTGAATACAATCAGTCGTTCACTGACAAGCCGAGCACTTTGAGGTCTGTTCACTGGACACTTGATTAGTTGGACTTTTCAAAGTCAATTTACTCCAACGTTCTGTTAAGGGTAGTCGGCAACAGCCTGTTCCTGAGCTGTGGTCGAGAGTACAGTATCGTCAAACTTTCTAAGACAACTGCTGACGATGTCGAGGTAACTTCATGCTGTCTCCATTGCTTACAAACTAGGTTATTTAGAGCGATCTGGAGCGGCTTACTTCTTCTGATGAAACGTCGCCTCTTAATTAGAAAAAAAACTGTTTGTGTTTTGTCTACAGTGGGCATTTCCAGTCCTGGACAGGCGAATGTCGACGCTTGTTTGAGTTCAACGACAGCCCTACGATAGTTGTTATGAAGGACCGCGATCTTCTAGGATTCTCGCACGGTGACACGTTATTTCTCACCAATTTAGACGGCCAAAAGACACCAATGGCTGATGTGCGGTTCAGCGATGTGCCCAGCGATATAGGTAGGTGATGACGATGAGTACTGTAACGCCTTGATGTCTATTTCAACTGTTAATAAGCTGTATTGTAGTCTATGACGCTCCATATGTGGTGGGACTGCTCTCGAAAGGTCGTGTAGAAGTTCGCTCACTGCATCCGCCGCATCTCATTCAAAGCATGGCCTTAAGCAGGGCATCGCTTTTGTGTTCTGGCAACTTGTGAGTGGGTTTTCTTGGATGTTTGTTGAATTTGGACGCGTGGTAGCGCAGTCGAAGGAGGTGACGAATGTCGCGTGCACCAGGTTCCGAGTTTACGATTCGACACGGTCCGGAACCTTCAAGCCTTATAGTTCGATGTTTCTGAAAAGTAAGCCAGTAAGGGTAGAAATGAGGGTGGAATCCCAAACTCCTGAAAAAGCTTTGAAAAGCTTTATTTTCTTGCCGTTGAAGTTGGGAGCAGTGTTATTGCTGTCACCAGAAAGGTTCTTCGGATCTGTACTAGTCTACATAACTAAAAATTGTGCAACAAATTGACTTGGGATTCGTAGAGCGAGTTCTGTAGGACAAAATTGGGCCCAAGCTGACAAAATTCACAAAATAAACAAGAGGATTACAACAAAAACAAAAAACTCACCCAATTGTAAAGCCATGTGCACAACTCACCATGACGGATCATGGCTATAACATGTCGGCCAATGGTCAGTACGCTGTATGCGGCTTTACATGCCCCTCTCACTATGTCACATCTCGGTTATAACATGTTAGGCGGCGGTCAGCTGTGTTTGAATACGCCTTGCCCGCCGGAACTTCTTTACAACCGCGAGCATTTCTTTGATTTTGCTTGTTTATGTGTTGCTTTCTTTGCTTTTTTGTCCTGGTCCGTTCTCTAGAAGCCGCTCTGTAAATCTCAAGTTAATTGGTTACGTAATTTTTTGTTATGTACCCCCCCCCCGACTAGGATAGATCCGGTTCTTCTTCTTCTTCTTCTGTGATACTAATTCTCATTCGTAGTAGTTGTTAATGTGACCGAATCAGAACACTTTCGAAACACAACAGCTAATCGGGGCACCGGCCGTTCTCCCTCTAGGGCGCTTGCCCATACGATGCGGCCTGAGCGGACTGGTGTGTACCCGGTTAGCGATTAGTATCGAATTCTCAACATTTAAGGAACAGTTACGTCTTAATGATGGGGGTCGGGGGGGGGGGGGGGGGGGGGTGGTAGCGAAGTCGTAGGAGGCACCGGGTGTTGCGTGCACCCGATTCTACATTCTTGCTTCGGATTTGCCGCCAAGGCCATCTAAGCCTTCACCCATAAGGCTCAGTGAGTTCGTACCAGACTTGTTTTGAAAGGATGAGACACTAATTAGTTCATAGGCTGGCTACCGCAAATCATTGTGTAAGCCATATACTTATCCATTTTCCCTACAAGATGTCCCGTAATAATAGAATGTGTGGCGCATTCCACAAAATGATGGATTAACACAGTCCTTTGCCACCTTATCCTTCTAAAGAGTGTCGGATCACCTTACGTTTAGTCAGTTTAGTCTCAAAAACTCGAAGCCTGAGCTAATACAGGCGATTGTTATGGACCTAGAGGTAGCTCATGTTGCGCTAATGTTCTACTAATCGATCTCTTTCAGAGGATACGTGTTTGTTAGTAGTCCGTATGATGTCTGGATGTTAGACGCGCATGTGAACATTCGCAAAAATGTCTCCTCTCTCATTGCCGACAAGCAGTTCGAACTGGCTATTCAAGTTGTGGTAGGTGCTCAAGCTCTTGGTGCAGCTCTAACATACACATATAACATACGGTGCTGCCAGTCTTCCAGGAGACGTCCAATGTGTTCACAGAAGAGAACAAGATTGAAATAAAACGACAAGCTGCTCTGAATCTGTTCCACAGGAAACGATTCGAGGAGTCGTTCCAGCTGCACGCCGAGATCAACACAGGTATGCCGCCGGAGTTTTTGCACGTGGACCAGGGGTGTGCGTAATTACGATTTACGATTTACGATTTTACGATTTACGGTGATTTTTGGCAAATTTTTTACGATTTACGATTTACGACATTTTGGGTCGTAAATCGTAAATTTTCGTAAATGTGATCCTCGTTTGTCATCCTCGGTCCACGGATGACAAACGTCCACATAACGTGATACAATTCGGATCATGACGATGCACCCACTTTTAAAGACTTCCTTCATAGGTGCTATTTCCTATTTATATTTTTATGTTCTGCTGTGGTGCTGTGACAGAACAACGCAGCTTTGTGGATAGGCCGCTCGAGTTAATTATTGGCAATGGAACTGGGTTAGCCTTTTTTCTGATCACACTCTAATTCCCTGAGAGCATTTCGTTCCACTTCACAGAAAGACATGAAAATTCTCCTTGCACTGGAATGAAGATGATCACCTGCTGAACCATATTCTATGCTGAAACCACCGCCTAGTCAAATTGTAACTTTTTCACCACTTGTTCACCACATAGACGACTCTTTCCAATGCACACGAGCAGAGCTCATGCAAAGCCATGTGTCCAAGTGCAAACAAACCTGCGAGCGAAGTAAATTCCGAAAGTAATTGCTTCGTATCGTCGAACGACGGTCTTTCACTCCAGAAGTTGTGGTTGCCTTCAAAAATGGTAAAGGACAACGCATGACGTTAACCAGTCCTGTTTGAGATGTGCCATCCATTCTTTCTACCTCTGTGGGATATTGTATGTAGAGGTCATTTGAGTGTGGGTTTGCCTTATAGAATGAATTTCGGTTGCCGCCGATGTAGAGGTCAGTGTTTCATCGTTCCCAGGCATATCAGGTACCAATTCACAACCCAGCAGGTAGGAAGACTGGCTGCCCGTGGTAGGATCCTAATCAAGAACTGTTCTGGAGCACGCGTTAGTCATCCTCCTCCGACTTCTCTACCATGGGTTCTCCTATATGTTTAAAATGCACCTTGTATGAATCGGTTAAGCCACTTTCAATTCAAGCTGCACCTTGCTTCTCAACTTTACTTCTAAAGAATGCCACTCAAATATCTTCTTTTATGACTTTAACTCAAAAATCCGACTATGATGAGTGTCCAAAAATGTGATCATACTCTTCCAATCGTCACACAATTCTTTCCCGTCTGCTATAAAAATGCTGTTGTACAATTCAAAATGTGAGGAGGCTTAGAACTTTAGGTGTGTCATACCGTAGAAATGTGCCATGCGCTCACTCAGTAAGGGATGCTTGGATTATTTGTGCAAATACTGTCTTCGTCGAGTTGACCAGCGATCAAAATTTTTTTGGTTTTGGATGGAGTGGTTTTTGTTGGTTTATTCGGAGTTGTTGCGGTTGTTTCTACAAAGTCATAGTTTTATATGCAAGCCATTGGCTAGTAGAATGATAAACATTTTTTAACGTCCAAGCAGTGTAAGCTTTTTATTTGGGCACCCTGTATAGGCACCTTTTAAGATAGCGTTTTTGAACAAGAAGTTTATTTTGGTTCTCCAAAAACTTGTCCAGCTTGATTTGAAAATTGCTAGTTGACTTTAATGGCTTCCATCTTAATTTGGAAAGTGTCCAGCTCGAGCTGAAAAAGTCTCAAGAAATTACAGTTAGCTTCGATTAGCTTTAACATAATAGAAAAAAGCAAGGAAATTAGATGCATTATAACTCACGCACCTCTTACGATTTACGGTTTACGATTTACGATTTACGGCGATTTTTTCGTAATTACGATTTACGATTTACGAAATTGTGGATTTCATTTACGCACACCCCTGACGTGGACTGACGAATAGTGAGAATGTGGAGGTCCCTTTAGCGGTATTGGTTGTCTTCAGTGTTTACATTGCAGATGTAATAACAATTATCCAAATGTTCCCGGAATTCCTGCCAGAGAAACTACGAAAGAACTCTGCTGCCTTCGATCTTCCAGCCAACGACAAGAAACGGGCGCTCCTTGCACTGGGTAACTACCTGTCGGCGGTATGGTTTTTATATATTTTTCACGTTGTTTATATAATTTTCTCGTCGAATTCGTCGCTTCTAAGAAACTGGCGTTTGCGAAATCAAACAGATCGTCTTCCAAATCAGAATGAGCATCTTTCAGACTGGACTAGAGACTTCGAAAAGATTATAATAATGTTTTGGCCAAGGAAATATAGTATGAACTTCTTTGAAATTTTTTAAACTCAGCTGTCCCAAAAAGTGGACGCATTTGATATTTTATAGAATTTAATTTTTAGAGCAAAATAATGGCTTAGAGCTCATTTTAAAGTGCAGGGGTGGAGAAAAACAGAGTTTTTCGTACTAAGATAAGAGATCGCGCCATGCGTCTGTCTAGCTGATCGCGATTTTTATTCGATTGATGGTGTAATTGCCGTTTAGATGAAATAGCAAAGTGAAAATGGGTGTACTTTCTACAAGTGTTCTTGTTAGACCATTAGTAACTGTGTAATTTCACGCAAACCGTACTTACGCTATCAATTAAAGAAAATCGCGACATCCTGGACGGGTGTGTGGTGCAATCTCGTAGCATTAAATATGCCGTCTTCTCGTGCTTCAAAACATTATTTAAATAGTTGTTTTTTCGTGAAAAAATGAAAAATTTATTTTTTTCCAGAAAAATAAAAATTTTATAAAATTGAAAACAGCGTAATCACTTAGTACAGCAAGTGAATTTTAGAAATTCCAAAAACGTTTTACAAAACCTTTTTGAGCAAAAATTGTTCTAGTCGTCTCAGAGTCTATAGTTTAATCTGGGTACGCCCGTCTTGATTTGGAAAATGCTCACCATCAGTTTGATTTCAAAAGCGTCATGTTTGCACAGAAGTGTCAATTTGACTTTAAAATGTCCGCTTCGATTTGAAAGGTATTCAGTATGACGTGAAATAGCGTACTTGTATTACTACTTTTACTTGTATTAACATCACAAAGATAAACCGTTGAGTGCAGTTTTCTAATGCGGTCAGGATTCGACCACGAATCGTTTAGTTTCTGATGTGACACCTCATTTGCACCTGTTTCTTTTGGCAACCCTAGAGCCTAGTGGCTGATAAGTTTCTCTAAATATGGAGTTCTGGCTTTTGCAGGTTCGCTCGGACCTATCGAAGCAGATAGATCAGTACCACAAGGAGAAACATCTCAATCACTCCACACTGAACGCCGACCACCTCAAGAATCTCCACGTTTCGCTGCAGGTTGTCGACACTGCTCTGCTGAAGTGTTATCTGCAGGTAAGGGTGAAGAGCGCGAAGTCCTTTAGAACCGCTTGTATTCTTGCCATTGCGGCTGACATAACTATGATTCCTTGCAGACGAGGCCTTCGCTAGTCGATTCACTGCTTCGCCTTCATAACAACTCCTGCTTTTTCGAGGATGCTGAATCAATTCTTCTAACAGAGAATCGTCTGCCGTCACTTTTCATTCTGTACGAGTCTCGAAAGAAGCACGAAATGGGTTTGCATATCTGAAATACTGAAGGATTCTGGGAAATTCTTTACTTGTATGGTTGTATTGCAGCACTCGATCTTCTGCGCACGCAGTCACAGGAACCGGAATCAGACCCTTTTTTCCACGGGCTTGATCGCACGGTGGCCTATTTGCAGACGCTGGGAAACACGCATCTGGAGCTCATCTTCAAATATGCTCGCTGGGTGCTCGACAAGGACATTGCAAGTGGTCTCGAGGTAGGATGGCGAAAGATTAGGCATCCTATCTTCGCTTGACATCGTACAGTGAGGCGATTTGAAAGCGTTTCTGGCCTACACAATCAACTTTGGGGGCAGGTGATCGACATTCCAGTGTACTATCCCAGGGGCGCGTGGTAGTATAGTCAAAGGAGTTGCCGGCTGTCGCGTGCACCCTGATTCCAGGTTCTTGGTTCTGGTCACAACCAGCTCAACCAAACCTATTTTTCCAGGGGCCGGATTCATCAACGACTAACCCGCGGGTATAAGGGGTAGAGATACCCACAATGAAGCCTGCGTCTCTGACTCTTGCCTTATCTCTACCTGACTCTTATCTTATCTCCACCCCTTATCACCCGCATGCCCACGGGTTAATTGTTGATGAATCCGGCCTCAGGACTTGTCGGGAATGGGTAACATACTGACTTGCTCATGGGCTAGTCGTCTCAAGTCATTGTGTAGGCCAAATCAATCACATTGCCTCAAGAACTTCCCGTAGGTCTTACTTAGATCTAACCAGATTCTCCTGATATCGCGTCATATCGACGTGGCCATTTTCGATATCCACCGACACCATGGTCAGTCGATATGGAGGAGGGTCGTTGAGCGGTCGGTGGCGGATCGCGGCTCTTCCACCGCCGCTACAGGAGAGCACTGGAAGACGGGAGCAGTTCCTGCACGAGCACCTTGGACGCACTACACCCTGGAGTCCCTTCCCTAGCCGAGTTGTGCGCTCGAAGAGCGCACAACCCATCTCCGATGTCCCCCTCAGCGACGAAAGCGTTCTTGGCACGAGCCGCCTGGATGGCCCACTCCCCGGAGTTCCTTCCCTAGCCGAGTTGTGCGCTCGAAGAGCGCACAACCCATCTCCGATGTCCCCCTCAGCGACGAAAGCGTTCTTGGCACGAGCCGCCTGGATGGCCCACTCCCCGGAGTCCCTTCCGTAGCCGAGCTGTGCGCTCGAAGAGCGCACGACCCATCTCCGATGTCCCCTTCAGCGACGAAAGCAGTCTCGGCACGGATTGTTGTGCAAGTTTGCGTGGTACTCCAGCAGGAGCTGGCATATTGCCAGCGGAGCAAGTGGTTAGTTCTAATGGCTATCCTTCTCGTAGAAGTGGAATGCATTGCACATTCCATACAGGGATTGATCAAGCCGACTTATATCCTTGTCGTTATCCCGCCTAGAAGATTCTAACGCTACTTAGGGCCTGTTCATATGCGACAAGAGCGAGTCGTCGCCCGTGCAAAACATGCATATCGATCAAAACCGAGCGCGCGTCGCAGAAACGTGTTCATACTCGAGCGCCGGCCCTGTCGCTCCAGTCGCTCTTGTCACTCTAGTCGCTCCAGTCGCTACTGCCGCCTGTTCATACTTCCGCGCGCTGTGCTGTCGTCGCTCCCGTCGCCCGTGTAAAGCATGCGCGCGCCGCCGAAAAGTGTTCACACTTGAGCGCCGGTGCTGTCGCTTCAGTCACTTTTGTCGCTGCTGTCGCGAAGTATGAACGGGCCCTTACTGCGCGTGGAGCACAGTAAGAGAACGGCAACCACTTTCGTGACGCTGATCAATTTGACGTTCGTAATTCACTTAAACCAGCCAAGCGATCTATTTCTCCAGATTCGGTAGTATATTTATACTGGGATGGATGGTATGTCATTTTCACTTTAGCTGGACATTTTTTATTTGAAGCCGAACACTTTTCATGCAAAAATGAAGGCTAAAGGACGGCGTTAATCAGTTCTCTTGGAATGCGCCACGCATTCCTTTTTTACAAGGTGCGGAGTCAAATTAAACGCGTATTTTGCTATACAATGAAGCGGCGGTGGCCAGCCAATAGACAAGTCCGTAATTTATCCTTTCCAGACTGGTCTGGCATCAATCCGGAAGAGTGGAAGGCAGGGTTGGCAAGGGTGAGAAATCCGATTAAGGAGTCTGAAATCAGCTGCACGCTACAGCCTACGCGTTCTCCGACAGCGCTGCCCTCGCTTATACAAAGGGATCGCCTAACCTTTTAATCCTTCCTTCTTTATTTACCTGAAATCGGTGGATTGAAAGGATTCCCGTCATTTTTTTCTCGAGGAGCTCTTTGAATAGATCAGTAACGCTTTCTGAATATGCACCGTGGCATCGGTCAACTTCCCCATTTTTTTCGTACCAAAAGCTTGGAGTTTACTCTGGCAAGACTCTCCGTGTTTGTTACAGATATTCACTGGCGAAGAGTCGGATGTGGCAAGAAATCTTGATCGTCAAGCCGTTTTGGTGTTTCTACGATCTCATTGTGTCGCAGCTGTTATACCGTTTTTGGTACGTCCAGTCTTTATATCGAATAGCTTTGGTGAAAGGGAATCAGAGGAAAGGAAAGGGGGAAGTGTTTTGCTCAAGTACGTGAAAATATGCACTTTCTAGGAGCACATTATCTACAAATGGGACGAGACACGTCCGAAGTTCCACGATGCGCTCGCTGAGCACTACATTATTAAGATCAAGCTGCTACACCAGGACTACGTTCACGCATATTGTGATGGTGGGTTTTAGTGCTTGTTGCTGATGATTCTCAGGTTTTGCTATGGTTGGTTTCATTTGTAGAAAATTGATGTGCGCAAAAAAGGACTTTCATTTATAGACGAAAATATCACGCGAGCTGGTGAAGAAGAGGGCGAACTGGGCGAAATGCGACGACGACTGATAAAATTTTTGCGATTCTCGCTGTATTTCAGCCCGCAGGCAGTGCTTCTGCAGCTCAGCAACTGTGGTTAGTTCTGCTTCCTAACACCTCTGTCCATATTTGAACCATGAGGTATTGAGACTAGAACGGAGTTTATTGCAATGAAATCGGGACTACTCTGACTGACTCGTTGTCCACGTCCTCAAAAGTGACCCACATATGTTGTCAATCGACCTCATTTGGGTCACATCTGTCGGATATTGAGTTAGGGACCATGTTGGAGAGGTCCTTCAATTTAAGCCTGCCATTTCCCTTAAAAATGCAGAGGTTCGGGTCTAAGAACATAAACCGCTGTTTCACCCAGATTTAAGGTTAAAGTCGACAAATCAACCCTTATTAAGGGCCCTGCACACCTCTGCGGCATTGCCGCTGTCCTATCCTTATCTATAGGGCAAAGACGAGGAGCTCGCCGCCGGCGGCGTCCCGGCCCTATCCTTAACCATAGCGGCTAGCGGCGTTGCCGCTTCTTATCGTGCATCTGATCTGTGGACCCATGTAGCACGTAGGTGGCACCGATTCACGAATGTAGTCCCGTCGAGGTCAGGGAAACCTTCTGTCCCTAAACGGTCGAAGAATTGATAAAGGGTTTGTCTGGGAATAATAAAAAGTTGAGTTTCCCATCCTTTGGCCAGGGAAGGCATTACATGGCATTCATAGTTGACCCTGCAGTATCCCGTAGAAGTAGAATGCGTGGTGCGCCCCAGGCAGGTTGTTGTGCTCTGGTCTCGAACCAACGGCACCGGTGAACGGTGACCCGAGTCCTAGGCACGTTGTGAGGCAGATCAATGCGGGGCAACCGCATGCTAATGCTCAAATCTGCCTGCCATGTAGTCCTACTAGCCTGTAGCCTGCATCTCTATCGTATGGCTTTAGGTTGTTCGACAATGAGCATAGTCCCCTGAGAGCTGCACCCCTTCACCCCAATATACCTCCCTTCCGTGCTCCAATAAACTCTCAACCGGTTCCTTTCTCGAAGCTTCTGTGACACGCAGGTGATTGTACTGGTTACCGTTTATAGTCGGTCGCGGACTGTCGTCTATGCGAGTTGGGTTATGTATAGTGGGGACCCGAGCGCGTGTAACGCAGTCGGAGAAGGTGCTGACTGTGGCTTACACCCCATACCAGGTTCCTGGTTCGGATTTCTCGCCCAGACCACGGTGAATTGGTACCAGACTTGTCTGGTAAGGTTAAAGCGCTGAGTTGCTCATCGGCTGGCCACCGCAAGTCTTTGTATGGCCAAATGCGCATTCAACTTGTCTCCACGACATCTCGTAGAAGTAGAATGCCTTGCGCATCCCAAAAGGGATTGACTAACGCCGCCCCTTATCCTCTGTCATCTATGGTGAGACCCACGAGGTCGCGAAGACTGCGGCCTTGGAGAATCGTGGCGAAAGTCACAACAAAGGGATTGGCTAAGGTCGACCTTTATCCTTTCTATGCGTATACTCGATGGAGAGGATAACAACTCCGCTTTATTCTCCTAGGACCGATCGGACATTCGATATTTCGATCCCATAGAAGTTCTCCAACGGCCTAGTGGGCTTCGCCAGATTGATCCGAAAATGACTAATGATTGAAGAGGGTAGCTTACTCATGATTTCAGCATTCTACGAGGAGAGGGCGCTGGTTCTTGGCCGACTGAAGCATCATGAACAGGTTGGCGCTTTTTGCTACATCGATTGAAGGCGAACATCAGCTCCATCTCACTTACGAGACGAATTCGAGCCTGATTTTAAGGCACTGACCATCTATACTTCGATACTCAACGACTTCGACGCCGCTGAGGAATACTGCCAGCTGTACCATGACGAGAATGATGAGGCCAATTCACAGGTTCGCTCGGATTGCGTCGACATTTGCGGTGTGTGCGTACATTTGACGCTGGTTCAGGTGTATCTACAACTTTTCCGAGCATACGTTTGTCCGTCGGATCCGATGATTGCTGGGCTATTGGAAAAAGAGCTGCCTACACCCGAGCCTGATATTCGGAGCGCTATCAAGGTGCTGAGCCGACACGCGAGCAAAATTGATACGGGTAGGTGGAAGTTCTACTGTAACTTCTGTCTGCGTTCTGCAGCGTAGAACTGGAGATATGTGCTTGCACCATTAGACCGATTCACTGAACGAATGTTTAGTTTATGCGCTCAAACTGATTCCACCCGACACGCCGCTGAGTACGTTGTGGAAGGCGTTGCATGCTGTGCTGCAAACGACTCACGACGACGCTTGTGCTGTGAGTTCGATTCGCCTTTGGGTTTGTTTTGTTAGGAATGGGTGCATTGTAACGCAGTCAATGGGGCGCTGACTGTCGCGTACATCCTGAATCGATCTCTGCTCGGGTCTCGCCCGTGCCAACCAAGTCTTCTAAATATTTCTCTGTAGTCGGGGGATTGGCTCCAAACCTGTCTAAGAGAAGCAGAACATCGACTAGCGGCTGGGCAGTCATTGCAAGTCATTGTATAGGCCAATAAGCCTTCCAACTGAAGCTACGATGCCATGTTGAAGTAGAATGTGTGGATTGATTAACGCCTACTCTTATCACATATCCCTATCTTTATGTCAATGTTTCCAAGAAGGCTGTAAATATTTGTCTTCGATCTAAAATATCCTCTTGTAGAAGGCTGCCGCGTGCTCTTACACCGTTCTCATCTCAAATTGGACACTTTTCAGGTCAAGTTAGGCATATTGTTAGCAAGCCTGATGGTTTTGAAATCAAACTGAAGTCTTTAAAAAACCAGGCAAGCTCTGTCCGCATTAGGCTAAAAACTCCAAGATGAACGCTGTTTGAAATTTTGTAAAAATTTATTTATTTTCAAGGTAAAAAATAATGAGCTTATTCTAAAGGCAGCAATTCTGCGTAGCGTATGTCAAGAAAAGATCGCATCATGCAATCGTCTAGCTCGTCGCGACTTTCATTTAATTGATAATCTAAATGTGGCATAACAGCAAAGTGATCATTATTTTTTGCCATCGTTCAACAAAAAAAAAAAAATTGTGACACCCTGGATAAGTGTATGACGCAATCTCTTCTTTCAGTGCTGAGGAATTACAGCCTTTCTGTATTCTAGAATAAGCTTCAAACTGCAGCTTTTCCATGTAACCAATTTTTTGTAAAAGTTCAAAAAGTCTTCATTCGTGAAGGAGGCGAGTTGAAGGAAAATTTGCAAAATTTTTTGCAATTCAAAGGAAACCGTATTAAATTTTCCTCGAGCGAAAAATTATTCTAAATGTTTCGGAGTCTAGTTTAATCTGGAAGACATTTGTTTTGATTTGGAAGATGTTCATTTTGATATTAAAACCCTCAAGCAGTTGTGAAAGAGTATCCATTCTGGTTTTAAAAACGTACAACTTGATTCGAAAAGTGTCCAATTTGACGGGAAAGTTGTGTACCACACGATGGAGCCAGCTGAGGTGAGGATAATTCTGAAAGTTGAGAGGCCTGCGAGTTATTGCGGATGATCTCAGAAAGTCGCAGTTAGCGGTATACTTCAGCATCGAAATTTCAGGGTGAGCGAAATGTCATCAGTAATGGAAGCCATTTTGAGCGGGAGTTAAATGAGATAAAGCTTGTCGAGATTGCGATTGAAACTCTCGCGGAATTTCTTTAAATTTTAGAAGTGCCGTTTATTTACTGGTCAGTTTCACCGGCGAACTATGGTTGACCGGGGTTAGTATCTGAAATAATTTCTGATGCTGGTGTAAGGTGGCACATTACATGTATAGTTGCATGGAAGGGTCACATTGTCAAGATAGATTTTTCTTAAGATTCTGTGAGCTATAGGAGTGGAGTCGGTCACCATTGGGCGAAATTCCGGTCACCTCTCATTGAATTTCTTATGACAAGTAACTGTTGTTCTTTTTTTAACACATCACGTGAAGTTCGCCCGCAGTTAACTGTTAAGGATTTCAGAATTCTAACTTCCGAAAAATCTGCTGCCAGATTTTTACGGCGTCTACAAAAATGCGCATAATTTTGAGCTGAAATGCTTTCCAGAGCACCCTGAATTATATTGACGATTTGCTTTAGTACGCTCTACGACGGTCGGTCTGCGAATGTGGTATAAAGTCCCATGAAGGACGGCTACGGCACGTCCTCAGCCAGCGGATAGTTGTAGGCAATGCGAGCGAGTGCTCCAAGTGCGGCAAACGAATTGGCAACAGGTAAGCAGCTCTTATCACCGGTATCGTCCCAAAGGCTACAGCTCTGTTCTGATTCAGTGCCTTCGTGCGGTACCCGACAGATGGCTCTCTGGCGCACTTTGGGTGTCACAACGAATCGTCTGGCAAGGCGTCGTTGTGATGGAACCTACTTCGAAGCCAGCTTTTTGCGACTCTCCTGCTACAACGGCTGTCATGTTTGGTGGTTAGCACAGTAGTGGACGTGGAGCCTCGTGGTTCGAGAAGCGCCTCGCCAAGGTGCCGGTAGATAGCATTCAGACTTTGTCGCGGCGTTGCTTAACAACGTGTCCTTCCCTCAAATCAATAACCACACAAAGAGTATCTCTCCATAAGGGCTTGTTCATAGTCCGTAGCGAGAGTGACGGCAGCGACTGAGTTACTCACACAATACATCGATATCGATTGGAGTCGAGCGACCGACCAGTAAAAGTCGATTAGTATGATTTGCTCGGGCGACCAGTCGCTTCTCTCACAGACTATGAACAGAGGTCCTAAGCGCTCGCTAACCTCGTTGGTTATCGGTCTTTCCCACTGTAATCGATATTGGCAGTCAGCACATGAAACGCCACGATTTTATGGTGGCTCCATTGATCGATATTGATGGCTTTGGTGATGCCGAGCTCCGGAAGATGTTTAAGCCCTGCCTATACGCTGTTTTGAGACACGTAGTTGCGACACATATGCGTTCGCACTCCGCGACAGGTGTTGTGTTACCCATCCGATTGGTTTACCTTTGACGGAGTCGTTAGCGAGCTGTGAAGGATCCTAAGGCGCGAACGAAATCACCATGGAAGGGCCTCAAGTGTATGTCCGAATGACGAAAATGAATGCCATTGCGAGAATTCTCACTCATCAAATAATCCTACTATATATAAAGGAGCAAGCGTGTGTGTGTGTGTCACTGTGTCACTGTGTGTGTGTGTGTGTCACACTGTCCGTCCGTCCGACTTTGAGTTGGGGCGCGGCAGCCGAACACGTCGGCGACCGCGCATGGCGAGCCGCAGACGTGCCGAACACGTCGGCGACCGCGCATGGCGAGCCGCAGACGTGCCGAACACGTCGGCGACCGCGCATGGCGAGCCGCAGACGTGCCGAACACGTCGGCGACCGCGCATGGCGAGCCGCAGACGTGCCGAACACGTCGGCAACCATGCATGGCGAGCCGGAGACGTGCCGAACACGTCGGCAACCGTGGCTGGCGATGCCGTAGACGTGCCGAACACGTCGACAACCGTGCATGGCGAGCCGCAGACGTGTCGAACACGTCGGCGGCACGAAACTTCAGCCCTGGGGGTAATCGAGGTCGCTGAACACGAATCTGAAGTCGACCAATCGATATCGATCGATATTATCGATTTTTTGAGGATGTTGTTCGGGCGGCACGAAACTTTGGCCCTGGGGTAATCGAGGTCGCTGAACACGAATCTGAAGTCGACCAATCGATATCGATCGATATTATCGATTTTTTTGAGGATGTTGTTCGGGCGGCACGAAACTTTGGCCCTGGGAGTAATCGAGGTCGCTGAACACGAATCTGAAGTCGACCAATCGATATCGTTCGATATTATCGATTTTTTGAGGATGGCGCTCAAGTGGCGCAAAACTTTGGCCCTGGGGGTAATCGAGGTCGCTGAACTCGAATTTGAAGTCGGCCAATCGATATCGATCGATATTATCGATTTTTTGAGGCTGGCGCTCAAGTGGCGCGAAACTTTGGCCCTGGGGATAATCGAGGTCGCTGAACACGAATCTGAAGTCGACCAATCGATATCGATCGATATTATCGATTTTTTGAGGATCACGTTGAGGAAGATCAGCCGATCCATCTCGATTAACATAATGGTCAGAAGGCCTAGGAAAGAATAGGAAACCCGTAGCGGCCGTGGCGTCCTATTCTCGGGGTTTGGGGGCGAAGCCCCCAACCAGTCGTAGGCGGCCGCTAGGCCCCGAACGACTGGTAGAAAAATATGTTCCGTTTTTGCATAGTCCTTGAATCTCGTGAATTAAGAGGGCAGAAAGTTGGCAATCAAAACGTACAATCTCACATGGAGCAATAGAGAGCAGTTTTTTCAGCGTAGCTAAGATTCTTACAAGTTTTTATTGCGGCTAATGTTTCAGCGTTGTCGCCTTTTTTCAGAGCCTGGAAATTTCGAAGTCATCTGAGAAACTACTCTCCCAAATGAGTCCGTCAGCCTAGCTGGGCGAAAGACGAGGGTGACGGTGGACTCTTCTGCTCACATCTAAGGCTAGCCTTAGCCTTGTTTCTGACTTCATACGGCATTGGTTTCGTGGACTCTTTGCCTTTTGGATATGTTTCTGCGGAAGGAAGTGGCATTCGGGAGGATAATTTCTCAAATGACTTCGACTTTTCCAGACTTTGA
The DNA here is from genome assembly GCA_947359475.1 of Heligmosomoides polygyrus bakeri. Lineage (NCBI taxonomy): Eukaryota > Metazoa > Nematoda > Chromadorea > Rhabditida > Heligmosomidae > Heligmosomoides > Heligmosomoides polygyrus. The sequence goes on from OX375868.1 coordinate 16,454,365, forward strand.
AGAAGGCGACAACGCCGAGACGTAAGCCGCATTGAAGATTTGTAAGAATCTTTGTTACGTTGATGAAACTGCTCTCTGCTATTCTATTGTGACCCTGTACGCTTCGATAATTAGCTTTCTGCACTCTTAATTCGTCAGATTGAAGAACTATAAAAAGTGGAACATACTTTTGTACTGTTTCAAGAGTTGAGATTCTCGCAGTGGCATTCATTTTCTTCGTCCAGATATACGCCTTAGACGCTTTCTGGATTACTTGACCTCTCTCGCGCCTTCATTATTTCACTTCATGGTACGGAATTCAACTAGTCGCAATGAGCGTGCTGAAATGTCGAATGTAAAATTCTCGAAATGATCAGGCATGGAAATGATTATGGCCAATGGTCGCTTAGTGAGCGGCTTTATAAGGGTTTTCTATCTCTGATACCTCTCCTGCTTATCCTTGTTGCCATTATTCTTCTTACAAACCATTCTTATTCCACCCGCTTCGTGCAGGTTGTCACTTACCTAGTAGTCACTTCCAAGTTCCTTTTTTGTCCATCTTAATATACATAGCATCATTAGGTCACTGCGGAGCGTTTTACGATGAAATCAAACAATTTCTTAGCCCTAGTCGTTTTGTTCGACTGATTGTCCATAGATTTTCTCTTTAGTTGTGATTATGTGTTCCTATGTGATTCACTAATACGGAGTTCAGTGTACATATAAGATTGAGTGCTGGTTACGTTTTGTTGTTGCGACGCTAGATAAATATATAGCGCTTCAGATCCTTGTTTCAAGAATCAGAGAGCTCTTCCTCAGTGTGATGGAGACGATAATAAGGATTAAGACTGGCGTTATTCATTCCCTTTGCGGGATGCGCCACGCATCCTACTTTTACGGTGTGGTGGAGGCAGTTTGAACGCGGTTTGGGTCTGGCAGAAGTTCACGCAACGAGGCGATTTCGCCTGTCAGGGCTCACTATACATTGGACCCGATCGAAAATCTTCGGATAGTTTCGTTAAATAAAATGTCTCTTAGCTGCATTCAGTTTGGCTGCATTTTAGCATGTAAAAAGCCAGACCTTTTTCCTTATTGAATTTTTTTCGACTCCATCTCCACGATAATTATATAACTATGCCTTCATCTGCGCAGCGAATAACAAAAGTCCATCTATCACCAACAAAATTGCTAAGAGAGAGAAACCATGAAAATTTTGAAGCCAAACAGTAACAAGACTTCTAAAATAGGAAATTTCTTACTATGCCTAGTTCCTTTAGCTAGTAGAAAGTCGTCCAGCTTCTGGAAAGATCCAAGGTGCATCGTATCGCGGGTCAACGTTTTGAGCTTTTCTTTTTCTTCTTGACGAATTTTTTTCTTTACAAAACCTGGGCCCACTAAGAGCAGACTTTTGCGGCCCAACTGATGAACGCTATTAAAGTAAATTCGCATATTAGGGGAAAAATTCCACACACATGGAGGAAATTTCTTGCTAGAGCCGGATCTGCACCTTTAAAGATGTACCTCTTTCGTAAACCTTTGAAAACTCTTTGTGCGATAGACAGCTTGTAAAGTGCCAGTTTTTATACTAACCTACATATACAGTACCGGCATAGGTTTTGGTCAATTGCCGAAAAGAACATTTTTGAGCGGGCGAGACAATCTGTAGAGCAAGCGACAGCTTGTAGAATGAGCGTTATGGAGTTTTAACGGTAATTCTTAGCCGTCCTACTCAGGAATTGTTCTAAGACTGTCCAGCTTGCCTTTGGAGTGCGCCGTGAACAATGCATATAGAATCGAACCTTTCAATCGAGAGGGGGGGGGGAGAACTTATAGAGTGAGCGTTTGTAGAGTTTTATCAGAAATACCTAGCCCTGCTTGCATAGATTGTGTTTCGTAGCGTTTTCATTGCGTTCTCTATGCTTTTCAAACCCACGTACGAAGCAAATATCACAAAAACTGTAAAAAAATTGAATGGTTGGTAAGTATGAACAACGAATATGTAGCAATCAAACGCAAGAAACGGACCAGGAAGTCGGAAAGCACGGAACGACTGTGGCGGAGAAAAGTGGAGTCGCACGCAAATAAATTGGTTAAGGAAAAGGAGCAGGAGCAAAGAAAATGCCAACAAAAGGAAAATGCATCGAAACTCGAGAACAATATCGATTACCTACCCTGATTCAAGTAAGTAGAAGGTTTCCTTGGTATACTGCGAAAGCTCATCCGAAAAAATCGTTCAAAATGGATTTAAATGGATAGGACGCAAAATTTTAAAAATGGTCACAAAAAGTCGTTAATGCAATTTAACAGATTTTTTCGTCGTTAAATTTCGTTAAAAAGTTTCAACGAAAAATGCCGGTAAATCCGGTAAATCGTTAATCGTTAAACGCACACCCCTGATTCGGATAACGGCCGTTTTGGTGGATCCCGGATTTTTGGATGATTCGGATAAGGCCGGGGGCATACTTCCATCGCTGCGATGCCATCGCGGCGCTCAGTTCAGGGCCATTCCGCCGCACGCGGCCGAATAATCAAAGAAAACTTCGCCGCGGCCGCCGCAACAGTGGCGCTCGGCATGCGCGATGGCTTCCCGCGCTCATCGCGGGCATGGCATACTTTTTCGCGCCGCGCGCGGAGTTTAGCGTTGGTCCTGGATGAACGACAATTTCGGGGGCCCGGGTTTTTGAATGATTCGGGTATGGGCAATTTCGCGGACCTTGCACTTTTGGATGATTCGGGCTCGGGTTATCCGAATCGGATATCCAAAAATGATTCATTCGAATCCAATGTATAGTGCTCATAGTCCATGATCGGCCATGGTCCAGAATCGGGGAGCTACTTTGTTTTCCAGAGAACACCACTCTGAAGCAGCTACCTCCCAAGTGACTCGGTCTACTGCCGCTGAGGGGCCAACATTGGCTTGTTTTTTCCGGCTGGGCTCTGTTTTTAATTGCTCTGTCGCGGCCATCAAGCCGTAGAGGAATGCACCGACAGAGTCAATGTTTGCCGTTACCTTCGTATGCGGTAAGTCTCGTGTTTTCCGGCCATCGATCGGCTGCTTGTCGACGGTTCCAATCTCCGATAGTAATCCCCTCCTGGCCAACGCTTTAATTGGCCTTTTCGTCGCATCGGATCGTTGTGGTAATTGAGTAAATGGCGTGTATCGCTGCTGATCCCTTTGGCTTCACAATGCTAGCCTTTTACTCTTCTTGCTCTCCAGATAGCTGCTTCGGATTTCTTTGGAATCGTCCTTTCGATTTTTATTGAAACCCGACGAAAAGTCGAGGCTCCTTGTCCGCATCGAGACTACCGCTTTTAGAAACTGTGTTTTTACGCGAAAGAATCTTCTTTTTTCTGTTTTTAATGCTCTGTTATACTTTTAAAAGGTCCATAAACGTTCCAACTCTCACCTAAAAGGTCCTAACTCGAGTCGAGACCTTTCAAATGCAGGCAACTACGTTCTCTGACTTCGTAACTCGTCTGCGAAGTTGTCACGAAAATCGGTTTTTCTACCTGAAGGAAATAAAATATGAAGACGAAATTGTGCTTATACTTACGATACAACTGACATTTTACTTTAATTTAATTTACTTATGCTTGGGCGCGTGGAGCGCAGCCGGAGGAAGCGCCGGCTGTCGCCTGCACCTGATACTAAATTCCTGATTCGGATTTCCCACCCAGGCCAACCAAACCTTCCATCGATCTGGGGTCGGTGAATTGGTACCGGACTTGTCTAGGGACGATGAAGCGCTGACTTGTTCATCGGCTGGCCACCGCAAGTCATTGTATAGCCAAACACGCATTCAACTCGCCTCCACAACATCCCGTAGAAGTAGAATGCATGGCGCATTCCAAAGGGGAATGAATAACGCCGTCCTTTAACCTTTATCATTTTTACGCTTACAATGCTTCACTTGCACCTTTAAGGATTTATATGTTATACAAAATTAATTTCTGCAGCGATATTCGATATGATCAGGGATTCGAGGCTTTTGTCGGTTTTTTCGGCAAGCGATGTAGAATTGAATCCTCTGACCACACAGAAGACCGCTACAGAAAAATATAGGTTTCCTACTGTATATTTGGAAAAGCTTTGAAGTTTATGTGGAAAAATTTCACCCCCAAAAATCGACTTCTTCATATAGAAAACAGTCTATTTCCATGAAGACGACGATTTTGAATATGAGTCCTCTCGTAAACATGGATTGTTGCAAAAAGACAAGGCAAGAAACTGCATCTACTGCATAGTAATCGGGGCTCGAAATTTTTCAGGGTATAATTTCATGTCTTAATTTTGTCTACTTCAGGTAGAAAAATTTTATTTCCGTGACAAGTCAAGTGTTTGGTTCTGTTTTCATAATCGATACGAGCAGCGCCTCAAAGAATCCTTCTGCATTGTAAAGGAATCTTGTATATTTTAAAATAAGCATAAAAATTTTCATTAGCAATTAACATCAACTCGAAATTTTTGCATCGAAATTGAACCCAAAATTGAACGATTTTGAATACGATCGCTACCTTCCAGCAGAAAGACTTGATTTTCTACTATATAATAATAGGGTCTCGACATTTTACAGGGTATAATTTCGTTTCCTAGTGCTTTCTCCTTCAGGTATAAAAGGTATATATAAAAGGTGTAAAAACATTTATTTCCGTGATCAAGTATTCGAATCCGCCTTCGGGAGCGGTTCGAACAACGCTTTCAAAAATGCTTGTTCACTGTGAAAAAATCACACGAATCTTAAAATAAGGTTCATCGAGTTACGTCAGCCATTTCTGCATAAAGGAATGACATGAAAATTGAACCTGTCCTAGTTGATTTGAGGACTGCTCCAGGAGAGCCTTCAATTTTTACTGTAGAACAACCACCATTCAAAAATATAGGATTCAGCGTCATATTTATATCATATCTAAAACTGGTTGCGAAGCTACGTGCTTGTCTCTACATTGTAGAAGCCAAATCTGGAAAGACAATTTATTAAAAGATGCGAAATCACCTGAAAATTTGAAAAAAATCGCGAGACAATCCTCTTCCAAAACCAAGAGGGAGAGAGTGCGACCACCTCCCTCAAACACAAGCCTCACCATGCACACCCTTAAGTCCATTAACTCGCTTCTACCAATCCGAATAATGGAATACCTTGCCAATTTCCAGTCATCGGCCTGAGACCCGGCTGGGTGAGAAGTCGTCGCTCACCGTGTGATTCCTTCGGCATCCCACGTTCATGTAATTGTGCCATACGTCAAATGCCTTCCAGAGTGCTCTCACGTTCGCTTTTCTGGGGTTTTCTCGATTTTTCTCTGAGAGCTTCTGCAAGCGTAAAATGTGCTTCGTTGTTTCCCTATATTATGTCTATTTTTTTCATAAAGCAGAGCTTTGGCCCGAGCAATGGGCTGAATTCTGAATTCTGAAGCATAAAAGATAAAGGCCTGCGATGGCAAGCACTTGTGCGAAATGCGCCATGCATTCTACGTCTGCTGAATTTATTTATTTATCTATGTGCTATGTTAGAGAAAATACGAAAAAGAAAAATAATAACGAACACAATCAAAAGAGGTGGGACTGAAGGCACTCATTGTACACGTGAACGCTGTTCCTTGAAACCATGCAAAGATAGACCAAAGACTTCCTGATTTACAGTCAAAACGTGGTTGAATTAAATCACTGTAATTTATTTTTATTGTGATTTTACTTATTTTATTTATTACTTTTTATGTTTTCAGTTTAAATTTTTGAATTTTTAAACTTAAAATTCTGTAGGTAGAGAAGACTGCTTGGACCCTCAATTTTTCAACCGAAACATAAAGTCTGAGCTTTCCTCTCAGATTCCTTGTCAGTCTATAGCCAAAGAAGTTGAGTGGGTACCTGTGAGTATTTTAAGCAATATGAGGAGGCAAGTGGTGGAGGCAGCTAATAGAATGCGTAGAGTTGCGATGGCCAGCCCATGGACAAGTGAGTGCTTTACACTTATCTTTACTGTTTGGAAACCGTCGAACAACGAAGTTGAAAGAGGGTAAACGCGATACGCCTACACCTACTGCGCTACGATGTATGCTGAATAATATCCGGTGATATTATCGAGAAGGAAAAGGTTCGAGTCCTACTCGAGCTAGAATGTTTTGTACAATTATTTATTTATTTATTTACTTGTGCCAGCGAACCAACAGGAGAACAAATTGGGAGCTAAAGAGCAATGGAACCCAACATTTCAAAAAAGGAAGAAAAATGTAAAACAATTGAATACGAGAGAGAGTGACGGGGTAAGCGTGCACAGTAGGGGGGAAAAGGAATAAACAGAAAAGGGTATATGTCGCGTAGGTGAGCAGCATTGGTAGGTGGGCACGCCTTAAGGAATCAGACCGCATGGAATCGGCACGCTATTCAGAGAGGGCGTGTACAGCTGGCACTATGATGGGCTGACATGTGTTCGGCTTGTGCTCTGTTTGGTTACTATTGGCTGGCGCGCTCCCATCTACCAATGCTGCTCACCTATGCGACATGTACCAAAGAAAGAAATTCACCAATTTCAAAATATCGATAGATTATCGACAGCAAGATCAACAAATGACGGCTATTTTCTGTAGTGCACTTCTCTATTGAACTGCTTTTCTAAATGTTGTCAGGCATTATTTTCAGTTCCGTTCCTCTGCGTGTTTGCTGTTCCCCTGTGATTGTCTTTGGCACCTGATGGATTGCCGTTCTTGCGTCAGCCTCTAGAGACGGAGCTGCTTCTATTTTGGCTTAAGCTTTTCAGAGGCGTCTAATCCAGAGGCATCTCCTTCAATTTCCTCTCATCGCTCGTTGATATATTATATTATTCTCTCTCACCGATCACGCATTCAGATGCGCTTCCATCGCCTTTTCTGAATTGTATTAATCCTTTCATTTACCATTTTTCGTCGTTATTTCAGCCCTTCTTACAACCTGTATTCTTCTTTTTGTTCTTATTTTTGCCTCTCTTCATTCACTCCTCTGCTTATTACCACTCCTTTATTTTTTCTGTGCCCTTTACTGCATTGAATCCCTCTGTTTAATTCGGAACTATTTCTTTTTCTACCCTTTGTCTTTACCTAGTTTCCTACTTTTCAATGCTTCTTTCATGCGTTCACTCTTGCATTCTTTCCTTCTATCCATCCTTTTTTCTTAGTTTCTGTGTGCGTGCGTGACTTTTTCCTTCATGCCTCTATCCTATTATAACTTTCTTTCTTCGTTCTTCATTTATTCTCTATTTTTCACCTCTTTCTCGTCATCCGTTCTGTCTTTCAAGTTTTCCTATTATTCCGCATTGTAGGATTTTTAAATATCTTTCGAAGCCTCCTGTTTTCCTGCGTGACTGTTTTTCATCAATTTTCTTTCATTCCATCACTCCACCCTTCTTATTTCTCCTGTTGTTTCACTCAGCCGCTATCTGCTGGCTATTAATGTCCTCTATACATGGATGAATAATCACCCTGACTCGTTCAGTTGCGCTGCTATTCCGTCATAGGAAGTGAGCTAGTGTGTGCTGCTCTTGTTGTTCAACGGATATTCGATATCAATGCCGAAATCCATTCAAAGAATATTGAATATCTGATCCATTCAGCAAAAGAATCGTGTTGTGCAGTTCCAATGGATGACCTTCCAGTTAAGCCTCTCACCTTTCAAGTGGAGATAAAGAAGCCGTCGGAATTACACAGAAGGGCGAAGCCGTCCTGGATTTTGCGGTAGTGAATAGAAAGGTTTTCGGGATCAACTTGCTTTAGAAGTGAATTTTCTTTGCCCTGTTCACGTTTTGTCTTCAATTTCTAGAGCTCCGCTATATCACTTCACTTCTCTTGTTTGGAATACACTGTACAGTATTATATAAATCCTAGTATGCGAATCGTCGTCACTGATGAAGAGAATAGCATACTCTGAATTTCGCCTTCCATATCTGCGACTATCAGACGTCTCCTTATCGTCACGCTTGACTGCGTTGTTTTTTTTTCTGAGCAACTGCATTCATGTGCATTAGGGAGCTGCAACGAATGCTCTCCCATGTGGTTATGGCTCCCAGAGGCATCACGCTGACCAAGTCCATGCTTGACAAGCCCAGAATTCCATGTACGCCTGCTTTGTCTGCATCAAACTATGCGCCACACGGTTGAGTTCGCAGACATAATCTAATCACACACGACGACAGTGGACATAATTTAGCCGCTCCTCTGAATGGCGTTAATTAGCCTGCAGAGAACCAAGTACAAGAGTTAGTCTGCCGGCAACGAGCTCGTTCTTGAACCTCATCGAAGAAAATCGCTCGTCGTACTCTGAATCGTGGTTGGAGGAGTGGGGAATATTAATAAATATAACTGTTAATAAAAGGATAAAGGATAAAGGACGGCGTTATTCAATCCCTTTTTGTGATGCGCCAACGCATTCTCCTTCTACGGGGTGTCGTGGAGGCGGTTTGAATGCGTATTTGGCCATACAATGACTTGCGGTTGCCAGCCGATGAACAACAGCGCTTTATCCTTCCCAGACAAGCCTGGAACCAATTAACCGACCCCTGAGGGATGAAAGGCTTGGTTGGCCTGGGCAGGAAATCCGAACCAGGAACCTGGTATCGGGTGCAGGCGGCAGCCGGTCGGACTCCTCCGACTGCTCTCCACGCGCCCATATGACTGTTAATACCATAATAGAACCATAATACAATGGCATAATAATGTAATAGTACATACATACCAATAATACATATCCCGGTAGAACAGCGTCACGACTTGCGCTTTATTAGCGCTTTATTGGCGTTCCAGTCTAGTATTCCGTTGGAATAAACTATCGTACTATCTGGCTGAGCAGGAATCTGAAGTTGGTTCTTCGATCAATCGATATCGATCAAATTATCTATTTTTCGTGGATGCCATTCGAGCAGTCCGAAACTTTAGTCCTGGAGGTGGTCGAGGTCTCTTGAGCTTAGTCGATGAATGTTTTGTATTGATAGTGTCTACAAGCATTTTAATATCCTCGCACGTTTATAATGAAATGATGATTTTCTGAATATTTAACGGCATTCAAAAATGTTGGATTTTTTCAGCGTAGCGTCACTATATCAGCGGAACAATTGCTAAAAGCGTTGCCATATAGAAGCGTCTATTCTTTGGAATCGACAAACTCGCCGACCACGACTGCAGACATTGTACCATGTAACGTGATCCCGTTCCCTTCCGAGTAACCGCGTCATTTTATGGATGAGCACTCTGCAGAGCATACTAACGAATTCCGTCTTGAATTCTTGACAATATTCCATCGCGTCAGTTGCAAACTTGCTGCTCTGTCCTAAGCGTTCGTCAATCCTGGTGACGAACTTCTTGCACAACTTGCACAGCATTCCACTCGCCTCAGCCTACAGACTCTCTGAGCTGTCGCTGTCGTATCTACCGAGAGCAAAGGCTCCAACAGTGCAACACAATAGGAACACGATGGCCTTTCTCACCACTTACAACGAGCCGGTTGGCGTCAGATCGAAGAAGTTCCTGATTACGGTAGATTTACAATTGGTGGGCTCAATCTTTTCTGAGTAGCAACCAATATCTCTGGAAGAACAGCTTCTCTTCGTGACCATTTCTAACTTGCCCCACTCGACGTAGTTAAGGTGGTTTTCCTGCGGGAAGCATTACATACATAGATGGCAGCTACAGTTGAGGATGAGAAGTTATTACTACGGCGAAGCCGTTGAGAAGCCGTCAGTTTCTTACTACCAGCCAACAGGTCCGTCTGTTGGCTGGTAGTAGGAAAAAGAGTAGGAGTAGTGATCATCATAACGGTTCATTCCACCCCCCCCCCACTCCTTCTCATCCCTTAACACCCGCCTGGTGCCATATAATAGTTAACGGGAAGAGATAAAACGATTGAATTACTATTTCCACCTTTATCCCTTGCAGTTCGCCGGTCAGTACGTATGATTGCATTTTTCGGTGGTGTTTAATTCGTTGATATTCTTCTTCCGATAATTGCAGATGTTAATAAAATCTTCGGTTTTCACCGCTGGAACGCTGCTTTGCTATATTTGTTCACTTCTTGTTCAAACATTGATCCAACTGCCGAGCCTGATGAGCTGAATTAGGCTCTATTAACGTTTTGCCTTTGCAACGAAGCTTCGTTCCAGAAATTTCCTTCCATAGCAACTAATGAAGTTGTTCCTGAACACTCCTCCTCGCCGAACCGTCGCCTCATTTAGTGCCTTCCATTGCCGAAGACGCGCCGTCGCTCCCGTCGTCGTCTGAAAATGGCGAAACCAGCTATTCTGGTATGGGCGCCGGCCAGATGAGTGTGTTTGAGGAAGAATATTGCGACGATTTTTGATGGAGAACCAGTTCGGAACCGCGGCTGGGGCTGCTGCAGCTGCTGCTGGCGTCGTCCGTTACTGCTCCTGTTTGGGCGAAAGGCCGCCGCGCCGCCGGCCAACTCCAACTCCGCTGAACCGAGGCTAATTTCATCGACGATCGTCGATTGAACCACATCACTTTGTTCGACAACAGCGACATCGCCAGGCGTTCACCGACGGCGCCCTAATGCAAACGGTTTCGCTCCCATTGTGTGGCTCATCGATGGACCACAGGGCTCCGCGATCTCATCCAGCCACTGTGTCCAGCGTTACGTTCGATTTTGCGCAGTCGGGTGTTTGCCGTCGCATCTCGACAAATTGAAATTTTCAGCCGACAACTTGTTTGTTCGAGTGCACTCCTAAACACATTAACATTCCACAGGTCGACATCGCTGATCTTGGGATAGTGACAACGCATTTTGCAGGTCAACCTTTAATGTCGTTAAGAACTCTGAATTGGCAAGCGGGTGTTGTAGTAAAAACTGTGGCACAGTTGTATAGTTGCACTTTTGAGAATTTTTATTGAATGAGTGAATGATCGAGTGAATTCGATACCGAAAATTTTTAAACGAATGATTGAACGAATTTATTCGCTCATCAATTTTGCAAATGATCGAAAATAGAATAAACCCAATTTTTCGTTTATTCGACTATGCGGATAGTTGAACAATTTGTTCAATTCAGGTTCCGTGCTTAAATGTTAGGAGTTTATTCGATAAAGGATAAAGGATAAAGGACGGCGTTACTCAATCCCTTCTGGGATGCGCCAGCGCATTCTACATACTTCTGCGGGATATCGTGGAGGCGACATGAATGCGTATTTGGCCATAAAATGACTTGCGGTGGCCAGCCGATGAACAAGTCAGCGCTCTATCCTCCCCAGACAAGTCTGGTACCAATCACCGACCCCGGAGGGATGGAAGGCTTGGTTGGCCTGGGCGGGAAATCCGAACCAGGAATTTGGTATCGGGTGCACGCGACAGTCGCGCCTCCTCCGACTGCGCTAAACACACCCTAGTTTATTCCATATTCAAATAAACTTGAAATATTCGAATGTCGAATAATATTCGAGTATTGATTGCTCCCTTTAGGAGTTCGGATTGGAAAGAATATTCGCAAATCTAGAAAATTACCGAATATTCGAGTGTTATTCAAATATATTCGTTCCAGCAGCAGCTATACTGTGACCAAGGCTGGATTCGAGCCCGCATGGCTCACTCTCTGAGCTGAGATGCTCCACCTTACATTCCCATCACTATATTTTTTTTTACGTTTTCGTTATCACCTAGTAATAAGTTCAGATCTTTGAGGTTTTTGTAATTGACGCATTTTGACCTCGTCTGCAATTTTGGAACGGGAAAAACTTCCATCTCTCATTTGTGGTCAAAAGTGCACCAAAGAATACCATGGGATCGATTGAAATCCGTTTAAAATCTTAAACCTCGCAGCCATGTTGACTTCCTTCCTGCGATCGCTAGCGCAGTCGGATGAGGCGTCGGCTCTTTTGTATCAAAGTCCATTGGTTCTCCCAGCCGGGTCGGTCAAGCACTCCTCGGTCAAGGCGGTGACTTGGTACCAGATTCCTCCATAAAGGATGAAAGACTGACTTGTCCATCGGCTGACCATCGCAAGTCGTTGTATAGGTCGAACGCGTTTTCATACTGCCTCCACTATATTGCATAGAAGGAGAACGCATGGCGCACCCCAAACGGTACTTGGTTGTCTCTGTCCTTTCTCCTTTTATTTGGATTTGAGGCTGCTGCTTGCTGAATGGACCCATAAGTGCCGACTTTGTGCCGAAATATCCCAGTGCGTTTTCCTCGCTCCAGCGACCAGAAGAAAGTTTAATATCTCGTTTTGATTGAAGAAGGGCTATTGCTTCAGTTTGTCGTCCACGTAACTTCCAACAAATTCCTTTGCTAGTTTCACCCACTTTTCCTTCGAAGTTGTTTGGCCCAGTGTGCTAACCGAGTATCGAGTGGTGCTTGGACTGCCTACCTACAACCTCCATGTTTCAGGTGTGAAAAAAATTCTTGTGGAGTAGGGGACGTCTGGAAGATGAGCTGAATTTTGCACCAGGATTGATTTTAAATGTGCTTGTAGAGCATTCAAAATATCGCTACCCTTACAGCACTCTGCCCTGGTGGTTTAATTCTCTACGGTTTGGTCACTGCTACTCACTACAGCTTCATAACATTGACGGAGGCATTATAGCCTCTTTCGATCAGTCTAGCAAGTTAGATAAAGTCATCTTATGTTCTACCATTCGTTTTCAAAATAAGGATAAGGATAAGGATAAAGGACGGGGTTATTCAATCCCCTTTGGGATGCGCCACGCATTCTACTTCTACAGGATATCGTGTAGGCGAGTTGAATGCGTATTTGGCCATACAATGACTTGCGGTGGCCAGCCAATGAACAAGTCAGCGCTTTATCCTTCCCAGGCAAGTCTGGTACCAATTCACCGACCCCGGAGGGATGAAAGGGTTGGTTGGCCTGGGCAGGAGATCCGAACCAGGCACCTAGTATCGGGTGCAGGCGACAGCCGGCGCCTCCTCCGACTGCGCTTAACACGCCCCGTTTTCAAAATCACCTTTTAAAAATCTGGTTCCCCAAGCGGTTGACGCCATTCGTTCTGCTCCACTAACGTTCGATGTTGTGAGAGTGATGTCATCAGGAAGTCGTTAATGGTGCCATCGCCGGCAATTAGTCTTTAGTCCCAAGTCTGACTTGTTCTAATTCTGAATAAAGATTTTGATTTTCTGCTAGGCAGTAGGAGAGATTATCCTTGATCCCTTATCCTTACTGCTATCAGCCTGCGGGGTATTCTTTTTGGTAGTATATGGCCGTCATCCCTCCATCTAGACATTGCTGACCTCTCGCTTGACTCCTTAGTCATGGATTATATCTAGGTGGTTCTCATGAGAAATTCACAGCTCCGGCAGGTTCATATCAGTCTTCCACATCGTCTCAGCTGCACGCAACCCACTCATGGTTGGTCAATGCCGGCGATTAATCTGCAACGGCCGCCGTAATTATCGCCTCCAGTGGGCATATTGAGTGCAGTCAGATTCCTCCGTGCGCTCCCAGGGGTATTCATCGTATAACTTCGGATTTTTTGGGCGAAAATATTTTTCCGTTTCGTTAAGCGCCAGTTTTCTAGTGCCAAACAAGTTATCCTCCCCGACAGGCTCTGTAGTCTGACATGTAGGAATGGGACACACTCCTATCTTTCCAGTGTGTGATCCTCATAACGCTTTGCTTTTGAACTCTATGTATCTAGTCAATAAGAGGATAATGGATGACGCTAATCGATCCCTAAATGGGACGTGTCACGCACTCTACCTCTGCGGGAAATTGTGGAGGTAAATTTTATTTGAATGCGAACGTGGCCTATACACTGATGTGATGTGGCAAGATGGTTAATGAACTAGTCTTTTACCCTTCCTCAACCAAATTCAATATAAATCCACTAAACATGGACGGTTTGGTGGTTCACCAACGGATGTGACTTCACCAACCTGTAATAATTGATTTATTACCTCAGGAGCACAACGCAAACAGTAACTCACGGCAGTTTACATACCAATTTCACTTCGAACTGGACACTTTTTAAATCAAATTGGACACTTTCCAAATTAAATTGGCACTTTTCAATCCAAATTGGACATTCTTCTAAGCTAGCCGAAGACCTTTGAAATCAAAGCGAACTCTTACAAATCGAATGACTTTTAGGCACATTAAATTACGCACTCACTAAAATAGTTAGAACAATTTTTTGTTAAAGAAAAATTTGGCAGAACTTCCATCGAAATTTTTTTTTAAAATTTTAGTTCAGCTGCCCCAACGAGTGTAATAATTTTATAAAGATCTTATTTTTGGGTAAAATAAAAAATTGAATTTTGTTTTGAAGCGCAACGAGGCAGCAATGAGGTAGTCTATTAAAAGACTGGGTCGCGCCACGCACTCGAAAAGCAAGTCGCAATGTTTACTTGATTGATAGTGTAAATACTGCTTACATGCTGCAAGAAAGCTACCATATGTGTGTTTTTTACATTAGTTTATGCTGCATCGCTTGCGCGTGTGAAACTGCATGCAAACAAAAATTTTGCTAACATGTTTCTCCTCGGAAAATTAAAATTTGTAAAATTTTAAAGTGTGTATTTTCTTAGTAAGTAAAATAAAACTTCAAAGAAAGTTATACCAAAATTTTCCCTCTACAAAAATTATTCTAACATTTTTGGAGAATCTCTAGTCTAATGTAGAAGCTCATTTCGATTTAGAAGAGTTCGTTTTCATTTCAAAGGTCTTAGACTAGCCTAGAAGAGTTTCCAATTTGGTTAGAAAAGTGTCCGATTTGATTTGAAAAGTGACCGATTTGGTTTGAAAAGTCCAATTTGATTTGAAAAGTGTCCAATTTGATTTAAAAAGTCTCCAATTCGACGCGAAAATGGTATATACGGGATCCCTACAGGAGGAGTTTAAAAGCGTGACATATATTGGTCAGGGAGGCTGATAACCTCCAATCTCAAAAGGGTATGCCGCGCCTGGAGTGTAGTATTTGTGATGGCCTCCCTGAGGCTACGATAACCATCCACTGTTTCAATACAGTCAGCAAAACTCATTGATGAACTTCTTTGGTGAAAGTTTGTCCTCTCATAAAGAGGTGTTCTCCAGAATCAGTGCCTTTCCCGCAACTGCCGCGGTTCTTGACATGGGTTCCCGTCTTCCTTGCCGAGTTTGCAGAGTCTCCCTCAGACTCTTCAGAAGCATTGTATCTGGTCACAACATCGTAAGAAGTTGATGTCGAGTACCAGAAGAATCGAACCATTTCAGCTGGCGAACCCCCAGCGCGAATGCTTTTGATAATCGCGGTTCTTCGGTCGCACTCGTATGCAACATGTAGGCCATTCTGAAGATATGACTGTTTACTATAGGCTTCTGGGTTTCAAGGAAGAAAGCTGCGGTGGAATTACGGCATGGTGGGAATGTGAATCTAAATTTGTCCGGGTTCAAGTGCTGCACCCTCGATGTTTGAGAAAATCGCTTCTTTTAATTTTGCGACCAAAGAACCTTAAGGTAAAAGGCAGTAATTCGACAGTATGCAATTAGACCGTCGGCTATTTGGCCATTCGAACCTGTGGAGGCGGCGGCCGTCTGGCCTCGACCGACAGAGAAAACCGGAGCGGAAAACAACACCCTTAATTGCCTCTTGTCACACTTCAAAGACTCCGAGCGAATTCCTTCGATTCGGCGCTAAATGAATTTCCGCACAAGGAGAGTCGAAGCCTGACGAACACTTCTGAATCACGCAAGGCTTCTACTGCTCACTGGGCGTATGATTCCCCTGCCTGGGCACTTAGCGGCCAATGAATAGCCGGCCACCTCTGGCCACTGCCACGGATGGTGGTGCTGGGTGGACCAGAGAGAGGTTCGGCCGTCGAGCCCAGGCCGTCGAGCTCCTGAGATAACGTCGTTATGAAACTAGACGGCTCTCGACGGATCGATGCCGTCGAGTCACATCCAGCGCCTCCAGCATGCCGACGAGGTGGTCCACCGACCGACGATCTCCATGGCTGACATCGGGGCCGTCGTCCTAGCGGGGTTTATAAACAAACGCGAGCCTTCCGGCAACGTTTATAAGCTCGCGGACACGTGCCCTCCTTGTCAGCCGTCGCACTTAACGCTTATCACCCGGGGGCCTTGCTAGGGCCTCCCCGCCGAGGTTCCCCGCGCGGTGCTGCTGTCTGGTCGACGACTGGCAACACTTGTCGGGCTCATTATGTCCGGCGCACGAACGAGGCACGGAGGAGGAGGGGATGGCCTATTGTTGTTCGCGTTTCGGGCATGTTTTTCAGTCGGGCAGCCTCCTCTTCGAGCGCCGCTTCGTTTTGTTCTCGCTTTTTCGGGAATAGCCCTTGCCCATATGCGTGCACTTCGTTGCCAGCGTTTTTCATGCGTAAAAATTACGTTATTTTTAGGTTCGTGGCTACCGTATTCATTCTTCATTCTTCCCTCATCCATTCATTTTAATGGTAGTGGGAAGTGAGCCTTCAATAGGTACCTGTATTTTTCAAACAGTTTCTCTAAAACTTCGCGTCCATTTCCGCGAAAAGATCCGTGTTGCCTTAGGCCGGAGGCAGAT
The DNA here is from genome assembly GCA_947359475.1 of Heligmosomoides polygyrus bakeri. Lineage (NCBI taxonomy): Eukaryota > Metazoa > Nematoda > Chromadorea > Rhabditida > Heligmosomidae > Heligmosomoides > Heligmosomoides polygyrus. The sequence continues at coordinate 16,470,826 of OX375868.1, forward strand.
TTTGCGGCATGTCGTCATGCCGCGGTTACCCTAGCGGCTTCTGACAGCGGCAAGGTGCCGCAAGAGGATTACTGCACGCAATGCTGCGTACTTTTGGCGGGAAGAGGCATAACCAGCATTAGTACTAAGGGCCTGTTCATACTTCGCGACGAGAGCGACTCGTCGCCCGTCAAAACATGCAAATTGATTAAAACCCAGCGTTCGGCGCCGAAATCCGTTCATAGTCGCTGTCACTCTCGACGCTGCTGTCGCCTGTTCATTATACATTGGATCCGAATGAATCATTTTCGGATATCCAATTCGGATATGCCGATCCGAATCATCCAAAATCCGGGTTCCGCAAAATTTATATGGATGGCCGTTATCTGAATCATCCAAAAATCCGAAGATTTTCGATCGGATCCAATGTATACTGCTCGTCCTTCTCGCCGGCGACGGAAGCGACCGAGGCGACGGACGGCGTGTGGGGTACGTAATTACACCACAGCGCACAAGGGTTCGAAATAAAGGATTCCTATTCTGTCATTCTGCGGATCAAGATAAGGCATGCTGATATACTTCTCTTGAGTGCCAGATTAATGATATAGGTAATATATATACTGACTGACTGACTGACTGAATGGCAATAAATGGACCTTATGGTGAAGTTACATGCACCACACTATGTACGTCCGTCGCTCCAGTCGCTCTTGTCGTTCTTGTAGCTCTCGTCGCCTGTTCATAAGTTCCCGCCGCTGTCATCGCTCTCATCGCTGCCGTCGCGAAGTATGAACAAGTCGAGTAAGGAGGGATGCTTCCTGTCTTCTCCATAATTTAAACTCTATCTCGAGATCTCCTCATCCTCGTTTGACAAGTTTTCTTATTGCAATATGTTATAAGAAATTTATTTCTTCCTTCTCAAGGCCATCAGACGTCAGGTTTTTACTCATTTCTACCATCGTTTTTCATTTTCATTCTTTAACGTTAGATTTCCATAGTAATAATCTGATGCGAAAAAAATAAAATCACAAAATCACAAAAATATAATATCGCTATAAAAAAGGACAAATGACATACAATCGTTTTGCAGTGAAAAAATCTGCCAAATGAGTGCGAAAGGAAAATGCTTATCTGACCAGATAACTCCACTCCTATCTTGAATGCAAAGGCTACACATCGAGAATTTGTTAAGAGAAGCAAAGAATAAGAAATTAACGACATTCTCGAAGAGAATAGAAGGTGCGCCTCACCCCCCCCCCCCTTTCCCCTCATTTTGTTCTCGAAAAAATAGAATGCGCTACCGTAGCCTGTACGGTTTGAGGCGGGACCACGCCCCCCCCCCCCCCTCACCCTTCCGGCAATCCTGGTACCAATTCATCGACCCTGAAGAAATGGAGCGTTTAGCTGATCTGGACGGGACCAGAACTGAACACCCCGAATCGGAGTACACGCTGCAGCCATCACCTCCTCCAACTGCGCCACATCGTGCCCATCAAAAATTATTTGGTTATTTTGATTTGTTACGTACTTCTGCCTATTTCTTTTATTAGGTTGTAACGAATTAAATGGCACTGGCTCGCGCCATTTTTTGGCGCGTCTTTACGCGTTTGATCAAGAACAAACCATAACATGTGACATATCATTTAGAAGCGCAAACTTTGCTCTACCGGTGAGTACTAAATTTTCTATGTAAAAGTGGGAAAACTTTAGAGTTTTATTGACTTTTTTGCAGATGGACAAAAGGGTAATCCGAGGCATTTACTTGTATGAATTCAAGCTGGGCACTACAGCTAAGGAGGCGGACGAGAAGATCAACACCGCATTCGGTCAAGGATGTTCCACAATTCGGACGGCGTATCGTTGGTATCAGAAGTTCCGGAATGGAGATGAGAGCTTAGAAGAACATGAAGGTCGTGGGAGGCATAGTGATGTTGATGAGGACAAGCTGAGAGATGTGGTAGAGGAGGATTCACACAAAGGTACCAGAGAGATAGCGAAGGTTCTTGGCGTCAGTCACAACACAGCTGCCCGGCATCTGAAGGAAATTGGAAAGACCAAAAAGCTGGAAAGATGGGTGCCTCACGGGCTGTCTGAGGAGCAAAGAAACCGACGATATGAGATCTCGTCCGCACTGCTTCTACGGAACGAAACGGACCCATTCCTTGATCGCATCGTAACCTGTGACGAGAAATGGATAATGTACGACAACAGGCGACGATCGGCACAGCGGGTGGACAGCGCTGAGAGCCCCAAGGTTTTTGCGAAGCCGGAGTTGCACCAAAAGAGAGTAACGGTGACAGTATGGTGGTGTTCGCTGGGAATTATTCACCACAGCTTCCTCCCTCCCGGTGAATCCATCACGGCAGAGAAGTACTGCATTGAAATTGAAGAAATGATGAAAAAGTTGAAGGATATCCGGCCGGCCTTGGTAAACCGAAGGCGAGTTCTCCTTCTGCACGACAATGCTCGCCCCCATGTAGCATGAATGACGTTGCAGAAATTGAATGAGCTGAGCATTAAAACTCTACCACATCCTCCGTTTTCTCCCGACCTCTCCCCAACAGATTACCGTTTCTTCAAGCATCTTGCGACTTCTTGGTAGGGAAAATATTCAAATACCATCAGGATGCCGAAAGTGCCTTCGAAGATTTCGTCAATTCCAGAACTTCTGATTTTTAAGCTACTGGGATAAAGAAGCTTGTGTCACGTTGGCAAAGATGTGTAGAATCAGAAGGTTTTTATTTTGATTAATAAACTTGCCTACAAGCCGAGATATTAACTGTTTAAATTTACAGTGGTTCAGTGCCATTTATTTCGTTACAACCTAATAGATTTCTGCTCCAGGGAATAGTTTTTTGAGTGTCAGAGTCACAAAATAGTCGAAATAGTATAAGTGGGATGCTCAAAACCAAGTAGAATTTGTGATTTAAGGATGACTATTAAGGCGCTAAAGATCCCCAAATGTTCCGCGGACTTCCATCCATCTGGCGGATTCTAGTCACCGCTCTGCCACGCGCTTTGCCTTCATCGCAGCGGAATAAGTGAGTGAAGCGGCTGACGAGCCTCCTGGTGCCTGATCTCTGATTCTGTCCGGCTGCTTACATACTCAGACGACGTCTCACTCCGCGCCCTCCCAGGCTCCGCTCTGTTTATTGTTATGTGGATGGCCGTAGGGCTTGGTGCAGCGCAACAACAGTGTTTTCCGATCTCTATGGGGTATTGCTTGCTGTGTGCAGGCGAGACTGCACTTTGTGAGGTTCCCTTCCTCTCCTGGAAGCCTTCCCCTGTGCTAGTGCCATACCCAGCCACATCTGGCATCACTTATTTCACCTTTTCTCCAAGTTTTCGTCAGATTTGAACGAAGGTAGCCCAGCTACGTGGCCACTAAACCTTATTGTGTGCTAGAGTGGCCCAATGGGTAGGCCTGGAACTCAAAGAGCGACACATTTCTTGTTCAGACTTTTTTAGCGTTGCTGATCCTCGAACAAAAGAGAAGGCCATATTCGATTCTCCGATACCCTCGGCATAGTTGAGTCTTTTTGCAAATTTTCTCTTCCTTGGTGTTTATGAGCGAATGCCTATATATACCATTTTAGTTTTGAATTGGACACTTTTCGAATCAAGTTGGACACTCTTCAAGCTAGTTTAAAGACTTTTAAACTCAAAATGTGCTGTTCTAAAAAACTACAGACTCAATAAGTTGGTTAGAGTAACTTTTGTTCAAGGAAAATTTCATATAACTTTTAAATTTTTTTTCAAATTTTGCTTAGTTTTTTTAGATTTTATAAATTTGGTACACTTATTGCCTCATCCATAGATGTAGCAATTTTATAAAATTTTTATTTTCAGAGAAAAATTAATAAATGAAAAATAGTTTTGAAGCACAACAAAGAAGCAAGTATGTGACGCATTAAAAGATCCCGCCATGCACTTAAAAATTTCGCTGCAGCACTTATTCGATTGATAGTGTAAATGTCAGTTACATAGACCGTCAGAGTGAGGATATGTGTGTTCTCTATTATTGTTTTTGTTACATCATTAACAGATATGCTGATAGACTAAAACGCTGCTATCGATCGAATAAAAATCGTTACGTCATGGAAGAGGGCTTGGCGCAATCTCTTTTTTGGCGCTTAAAAATTTGATAAAATTTCAAACAATGTGTTCACTTATTGAGAAGATGAAATAAAACCTTGAAGAAAGTTATACTAAGATTTTCCTTGAACAGAATATTATTCAAACCTTGTTGAGTCTGTAGTTTAACCTGCCTGAAGCTTATTTCGATTTAGAAGAGTTCGCTTTGATTTCAGTAGCCTTCGGCTAGCTTAGAAGGGTGTCCAATTTGATTTGAAAAGTGTTCATTTCGACGTGAAAGAGTATAATCTCGTGACGAGTCTGGAAATTTCACAAAAATACAAGCTCGGAATTTAGGAGGCTTTTCAAACGCGCGAGAGGTGCTTCTCTGATCGTCTTCCTCCCGATCGGTCATGGTAATTATGTAGAGGAATCGAGATGACTTCTAATGTATCCTGGGCTCCCACAGTTTTTCTTCCGGGTGCTTCTTGGACAGAAGCAGCATCTGGGCGATGAAAAGCGGATCGTTTCATTGCTCGTTACCCACCACAGCTTCTTTTTGCACTCGTTGACAACCCCGTGGTGTAACGGCGTTTGGCGATGTGCGAATATAATGACCTCTTTTTTACGGCTAATATTCAAAAGTTTAGCCTGGACTATTTAAGGTGTCGTGAAAAGAAGTGCTATCGAGTCGGTTACAAGTGTATTATCATTATAATATAAAACAATAGACAATATAGAACATAAAAAGGGTAAAAATTGGAAGAATTAAAGAAAGGTGTAAAATGTTAATATTTCGAATTATAGAGAGTAAAACAGTGTTACATAATATAAGGAATTTAAAAATATAAAGAGGTTCGTTTCGTTACTGTCTTCAGACGAACCTTTGTGCAACGCTCCTCCCTTAAGTATGGGATACGTGGCTCGGTTATCTGTCCAGTAAGCCAAACTTTGAACTCTTCTGCGTTCGAAGAAAAGTTTTAACAGCTATTTGCTCCCACATAGCCCCATAAAAGATAAAGGATAAAATAAACGGCTTCAGTCTATCCATTCGTGGGATACGCGGTGCATTCCACTTCTTCGATATGTCGTGGATTTAATATGAACACAGATCTAGTCTTCACAATGAATTACGCCGGCAAGTTAATGTTTTATCCTTCCCAGGCAAGTCTGGTACCGATTCAACGATCCCGGAAGGATGGGTGGCTTAGTTGGCCTTGGAGTGTGATTCGAACCATGAACCTGGAATGAGCTACAAACACAAGCGGCGCCTCCTCCAACTGTGCCATCTATTTCTAAGCAAAATATTAGCTAGAAGTAATACACGCTCATACCCAAACTTCATGCTACGAGTAGTTATCCTTCCACATCATTGGGAGTTCACCTGCAGTTTCAAAAGTTTCAGAATACGATATTCCAGCGTAGTTTACGAGCTGTAGGGCAGGTTTATTTCGGCTGCCGTTTCAGTGTCTTCGTCTGCTTCAGAGCCTGTAATGCTCGAACACTTTACGAAAGTTCCCATACACGCCGTTTAATCACACGGAGCACAATTCTCGAGGAAAATGGAAACGAGACCCATATCCCAGGTAGAAGGCAAGAACTACCTTCCAGGCGGTTCTCGTCGAGGACTACCGATTACCCGCAGAAGGAGAGAAAAGTGGGCGAGTGAATTGATGGCCACTTGGAAGATTAGTTCTTGCGTTATTCCTGGGATATGGGGTCTCGTTTCTATTATTAGGTTATCCCGAAAATTCTCGGCGTTTTGAGTGCTTCACTATGAACTACCATAACTTTCTCAAATCTAATCGGATTTAGTACCAAAAGGCACCGTTCGAATCAGCACACTTTTGCCAACGGGACACCGGTCGACTTATTCCATCAGCGAAAAAATTAGGAGGTCGCGATTCGACAAAATCCACGAAAGCTGATCTGGATTGGCCTTGACTAGTAAAGGTTTTACCAGTGAAGAAGTTCTGAAAGTGTTGAAAAGGTGGTAGACGGTTGGTGAATGTTCTGGAGAATATGGCGGGTGGGGCAGAACTTGAACCATTAATTAATTTATTTTTTACTCAAGCGTGGGTTACAAAACCATCACACGCGTAAGAAAACGATCGAAAATATGAAATTCTAGAAAATTACGACGACACACCATCTACAAAAGGTTTTTACGAGCAACAGGGTGTCTAAAACGAAATGCTGACATGTTAATATCATTTTCGTCATCACCTAGGAGCAGGTGGAGCTCCTTACTTTAACTTTATTACATGCACATAGAGCATGTGAGGTAAGAAAAGAACCAAGAAGTACCGGTGATCCTATACGTAACAGTAAACAAAACGGAATGTAAAAGAACACAAATGAAGAGAACGTGCCTACAATAAAGGAAAAAAGAAAGAGAACATTGCTGCAACACTAACTCAGGAACTACTACGGAATCACTTCAAGTGTTTGTCAAGAACTTTTTTGAAGCTATTGAAATTGTCGGGAAGCAGAATTCTTTTGTTTAACCTAGCGTACTCTAGGCCTGCACGAACTGTGAAGAAGTTGCGACGTTGAGACGTTTTTGACGTTTTTACGTGAAGTTTGTAAGACCCACCTCTAGTATTAGACGCCAGACCAAAAAATTCCTGACGCTTCAGCCCAACGTTCCCGTGCAAAATCTTGTGGACCATTATAAAATTATTTTTTACCCTCCTTCTTAGTAAAGGTTCAAGGTTTAGAATCTTGTTTCTGACGGCACCACGTGGAATGCTCTTATATGTGAAACCTAGAGCTCTAATAAAGAGCTTCCTTACGATTTTGATACGTGAGGAAGTTCGACCCAACTTGAGACCTAACAACTCCGGGATACAACCTAAGTCTTTCTATCCGAATTCTCTTCAGTAGCACACCAAAAAACTCTGTAGGGTCTATTGAAGGCTTCCTGGTGATAATTTTAAATAGCATGATTAGGTCCGTTATCTTCACCTTCGCAAGGAGAGTAAACATAGTTGTTTTGCCCTATCAGCACCATTGGGAATGTCACCATAGCCCATTCAAAGTACCTTATAAACAGCCTTCTCGTATAGTTGTTTCGTTCAACTTCCCAATAGTGATTTCTGAAAGATGTGAACCGGCGTTATCAGCTGGCTGAAGTTGACGCAATTTTCGGTGTATTTCGTCGATTTCCTTATAGTAGCGATCGTTTGGCCTGGTGCTAAGAAGTTGTAATGGATCACACCAGCCGCCTACCACCGCACTGAGACCGTTACCTTTTTTGGTGGAGGTTCGCCTTTGGAAAATGCGTAAGGGTTCGTCGGCGTCCAGCCACTGTGCGGAACGTCTCCTGTTATCATACGGAATCCGCTTTCCATCACAAGTAGTGATTCGATCCAAAGACGGCTCAGTTTTGTTGCGCGAAAGTAGAGAAGAGCAAATCTCGAACCGCGACAATTTTTGCCGCTCACTCCACTCGTGGGGCACCCATTTTCGAACCTTTTCACCTCTCCAACGCATTTCAAAGCATCCGCAAAAGCAGTTTTACTGACGTCTATTTTTTCCGCGACCCCATGAACTGTTTGGGGTGGTTCAGCTTCCACCAATTCATTCAACTCGTCGTCCAGGATTGCTCTATTTCGACCGACACGGGAGTCATCTTCTTATTCTTCCAAGCTGAAATCTCCGGTCCGAAATTTACTGAACCACTGGCGCACAGTGATTTCTCTAACACTATTAGGCCCCGACACTTGATTGTGTCGGGGCCTAATAGTGTTAGGATTTGTCGAGCTGTCTCATCTGCGGATTGTCCCAATTTGAGGTTAAAATAAAATATCGTTCGGAATTGCTCCTTCGACATATTTCAGTAAGCCCTTCTAGAACAGAAATATTAAAACAAAGTTGAAATATAAATTATTTAATCAGATAGAGCGAAAAATTCTGTACAGAAAGTAGCATTAATGCGCAATGCAGGTTGAATTTTTACTTAATAATAGACTAATGAAAATGGTAACACAAAACGCTAAGAACATTCCGGACAACGTAATATAATCAATAAGAAAAAATTTATCGAATGTCCAACTTGGTCAATTTCAGAATAGTCCTTCTATAGCTGCGCTGCATCATCCTTCCGAATCGGCCTCTTTTCTCGATAGTTGTAATCTATTGCTGCAAGATGAACTTTTTTGGATATCTCTCTCTTTCTCCCCTAACAGATTCCTCGCTATCGTTTTCTCCTCGACAGCGGTTCCCTCTGGTAAGGCTTCTTCGCACTACATCATTGATGGTGAGGAAAACAGAGAGCCATTTCTTCCAGAGGAATAGATTCTCTTCCAAAATGGAACGGCTTCCACACCGTGCTCATTACCTCCCTTTTTGCTCATCGATTCCCACAGCAGCCGTTCCTGCCACTAAATTCGATTGCGTCGGTGTTTCATCTGATGTCATTTGCAGTCAGTACGATTCCGAGACGTGCGCTTGGGCCACAACTCGTCCGCTGTCCTTTCGACGGCCCTGTTTTTGTCGTTTGACGCTGGGCTTTCGTGTGAAATGGCATTCTGTTGATGCCCTGGCCGACTTTAATGGGATATCACACCCCTTACACTGGTCTTCTGCATTCGTACTGCCTTCCTTTGTCACTCACCGTGACGACCATGGTCCATGGGTGGTGAAGGCGTATTATTTCTGTGGGATCAGATGCTCACATCCAAGCACTGACAGCCTACGATATTCTGTAGAAGTGTGGAATGCGTGCAATTTACTTTCGTGAATATTCAAAGGGTTTCTATTGCTGTTTGTTTTGTCTAAGAACAATTATCCTACAATGTATAAAAGAGATAGCGGTTTTCCGTCTATCCGCCTGTCTGTCTGTTTGTCTGTTGTCCTTCATAGACTTCTCGCAACGGGTGTCTGGATTCAGAAGACGTGTCACCGACGTCGTTTTATAATCGTGCGGGGTCTAGGACGGGGGGATGCAGCAGGAAGGGGCCGTTAAGGAGGAGAAATGGGGTTGAATAGGGGAACGATGGAAGATACCAAGGTTGGGATCAGGAAAAGGAAACCAGCAAGGGGAACCAGTGAGATGGGCCCAGTAAGGGAGGACCAGGCTTCCGGAGGGGGTTCAGAAAATGTGTCGCAGACGTCGTGCCATGGATATGGTAAGACTAGAAAGAGGGGTGGGGCTACTGTAAGAAGGACTTGGAGAAGGAACCAGTAACTGGAATCAATAAGGGAAGCAAGGAAAGGGACCAGGGGGTGTAACCTGAAAAAGCGGACCAGCAAGAGGATCAGTAAGGAGAACATTCCTCGGGACCGGATTCAGAAGACGTGTCGTAGACGTCGTGCCACAAGCATTCAGGTTCAGAAGACCTATCGCCGAAGTATCGCCACGAGCGTTCGTGGTCAGGCGATTCGCCTCCCATGTTTGGGGCGAAGCCTCCTTCTCAACCTGACGATTGGCGGCCACTAGGCCGCTGCACATCTGGTTTTCTAATGCACTACTGACGTCCAGTTTTGGTACCAGTTGTGGATGTGGCCTACATCAATGAGCTGAATCGTGCCAGCCATGCACAACCTATCAGCTCATCGACAAAACATGCCTTCTTTGGGTGGGGCGTCAATTTGATGCAGTGAAATAAGAATAAAATATATTGGACTGTGCTACTCAATCACGTTACTCAATTTGGAATGAGCCACGCATTCCACATGTGCGGAATACTGTTAATGTAATTTTAGTACATATTTGGCCTGTACAATAACTTGCGGTGGCCAGCCGGTGGACAGACCGGTGTTCTACCCTTCCCAGACAAGAGTGGTACCAATTCACCGACCCTGGAGCGATGGGAGGCTTGGTTGGCCTAGACCCGAACCACGAAGCTGATTCGGGGTACGGAATACGATGATTCGGGGCTAGAAGGTACAAAGTGGTGACTCACCTAAATATAGATGCTTCTTCATCTGAAGAGTTAGCTGATTCGATAAGCGATTGAGCCGATTTTTCAGCCACCTTTAGACACTCTCTTGCAGTTCTCGTGTCGAAGACTCGATCTCAGCTTGGTTTACACTTACAATTAATTCTATTGGTGTTGAGGGGCCTTTCTTGGATGTCTGATCCAGTCAAATATTATAGCTGTAGCCCTCGGGGAGCAAGCTGAACATACAAAAGCGCGAGGCAGCCGCGGCGACTGCTGCGGCAAGCGCAACATCTACATAGTGTGTGCTGCTACAGTTACGAAGTCTAACGTTCTTGTAACTGCTTAAACTGCTGTAGATACCTCTGATCAGCTATTTGAGGGTCATCCGGTGCACTTAATTAGAGGAAATGGTTATTTTGGGTGGGAACTGGATGACCTAATTAAGGCAATGGAGAATTGCTGCTATTGTGAAACGATTTTTTCTTCACGTTCGGAACGGCGAGTGTGGCCTTGATCGGTTGGGTCCCTTCTCTTTTGCGCAAGTGTTCTCCATTAAGAACGAAGACTGATTTGTTTCACTTCAATATCTAAAGTTTTTCCCACTTTTCTGAGATATCTTCCTTCCTATTTCCCTCTTTCCTATTCCTATTTTCCTTCCTACTTCCAGAGATTCCGTGAAATCTTCCAGCAACTAAACATTCTTCCAACTGCTTCCGTCTTCTGCACTGCCGCTCCAGACTTAAGCAAGAATGAAAACACATTATTTCTACGATGCCTTAAGCTTAACAGCTTTCAAATCGATATCTAACCTACTGGTGAGTGCTAGCTAGGACCAGATTCATCAAACGCTTACCGCCCTCTAACGGTGAAAGTACTGCCAAACCTGATTCTGATGAATGTCATAACAGGGCTTTGGCAGTATTTTCACCGCAAGAAGGCGGTAAGCAGTTGCTGAATCTGGCTCCCGATGGGATATTGCTTGCTAGTAAGACATCATGGATGTTGGCTCCGTCAAACATGCTGATGGTATAAGACGTAGCATCCCTGCCCGAAAAGCATAAGGTGCGGGTTCGAGTCCCGCCTGGCACAAGAGTTCTGATCACAACTAAACATCTTTCTAACTGCTACTAATCCTTCCCCTTCAAACACCTAATTCCTACATTGTTGACTCTGGATTTAGGTCGAAGACTTCTTCCGTCTCACTTCTAGCCTGTGTTGACGCGCCGAATTCGATTCTGTTGGATGTTATTTGGAGTGTATTTTTTCCTTGAGACCACATCACTTCTCATTCAGCTGTCATTCTCATTCAATTCGATTTTTAGCTGTGTCGCGCGCGACTCATCTGCTGCCAGCCACCAAAGTGGACTTGTGGCTTCCGTCTCAAATCATCTTTCATAGGTCTCGATCAGAAATTTTTCACGGACACCTTCCACGAAGTTCTCTGGTTCAATTATGCCGATGTTTTGTGTTTGTTTTTGTTTGTTTTTTTTATACGTAGGCTTCGGGCTACGTCCAGAATAAAGCAAAGTAAAGTATTTTCACCGTTAGGGGGTAAGCGGTTGATGAATCTGGTCCGTGGATACGCTGCCATCACTGATTGCCTCCAATCTAGCAACCACTCGTTCTCGTTCTCCACTTTTTGTGGAGAATAATATTTAAAATGCGCGAGGTGGCACAGACGGAGATTCTCCGCCTATCGAGAACACGCAATTCAAGGTTCTTGGTTCGGGTCCTGCCCTGGCCAACCAAGCCTTCAATCCCCACCAGGTCGTTGAATTTTCAGGGAGGATGAAGCAATCTTGATAACAGAATTTGTCCTTCTGTTCGTATCGCAAGTATAAGTCAAATACGAATTCAGGTAGCCTCCATAACAGCCCATAAAAGTGGAATGCGTGGCAATCCCGCAGAGGGATTGACTAGCGTCGTCCCTTATGAGTTTTATCCTTTACTGCAAATTGAGAACAATTAAAGGCCCTAAAACGGACTTGTCACTTTCTAACCTCTATTAATGGATGTCCAGGAGACCTACTGCCAACCTTCTAGATCTAGTCTTTTTTAGACTTAGGAGTATTTTGTATATTTGGATATGTTCCGTTTTGCCTTCCATTGCAATTGAAGTTAGAGAACTTGCGCTTGTTTGTTGTCATTTAATTGCGCCGTTAAGTGAAATAAATAAATAAATAAATAATGATGAACTGCGGTAAAGTAATCTCCGAAAGCATGCCCAGTGCTCGCAGCATTTAGCCACGCGTTTCTCTTATACAGTTTTTTAGGCACAGGTCTAGGAGGCGAGAAGAAATTTAACAAAGATCCTTTAAGATGACAACATTAAGCACAGCTGCGTATATA